>OY740781.1:62495403-63695403 GCA_963514005.1 Raja brachyura
TGAAGGTACTGTCGTGTATGAAGGTGAGCAAATCTCAAGGGCCTGATCAGATATATCCAAGGACATTGCGGGAAACTAGAGAGGAAATTGCGGGAGCACTGGTTGAAATTCATGAGTCATCCTTGAATACAGGAGAGGTGCCGGAAGACTGGAGCGTGGCAAATGTTGTGCCTCTTTTCAAGAAGGGCTGCAGGGAAAATGCTGGGAACTATGGGCCGTTGAGCTTAACATCTGTAGTTGGAAAGTTACTGGAGATTATTCTGAGGGATAGGTTATACAGGCATTTGGATGGGGCAAGGGCTGAATAGGGATAGTCAGCATGGTTTTGTACGTGGGAGGTCATGTCTCACAAATCAGATTTTTTTGATGATATGTGAGGTGTTGCACATTGAGCTGACAGTCCTGCCCCTCCCTTAACCAGGTTTCAGTCATGGCTACAACGTACCAGTCGCTCGTATCTATCCATGTCCTGAGCTTATCTGGCTTACCCATCAGGCCCCTTGCCTTAAAATACAATTATGTGCAGTTTGAACCAACCCTCCTTCCTCGTCCTCCGCCTTTCACCTGCCTATTCTGTCCACTAACCTTTCCCACACCACCCTCCAGACCAACTTCTAGCCTCTCACTTGCCTCTGTCCTGTACTCAATACCACCTTCCTGCCAATCTAGTTTAAACCCTCCCGTGTAGCATTAGCAAACCTGCCCGCCAGGAAGTTGGTCTCCCTCCAGTTAAGGTGCAACCCGTCCCTTTCGTACAGGTCACCCCTGCCCCAGAAGAGATCCCAGTGATCCAGAAATCTAAATCCCTGCCCCAAACACCCACTCCTCAGCCAAACATTCATTTCCCCTATCTTCCTGTTCTCACCTTCACTAGCATGAGGTACTGGAAGCTACCCAAAGATCATTACCCTGGAGGTCTTACTTTTCAGTCTTTTACCCAATTCCCTAAACTCGTGTTGCAGAACCTCCTTCCTCTTCCCACCTATATTGTTTGTGTCAACATGCACAACAATCTCCGGTTGCTTCCCCTCCCTCTCGAGGAGGTCGTCAACACACCATCCTGGAGTCTCGCCTGCTGCCGCAGAATCTCCTATCCACACCTCTGACGATAGAGTCTCCCACTACTATTGTTCTGCCTGACGTCACTCTTCCCCATTGAGCCTCAGCACCAGGGTAGGAGTCACAGCCCTGGCTACCACTCATTATCGTGTCGTCCACTCCGAAAGCTCACAAGAGGGTGTACCTGTTTTCAGTAGGTACTGCCACCGGTGTCTCCTGCACTCCATGCTTACTTCTTTTTCTCATCATCACCCACCTTTGCTCTTCTTGTATCTTCGGTGTGACAGCCTCACTGTCGGTTTTGTCCAGGAAACGCTCGGTTTCCCGGATGGTCCTGAGGTCATCCAGCTGCTGCTCCAGTTCCTAACACGATCCTTCAGGAGCTGCACCTGGACACAATTTCCGCAGGTGTAGTTGTTAGAGGCACCAGCAGTGTCCCTGACCTCCCACATCCAGCAAGGGAGACACTGTAACAACGTGTCTACCATTACTTCTGTAGACAAATCACTAATTACGAATGAGACATGAAGGAGACACTAATTACAAATTGAAGGCTCTCGCCCTTCACTCGCTGGAGTTTAGAAGGATAAGAGGGATCTCATTGAAAGGCCTAGATAGAGTGGACATGGAAATAATGTTTCCAGTAATGGGAGAGTCTGGAACTAGAGGGCACTGCCTTAGAATAAAAGGACGTACCTTCAGTAAAGAGATGAGGAGGAATTTCCTTAGCCAGAGGGTGGTAAACCTCTGGAATTCATTGCCACAAACAGCCATGGAGGCCATGACCTTGGGTATTTTTAAGATGGAGATCGGTAGGTTCTTGATTAGGAAGGGTATTAAAGATTACACAGTGAAGGCAAGAAAATGAGGTTGAGAGGATAAATTAGATCCGTCATGAATGAATGGCAAAGTACTCTCAATGGGCAAAATGACCTAATTCTACTCTTATGCCTAATGATTCTCCCAGAGGCTACATGAGTTTCTTCCAGATCCTCCCGTTTCTTCCTATGGCCCAAAGACATGCAGGTTGGTCAATTAGTTGGCCATTAAATTGTCTCGTTTGTACAGCTGATTTATAGGTGAATAATACAGCATTGATATAGATGCGTGCTTGATGCGTGGACTGGTCTCATTGAGACAAAGAGCTCTAGGACTCTACACCATTAATTTGGTGCACTGTGTGCAGCATTCCTACTGACCCCAAAGAATCCCTGGCCCATGATCATTCACAGTGGGGGCATAATATTTAAGATAGCATTGAGGACTTGAGTCCATTCATCAAATCCACATAGAAATCCTGCTTATTAGAAAGAGTAAATTTTATGGGCTTCATTTGTGTTTAGTGTAACTTTACTGTACAGGAAATTTGAACATATAGTTACAAAAAGCTTCAGCACGCAATGGAAATGTTAAAACGTCATTAAACTTGTTAAGAACGTGCTGAAAGCCTGTTCTTTAACCGGGCACTATAAGGTTCAGTTGTGGCCAGTTTGGTGGTACTGGTGAGTTTCAGCATTCATCTGATACATTCATCTGCACCTTGAATCACAAACCACTTGCTCCTCAGAAACGTATGACAATTTAACCCAAGTATATTTCACGCGGTGAGAAACACTGCAAACCGGTCTGTTGAGGTTTGCTGTTCTAAAATATGACTCATCTTTCTCGTTCATCTGCAAACAAACCAACATCATACTTACAACTTTTTCTCTTTCTTTTAGACATTTCTTGCACACAAATGACTGTTAGATTTCTGAGAATATGTTAAGATTGCTACTTTCTTTGAATAGCTGCTGCTTGGAGAACAAAGTGTGTTGTTAAATTTAGTTGGCACATTATTTTGACTCAGATTAAATAGTATTGGATTAGCCTGCGCATGAATTGCAGGGAGATCTGGGTGGAAGACTGAAGGAAGAGATTCAAGGAATGCCAAGGAATTTCACAAATAAGAGTCCAAGTCAAATGTTGTATAAAATGTTAGTAGAAAAAGTGTTTTAAGTCTGCACCTGATGTTCTGCCCAACTAAATGAATTCAGATCAAGAAATTTTATTTTTCTCTTTAATATCCTTGTTCAATCAAGAGAGCCTGGCTCCTCAACTCAGCCAGCAGGTGAAGCTGTAGAAGCTGAGCAGCGATACCTCAACCCTCCCCCTTCCCCCAATGGCCACCCTCTTCCATAAGCTCAGGGTCTACCAAGTGGAAATAGCCCCTTCAGCCTATCTTGCCCACACCAACCAATAGGCCATGTCCCACCTGCCTGCATTTGGCCTATATCCCTCAAAACCTATCCTATATATGTATCTGTCTAAATGATTCTTACATGTTATGATAGTACCTGCCTCAACTACCTCCTCTGGCAACCCGTTCTATATACCCACTACCCTTTGTGTAAAAAGGTTGCCCCTCAGGTTCCTGTTAAATCTCCATCCCCCCCACCCCCCTTACATTAAACCTATGGCCGTAGGTTCTTGATTCCCTACTGTGGATAAAAGCCTCTGTGCATTTACACCCCTATAAGATCACTCCTCGTCCTCCTGTATTTCCCATTAATATGTAAGTAAGTTTAAGTAAGTAAGTTTATTGGCCAAGTATTCACATGCAAGGAATTTGCCTTGGTGCTCCACCCACAAGTAACAACATGACATAGAGTGACAGTTACGAATGGCTCAGAAAACACTAAACATTAATAATAATAAGACATTAATGATAAAACACCATTGATCAAGCATGTGAACCAACAAAATACCAGATCAAAGGAAGGCTACAGATTTTTGGCTATTGAGCAGAGCAAGTATTCATGGATAAAAACAGTTTTTATGGTTAAGAAGGTCTGTATGTATTATTAAGAGGCCTCATGAGCACAAGATTGCAATCAACATTGCTTGCAAACATGAAAAGCCGCAACTCTAGCAAGTCCCAGTGCATAGGAGACTACATTCTCCTAGGTAAAATTCCAGCAAATGAATCATCCCAGCAGCATGCAATGGCCAGATTACTTACTTCATTACAGTAAGAAGCAAATAAAGTGACTTGTCAGAGACCTTCTTTGGATGTTTGAAATGATCCCTGGGCGAGATTATTCTGATTCAACATGAACCCGTTCTCTGTGGGCAGTGGCAGAAGGTTTTCCTGCAGAATAGTTATAGAGTTGCACAGCACAGAAACAGGCTCTTTGGCCCAACTCTTCAAAGACGACCAACCTGAGCAAGTCCCATTTCTCTGTGCTTGACCGATATTCCGCTTGACCGATAAATCTTTCCTATCACAGAACACAGAACATAAAATAGCACAACGTGGAATAGGTCCCTCAGCCCACTATGTCTGTGCTGAACATGAAGCCAAGATTATTTCATCTCATCAACCTGCACATAAACCATTTCCCTCCATTCCCTGCATATCCATGTGCCTATCTCAAAACCTCTTAAATGCCACTATCATATCTGCCTCCACCAGCCCCCTTTTCAGAGCAGTCCAGCCACCCACCACTCTCTGTGAAAACAAAACTTCCCCCACACATTACCTTTACACTTTGCCCCTCTCAGCTTAGCTATGCACTCTAGTCTTTGATATTTCCACCCTGGGTAAAAGGTTTGACTGCCTACCTTATCTATGTCTTTCATAATTTTACATACTTCAATCAGGTCTCTCCTCCACCTGGGGTGTTTCAGATAAAAAAATGTCCTACCCTTTACCTTCCACTGATAGCACTCTCCATGTACTGACTGCCCTCAATGGTGGGTATATATCTCACTGAAGACTACCTTGGGAAATCTGAGCCTACAAACCTATTGTCTATTTGAGAAATGCATGTGCTCCTGAAATCTGAAATTAGGTGGCACAGCGTGGGCGGCACAGTGACGCAGTGGTAGAATTGCTGCTTTTCAGCGCCAGACACCCAGGTTTGATTCTGACTACGGGTGCTGTCTGTGTGAAGTTTGTACATTCTACCCGTGACCTGACTGGGTTTTCTAAGAGAATTCCGGTTTCCTCCCACACTCCAAAGACGTGCAGGTTTGTAGACTAATTGGTTTGGTACAATTGTAAATTGTCCCTGGTGTGTGTAGGATAGCGTTATGTTGCGGAGATCACTGGTCGACGTGGACTCGATGGACCGAACGGCCTATTTCTGCGCTGTATCTCTTAACAAAACTAAGCTAAACTAAACTAAACTGTCTACTTTGACATGTAACGAAGGCTATGAAGGCGGCCTGGGCCTATAATAAATGTGTAGGTTGTGGCCAGACCAAAGGAAATGGCTTCAGCAGATGAAGGTAATCACGCAAGAGTGTCGAGGGATGAGGGTTGGGTGGGGGATCTGCATTCTGGCAGAGAATGTGTGAAAGCTGCCCCAATTCTTTGGATCCTTTTTCTAAGGAGAGAATCAACTCGAGACAGAATAACAGGCCTTTACACGATCCTGTCAAGGTTATGGTATTGGAATGGGGTGAGAGAGAATGGCGAGACAGAGAAGTCATGGTTGGATTCTCAGTTTGTTCTCTAATTCTGGTGGCATAGTTGAGAGTCAATCTAAGAACGGTCATCCCAACAAACTACATATAAAGGAGAAGCATTAGATTATGTTTTTGATCATATCAATTGCAAAGGGGTCACCTATGGCTGAAGTTTTGGTTATAACCGTCAATGTTCCTTATGTTGCACAAGGCGAAGTGTTGTTTACTAATGCTCTTGTGAAGTGCCTTACTGTATTAAAGGCACTACAGTATATAAACATAGTCTGTAGCTTTTTTTTAGGTATGAGCTTTTATTTTGTACGCCATGATGCAAAATGTGATTCCAATCAAATACATAATATAGTGGTGGAAATAGGCAATAGACAATAGACAATAGGTGCAGGAGTAGGCCATTTGGCCCTTCAAGCCAGCACCGCCATTCAATGTGATCATGGCTGATCATCCCCAATCAGTACCCCGTTCTACCTCGGAGGTTTGTCTTCCATAAATCCTTATGAGAAGGATGGCAGGTTCCATAAATAACACTTGAACTATATTTTTTAACAATAATATCTTTCCTGGTATCTTAAAACTGAGATTTTATTTGCCAGCTGCTTAACCTATAACAGTTAATGCTGTGAATCCCCAAGACAGATAGCTTGCATTATAAAGGCAGCGTTCCTTCCCTGGAGCTCTCCTTTGTCTGGGCACTGGTGGTCATGCAATTCCATAAACATACAGTTTCATCGGCTGCTGCTGAAAACACAACATTGCCATCAGAACTCAATGCCAAGTGCAAAACTCTCCCTCTGTGACCTGCAAAGAAAGAACATTGCATTAAATGATTGTTATTTTCCAAAATGTAGGCGAGAAAGAGGAAAAAGATAATAAACAGAGAATAAGGGATGGTGGGTTTCTAAAATGTGTATATTTTAATGCTAGGAGCATTGTAAGAAAGGTGGATGAACTTAGAGCCTGGATTGACACCTGGAAATATGATGTTGTGGCAATCAGTGAAACATGGTTGCGGGAGGGTTGTGATTGGAAACTAAATATTCCAGGATTTTGTTGCTTCAGGTGTGATAGAATTGGAGGGGCAAGAGGTGGAGGGGTTGCATTGCTTGTCAGAGAAGATATTACAGCAGTGCTTTGGCAGGATAGATTAGAGGGCTCGTCTAGGGAGGCTATTTGGGTGGAACTGAGAAGTGGGAATGGTGTAGCAACACTTTTAGGGGTGTATTATAGACCGCCAAATGGGGAGTGAGAATTGGAAGAGCTAATATGTAAGGAGATATTAGTAGTAAGCACAAGGTAGTGATTGTGGGAGATTTCAATTTTCCAAAAATAGACTGGGAAACGCATTCTGTAAATGGGCTGGATGGTTTGGAGTTTGTTAAATGTGTGCAGGACAGTTTTTTGCAGCAATACATAGAGGTATCGACCAGAGAAGGGGCAGTGCTGGACCTCCTGTTAGGAAATGATGCAGATCAGGTGACGGAGGTATGCGTTGGTGAGCACTTCGGGACCAGTGATCACAATACCATTAGTTTCAATATAATTATGGAGAGTCAGAACTGGACCGATGGTTGAGATTTTTGATTGGAGAAAGGCTAACTTTGAGGGAATGCATAATGATTTAAAAGGAGTGAATTGGGACATTTTGTTTTATGGGAAGGATGTAGAAGAGAAATGGAGGACATTTAAAGGGGAAATTGTAAGAGTACAGAATCTTTATGTCCCTGTTCGGTTGAAGGGAAATAGTAAAAATCGGAAAGAGCCATGGTTTTCAAGAGAAATTGGACACTTGGTTCGAAAAAAGAGAGATATCTACAATAATTATAGGAGGCATGGAGTAAATGAGGTGCTAGATGAGTATAAAGAATGTAAAAAGAATCTTAAGAAAGAAATAAGAAAAGCTAAAAGAAGGTATGAACCTTTGGCAAGAAAGGTGAAAGTAAATCCAAAGGGTTTCTACAGCTATATTAATAGCAAAAGGATAACAAGGGATAAAATTGGACCATTAGAGAGCCAGAATGGACAGCTATCTGCAGAGCCAAAAGAGATGGGGGAGATATTGAACAATTTCTTTTCTTCGGTATTCACCAAGGAGAAGGATATTGAACTCTGTGAGGTAAGGGACAAAAGTAGAGTAGCTATGGAAACTATGAGATTCAAAGAGGAGGAAGTACTGACACTTTTGAAACATATAAAAGTGGATAAGTCTCCAGGTCCTGACAGGATATTCCCTAAGACATTGAGGGAAGTTAGTGTAAAAATAGCAGGGGCTATGACAGAAATATTTCAGATGTCATTAGAAACGAGAATAGTGCCGGAGGATTGGCGTACTGCGCATGTTGTTCCGTTGTTTAAAAAGGGTTCAAAGAATAAACCTAGCAATTATAGACCTGTTAGTTTGACGTCAGTGGTGGGCAAATTAATGGCAAGGATACTTAGAGATAATATATATAAGCATCTGGATAAGCAGGGTCAGATCAAGAACAGTCAACATGGATTTGTGCCTGGAAGGTCATGTTTGACAAACCTTCTTGAATTTTTTGAAGAGGTTACTAGGGAAATTGATGAGGGTAAAGCAGTGGATGTTGTCTATATGGATTTCAGTAAGGCCTTTGACAAGGTTCCCCATGGAAGGTTGGTTAAGAAGGTTCAATCTTTGGGTGTTAATGGCGGAGTAGCAAGATGGATTCAACAGTGGCTGAATGATAGATGCCAGAGAGTAATGGTGGATGGCTGTTAGTCAGGTTGGAAGCCGGTGACCAGTGGGGTGCCTCAGGGATCTGTGTTGGGTCCACTGTTGTTTGTCATGTACATCAATGATCTAGATGATGGGGTTGAAAATTGGATAAGTAAGTATGCAGATGATACTAAGGTAGGGGGTGCTGTGGATAATGAAGTAGATTTTCAAAGTCTACAGAGAGATTTGGGCCATTTGGAAGAGTTGCTGAAAGATGGCAGATGGAGTTTAATGCTGATAAGTGTGAGGTGCTACATCTTGGCAGGACAAATCAAAATAGGACGTACATGGTAAATGGTAGGGAATTGAGGAATGCTGTGGAACAGTGGGATCTAGGAATAACTGTGCATAGTTCCCTGAAGGTGGAATCACATGTAGATTGGGTGGTAAAGAAAGCTTTTGGTGTGCTGGCCTTTATAAATCAGAGCATTGAATATAGGAGTAGGGAAGTAATGGTAAAATTGTACAAGGCATTGGTAAGACCAATTCTGGAGTATGGTGTACAATTTTGGTCGCCTAATTATAGGAAGGATGTCGACAAAATAGAGAGAGTACAGAGGAGATTTACTAGAATGTTGCCTGGGTTCCAGCAACTAAGTTACAGAGATAGGTTGAACAAGTTAGGTCTTTATTCTTTGGAGCGCAGAAGGTTAAGGGGGGACTTGATTGAGGTCTTTTAAATGATGAAAGGGATATTCAGAGTTGACGTGGATAAGCTTTTCCCATTGAGGGTAGGAAAGATTCAAACAAGAGGGCATGACATGAGAATTAAGGGACAGAAGTTCAGGGGTAATATGAGGGGGAACTTCGTTACTCAGAGAGTGGTGGCTGTGTGGAATGATCTTCCTGCAGAAGTGGTGGAGGCAGGATTGATTTTAACATTTAAAAGTAAAGTGGATAGGTGTATGGACGGGAAGGGAATGGAGGGGTATGGTCTGAGTGCAGGTAGATGGGACTAGGGGAAAATAAATGGTCAGCACGGACTGGAAGGGCCGAGAAGGCCTGTTTTCGTGCTGCAATTGTTATATGGTTATATGGTTATTTCAGCATGCGTGTGAGAAATCAACTGTGGCACGGCATAGGCATCAGTCACAGCAGGACGTATATACAGTACTTGCTTCCATTCGCTCGCATTCGATAGGGTTGACAACAGAAAATACTCTTAAGCATTCTGCTATCTTGTGGTTTATCAGAATGTAAGATTGCATGTTTGACAAACATGAAAAACCAAAACAAACTGTAGATGCAAGAAATCTAAACCAAAAATTGAAATACTGGAAATACTCAGCAGGTCAGACAATACATGTGGTGAAAGAAACAAAATAAACATTAAAATTGATGCTTTTCATCAGAATTAATAAAAGCTGGAAATCAAAGATATTGTTATTTTCATTGTAAGGTTTTAGAGTCACAGAGTCATACGGCATAGCCCATATTCCTCTAAACCACTCACTGCTTCCTTCCATGAAGCCAATTCTGTATCCGGACTGCATATCCATGCCAGGCTTAGAGCCGTCTTCCTGGGTCTAACTTTAAAGAGCAGCCTGCCATGCAGAACCTTCTCAAAGGCTATGCTGAAGTCCGTAAAGACAATGTCCATGTCCTTGCCCTCGTCAACCTGTTTGGTTACTTCATCTAAAAACTTCAAAAAATTAGATTTGTAAACCATCTTTATTATCCCTAATCAGCCTTTGCCTCCCAAAATGCAGATATATCAAATCCTTCACCATTCTCTCCAGTAACCTACCAACCACCGATTTTACCTTCTAGCCCTTCTTAAAAAGAGGCACAAAATTAGCCACCCTCCAGTCATCCGGCACTCACCCGTATCTAATTAAGATTTATATATCATAGTCAGAGCTCCTGTAATTTTTTCTCTAGTTTCCCAGTGTCCTCAGATATATCTGATCAAGCCCAGGAGATGTATCTATTCACATAGAGAAGAGGAAGGTCAGCACCTCCTTGATTGTAAAAAGAATAGTCCTCAAGTTATCTCCATTTCCTGTCCCAAGTTCCCTAATCTTCATGTCTTGCTCCACAGAGAAAAAACAGAGGAGAAATACTAATTGACCTTTTTCATCTCCTCCTCAAACAGATGACCATTTGTGACCTGACTGGGTTTTCTAAGAGAATTCCGGTTTCCTCCCACACTCCAAAGACGTGCAGGTTTGTAGACTAATTGGTTTGGTACAATTGTAAATTGTCCCTAGTGTGTGTAGGATAGCGTTATGTTGCGGAGATCACTGGTCGACGTGGTCTCGATGGACCGAACGGCCTATTTCTGCGCTGGATCTCTTAACAAAACTAAGCTAAACTAAACTAAACTAGACCTTCCGAGATAGATGTGGCTTTGCCTTCTGCCCCAATGCCCATGACATGCTCGTGGCTAATCATGGCTAGAACAAAGCTTCAGTAATTGACAGTGCAGTGGTTTGACTACTGAGGCACCCACCAAATGAGTAAATCAGCAGGTAAATTCAGTATGAAAGATACTGTTGGATTGAGATCACTCTGTTAACTTTGTAAGGCCACCTGATGTGATCAGGGGGAAATGCTAAATAGCGCAACAACACAATATATTTATACAAGAGTGAACCTGACCAAGAGTTTGCAGCTTTGAACTTCAATTAAAATTGGTGTGAGTGGATTTGAGCATTATTTAAATTGTGACTACATTAAGTGTGTGTCTGATGTTGGGACAACAGGAGACCCACTGTCAAGGATCATAATCTAAAGTCCACTTTTGCTAACACAATTTATTCAGGGTTAAGTCAGAACTGAGTCAGAGACTGCTGATATTTCCAGCTCTAAACCATTCAATTTCTTGACATCTATTTTTCAGTCTGACAGGTTTCTGAAATGCTCTTTCCTGGCAATATCTGTAACTGAAAAGGATTCAACAATACTTAAAGTAGAATGGTAAATTAATCTCCAATTCTCCATCATCTCTCTCACCCTTTCTCCTTCTGTAGTCCTGCACCAAGCGCTGAAGTATGAAAAAGATCTTGGTTGAG
Source organism: Raja brachyura (assembly GCA_963514005.1). Next base: position 62,506,681 of record OY740781.1, read on the forward strand.
CAAAATCTATGGTCACAGCCCATGTCTCAAACCCATTCCTTGACATTCAGCTCGATCTCCTTTCCTGGCCCCTAACTCAGCATCCTACTCAACTTAGAAGCACAATTCAAGGTCAGATATAATTCCGAGGGCCAAACTGTCTACTTTGACATGTAACGAAGGCTATGAAGGCGGCCTGGGCCTATAATAAATGTGTAGGTTGTGGCCAGACCAAAGGAAATGGCTTCAGCAGATGCAGGTAATCACGCAAGAGTGTCGAGGGATGAGGGTGGGGTGGGGGATCTGCATTCTGGCAAAGAATGTGTGAAAGCTGCCCCAATTCTTTGGATCCTTTTTCTAAGGAGAGAATCAACTCGAGACAGAATAACAGGCCTTTACACGATCCTGTCAAGGTTATGGTATTGGAATGGGGTGAGAGAGAATGGCGGGACAGAGAAGTCATGGTTGGATTCTCAGTTTGTTCTCTAATTCTGGTGGCATAGTTGAGAGTCAATCTAAGAACGGTCATCCCAACAAACTACATATAAAGGAGAAGCATTAGATTATGTTTTTGATCATATCAATTGCAAAGGGGTCACCTATGGCTGAAGTTTTGGTTATAACCGTCAATGTTCCTTATGTTGCACAAGGCGAAGTGTTGTTTACTAATGCTCTTGTGAAGTGCCTTACTGTATTAAAGGCACTACAGTATATAAACATAGTCTGTAGCTTTTTTTTAGGTATGAGCTTTTATTTTGTACGCCATGATGCAAAATGTGATTCCAATCAAATACATAATATAGTGGTGGAAATAGGCAATAGACAATAGACAATAGGTGCAGGAGTAGGCCATTTGGCCCTTCAAGCCAGCACCGCCATTCAATGTGATCATGGCTGATCATCCCCAATCAGTACCCCGTTCTACCTCGGAGGTTTGTCTTCCATAAATCCTTATGAGAAGGATGGCAGGTTCCATAAATAACACTTGAACTATATTTTTTAACAATAATATCTTTCCTGGTATCTTAAAACTGAGATTTTATTTGCCAGCTGCTTAACCTATAACAGTTAATGCTGTGAATCCCCAAGACAGATAGCTTGCATTATAAAGGCAGCGTTCCTTCCCTGGAGCTCTCCTTTGTCTGGGCACTGGTGGTCATGCAATTCCATAAACATACAGTTTCATCGGCTGCTGCTGAAAACACAACATTGCCATCAGAACTCAATGCCAAGTGCAAAACTCTCCCTCTGTGACCTGCAAAGAAAGAACATTGCATTAAATGATTGTTATTTTCCAAAATGTAGGCGAGAAAGAGGAAAAAGATAATAAACAGAGAATAAGGGATGGTGGGTTTCTAAAATGTGTATATTTTAATGCTAGGAGCATTGTAAGAAAGGTGGATGAACTTAGAGCCTGGATTGACACCTGGAAATATGATGTTGTGGCAATCAGTGAAACATGGTTGCGGGAGGGTTGTGATTGGAAACTAAATATTCCAGGATTTTGTTGCTTCAGGTGTGATAGAATTGGAGGGGCAAGAGGTGGAGGGGTTGCATTGCTTGTCAGAGAAGATATTACAGCAGTGCTTTGGCAGGATAGATTAGAGGGCTCGTCTAGGGAGGCTATTTGGGTGGAACTGAGAAGTGGGAATGGTGTAGCAACACTTTTAGGGGTGTATTATAGACCGCCAAATGGGGAGTGAGAATTGGAAGAGCTAATATGTAAGGAGATATTAGTAGTAAGCACAAGGTAGTGATTGTGGGAGATTTCAATTTTCCAAAAATAGACTGGGAAACGCATTCTGTAAATGGGCTGGATGGTTTGGAGTTTGTTAAATGTGTGCAGGACAGTTTTTTGCAGCAATACATAGAGGTATCGACCAGAGAAGGGGCAGTGCTGGACCTCCTGTTAGGAAATGATGCAGATCAGGTGACGGAGGTATGCGTTGGTGAGCACTTCGGGACCAGTGATCACAATACCATTAGTTTCAATATAATTATGGAGAGAGTCAGAACTGGACCGAGGGTTGAGATTTTTGATTGGAGAAAGGCTAACTTTGAGGGAATGCATAATGATTTAAAAGGAGTGAATTGGGACATTTTGTTTTATGGGAAGGATGTAGAAGAGAAATGGAGGACATTTAAAGGGGAAATTGTAAGAGTACAGAATCTTTATGTCCCTGTTCGGTTGAAGGGAAATAGTAAAAATCGGAAAGAGCCATGGTTTTCAAGAGAAATTGGACACTTGGTTCGAAAAAAGAGAGATATCTACAATAATTATAGGAGGCATGGAGTAAATGAGGTGCTAGATGAGTATAAAGAATGTAAAAAGAATCTTAAGAAAGAAATAAGAAAAGCTAAAAGAAGGTATGAACCTTTGGCAAGAAAGGTGAAAGTAAATCCAAAGGGTTTCTACAGCTATATTAATAGCAAAAGGATAACAAGGGATAAAATTGGACCATTAGAGAGCCAGAATGGACAGCTATCTGCAGAGCCAAAAGAGATGGGGGAGATATTGAACAATTTCTTTTCTTCGGTATTCACCAAGGAGAAGGATATTGAACTCTGTGAGGTAAGGGACAAAAGTAGAGTAGCTATGGAAACTATGAGATTCAAAGAGGAGGAAGTACTGACACTTTTGAAAAATATAAAAGTGGATAAGTCTCCAGGTCCTGACAGGATATTCCCTAAGACATTGAGGGAAGTTAGTGTAAAAATAGCAGGGGCTATGACAGAAATATTTCAGATGTCATTAGAAACGAGAATAGTGCCGGAGGATTGGCGTACTGCGCATGTTGTTCCGTTGTTTAAAAAGGGTTCAAAGAATAAACCTAGCAATTATAGACCTGTTAGTTTGACGTCAGTGGTGGGCAAATTAATGGCAAGGATACTTAGAGATAATATATATATAAGCATCTGGATAAGCAGGGTCTGATCAAGAACAGTCAACATGGATTTGTGCCTGGAAGGTCATGTTTGACAAACCTTCTTGAATTTTTTGAAGAGGTTACTAGGGAAATTGATGAGGGTAAAGCAGTGGATGTTGTCTATATGGATTTCAGTAAGGCCTTTGACAAGGTTCCCCATGGAAGGTTGGTTAAGAAGGTTCAATCTTTGGGTGTTAATGGCGGAGTAGCAAGATGGATTCAACAGTGGCTGAATGGTAGATGCCAGAGAGTAATGGTGGATGGCTGTTAGTCAGGTTGGAAGCCGGTGACCAGTGGGGTGCCTCAGGGATCTGTGTTGGGTCCACTGTTGTTTGTCATGTACATCAATGATCTAGATGATGGGGTGGAAAATTGGATAAGTAAGTATGCAGATGATACTAAGGTAGGGGGTGCTGTGGATAATGAAGTAGATTTTCAAAGTCTACAGAGAGATTTGGGCCATTTGGAAGAGTTGCTGAAAGATGGCAGATGGAGTTTAATGCTGATAAGTGTGAGGTGCTACATCTTGGCAGGACAAATCAAAATAGGACGTACATGGTAAATGGTAGGGAATTGAGGAATGCTGTGGAACAGTGGGATCTAGGAATAACTGTGCATAGTTCCCTGAAGGTGGAATCACATGTAGATTGGGTGGTAAAGAAAGCTTTTGGTGTGCTGGCCTTTATAAATCAGAGCATTGAATATAGGAGTAGGGAAGTAATGGTAAAATTGTACAAGGCATTGGTAAGACCAATTCTGGAGTATGGTGTACAATTTTGGTCGCCTAATTATAGGAAGGATGTCGACAAAATAGAGAGAGTACAGAGGAGATTTACTAGAATGTTGCCTGGGTTCCAGCAACTAAGTTACAGAGATAGGTTGAACAAGTTAGGTCTTTATTCTTTGGAGCGCAGAAGGTTAAGGGGGGACTTGATTGAGGTCTTTTAAATGATGAAAGGGATATTCAGAGTTGACGTGGATAAGCTTTTCCCATTGAGGGTAGGAAAGATTCAAACAAGAGGGCATGACATGAGAATTAAGGGACAGAAGTTCAGGGGTAATATGAGGGGGAACTTCGTTACTCAGAGAGTGGTGGCTGTGTGGAATGATCTTCCTGCAGAAGTGGTGGAGGCAGGATTGATTTTAACATTTAAAAGTAAAGTGGATAGGTGTATGGACGGGAAGGGAATGGAGGGGTATGGTCTGAGTGCAGGTAGATGGGACTAGGGGAAAATAAATGGTCAGCACGGACTGGAAGGGCCGAGAAGGCCTGTTTTCGTGCTGCAATTGTTATATGGTTATATGGTTATTTCAGCAGGCGTGTGAGAAATCAACTGTGGCACGGCATAGGCATCAGTCACAGCAGGACGTATATACAGTACTTGCTTCCATTCGCTCGCATTCGATAGGGTTGACAACAGAAAATACTCTTAAGCATTCTGCTATCTTGTGGTTTATCAGAATGTAAGATTGCATGTTTGACAAACATGAAAAACCAAAACAAACTGTAGATGCAAGAAATCTAAACCAAAAATTGAAATACTGGAAATACTCAGCAGGTCAGACAATACATGTGGTGAAAGAAACAAAATAAACATTAAAATTGATGCTTTTCATCAGAATTAATAAAAGCTGGAAATCAAAGATATTGTTATTTTCATTGTAAGGTTTTAGAGTCACAGAGTCATACGGCATAGCCCATATTCCTCTAAACCACTCACTGCTTCCTTCCATGAAGCCAATTCTGTATCCGGACTGCATATCCATGCCAGGCTTAGAGCCGTCTTCCTGGGTCTAACTTTAAAGAGCAGCCTGCCATGCAGAACCTTCTCAAAGGCTATGCTGAATGTCTATGTCCTTGCCCTCGTCAACCTGTTTGGTTACTTCATCTAAAAACTTCAAAAAATTAGATTTGTTAACCATCTTTATTATCCCTAATCAGCCTTTGCCTCCCAAAATGCAGATATATCAAATCCTTCACCATTCTCTCCAGTAACCTACCAACCACCGATTTTACCTTCTAGCCCTTCTTAAAAAGAGGCACAAAATTAGCCACCCTCCAGTCATCCGGCACTCACCCGTATCTAATTAAGATTTATATATCATAGTCAGAGCTCCTGTATTTTTTTCTCTAGTTTCCCAGTGTCCTCAGATATATCTGATCAAGCCCAGGAGATGTATCTATTCACATAGAGAAGAGGAAGGTCAGCACCTCCTTGATTGTAAAAAGAATAGTCCTCAAGTTATCTCCATTTCCTGTCCCAAGTTCCCTAATCTTCATGTCTTGCTCCACAGAGAAAAAACAGAGGAGAAATACTAATTGACCTTTTTCACCTCCTCCTCAAACAGATGACCATTTGTGACCTGACTGGGTTTTCTAAGAGAATTCCGGTTTCCTCCCACACTCCAAAGACGTGCAGGTTTGTAGACTAATTGGTTTGGTACAATTGTAAATTGTCCCTAGTGTGTGTAGGATAGCATTATGTTGCGGAGATCACTGGTCGACGTGGACTCGATGGACCGAACGGCCTATTTCTGCGCTGGATCTCTTAACAAAACTAAGCTAAACTAAACTAAACTAGACCTTCCGAGATAGATGTGGCTTTGCCTTCTGCCCCAATGCCCATGACATGCTCGTGGCTAATCATGGCTAGAACAAAGCTTCAGTAATTGACAGTGCAGTGGTTTGACTACTGAGGCACCCACCAAATGAGTAAATCAGCAGGTAAATTCAGTATGAAAGATACTGTTGGATTGAGATCACTCTGTTAACTTTGTAAGGCCACCTGATGTGATCAGGGGGAAATGCTAAATAGCGCAACAACACAATATATTTATACAAGAGTGAACCTGACCAAGAGTTTGCAGCTTTGAACTTCAATTAAAATTGGTGTGAGTGGATTTGAGCATTATTTAAATTGTGACTACATTAAGTGTGTGTCTGATGTTGGGACAACAGGAGACCCACTGTCAAGGATCATAATCTAAAGTCCACTTTTGCTAACACAATTTATTCAGGGTTAAGTCAGAACTGAGTCAGAGACTGCTGATATTTCCAGCTCTAAACCATTCAATTTCTTGACATCTATTTTTCAGTCTGACAGGTTTCTGAAATGCTCTTTCCTGGCAATATCTGTAACTGAAAAGGATTCAACAATACTTAAAGTAGAATGGTAAATTAATCTCCAATTCTCCATCATCTCTCTCACCCTTTCTCCTTCTGTAGTCCTGCACCAAGCGCTGAAGTATGAAAAAGATCTTGGTTGAGCAAAATCTATGGTCACAGCCCATGTCTCAAACCCATTCCTTGACATTCAGCTCGATCTCCTTTCCTGGCCCCTAACTCAGCATCCTACTCAACTTAGAAGCACAATTCAAGGTCAGATATAATTCCGAGGGCCAAACTGTCTACTTTGACATGTAACGAAGGCTATGAAGGCGGCCTGAGCCTATAATAAATGTGTAGGTTGTGGCCAGACCAAAGGAAATGGCTTCAGCAGATGCAGGTAATCACGCAAGAGTGTCGAGGGATGAGGGTGGGGTGGGGGATCTGCATTCTGGCAAAGAATGTGTGAAAGCTGCCCCAATTCTTTGGATCCTTTTTCTAAGGAGAGAATCAACTCGAGACAGAATAACAGGCCTTTACACAATCCTGTCAAGGTTATGGTATTGGAATGGGGTGAGAGAGAATGGCGGGACAGAGAAGTCATGGTTGGATTCTCAGTTTGTTCTCTAATTCTGGTGGCATAGTTGAGAGTCAATCTAAGAACGGTCATCCCAACAAACTACATATAAAGGAGAAGCATTAGATTATGTTTTTGATCATATCAATTGCAAAGGGGTCACCTATGGCTAACGTTTTGGTTATAACCGTCAATATTCCTTATGTTGCACATGGCAAAGTGCTCTTGTAAAGTGCCTTACTGTATTAAAGGCACTACAGCATATAAACATAGTCTGTAGCTTTTTTTTTAAAGGTATGAGCTTTTATTTTGTACACCATGATGCAAAATGTAATTCCAATCAAATACATAATATAGTGGTGGAAATAGACAATAGACCATTTGGCCCTTCAAGCCAGCACCGCCATTCAATGTGATCATGGCTGATCATCCCCAATCAGTACCCTGTTCTACCTCGGAAGTTTGTCTTCCATAAATCCTTATGAGAAGGATGGCTGGTTCAATAAATAACATTTGAACTGTATTTTTTAACAATAATATCTTTCCTGGTATCTTAAAACTGAGATTTTATTTGCCAGCTGCTTAACCTATAACAGTTAATGCTGTGAATCCCCAAGACAGATAGCTTGCATTATAAAGGCAGTGTTCATTCCCTGGAGCTCTCCTTTGTCTGGGCACTGGTGGTCATGCAATTCCATAAACATACAGTTTCATCGGCTGCTGCTGAAAACACAACATTGCCATCAGAACTCAATGCCAAGTGCAAAACTCTCCCTCTGTGACCTGCAAAGAAAGAACATTGCATTAAATGATTGTTATTTCAGCATGCGTGCGAGAAAACAACTGCGGCACGGCATGGACATCAGTCACAGCAGGACGTATATACAGTCTGAAGAAGGGTCTCGACCCGAAACGTCGCCTATCTCCTTCGCTCCTTAGATGCTGCTGCACCCGCTGAGTTTCTCCAGCTTTTTGTGTAACCCTCGATTCTCCAGCATCTGCAGTTCCTTCATTAACACGTATATACAGTACTTGCTTCCATTCGCTCGCATTCGATAGGGTTGACAACAGAAAATACTCTTAAGCACTCTGCTATCTTGTGGTTTATCAGAATGCAAGATTGCATGTTTGACAAACATGAAAAACCAAAACAAACTGTAGATGCAAGAAATCTAAACCAAAAATTGAAATACTGGAAATACTCAGCAGGTCAGACAATACATGTGGTGAAAGAAACAAAATAAACATTAAAATTGATGCTTTTCATCAGAATTAATAAAAGCTGTAAATCAAAGATATTGTTATTTTCACAGAGTTAGAGTCACAGAGTCATACGGCATAGCCCATATCCCTCTAAACCACTCACTGCTTCCTTCCATGAAGCCAATTCTGTATCTGGACTGCATATCCATGCCAGGCTTAGAGCCGTCTCCCTGGGTCTAACTTTAAAGAGCAGCCTGCCATGCAGAACCTTCTCAAAGGCTATGCTGAATGTCTATGTCCTTGCCCTCGTCAACCTGTTTGGTTACTTCTTCTAAAAACTTCAAAAAATTAGATTTGTAAACCATCTTTATTATCCCTAATCAGCCTTTGCCTCCCAAAATGCAGATATATCAAATCCTTCACCATTCTCTCCAGTAACCTACCAACCACCGATTTTACCTTGCAGCCCTTCTTAAAAAGAGGCACAAAATTAGCCACCCTCCAGTCATCCGGCACTCACCCGTATCTAATTATGATTTATATATCATAGTCAGAGCTCCTGCAATTTTTTCTCTAGTTTCCCACAGTGTCCTCAGATATATCTGATCAAGCCCAGGAGATGTATCTATTCACATAGAGAAGAGGAAGGTCAGCACCTCCTTGATTGTAAAAAGAATAGTCCTCAAGTTTTCTCCATTTCCTGTCCCAAGTTCCCTAATCTTCATGTCTTGCTCCACAGAGAAAAAACAGAGGAGAAATACTAATTGACCTTTTTCATCTCCTCCTCAAACAGATGACCATTTGTGACCTGACTGGGTTTTCTAAGAGAATTCCGGTTTCCTCCCACACTCCAAAGACGTGCAGGTTTGTAGACTAATTGGTTTGGTACAATTGTAAATTGTCCCTAGTGTGTGTAGGATAGCGTTATGTTGCGGAGATCACTGGTCGACATGGACTCGATGGACCGAACGGCCTATTTCTGCGCTGGATCTCTTAACAAAACTAAGCTAAACTAAACTAAACTAGACCTTCCGAGATAGATGTGGCTTTGCCTTCTGCCCCAATGCCCATGACATGCTCGTGGCTAATCATGGCTAGAACAAAGCTTCAGTAATTGACAGTGCAGTGGTTTGACTACTGAGGCACCCACCAAATGAGTAAATCCCAGAGTACTCAAGGAAGCAGACAGTCTGCATCCCAGAGTACTCAAGGAAGTAGCCACAGAAATAGTGGATGCATTAGTGATAATTTTTCAAAACTCTTTAGATTCTGGAGTAGTTCCTGAGGATTGGAGGGTAGCTAATGTAACCCTACTTTTTAAAAAAGGAGGGAGAGAGAAAACAAGGAATTACAGACCAGTTAGTCTAACATGGTAGTGGGGAAACTGCTAGAGTCAGTTATTAAAGATGGGATAGCAGCGCATTTGGAAAGTGGTGAAATCATTGGACAAAGTCAGCATGGGTTTACGAAAGGTAAATCATGTCTGACGAATCTTATAGAATTTTTCGAGGATGTAACTAGTAGAGTGGATAAGGGAGGACCAGTGGATGTGTTGTATCTGGACTTTCAGAAGGTTTTCGACAAGGTCCCACATAAGAGATTAGTATACAAACTTAAAGCACACGGTATTGGGGGTTCAGTATTGATGTGGATAGAGAACTGGCTGGCAGACAGGAAGCAAAGGGTAGGCGTAAACGGGTCCTTTTGAGAATGGCAGGCAGTTACTAGTGGGGTTTCACAAGGCTCAGTGCTGGGACCCCAGCTATTTACAATATATATTAATGATTTGGACGAGGGAATTGAATGCAACATCTCAAGATTTGCGGATGACACGAAGCTGGGGGGCAGTGTTAGGTGTGAGGAGGATGCTAGGAGACTGCAAGGTGACTTGGATAGGCTCGGTGGTTGGGCAAATGCATGGCAGATGCAGTATAATGTGGATAAATGTGACGTTATCCACTTTGGTGGCAAAAACAGGAGGGTAGACTATTATCTGAATGGTGGCCGATTAGGAAAAGGGAAGATGCAACGAGACCCAAGTGTCATGGTACACCAGTCATTGAAAGTAGGCATGCAGGTGCAGCAGGCAGTGAAGAAAGCAAATGGTATGTTGGCATTCATAGCAAAAGGATTTGAGTATAGGAGCAGGGAGGTTCTACTGCAGTTGTACAGGGTTTTGGTGAGACCACACCTGGAGTATTGCGTACAGTTTTGGTCTCCAAATCTGAGGAAAGACATTCTTGCCATAGAGGGGGTACAGAGAAGGTTCACCAGACTGATTTCTGGGATGTCAGGACTTTCATATGAAGAAAGACTGGGTAGACTCAGCTTGTACTCGCTAGAATTTAGAAGATTGAGGGGGGATCTTATAGAAACGTATAAAATTCTTAAGGGGTTGGACAGGCTAGATGCAGGAGGATTGTTCCCGATGTTGGGGAGGTCCAGAACAAGGAGTCACAGTTTAAGGATAAGGGGGAATTCCTTTAAGACCGAGATGAGGAAAACATTTTTCACAAAGAGAGTGGTGAGTCTCTGGAATGTTCTGCCACAGAAGGTAGTTGAGGCCTGTTCATTGGCTATATTTAAGAAAGAGTTAGATGTGGCCCTTGTGGCTAAAGGAATCAGGGGGTATGGAGAGAAGGCAGGTACAGGATACTGAGTTGAATGATCAGCCATGATCATATTGAATGGCGGTGCAGGCTCAAAGGGCAGACTGGCCTGCTCCTGCACCTATTTTCTATGTTTCTCTGTTTCTAACTCTAAATGTATCCTCTGACATTGTTCCAATGAAGCCCAAAGTGAGCTCCAGGAACACCCTTCCTTAAGAAACACTGACATTATAATGCAAGCTATCTGAAGAAGGTTTCCAACCTGAAACGTCAGTTATCCACTTCAAGAACCCGCTGAGTTACTCCAGCACTTACTGTCAATTTTTGTAAATAAGCATCGAGTCGAGCCTTCCTTTCTTATTAAATTGAATAATGTGCTGTCAGTTATTGTTTCCACTAATCACCTCCCAGCCTCTGTTGCTGTCTGCAGCCCTCCCTCCATCACCTGGCTCCATCTGCTCATCAACCATTCCTCACCTGAATGAAAGGTCTTGGTTCAAAATGCCGGCTATCCCTTTGCCACCACAGGTGCTGCCTGTGCAGCTGAGCTCCCCCAGCAGCTTATATTTTACTCAACAATAAGTGACAAATATTTGGACTGAGATTGTTACAGTCATCAGGACTCAACACTATATTTAATAATTTCAGATAGCCAGTCTTTAATATAGAACTTACATATAGGACATGCAAGATTATAAATCTGTAATGGTAACTTTATTTATCTCACTCTGCAGATGCTGCCTGGTACACTGAGTAATTCCAACTTTCTCCTTTATTTCAGGTTACTAACAACTCCAGTGTTTTGTACCTTACAATTCAAGCCTGAATTTTTCCATATTATCCATGATTTTCCATATTAATTATTATCTAATCTGATTAGACAGCATGCAAAACAAGGCTTTTCATGGTACTTCACTGTATGTGACAATAATAAACCTAAACTAAACTTATTTAATCTATGTAAACAAGGTCCTGAATTTTTTGCATCCCAGCAGACACAAAGGAATATGCGTATTCATGTTTCTGTAAGAAACAAATGCTTATGGTGCAGTGAATTAGATTATTATTTGCCTTTCATTTTGAGGAATCAAATCAGGCAGGCCATTCACAGTAGGGCACTGGGGAGTGTGGTTGAGCAGAGGGATTTAGAGGTACAGGTATATAATTCTGTGAAAGTTGCATCACTGATGGCTAGCATGGTTAAGCAGGTTTTCGGCACATTGGCCTTCATCAGTCAGTGTATACATCGTGGGGATGTTATGTTACAGTTGTACAAGACATTGGTGAGAGTACATTTGATTTGGAGTATTCTGTTCAGTTATGGTCATCCTACTTTTGGAAGCATGTAATTAAACTGAAAAAGAGCAGAGAAGTTTTAGAAGGATATTGCCAGGACTCAAATGCCTGAGCTATAGGGAGAGGTTGAGTAGGCTGGGACTCTATTCCTTGGAGCGCAGGAGGATGAGGGGTGATCTTATAGAGGTGTATAAGATCATGAGAGGAATAGATCGGGTAGGTGCGCAGAGTATATTGCCCAGAGTAGGTGAATTGAGGACCAAAGGACATAGGTTTAAGCTGAGGGGGAAAAGGTTGAATAGGAATTTGAGGGATATCTTTTTCACACAAACAGTGGTGTATGTATGGAACAAGCTGCATGAGGCAGGGACTATCACAACTTTTAAGAAGCAGTTAGACAGGTACATGGATTGGACAGGTTTGGAGGGATATGGCCAAATGCTGGCAGGTGGGACTAGTGTAGCTGGGACATGTTGGCCAGTGTGGGAAAGTTGAGCCAAAGGGCCTGTTTCCACACTGTATCACCCAATGACACTATGGCTCTAAATCTTGACATATTTACAGTTTCATTGCTGTTGTGCTGCTTTGAACTTCAGTAACCAGAGCAATGAACAGCACCTTTTCCTTTCAGCACCTTTTCCTTTCTCTGCTCTTTTTCACCTTTTCACCTATCTTCCTCCTTCTTAATTTACATTTCACTCCTCCTCTTCTCTCCTTATCTGTCACTCATTTTGTCTAATTTTCACCTCCATCCTTTGTCACTTTCAGCTAATCAACCTCACTGCTCTTGTCTCACTTCACCTCATAGAATGGGCCCAATTTCAAAATACTTTTCATGCAACCTATGAGGTGCTTGTGTCGTACCTATGAGATCAGCTGACTTGATAAGAGTTGGATAATTCCAAACGGAGACCTGATGTTTTGGAAAACCATGGCCAGTTACTAGTTCTTTGAACTTTGGTAACCAGAGCAATGAACAAATCTGGAAAGAAACACAAACAATGGTTATCAGCACCATATATCTTTTACATGACATATAAAATGCCTCCTCGTGTTGTCATTGGAAAACACTTCAGGCTAGATGGTGTATGTGGAAAACGTGGGAGAATTTTTTTTTAATCAATTCCACATGTGCCCATTACCTAGTAATCTTCAGCACAAGAGTTCATTTGAAAACTGCAACCAGTTTTACTGGGGAGAGTATTACAGAAATTGAAATGCACGTTTGTTGAAAAGATAGCCTTCTTTATCCTGTGTAAGGTCACTCATCCCTTCCCACTTATTGCCTACCTTCCTGATTGCATAGATCTGACAAACCAATTGGCCCAGACAATTAAGCGAAGTGCCAGTCAGCCATCAGCCTTTACAGTGTTGCAGCTGAATCATATGGGTGGGCCAGAACAAGCCCCACTTGCAAAAGCCTTGGTCAGCAGCTGAGCTCAAACTTCAGCTTTACCATCTGTCAAAATATCTCACTCACCCTCAAAATCACCATCATTCAAAACGTATCAAAATAGTTAAAACTAAAGAAATACTGTTAAAATTTAAAATACCGTATTTCCCGGCAATGAAGATGAACCTGCGTCGAAGACGCACCCCCAATTTAAGTTGCTAAATTTTGAAAAAAGGATGGTGGGATAGGATCAAGAGTTTGGCTTAGTCCAGGGGTCGGCAACATCGCCTGCGTGCCCCGGGACTGGGTGCAGTTCCCAGATTCCTCCCATCCCCGGGACTAGCTGCAGTTCCCAGGTCGCCTGCGAACCCGGGACTGGCTGTAGCGCCCAGGTCGCCTGCCCTGGGAGTAGAGAGAGAGAGAGAGAGAGAGAGAGAGAGAGAGCGAGCCCGGGACAGAGCAGCCAGCCTTCTGCCCAATAGCTACCCGCCAATCACCACCTCCACCGGTTGCGCCTGTGCGAAGGAGACCGTGGCTGGCTTGCAGGCCGGCCGGCAAAAGGCACAGAGGTGTCGGTCGATTCCGCTGTCCGGTCCCAGCGGCCGCTCGCAGCCACGCGAGCTACTTCCCTCCCCGGCCACAATGCAATGACTCCGCTCCCGGAGCGCCGCGGCAGTGGTGAGTGAGTGAATTGCTGGCATGATCCCCTACCCCCACCTTCTCAATGCTCCTGCCCTCCCCGCAACCTTACCCCTGGCTGCCCAGCCAATTTGTACTGACCCGGGCCAGACTCCCCACCGGCTGTGAGAGGAACTCCTCCCCCCCCAGCAACGCTGTCCTTTTACAGCCGCTTCCCACTTTACAGCCGCTTCCCATCAGCTGCCAGCAATGAGGGATAGACTTGGCTATCCCTCAGTACAGCAACATCATTCTTGATGTTGCTGTACTGAGGGATAGCCAAGTCTATCTTTCTTGGCTAAAAACCTAACCTTCGGCCTCCAAGATGCAGGTACATTTTTGTGCCTTATTTTGGGGTAAAAAATAGGGTCTTCATTGCTGGGATATATGGTATCAATAAAAGTAAAATCAACTAAAAACGCTTTAAAATAATCAAAAATATTAAACAAAATACCTGCACAAATAATAAAAAATGACATAAAGTTATTTATTAAAAGAAGCACTAGAGACTGCAGATCCTGGAAAAAGAAACACCAAACATTTTGCTGGTGTTACTCAGCGGGTTGAACAGCATCTTTTATTTATTCAATGTGATCCCACCACCAATCATATCTCCTCGACAATACCTACTTCAGCAAAGTATTAACTAAGGCACGGACTGAGTCAAGCCATGATTCCAAAACGAACATAGACTTTCTTTGTGATAGTTCAAATATTTGATTCAAACTTTATCCTGAGGTCAAAGTTGGAAAAGTGACCTTTGCATTCCCAAACTTTAGTTGAAGGCTATTTCTGTTCATCCAGAAGTGGTTGTTAGACAAGCAACCTGACAATTTAGAGACAATGGAAGGTTTTGGAGAAATGGCAGTGAAATCGAATTGGACATATGGAAACTGATGGAGATTTTTGTGATGATGTTGCTTAAAGAATGCATGCAAAATTAGAATCAAAATATGAAATTCTGACCACAAAACCTAATTGCAAAGTTAAGCGTATTAATTCCACGGCCATTTTATAAAATGTGATATTATCTTACTTGTGATCTTGTATCTACGTCTTGAATACAACTCCCACTTTTTGTGTCCCATATACGCAAACATCCATCTTTCATTCCTCCTCCAACAGCAAGAATTCGAGATTGCCATGGGCACCAGTTCATGGCCTATTAACAAACATATTCAATTAGCATTAAATAATAATTTATTTTCTTGATCATCTATATAGTTTTTTTCTGCATAAATAGTAAACATAAATATGTATTTATATTAGTCAAATTGTGTCCGAATGTTATATTAGCCAAATTGCGTCTGAAGAAAGTCTTGCAGTTCAAGTACTGGTAAATGGAATTTAATATGGCTGGGCAATTAATGGTCGGCATGGACATGGTTGGCCTTCTCTGTCTTTATGATGCAATAACAATATCTCTATGGCTCTATAATGTGGAGACAGGAGACATATTATAATGTTATATTTTATTAAATAGCATTCACCTTTACAGCTGATTCCAGATTATTAATAGTCATGTCTGGTTTACTATTGACATTGCCCCCAGGATCATTGCGCCAAATATTTAGTAGACCATCATTTCCACCACTGGCAAGGAATGCACCATCTGGTGACCATTTGAGGCTGCATACTTGTGAATCATGACCGATGAGTGTGCCAACATGGTGTTGTGCCATTCTTACATCATGGTGGTGAATAGATCCAAACCGAGAGCCACTACAGAACATAGACAGGTGGAAATAAATATATATAAACAAGACTCTCAAACATTTTCATAACCATAATCAGCAAAATTCAGTAGTTATTTGAAATATGAAGTTCCATTAACAATATCTCACAAATAAAAATACATGGTTTAAATGATGTAAAATAATTTATTCATATTACATCACTAAATATTTTAGTTTCAAAAGTAATTTTAAAAGTTAAATTTAGTGACACTCTTTAAAATTCAGGTTTAAATCCTTAGTTTTGTTCCATAATATATAATCATAAATTTGATCAGTAGCTCCATGTGTTAACTCACAGCACCATGGTAATTACAGCGAGCTGGAGGCAATTCAACCTTATCAATCAATGCCAATGCTCATAGCTCACAAACTACCACAGCAACATAGCTATTGCTGGTCATAATCTTCTCTGGCATTGGCAATATAGATGAATGGTTTAATGGATGGAATATAATTTAATAGAACATTAGGCTTATACTCTTGCCCAAAGCCAGTGGATAGGATGTGACTAAATTGTCCTTGTGGACTTGCATTTTAATCTCAGGGTTTATGTTTAAATGTAATTGCTAAAAATAAAATTGCCAACATTTCACCATTATGTGTGCCATGTTATTTCAGCTGCAACCAGCTAAATAAAAATTCCTGTGAAATTCTTTCCTACAAAATATGGAACAGACTACTTTTTTCATTATGTAAGAAGGAACTGCAGATACTGGTTTAAACCGAAGATAGATACAAAATGCCGGAGTAACTCAGTTGGACAGGCAGCATCTCTGGAGAGTAAGTATGGGTGACATTTTGGATCGGGGGTCTGAAGAAGAATCTCGACCCAAAACGTCACCCATTCCTTCAACGAGCAGGATTTGACGTATAAGATGTGGCCATGAGCATTCTTCTCAAGTTGATTTAGGATGGAATTTGAGAGGCCAGTAAGGAAACTATTGGGCAGGCCAAATGTTCAAAGAACTGCAGAATGGATTATGTCCAAACAGTTCCTTAAGCGGCCAATGCTGTGAGAATACAATCCATCATTACCCCAACTCTCCAACTGGCTTACATTTGTCCTGCAGTTACACTTTTATAATACAGCCGCCTGGTTAGGGTAGTCCTGAAGAGTTCACTGCCATGGCCATTCTACAAAGGCCTCAAGTGGTAGGTCCTGAAAGCCAGTCACTGCTGGACCATCTGTTAGCCCTTTGACATTCAAAAACAGTTGAAAGGCAATTAAATAATATCCAAAGATAAAAATTACGTGGAAAATCAACAAATTAAAAGCACACATGGTAAACGGTAGGGAATTGAAGAATACAGTTGAACAGAGGGATCTGGGAATAACCGTGCATAGTTCCTTGAAGGTAGAATCTCATATAGATAGGGTGGTAAAGAAAGCTTTTGGTATGCTAGCCTTTATAAATCAGAGCATTGAGTATAGAAGCTGGGATGTAATGTTAAAATTGTACAAGGCGTTGGTGAGACCAAATCTGGAGTATGGTGTACAATTTTGGTCGCCCAATTATAGGAAGGATGTCAACAAAATAGACAGGGTACAGAGGAGATTTACTAGAATGTTGCCTGGGTTTCAACAGCTAAGTTACAGAGATAGGTTGAATAAGTTAGGTCTTTATTCTCTGGAGCGCAGAAGGTTAAGGGGGGACTTGATAGGGGTCTTTAAAATGATGAGAGGGATAGACAGAGTTAATGTGGACAAGCTTTTCCCTTTGAGAATAGGGAAGATTCAAACAAGAGGACATGACTTTAGAATTAAGGGACAGAGGTTTAGGGGTAACATGAGGGGGAACTTCTTTACTCAGAGAGTGGTAGCGGTGTGGAATGAGCTTCCAGTGGAAGTGGTGGCGGCAGGTTCGTTGGTATCATTTAAAAATAAATTGGATAGGCATATGGATGAGAAGGGTACGGAGGGTTATGGTATGAGTGCAGGCAGGTGGGACTAAGGGAAAAAAGTTGTTTGGCACGGACTTGAAGGGCCGAGATGGCCTGTTTCCGTGCTGTAATAGTTATATGGTTATATGTTATATAGAACGTTGTTTAACTTAAAATTAACATACAATTAAACTAACAGGAGTCATGTCAATAAAGATAAAGGGAAGTAAAAACAAATTATCTAACTTCATGAAGTATACTTGATCTATTGGCTCAGTATAATCCAGAACTAACATTGGATATTGTGTTACTGAGCCCACATCTGACTTTCAGCACATTTCACAATTCTGTGCTCAGTGCCAGACGATCAAGTCATATCGTGATGACACATAAACACGTACCGAGGTCATTCAGCTGTTCACCATGATCCCTCGGTGTGACCTGGATCATTGATTTCCTTACCATGGTGCCAGGTAAGAGCAAAATCACATGAAAATGTGTGTGTAAAGTGTACAGAATCTTAGTGATGGAAAATATATGGGGAATACAAGTTTCGCGCTGAAACAGACTCAGCGGTCCTAACAAAGGAGTTGTGCAGTTTTGTCAAATTGTGTAAAATCTTGTTCAAATTGAATTTCCATGGAACCATGAAATAAAGATCACTCCTGGCCAATGTTCATCAGACAGTTAGTTATGAGTTGATGCTAGACATGTATTCAGACAACACGAAGGCAGTGGTAGAGTTGACAAAGGTTGTAGATAGTTAGCAGCGTGTGTTGCCAGCACTTATGTGGAAAGTCATAACTACTCTATGGCAATTCTGCCATCATTACTAGTAATTATTGTTATCTAACCCAGCAAAAACTTTCAGAATCGGCTATTTTTCCGATTAATAACTTTTCAAGCAATCATAGTCTTTAATCGTATGTCTCAATAAAAAGTCTCTCAATAAAGGTTTTGCACAATGGAAAAATTATGGAATTAAAAAGATGGGACATCTTTATAGAAAAGGTAAGTTCCTTTCGTTTCAGGAGGTACAACAGAATCATGGATTACATTCATATATTTTTTTTAGATATTTACAACTGAAAGATTATGTTAAATCACATACACAAGAATACAGAACTAGAGAGCCAGAGATTCTAGATGAATGTTTGAATAAACACCCCACAGTCAAATCAATATCTTACATTTATAATATTCTTTTAGATAGTGAGAATCCGTCGACGGAATTACATAGACAAGCATGGGAAAATGAATTAGTCCAACCCATAACGAAAGATATTTGGGATGAAAGTCTACAACATATACATCAATGTTAGTTAAATGCCAGACTTTCTCTAATACAATTTAAAATATTACATAGGTTGCATTATTCTAAAACAAAATTAAATAGAATTTTTCTTAATATTTCTCCTATCTGTGATAAATGTCAATATTCTGAGGCTAATTTAACCCATACCTTTGTAAGTTGCATAAAAATTAAAATATTTTGGGTGGATATTTTTTAAATTATTTCCATAGTGGTTAATACTCAACTGGAGCCCGATCCTAAATTAATAATATTGGGCATATCTGAACAATACCTAAAACTTACAATAAAGCAAATAAATTTCCTTGATTATAGTATAACTGGGAAAACATTAATATTAAAATTTTGGAAAAACCCTGCATCCCCCACAATCAAAATGTGGATTATGGAGATGTCGGAGACCATAAATCTGGAAAAAATTAGATTTGGCTTAATTGACAAACCAGAATTATTTACTAGAAAATGGTCTCCATTCATAGATTATTTGAAGGGGTAGAATGGGCCGGCGCTGATACCTGCCGGAAGCTTGAACCCAGGACTAGATGAATAGTTATGCTTTCTTACCTACGGACCTATCTCCTAAGTTGTATTATGGATAGTTTATTCTATTTTTCTAATTTTCTTTTCTTTTTCTTTATTTTTTCTATCTATTAAAAAAATAATAACAATAATTAGAGTCAATGTTAATATG
Source organism: Raja brachyura (assembly GCA_963514005.1). The sequence continues at coordinate 62,526,069 of OY740781.1, forward strand.
TAACTGATAAATGAAGACCCCAGCTACATTGGTAGCGGAGTCATATAACATATAACAATTACAGCACGGAAACAGGCCATCTCGGCCCTTCAAGTCCATGCCGAACAACTTTTTTCCCTTAGTCCCACCTGCCTGCACTCATACCATAACCCTCCATACCCTTCTCATCCATATGCCTATCCAATTTATTTTTAAATGATACCAACGAACCTGCCGCCACCACTTCCACTGGAAGCTCATTTCACACCGCTACCACTCTCTGAGTAAAGAAGATCCCCCTCATGTTACCCCTAAACCTCTGTCCCTTAATTCTAAAGTCATGTCCTCTTGTTTGAATCTTCCCTATTCTCAAAGGGAAAAGCTTGTCCACATTAACTCTGTCTATCCCTCTCATCATTTTAAAGACCTCTATCAAGTCCCCCCTTAACCTTCTGCGCTCCAGAGAATAAAGACCTAACTTATTCAATCTATCTCTGTAACTTAGCTGTTGAAACCCAGGCAACATTCTAGTAAATCTCCTCTGTACCTTCTCTATTTTGTTGACATCCTTCCTATAATTGGGCGACCAAAATTGTACACCATACTCCAGATTTGGTCTCACCAACGCCTTGTACAATTTTAACATTACATCCCAGCTTCTATACTCAATGCTCTGATTTATAAAGGCTAGCATACCAAAAGCTTTCTTTACCACCCTATCTATATGAGATTCTACCTTCAAGGAACTATGCACGTTATTCCCAGATCCCTCTGTTCAACTGTGTTCTTCAATTCCCTACCGTTTACCATGTACGTCCTATTTTGATTTGTCCTGCCAAGGTGTAGCACCTCACATTTATCAGCATTAAACTCCATCTGCCATCTTTCAGCCCATTTTTCCAACTGGCCTAAATCACTCTGTAGACTTTGGAAATCCTCTTCATGATCCACAACACCCCCTATCTTGGTATCATCTGCATACTTACTAATCCAATTTACCACCCCTTCATCCAGACCATTGATGTACATGACAAACAACAAAGGACCCAACACAGATCCCTGAGACACCCCACTAGTCACCTGCCTCCAACCCGACAAACAGCCATCCACCATTACCCTCTGGCTTCTCCCATTCAGCCACTGTTGAATCCATCTTGCTATTCCTGCATTTACACCCAACAGTTGAACCTTCTTAACCAACCTTCCATGAGGAACCTTGTCAAAGGCCTTACTGAAGTCCATATAGACAACATCCACTGCTTTACCCTCGTCAATTTCCCTAGAAACCTCTTCAAAAAATTCAAGAAGATTAGTCAAACATGACCTTCCAGGCATAAATCCATGTTGACTGTTCCTAATTAGACCCTCTTTATCCAGATACTTATATATATTATCTCTAAGTATCTTTTCCATTAATTTGCCCACCACTGAAGTCAAACTAACCGGTCTATAATTGCTAGGTTTACTTTTAGAACCCTTTTTAAACAATGGAACAACATGCGCAGTACGCCAATCCTCGGGGACTATTCCAGTTTCTAATGACATTTGAAATATTTCTGTCATAGCCCCGGCTATTTCTACACTAACGTCCCTCAGTGTCCTAGGGAATATCCTGTCAGGACCTGGAGACTTATCCACTTTTATATTTTTCAAAAGTGCCAGTACTTCTTTTACTTTGAAACTCATAGTATCCATAGCTACTCTACTAGTTTCCCTTACCTCACATAATTCAATATCCTTCTCCTTGGTGAATACCTAAGAAAAGAAATTGTTCAATATCTCCCCCATCTCTTTTGGCTCTGCAGATAGCTGTCCACTCGGTCTCTCCAATGGACCAATTTTATCCCTTGTTATCCTTTTGCTATTAACATAGCTGTAGAAACCCTTTGGATTTACTTTCACCTTACTTGCCAAAGCAACCTCATATCTTCTTTTAGCTTTTCTAATTTCTTTCTTTAGATTCTTTTTACATTCCTTATACTCCTCCAGCACCTCACTTACTTCATGCTGCCTATAATCATTGTAGATCTCCCTCTTTTTCCGAACAAGATGTCCAATTTCCCTTGAAAACCAGGGCTCTTTCCAATTTTTACTGGTTCCTTTCAACCGAACAGGAACATAAAGATTTTGTACTCTTAAAATTTCCCCTTTAAATGTCCTCCATTTCTCCTCTACATCTTTCCCATAAAACAAAATGTCCCAGTTCACTCCTTTTAAATCATCTCGCATCTCGTCAAAGTTAGACTTTCTCCAATCAAAAATCTCAACCCTAGGCCCAGTTCTGTCCTTCTCCATAATTATATTGAAACTAATGGTATTGTGATCACTGGACCCGAAGTGCTCCCCTACGCATACCTCCGCCACCTGTCCCGTCTCATTTCCTAACAGGAGGTCCAGCACTGCCCCTCCTCTAGTAGGCACCTCTATGTATTGCTGCAAAAAACTATCCTGCACACATTTTACAAACTCCAAACCATCCAGCCCATTTACAGAATGTGTTTCCCAGTCTATGTGTGGAAAGTTGAAATCTCCCACAATCACTACCTTGTGCTTACTACTAATATCTGCTATCTCTTTACATATTTGCTCTTCCAATTCTCGTTCCCCATTTGGCGGTCTATAATATACCCCTATAAGTGTTGCTACACCTTTCCCACTTCTAAGTTCCACCCAAATAGCCTCCCTAGATGAGCCCTCCAATCTATCCTGCCAAAGCACTGCTGTAATATCTTCCCTGACTAGCAATGCAACACCTCCACCTCTTGCCCCTCCAATTCTATCACACCTGAAGCAACGAAATCCTGGAATATTTAGTTTCCAATCACAGCCCTCCTGCAACCATGTTTCACTGATCGCCACAACATCATACTTCCAGGTGTCTATCCAGACTCTAAGCTCATCCACCTTTCTTACAATGCTCCTAGCATTAAAATATGCACATTTAAGAAACCCCCCCATCTCTTATTCTCTGTTTATTTCCTTTTGTTTCTTTCCCTGGAGTCCCTGGAATCCTGGATATTTAATATATAACCGTTTAACAAAGTTTGTAGTGGTTCGGACTATGATATGTACATGCCTCTAATAAAATTTAACTTAAAAAAGTCTCTCAATACCAAAATATCTAGAAAACAATTTTATAATGTTAATGTGCATCCAGATTACTGTAGACTTACCTGGTAAGAATATAGTCATTCCAACTCAGAGCTCCGACCATTGAGCAATGACTTTGCATATTTCGCAATTTCTTCTTAGTTTCAACATCCCAAAGCTTGGATTATAAATATTAAACTGTTATGAGAAAAACTTGAAAAAAACATTTTAATGCTTTCTCCAATGCTCCAAAAACGATTGCATCTAAACGTAAAAACCCTAGGTTTTACTTTTTCCTTCTCCTATCTGTCTTCTAAAGCTTGTGGCTTTTACCTACACTATGGTTCTATGTAGGTACAAAGCAAGAAAATAAGAACTTCCATAATATCTTTCAAACTTTGGGACTTTTTGGTGATTTAAGTACTTTTGAATTGCAGGTACTGCCAGAATGTAGGAAATACAATAGCCAATTAGTGAATCTGGCATTCCCATGGATGCAAACGGCTGTAATTATGTCCTGAATGTCTGTACTTTATTGAAATTGACTAAGATGAATATTGGCCATGACTCTCTGAATAATTCCACTGTTCCTCAAAATAGAGGCATGGAATCATTTACATTCATCCACTGAAAAACAAGTCATATCAGGGTATCTTTTCATCCAAGAGGCTACATCCAACAGTGTCAGTTTAAATTTTTGTGAAAAAGCTTCTGGAGTGGGATTGCAACATATTATCTCTAGACATAGAGGTAAAAGGAAATCATTTATTAGAAAGTGTAGCTGATGTTGAAACATACATTGTTGATGTTGCATAAAGCTCATCCAGCTAACTGCAACTGCTAGTTAACTGACTGAGGCCAAACCTCTCTAACTCCTGAATGCGATTATCTGATGAGTAAAGACCATAAGATTTGATTAAAATGGAAAACATGTAGAATACGCGTTTACTGATTTCCATTGAGAGAGAGACCCACTTAAAATCCACAGGGGGAAGGGTGTGGGGTCTAGTTTCATTCATTCCCAATAATGCTTTGCTTTCTTCTTGTACAGCGGTGTGATATTCACAATTTTCCAAACCAGGAACCACTCCTAGCTTTAGTGATTCTTGAAATATCACAATTAATTCCCACATAATCTCTGAGGCCACCTCCTTCAGAGCCCTGGGATGCAGTCTGTCCATTCCAGGTAACACCCATCCTCAGACCTTTCAGCTTTCCTGGCACTTCTCCAAAGTAATCGCATAATGGTTGTCTTCTTAGATGTTTGTATATATTCACAATGTTGCCGACAATCAGGTTTGTAGGTTAATTGGCTTCTGTAAATAGTCCTTAATGTGTACGATAGAACTAGTGTATGTGTGATCACTGGTTGGCAAGGACTCAGTGTGCCGTAGGGCCTGTTTTCACACTGTATCTCAAAACTAAACTAAACTAAACTAGAGATCATGATGTGTAGGATGGAACTGCAGATGCTGGTTTACACCAAAGATAGACACAAATTGCTGGAGTAACTCAGCAGGACAGGCAGCATCTCGGGAGAGGAATGGGTGATGTTTCAGGTCTGAAGAAGGGTCTCAACCTGAACCGTCACCCAGTCCTTCTCTCCAGAGATGCTGCCTGTCCCACTGAGTTACTCCAGCATTTTGTGTCTATCTTTAGAGATCATAATATTTGACACTTCAAGCATGTTGTGATTTAAAATAACATAAAGAAAACTCCCTCCAATCTTTCCCGTCACAAGGAATTAACTAAAATTACAATAATTAATAACCTGTTACCTGCACCTGGGCAGCACTAGTTCCAATTGCGAGGTTGCTTCTGTCCTTAATCCAGGCCAGTGAAGAAATGTATTCAGATTCTACAGTTATGGCCTCCTGTACACCTTTCTCTGGGTGCCAAAGGTAAACTACATTGGAAAGGCCAATGGCTACAAAATTTGCAGCATTCCAGTCGACCAAATTAAGATCTATAAAATATAATGCATAGTTTAAACACAACAAGCTGCATTTTGCAATGAGGTTAATACTGATAAATGTTCTGCGATACCATAAAAGGCCTGTTAAAAATGAGCACATTGCTAAATGAGGAGAGACTGGGTGGCCAAATATTCACAAAATGGTCCTAGATGGGGAATACTATACAATGAAAACCAAGTAGCATGAATTACACCTCTCAATAACAGGGTTTGGAGTAGCGGGGGAGTGAGGTGGTGATGGTGACAGTGGTGTCAAAACTGGACGTAATCAAATAAATCAAAGAAAGTAAGACCATGGAGGGAATTAAACTCAAGAATAGAGATTTTAAAATTTCAGGCACTAGGGAAGAGAAGAAATGAATTTGGCAATAATAAACATGATCAGTGAGCGTAACATGAGCACAGCGGTGGATACTGGTACCCAGTTACCCCAAATAAATTACTTCAATGAACATGGATTTGATAAAATTGTGCTCAGAACAATTTTATCAGTAAATGTTCAGCTCCAAAATTATACAAGGGTTCTCCTGGTCTCCAACTGCATGAAGCAGGCTGAATTTAATGTAGAAAATAACTCAAATTCCACCCATGTTCATAGGGTCCTCTTTGGAATTATGGAAGGAGGTTGGAGAACTACATTAGAAATCCATTGGAAGTAGTGTCAACTCATTAGGTGTCTCCGTTAAAAACAATATAGGTGTAATCCAGCAACACCAATTCTTTAAAATCCAAATAACTTATCATATTCAAATACAAAAATAAAAAACTTCCTCAGTTATTTCTTCAGCCCAACTTCAGGTGCGTCCACATGCACTTGCTCAACCCAAAGATATTTAATTTGAATACAGGTTTCAGAAATGATACCAGTGCAAAAGCAATTGATTAAGTAAAGGTTAAAGATTAAACCTGGAGCCAACTAACCAGGAACGAACTGGGGATCGTGTAAAGATTAGTAATAAAAACTAATAATCGGATAGACAGGAACTATCGGCATTTGGAAAGGCAAAGACTGATTAGGGGTATGAAACATGGTTTTATGCATGGGACATTTGTATTCACAAATTTGATTGGGTTTTTTGAAGAGGTGGCCAAGAGGAATGTCAAAGGCAACATAATGAATGTTATCCACCTTGGACTTTGCAGATGGAGATTAATCTAGACAGGTCTGAAGTTAAATGTAAGAGGAAAGTATACAATAAATGTGGGAACAGTTGGGGTATTGAGTATAAAAGTCAGGATGTTATGTTGCAGCTATATAAAATCTGGGTTACAGGTTTGGTACTGTGTGCAGTCCTGGTTGCCGCACTACAGGACACTTTGTGCAGAAGATCACCGGGATGCTGCCTGGGTTAGTGAGTACTAGCTGTACGGTGGTTGGAACATAGAAATATAGAAAACAGGTGCAGGAGTAGGCCATTCGGCCCTTTGAGCCAGCACTGCCATTCAATATGATCATGGCTGATCATCTAAAATCAGTACCCCGTTCCTGCTACTTCCCCATTTCCCTTGATCCCTTTAGCTCTAAGAGCTAAATGTAATTCTCTCTTGAAAACATCCAGTGAATTGGCCTCCATTGCCCTCTGTGGCAGAGAATTCCTCCGATTCACAACTCTCTGGATGAAAAGGTTTTTCCTCATCTCAGTCCTAAATGGTCTGTGACCCCTGGACTCCCCCAACATCGGGAACATTTTTCCTGCATCTAGCCGGTCCAATCCTTTAAGAATGTTATGTTTCTATAAGATCCCCTCTCATCCTTCTAAATTCCAGTGAATACAAGCCCAGCCGATCCATTCTTTCATCATATGTTAGTCCTGCCATCCCGGGAATTAGCCTGGTGAACCTACGCTGCACTCACTCAATAGCAATAATGTCCTTCCACAGTTTAGGAGACCTAAAGAGCACACAATACTCCAGGTGCGGACTCACCAGGGCCCTGTACAACTGCAGTAGGACCTCCTTGATCATTAAATTCAAATCCTCTCACAATGAAGGCAAACATGCTATTAGCTTTCTTCACTGCCTGCTGTACCTGCATGCTTACTTTGACTGATGTACAAGGACACCCAGGTCTCTTTGCACCTCCCCTTTTCCTAATCTGACACCATTCAGATAATAATCTGCCTTCCCATGCTTGCCACCAAAGAGGATAACCTCACATTTATCCACATTATACTGCATCTGCCCACTCACCCAACCTATCCAATTCACCCTGCAGCCTCATAGCATCCTCCTCGCAGCTCACACCACCACCCAGCTTTGTGTCATCCGCAAACTTGGAAAAAGATATATTGTTTTTTTCCTGAAGCTTCAGAGATGAAGGGGAGACATGGTGGAAGCTTATAAAATTCTGAGAGGCAGATAAGGTAGTCTTTTTTCCAGAGTAGAAAAATCAAATACTAGAGCGCATAGCTTAAATTGAGGGGGAGATGTTTAAAGGAGATGTGAAAGCAAATTATTTTACAGAAAATATGGTAACTGCCTTGAACATGCTGCCAAGGATGGATTGTGGAAGCAGTCAAGATAGTGACCGTTACGAGGCATTTAGATAGGCTCATGAACTTCCAGGGAATGGCGGGATATGGACCATGTGCAAACAGACGGAGTTAGATTAATTTCCATCATGTCAGCACAGTCATTATGGGCCAAAAAGGACCTTTTCCGATGCAGTCCTGTTGTATGTAAGTTATAACAAGGAAAGTCGCCAAAAGAATTGCAGATTAATTTAAGTCAAACAAGTACAAAGTGATGCGTTTTAACTGATTGCATTCCAACTAAGACCCGGACATGGTTTAACGACAACATGCCCTGGTTCACTGCAGAACTTAGACAGCTCCGATGGTCGAAAGAGGAGGCCTACAGGAGCGGGGATGCAGACCTCTACATGCAGGCCAAGTACAAGCGGAGAAGATGAATCAGAGCTGCCAAGGAAATGTACTCTGAGAAGTTGAGGAGCAAGTTCTAAGCTAGTGGCTTTTCAGTTTTACAGCAGGTTTGAAAATCAGAAACGTAACCCTGGTACCCCCTTCCCAACCAACACAGCCAGACCCCAGTCTACAAAGAATGGACCCTGCACCCTCTCCTTCCCATTCACCACTTCACACCTACTTAAGGCAAGACTCCAGTATGAAAAGACTGTCACTTCACACCCACTCACAGCCTGACCTCAGTCTGCAAAGACTGGGCCCTTCTACACCCACTCCCCTCCAAGCACCACTTCACACCCAATCACCCACACCCTCTGTGCTGCACAACATCGCTTATCCAATATCAACAATAAAAATAGAGGAGATGGAGAGGCTTTTCAGAAGACAGAAGAGCTGGAAATCTTCAGGACCTGACAAAGTTTCTCCCTCTACTCTCAAGCTCTGTGCCAAACAGCTGGCATCGGTCTATACAGACATTTTAACCAGTCCCTGCAAACATGTACTGTCTCTGCCTGCTTCAAAGTCTCCACCATTGTTCCTGTACCCAAAAAGGCGAGAATTAAGACTATCACACTGACTATCTGTAGGCATGAAGACCCTTGAAAGGCATGTGCGGCCAAGCTGAAAAATATCACGAACCCCCCTGCTGGACTCTCTGTAGTTTGCATATCGGGCCAATAGATCTGTGGATGTCGCAGTCAACCTGGGCCTGCACTTCATCCTACAGCACCTATTGTCCCTGTACCCAAAAAGGCAAGGATTACTTGTCTTAATGACTACAGGCTTGTCACACTGACCTCTGTAGTCATGAATACACTTGAAAGGCTTGTGCTGGCCAAGCTTAAAAATATCACAATCCCCCTGCTAGATCCTATGAAGTTTGCATATCGGGCCAATAGATCTGTGGATGATGCAATCAACCTGTGCCTGCACTTCATCCTGCAGCACCTAGACCACCAGGGGACGTATGCGATGATTCTGTTTGTTGATTTTAGCTCTGCATTCAACACCATTGTGCTAGAGCTACTACACTCCAAACTTTCTGAGTTGACTGCGCCTGAACCACTCTGTCGTTGGATCACCAGCTTCCTGCAGACAGGAAGCAGCATGTGAGGCTGGGAAAGCACATCTCAGACCCGCAAACGCTCAGCATAGGTGCACCGCAAGGCTGCGTACTATCTCTCCTCTATTCTCTCCACAACAATAACTGCACCTCCACAGACACCACTGTCAAGCTTCTCAAGTTTGCAGACGACATAACCCTGATTGGACTGATCCAGGATGGGGAGGAATCTGCCTCCAGACAGGAAGTGTCACAGCTGGTGTCCTGGTGCCATCGCAACGACCTAGAGCTCAATGCTCTTAAGACAATGGAATTGATTGTAGACTTTAGGAGAGCTCCCCCTCCCCTCACCATCAACAACACCACAGTCACATCTGTGGAGTCTTTTAAGTTCCTGGGAATCATCATCTCCAAGGACTTTAAGTGGTGGGCTCGCACTTTAGTCTGTGTTGATGTTACTGGTCAAATGTTCGTTTTTACAAACCTTGTTCTCAGGGGTTGCAAACCGAAATCTCGAAGTTGCAAACCAAATCTCGTTGCACTTATGTGTAATGACAATAAAATATATTATTATTATTATTATTATTCGTAACTGTCACTGTATGTCATGTTGTTACTTGTGGGCGGAGCACCAAGGCATATTCCTTGTATGTGAATACTTGGCCAATAAACTTACTTACTTATAGGATATTAAGCAGGGGCAGGGCACACACAATGAATGATAGGGCCCTGAGGCTTGTCCTGGAACAGAGAGATCTTGAGGTACATGTAAATGGGGATAGGGATAGGGATAGATTAGGGGTAGGGATATCCAATTTCTTAAATTTTAGAAACAGTTAAATAGGTACATGGATAGAACAGGTTTGGAGGGATATAGGCCAAATGTGGGCGGGTAGGACTAGTGTCGCTGGGACACGTTGGCCGGTGTGGGCAAGTTAGGCTGTCGGGCCTGTTTCCATGCTGTATGACTATGACTCTAGATATTTCCTGATATTGGCGACACATTTAGACAAGGTGGTTCTGAAAGTGTATGGGATGCTTTCCTTCACGGATGGGAAAGTGAGTGCAGGAGTTGAGATACCATGTTACAACTGTATAAGACGTTGGTGAGACCCATCTAGAATATTGTGAGGGCTTGAGTTATTCGAGGAGACTGGATAGGTTGGAATAGACTGGATAGGGAGCCTGTTTGACCTTATGGAGGTTTATAAAATTATGATTGCATGGATAAGGTGGATAGTCAGACTCTTTTTCCTCAGATAAAGATTTCCAAGACTTCAATTTAGTCCTTAAGCTATCACGATGCACAAAATGTATTTCAAATAGAGTTAGAATGACAAATAAAGAATCTAATCTAAGTTGATTTTTGAAGCAATCAAAATCAGAATATTTGTTTTAAACAAAAGTTTAACAAAAGAAAATTTAATTCAAGAAATGGAAAAGGATACTTACAATAATCATCCTTCAATCCTGGAGCATCTAAGACTTTCATAGGGATTGAAGATATGCACCTTTCCTTTATTGTGCCAGCCTGTTTCACTTGCAGAGAAACATCACCAAGATTGTTCCTGCGAGCTGACAAAAAGAACATGGTAGTTTGACAATATTAGTAAAGCTTGCCAATTCTTCCTGAGCAGGGGTCTAATTTAGTCAGAATTATTGATCAATAATTGGTCCAAATGAGCACAGTAGTAAATATCTGAATTCTGAGGCCTATAAACACTCAGACACTGACTACATTCTAGGCTCAGATCAATAGTGTTTTTGGACACTATGTCTCAGTTTCACAGAAGTGAATGTCAAACAGTGGACCATCAATTCTGCATGCATTTAGCACCAGCAACCAAGCACTCATATATCCCCATGAAACCTAAAGCACCTGAGTGTTTGTTTTCTTAACTTGTGGCAAACACAGATATTTATGCTTATCAACAACATGAGATTAATGTAGAGCAGGAAGACCAGCAGTAAAAGAAAGATAAGGCTGAGTCAATATCACTGATGGGCTACCACTACAGATAGGGAAATCAGATTCCCTGAAGTTGTAGAATTCAATCTTAAATCCAAATGGCTGCAATGTGCCCGAACAGATGATGAGGTGCTGTTCCTCAACCTCTGGAGGCCATGGACTGATGGGTCAGAGTGGGAGCGGGATGGATCAATAAAGTGGAGGCACTGGGAAGCTCAGGGTTGCCCCTACTGACTGAACACAGGTCTTCCAAGCAGCGATCAGCCAATATGCATTCAGTTTCTCCAATGCGGATCACATTGAAAACACCTATTGCAAAATACGAGATTAATAGAAATGCTAGTTGCTTCCTCACCTGGGAAGACCGTTTGGGTCCCAGGATGGTGTGAAAGGAAAATGTGAAAGGACAAGTGTTGCACTGACTGCGTTTGCAAGGGAAAGTGCCATAACAAATGGAATGGTTGGTGGAAATGGAAGAGTGGATCAAGGTAAACACAAAATGCTGGATAACTCAGCGGGACAGGTAGCATCTCTGGAGAGAAGTAATGGGTGACGTTTCAGGTTGAGACCCTTCTTCAGTCTGGAAAAGGGTCTCCACCCAAAATGTCACCGATTCCTTGTCTCCAGAGGTACTGCCTATCCCGCTGAGTTACTCCAGCATTTTGTGTCTACCTTTGATTTAAACTAGCATCTGCAGTTCTTTCCTACACAGTGGACCAAGGTGTTATGAAAGGAACAGTCCCTGTGAAATGCTAGAAGGGGAGGGAGGGGAAGAAATGTCTGACAGCACAAATTGTAGAGAATGATCTATTGAATGCAAAGACTGGTGGGGTAGAAGGTGAGGACCACAGGAACTCTCCTTGGTCAGTCCAAGAGTAGAGGGCATGGAGCATTGGCACTAGACATAGATGAGATGCAGTCAAGGGCTTTGTTAACAATAGTAGAGGACAATTCAGGAAGAAAGAAAACATTTCAGAGACATCTGTATGGAAAGTCTCATTATAAAAGTAAATTTCAGGCAACAGTGGCAGAGTCTCACAGCATCAGAGACCCGGGTTGGATCCTGACCATGGGTGCTGGCCATGTGTGGATTTTGCACTTTCTCCCTGTGACCATGTGGGTTTCCTCCAGGTGCTTCAGTTTCCTCTCCATCCCAAAGATGTGCGAATGTGCAAGTAGAATAACATAAAACTAGTGTGAAAGGGCAATCAATGCTCAGTGGACTCCATGAGCCGAAGGGCCTTGTTCCATGCTGTATCTCTAAACTAAAAAAAACATAGACAAAGGAACTGGGAGAGTGGAATAAAGTTCTTACAGGAGGCAAGGTGGGACAAAAGGTAATAAAGATACTTGTGGAAGTTAGTAGACTAATAATGGATGATTGTTGCTGGCCTGTCCTGTGAGGTGGAGACAGATCCAATAAAGGAAAAGGATCTGAAAAGTTTGAGAAACAACGCCTCAACTTCTATCAGGCACATTGCAGACTTCTGGACTCAATAATGAATTCTACAACTTCAGATGGCCTGAGTTCTCAGTCTGTATCAGTCATCCACGTCTGATATTACATCATCATTTTTTTCCTCTTTTTCTTTCCCTTACTGAAATTGGAGGGCATGACCTGCCTAATATATCATCCTCTCTGCATTTTGGAACTGCTACATTTTTTTGTTGTGCTCTCTCTAACTGCACCAATCCACATGCTTAACCAAACATTCTGTTTTACAGTTTATCCCTATGATCAAGCTGGTTTTACCATATCAGAGGTATCACTCCACTCCAGCCTCCCCTCCCCCACCCTCCCTGCAGCTTAATGAGCTTCATCGCCTTGTTCAATCTTTTGATGAAAGGTTTTCAACCAAAAACATTAGCCTCTGTTCCGCTTCCCAACAGATGCGACACGACCAGCTGAGTATTTCCAGCATTTACTGTTTTTATTGTAAAATGTCAGCAATCTCTTCAATATTCATTATCAGACAGTAAGCAACCAGGAGTCACAGTCGCAGAATAAGGGGTAGGCCATTAAGGACCGAGATGAGTAGGTCTCTGCTTACACTGGGTGTTGAAGTCTCTACTCTGTGGAGACTGTTTTAGAGGGAAGTGTGTAAATTAAATATTACATTAAGTTGCAATTATGTTTTATTTATTAGTGCTGAAATAGAAACTAAATCTATCTGACGTTATCAAACAAACTCTTCACTATGACACATGATAACAAACAGTTAGATTTGTGCAAAATGTACTTTCTATTGAGCTCAAGAATGTCTGAAAGATCCTTGATACTTTTTTCACATTTCAAACTGCCCTCTGACATTATTTGATAGAGGGGTCAAGGAAAGAGCGTTCACGTCACAACCGTTTCCATCAATCTTTCCACCACAAGAACCACAAGAAGCGCAAGAAGCACAAGACCCAATTATATGCAGATGGGGAGAAGTGTGTTCAACTCTGGCTGAACAATTTCTAATCGTGTGATGTGGACTCGATAAGAAGATTTGATACAAAAATTGTTTTATATCTATTGACATACAAAAAGCTAACAAAAACATGAAACCTATGTTGTAGATTAATTGACATTCTATTGTCACATTTCTACAGCATTTTTTTTCCCCAGTGAGATTTCTTCTGTCTTCATTTAAATGTTTCTTCATAAACTCATTAGATTGTCATTATGTCTTATTGCCACCTAGTGGCCATTAGACCAAATTTGTCATTTTAGACAATAGAAAATAGACAATAGGCAAAACTCCCCATTTCAATGTTTGGTAGAATTAATGCCATAAAAATGATTTTCCTTTCATAATTACTGTACTTCAATCAACCCCGATCTATCTTCCAAAAAAATGTTTTTTAATAACTTGACTATTGTTACAAGTTTTATTTGGGACTACAAGAACCATAAATAAGTCAAAACCACCTGTGTAATCTTACCAAATTTTACCAAATTTTCTATTTTATTTTTGGGCAGTTAATATCAAAAATATGAACTTCTGGTTGGAGCATATGGATCAACAACCAGATTAGTTAAAGATGGGAAAAGAAGACTGCCTATCTTTTGAAATTGGCACGATTTTGTTAACAACTACAAAATTGATTTAAAAAACATAGTGGAAACCCGATAATACATAGTGGTAAGCGAACCTGGAAACAATTTAAAAAGACTTTAAAAATGGATAATTTATCACTTTTCCTTCCTATCTTTAATAACCCCTCTTTCAAACTGTCCATGTTAGATAAAGGATTTGCAAAATTGAAAAACTATGGAATTACAAAAGTGGGACACCTTTATCGAAAGGGTATCCTTCTTTCATTCCAGGAGGTACAACAGAATTATGGACTACATCAAAATATTTTTTTTAGACACTTGCAACTTAGAGATTATATAAAATCACACACACAAGTGTACAGAACTAAGGACCCAGAAATCCTTGATGAATGTTTGAATAAACATCCTAACACAGATAAATTAATATCTTACATTTATAATATCCTGTTAGATACTGAGGTCCCATCGACGGAACCGCACAGACAAGCATGGGAAAATGAATTGGCTCAATCCATAACGAAGGATATATGGGATGAAAGCTTACAACATATACATTACTGTTCATTAAACACCAGACACAATTTAAAGTATTACATAGATTATGTTACTCCAAAACAAAATTAAACAGAATTTTTCCAATTATCTCACCTATCTGTGATAAATGTCAATACCTAGGAGCCAACTTAACTCATACCTTGGTAAATTGCAGAAAAATTAAAAAGATTTGGATGGATGTTTTTTAAATTATTTCTGGAGTTGTTAATATCCAATTGGATCCCAATCCAAAATTAATAATATTGGGAATATCAGAAAAAAGTATAAAACTTACAACAAATCAAATAAATGTTCTTGATTACAGTATAATTACTGGGAAAAAAATACTAAGATTTTGGAAAAATCCAACAACCCCCACAATTAAAATGTGGATTACAGAAATGTCTGAGACCTTACATTTGGAAAAAATTAGGTTTGTCTTAATTGACAAACCAGAATTATTTGTTAGAATATGGTCTCCATTTATTGATTTTTTTAAAGAGGTAAATTGGTTCAACACAGAAGCTGGCCTGAAACCCGAGCTCAGGATTGGATGAACAACTACGCCTTATAATCTATGGACCTATCTCCAAAACTGATATTGGTAATTTTCTTTGTTTGTTTTTTTTTGCTTTTTCTTTCTCTGCTTTTTCTTTTCCTCTTTATCACTTATTTTCTATTAGTTTATACATCTTTCTTTTGTCCTATCTCTTAAAAAATTATATAAAAAGAACAGAAGCTTTTTATGAATGTAATTGATAAACAAACCATGTTGCTATTATGTGTTTACACTTGTAATAAAAATATATTGAAAAAAGAAAAAGAAAATAGACAATAGGTGCAGGAGTAGGCCAATCGGCCCTTCGAGCCAGCACCGCCATTCAATGTGATCATGGCTGATCATCCACAATCAGTACCCTGTTCCTGCCTTCTCCCCATATCCCCTGACGCCGCTATTTTTAAGAGCCCTATCTAGCTCTCCCTTGAAAGCATCCAGAGAACCCGCCTCCACCGCCCTCTGAGGCAGAGAATTCCACAGACTCATCACTCTCTGTGAGAAAAAGTGTTTCCTCATCTCCGTTCTAAATGGCTTACTCCTTATTCTTAAACTGTGGCCCCGATGTTGGGGGAGTCTGGACTCACCCAACATCGGGAACATGTTTCCTGCCTCTAGCGTGTCCAAACCCTAAACAATCTTATGGGTTTCAATGAGATTCCCTCTCATCCTTCTAAACTCCAGAGTGTACAAGCCCAGCTGCTCCATGCTCTCAGCATATGACAGTCCCGCCATCCCAGGAATTAACTTTGTAAACCTACGCTGCACTCCCTCAATAGCAAGAATGTCCTTCCTCAAATGAGTGGACGAAAACTGTACACAATACTCCAGGTGTGGTCTCACTAGTGCTCTGTACAACTGCAGAAGGACATCTTTGCTCCTATATTCGATTCCTCTTGTTATAAAGGCCAACATGCCATTCGCTTTCTTCACTGCCTGCTGTACCTGCATGCTTACTTTCATAGACTGATGTACAAGGACCTCCAGTTCCCGTTATATTTCCCCTTTTCCCAACTGGTTAAAGAGGAGATTAACGCAATAGCAAGGAAAGACATTAGCTTGGAGGATGTGGAATCGATATGGGTAGAGCTGCGAAACACTAAGGGGCAGAAAATGCTAGTGGGAGTTGTGTACAGGCCACCTAACAGTAATAGTGGAGTTGGGGATGGCATCAAACATGAAATTAGAAATGCGTGCAACAAAGATAAAACAGTTATAATGGGTCTACATATAGATTGGGTGAATCAAATTGGCTGGGGTGATGAGGAAGAGGATTTCTTGGAATGTATGCGGGATAATTTTCTAAACCAACATGTAGAGGAACCAACGAGAGAGCAGGCTATTCTAGACTGGGTACTGAGTAATGAGGAAGGGTTAGTTAGCAGTCTTGTTGTGCGTGGCCCCTTGGGCAAGAGTGACCATAATATGGTTGAGTTCTTCATTAGGATGGAGAGTGACATTGTTAATTCAGAAACAAGGGTTCTGAACTTAAAGAAAGGTAACTTTGAGGGTATGAGACGTGAATTGGCCAAGATAGACTGGCAAGTGATTCTTAAAGGGTTGACGGTGGATATGCAATGGAAGGCATTTAAAGACTGCATGGATGAACTACAACAATTGTTCATCCCAGTTTGGCAAAAGAATAAATCAGGGAAGGTAGTGCATCTGTGGATAACAAGGGAAATCAGGGATAGTATCAAAACTAAAACAAAACTAAAGATGAAGCATACAAATTAGCCAGAAAAATCAGCCTACCAGAGGACTGGGAGAAATTCAGAGTCCAGCAGAGGAAGACAAAAGGCTTAATTAGGAAAGGGAAAATAGATTACGAAAGAAAACTGTCAGGGAGCATAAAAACAGACTGCAAAAGTTTTTATAGATATGTGAAGAGAAAAAGGTTAGTTAAAACAAATGTAGGTCCCTAGCAGTCAGAAACTGGTGAATTGATCATGGGGAACAAGGACATGGCAGACCAATTGAATAACTACTTTGGTTCTGTCTTCACTAAGGAAGACATAAATAATCTGCCGGAAATAGCAGCGAACCGGGGGTCAAATGAGATCGAGGAACTGAGTGAAATCCAGGTTAGCCGGGAAGTGGTGTTAGGTAAATTGAATGGATTAAAGGCCAATAAATCCCCAGGGCCAGATAGGCTGCATCCCAGAGTACTTAAGGAAGTAGCCCCAGAAATAGTCGATGCATTAGTGATAATTTTTCAAAACTCTTTAGATTCTGGAGTAGTTCCTGAGGATTGGAGGGTAGCTAATGTAACCCCACTTTTTAAAAAGGGAGGGAGTGAGAAAACAGGGAATTACAGACCAGTTAGTCTAACATCGGTAGTGGGAAAAATGCTAGAGTCAGTTATTAAAGATGGGATAGCAACACATTTGGAAAGTGGTGAAATCATTGGACAAAGTCAGCATGGATTTATGAAAGGTAAATCATGTCTGACGAATCTTATAGAATTTTTCGAGGATGTAACAAGTAGAATGGATAAGGGAGAACCTGTGGATGTGTTGTATCTGGACTTTCAAAAGGCTTTCGACAAGGTCCCACATAAGAGATTAGCATTCAAACTTAAACTTCAGTGTTGATGTGGATAGAGAACTGGCTGGCTGACAGGAAGCAAAGAGTAGGAGTAAACAGGTCATTTTCAGAATGGCAGGCAATGACTAGTGGGGTATCGCAAGGCTCAGTGCTGGGACCCCAGCTATTTACAATATATATTAATGATCTGGATGAGGGAATTGAATGCAACATCTTCAAGTTTGCGGATGATACGAAGCTGGGGGGCAGTGTTAGCTGTGAGGAGGATGCTAGGAAGCTGCAAGGTGACTTGGATAGATTGGGGGAGTGGGCAAATGCATGGCAGATGCAGTATAATGTGGATAAATGTGAGGTTATCCACTTTGGCGGCAAAAACAGGAGGAGATGCAACAAGACCTGGGTGTCATGGTACACCAGTCATTGAAAGTAGGCATGCAGGTGCAGCAGGCTGTAAAGAAAGCAAATGGTATGTTGGCATTCATAGCAAAAGGATTTGAGTACAAGAGCAGTGAGGTTC
This sequence comes from Raja brachyura, assembly GCA_963514005.1. The sequence goes on from OY740781.1 coordinate 62,544,266, forward strand.
TACTGCAGTTGTTCAGGGTCTTGGTGAGGCCACACCTGGAGTATTGCGTACAGTTTTGGTCTCCTAATCTGAGGAAAGACATTTTTGCCATAGAGGGAGTACAGAGAAGGTTCACCAGACTGATTCCTGGGATGGCAGGACTTCCATATGAAGAAAGACTGGATATACTCGACTTGTACTCGCTGGAATTTAGGAGATTGAGGGGGGATCTTATAGAGACTTACAAAATACTTAAGGGGTTGGACAGGCTAGATGCAGGAAGATTGTTCCCGATGTTGGGGAACTCCAGAATAAGGGGTCACAGTTTAAGGATAAGGGGGAAGTCTTTTAGGACCGAGATGAGAAGATCATTTTTCACAGAGAGTGGTGAGTCTGTGGAATTCTCTGCCACAGAGGCCAGTTCATTGGCTATATTTAAGAGGGAGTTAGATGTGGCACTTGTGGCTAAAGGGATCAGGGGGTATGGAGAGAAGGCAGGTACAGGATACTGATTTGGATGATCAGCAATGATCATATTGAATGGCGGTGGAGGCTCGAAGGGCCGAATGGCCTATTCCTGCACCTATTTTCTATGATTCTATGATTGACGCCATTTAGATAGTAATCTGCCTTCCTGTTTTTGCTACCAAAGTGGATAACCTCACATTTATCCGCATTAAACTTCATCTGCCATGCATCTGCCCACTTCCCCAACCTGTCCAAGTCACCCTGCACTCTCATAGCATCCTCCCCACAGTTCACACTGCCACCCAGCTTTGTGTCATCTGCAAATTTGCTAATGTTACTTTGACTCCCTTCATCCAAATCATTGATGTATATTGTAAATAGCTGCGGTCCCAGCACCGAGCCTTGTGGTACCCCACTAGTCACTGCCTGGTATCCTGAGAGGGACCCGTTAATCCCTACTCTTTGTTTCCTGTCTGCCAACCACTTCTCTATCCATGTCAGCACTCTACCCCCAATACCATGTGCCCTAATTTTGCCCACTAATCTCTTATGTGGGACCTTATCAAACACTTTCTGAAAGTCCAGGTACACTACATCCTTTGGCTCTCCCTTGTCCATTTTCCCAGTTACATCTTCAAAAAATTCCCAAAGATTAGTCAAGCATGATTTCCCCTTCGTAAATCCATGCTGACTCGGACCAATCCTGTTACTGCTATCCAAATGTTCGGCTATCTCATCTTTTATAATTGACTCCAGCATCTTCCCCACCACCGATGTCAGGCTAACTGGTCTATAATTCCCTGTTTTTTCTCTCCTGCCTTTCTTAAAATGTGGGATAACATTAGCCACCCTCCAATCTACAGGAACTGATACTGTGTCTATAGAACATTGGAAAATTATCACCAATGCATCCACGATTTCTAGAGCCACTTCCTTAAGTACCCTGGGATTCAGACCATCAGGCCCTGGGGATTTATCAGCCTTCAGTCCCAGTCTATCCAACACCATTTCCTGCCTAATGTGGATTTCCTTCAGTTCCTCCATCACCCCAGATCCTATGGCCACTAATATATCAGGAAGATTGTTTGTGTCCTCCTTAGTGAAGCCAGATCCAAATAACTATTCAACTCGTCTGCCATTTCCTTGTTCCCCATAATAAATTCACCTTTTTCGGTCTTCAAGGGTCCAACTTTGGTCTTAACTAATTTTTTCCTCTTTACATACCTAAAGAAGCTTTTACTATCCTGCTTTATATTCCTGGCTATATTCTTGGCTATATTTTTGCCTGAGAGTTCCATTACTGACTCTTTCTCCTTAGGCATACATGTTGTACTATATTTAAAGTTCATAAGTTCATAAATGATAGGAACAGAATTAGGCCATTCGGCCATAAAGTCTACTCCACCATGCAATCATGGCTGATCTATCTCTCCCTCCTAACCCCATTCTCCTGCCTGCTCCCAATTACCCCCGACACCCATACTAATCAAAAATCTATCTATCAGGACCTTAAAAATATCAATTGACTTGGCCTCCACAGCCTTCTGTGGCAATGAATTCCACAGATTCACCATTCTCTGACTAAAGAAATTCCTCCTCATCTCTATTCCTAAAGGAACGTCTATTAATTCTGAGGCTGTGGCCTCTGGTCCTAGACTCTCCCACTAGTAAAAACATCCTCACCACATCCACCCTATCCAGGTCTTTCACTATTTTGTAAGTTTCAATGAGGTCCCCCCCCCCTCATTCTTCGAAACTCCAGCAAGTATAGGCCCTGTGCGGTCAAACTCTTTGCCTTCTGCCATTCAGCCAACATGCTATCCGTGCTAGTATCTTCCCTTTAATACCATGGGCTCTCATCTTCTTTAGCAGCCTCACATGCGCACCTTATCAAAGGCTTTCTGAAAATCTAGGTAAACAACATGCACTGACTCTCCTTTGTCTGTCCTACTATGTGCTTCCTCAAGGAATTCCAGCAGATTCATTAGGCAAGATCTCCCCTTCACAAACCCACGCTGACTTCCGCCTATTTTATCATGAACTTCTAAGTACTCTGTAACCTCATCCTTTATAGTGGACTAAAACCTTACCAACCGCTGAAGTCAGGCTAACTATAGTTTCCACTCCTCTGCTTTGGAAATATTTGCAATTTATCAATCATATGGAAACAATCCTGACTAGTGATTCTTGAAAAATCACCCCTATAACTCTCACTAACTTCTGCAGATGCACCATAGAAAGCATTTTATCACGATGCTTGGTTTGGGAACATTTCCATCCAAGACCGCAAGAAATTGCAGCGAATTGTGGATGCAGCTCAGACCATCATGCAAACCAACCTCCGTTCTATTCACTCCATTTATATCTCACGCTGCCTTGGTGAGGCCAGCAGCATAATCAAGGATGAGTCGCACCCTGGCTACTTCTACATCTCCCCTCTCCCATCAGGCAAAAGTTATAGAAGTGTGAAAACGCACCCCTCCAGATTCAGGGATAGTTTCTTCCCAGCTGTTATCAGGCAATTGAATCAATCTACTATGACCAGAGAGCAGTGCTGAGCTACTATCCACGTCTTTGGTGACAGTAGGAATACCCTTGATCGGACTTTGCTGGCTTTACCTTTCACTAAATGTTATTCCCTTATTATGTATCTATACACTGTAAATAGCTCAATTGTAATCTACTGACTGGATAGCACACAACAAAAGCTTTTCACTGTACCTCAGAACACGTGACAATAATAAACTAAATTAAACTCCACAATCTCTAAAGCCACGTCTTTCAGAACCATGGGGTGCAGTCTTATCCGCCTTCAGACGTTTCAGTTTCCCAAACACATTCTCCTTAGTAATAGCCATTCCACTAACTTCTACCCCCGACCCTCTTGAACTTCAGGCACATTGCTGGTGTCTTCCACTGTGAAGATTGATGCAAAAAAGTTATTAAATTCCTCTGCCATTTCTTTATTCCCCATTATCACATCTCTGCATCATTTACCAGCATTCTAAAGTCCACTCCTGCCTCGTTCTTACTCTTTATATATCTGAAAATACTCTTGCTATCGTCTTTTATATTATTGACTAGCTTACCTTTGTATTTCATCTTTTCTCGCCATATTGCCTTATTAGTTGGATTACATGGATAGGACAGGTTTGGAGGGATATGAAACAAATGCTGGCAGGTGGGTCTAGTGTAGCTGGGACATTGTTGGCCAGTGTGGACAGGTTGGGCTGAAGGGCCTGTTTCCACACTGTATCACTCTATGGTGCTCTCTAAGATGCTCTAGTTACCTTCTGCTGCTCTTTAAAAAGTTCCCACTTCTCTGGCTTCCCACTAATCTTTGCAATATTATATTGTTAAATGTTTTTTTGTAGTGTTCTTTAGCTTGTTTTATGTGGGGGATGAGGGGGGGGAATTCGGGGAAACTTTTTCTAATCTCTTACCTCGACGGAGATGCGATTTGTTTCTGTATCGTATCTTTGGCCAACTCCCCCCTCTGCCTCTGTCGTCCCCTTTTTTCAGCTGTAATACCGACACATCCAATTTCATCTTCTCCCTCTCAAATTGCAGGTTGAATCTTATAATACTGTGTATTATATAATAAGTACTAAGAATACTTATAATACTAGCTACCTCCAAGTAGTTCCTTTACCTTGAGCTCCTTTCTCAAATCCAGGTCATTACACCACATTAAATCCAGAATTGCCTTTTCCCTGGTAGGCTCCACTACAAGCTGCTCTAAGAAAGCATCTCGGCGCCACTCTACAAATTCCCTCTCGTGGGTTCCAGTACCAACCTGATTTTCCCGGTCTACCTGCATATTGAAATCTCCCCAGACCACCGAAACATTGCCTTTCTTACACTGCCTTTTTGTAACGTAATATTCTTCTTCAGGGTTTCCGCTGCCCTCTAGTGGGCAAAATACGACTTTCATAACACCTCCTCCTCCTTAGTGTTGGCATGCCCTGGAATATCAACACAACCCTCCCTCGTCTCACAATCATGCATGCCCTTCTCCTAAATGAATACTGAAGCACAGTACTCACTAAGGATCTCACCCATTTTCTCTGGCTCCACACATAAATCCCATCCTATGTCCTTGAGAGGACTTATCATTTCCTCACTCCTAATATGCCAATAAAATGCCTTGGGATTCTTTTTAGTCCTAATTGCTGAAGATATTTTATGACCCATTTTAGCCCTTTTCTGTTTCTTTCTTGTTTCCTTTATATTCTTCTAGAGCCCTGTCCGAATGCAGTTTCCCAAACCCAGGATGTGCCCATTTCTCACACCATTCCATCACCCCCCACCACCCGTCAACCTGCTCCTCTCTTTTCCCCACCCCATACATGGATCTTCCCGAGTTCCATATTTTCTTTTATCCCCTCTTTCTCTTCCCCTCTGTCCCTTTCCACCCATACCCCTCCCTCTGGCTTTACAACTCATTCTTTCTTTCTTTGATACTTTTTTGTCTCCTTTTCACCTCAAGCCTTTGTCACTTATCCCCCACCCATATGCTACTCACCCCTCCCCCACCTATATCATATGCCAGGTTTTGCCCCACCCCACCTCTCTTTTCCAGTTGGCTGCCACCTATTCTGTCAGTCTGAAGAATGGTACTGATCCAAATCATCATCTGTATGTTCCTTCCACAGATACTGCTTGATCCACTGAGTTCCTCCACCATTTTGTTTTTTGCTTAAGATTCCAGCATCTGCAGTTTCTTGTATCTCCGTCTTAACTACAATTTCCTGTTGGTATGGTTATGTCAGTAATGTTTACCCATTTATACTGAATACTTGGGTCATTTTTTGACCAATGGACTGGTCAGGACCTGCTTGCTTCCACCTTTGATCCTAATCTAAATTGAAACAAAGGCTATAGTGCGCAGGAGATAAAAACACCAAAAAAAAGGATTGAAGGTGAAAAATAATAATCCGTTAACTACACAACTATGATGTTACGTTTTACAACTATTAATTGTCAAATATGAAATTCTCCCACAGCCAGTGAGTTGCTATAAACACCTGCAGGCCTGATGCACATCTGGACGACATGTTACTGTACACATTTTACACTATGGCAGATGAAAGATAAATTGCAGCATCACTTTACCTTTGCAGGTCTGACTGTATTTTCCATTGATTGTCACAATTCTGGTTTTGCTCAGGCTGGAAGGAATTGCTCTCGGGGATTTCTATTTAAAAATATGTTGGACAATGTTGAACAAATTTAGCAATATGACACCGATAGTGCGTGCACAATAGTCACGAGAATTGTGAGCCAAGGGAATAAAAACATCTTGCCAGCATCAAATATCTCCTTTATTTCAATCCCTTCTGAAATTGTAATCAATACAAAATCCACTAATTGAGTACACTGACTTCAGCTACATCCCAGTAAGTTATGACTTGTGTTCCAGAGCTCTGTACATAGTGCCTGTGCAGGTAATCCTTGAATTGGATGAAGAGCTTGCTGCAATAAATTAATTACAGTTCACAGCAATTTTGCTTTTCAATTTCCATGCTGATCGTAAAATGTATCCCAAGAGCAAAACACATTATGTTCTAGAGCAGTAACTGCTCTTTTCATGAGCTATTAGAGTTTGTTGGAAAACATATACTGCCTGAATTAAAGTAGAAGATAGACATTTGCTAAAATATGTCACATTATTGATTAGGCAATGCCGATTTTTTAAACATGCTGTGTTTGCCTACCTGTTTTGTTACAAGATATCTTTCTTTCAGAATGCTTAAAAAGTGAGCAGTGTTTCGATGTGATTGTTTATGGTTAGGGAAGCAGTAATCGCTGAAAGCTTTAGCAGATGGCCTCTTCCTGTTTACAGTCTCTGTTATTTTGATCAAGAAAACAAAGAGTTAACTGGCAAAGCTTTGAAACATTTATGAATAATGACAAGCAGAGAATGATATCTGGTATACGTTGCATAAATTAAGTTTAAAATGTCTTTAGCCATTTCATATGTAATTTTTTATTGAATAATGATCTGAAAAATAAGGTTTAGGAAAGACAGAGATCTTCAGTAACACACTCTGAGACTCAAATTAAATCCAGCTGGGATGAATGGGATGAAAGTCCACCTGTCTGATACTATACGAGTCTCAATTGTTCCTAGTGAACATGGAGTAATAGTATTACGTAGCAATGCACGTGTGCATGCGTATAACTCAGGTTGATGAAGAGGTTAAGGAAAATTACAGACACGGTGCAATTATGTCATGATGCAACTTTACAAGAAGAGTCTGAAGAAGGGTCTCAACCTGAAACATCACCCATTCCTTCATTCCAAATATGCTGCTCGCCCCGCTGAGTTACTCCAGCATTTTGTGTCTACCTGCAACTTTACAAGAGTTTGGTTAGGTCACATTTGGAATATTTCTTGCAGTTCTGATCACCCCATTACGAGAAGGATGTGGATGCTTTGAAAGGGCGCTGAAGAGGATTACTAGAATGTTGCCTGAATTAGTGGTATTAGCTATAGAGAGAGGATGAATAGACTTGGACTGTTTTCTGTGGAATGTCAGAAACTGCAGGGAGACCTGATAGAAGTATATACAATTATGAGAGACCTGGATAGGGTACAGTCAGATCCTTTTCCCCAGGATGGAAAATATCAAATAATAAAGAACAAAGCTTTAAGGTGAGAGGGGCAATGTTTAAAGGAGATGTGCGGGGCAACATTTTTTTTTACACAGAGGGAGATAAGTGCCTGGAACACGCTGCACGGTTTAATGGTTGTGGCAGATATGATAGTGGCACTAAAGAGCCCTTTGGATAGGCATATGAATATGCAGGGAATGGAGGGGTATTGAATATGCGCCGGTAGATAAGACTTAGTCTTGCCATCATGTTATGCACAGACATTGTGGGCCGAAGGGCCTCAGGTCTTATGCGGTAATGTTCTTTGTTCATTGCATGAAAGAGCAAGAATCTGAATCAAGATTCTGAATCTGCAACAGGTACAGCAGGCAGTGAAGAAAGCTAATGGAATGTTGGTCTTCATAACAAGAAGATTTCAGTACAGGAGTAAAGAGGTTCTTCCGCAGTTGTATAGGGCTCTGGTGACATCTGGAGTATTGTGTACAGTTTTGGTCTCCTAATTTGAGGAAGGACATCCTTGTGATTGAGGCAGTGCAGTGTAGGTTCACGAGGTTGATCCCTGGGATGACGGGACTGTCATATAAGGAAAGATTAAAAAGACTAGGCTTGTATTCATTGGAGTTTAAAAGGATGAGGGGATATCTTATAGAAACATATAAAATTATAAAAGAACTGGACAAGCTAGATGCAGGAAAAATGTTCCCAATGTTGGGCGAGTCCAGAACCAGGGGCTACAGTCTTAGAATAAACGGGAGGTCATTTAAGACTGAGGTGAGTAAAAACTTTTTCACCCAGAGAGTTGTGAATTGATGTAATTCCCTGCCACAGAGGGCAGTGGAGGCCAAGTCACTGGATGGATTTAAGAGAGAGTTAGATAGAGCTGTAGGGGCTAGTGGAGTCAAGGGATATGGGGAGAAGGAAGGCACGGGTTATTGATAGCGGACGATCAGCCATGATCAAAATGAATGGCGGTGCTGGCTCAAAGGGCCGAATGGCCTCCTCCTACACCTATTTTCTATGTTTCTATGAATCTGGCTGCCTCGTATAAGAGTGTGTCATAACTTCATAAGTAGAGCCAGGATGTTTAGGCACTAAAAAAAACTCTGAAATAGGCAGGCAAAAAGGCATAATAATTTAACAAAAAAGGAACAAAAAAGGCATTTATTGACCATCAAAATATGGTTAAAAATAATAATATAAAGGTATACTACATTAAATGGCCAAAGTTGCCTGGTTGCACATTATTACCGGCATTTTTTTCAAATTATCTGGTGTGAAACTATGCCGGCTGTCAGACAGAATATGCTTCAGTTGTGAAAAACTTCTTTCTACCCCAGCTGAGATCACTGGTGCATACCCGAAACAAGCTACCGACCCTACATTCATGTCAATATCTTGTGCATTACAACTACCCTTGAGAACTTTAGCTATGTTTTCTATTTCTTCAAGATCTTTGTTAGCTAAAATCATTCTCTCATATTTTCCTTGTTGGCTTTACCTACTTCCCCAAGAACTTTACGAATATTGTCACTTACTTTGTTAAAAACCTGCAAGTTATTCACTAATGTTTTGCCACGTTTCTCAAGGGAAGTGATAGCTTGTGGGAATTTTGCAAAATTGGAAGCAATGAACACAAGATCGCAGTGTAGGGACTTTTTCTGCATGATTTCACTGACGATCCTGACTGCAGCAGATTCTTCTTCTTCAATACAGTTGACGATTTATTTTATCTTTTCAGAATTTGCAGCATAGTAGAGTACAGCAGAGAGCCATGTACCCCACATAGTCAAAACGGGCTGAGGAGCTAGTGGAATCTCGGGAGCCATTTCCTTGAACAACTGTCATGTGACGGTACTTTGAGGAAGATTTTCATGACATTGAAAACTAGGCGATCGACATTTGTAAATAAGCTACGTCTGTGCTTGGTAATTTTATGAAGTCCTTGAGCTAAGCACGTCAAATGCTACATCTTGGGGAATAAAACTTTAAGTCACAAACAGAAGTGCAATCTTGTGTTTCATACCTTCTGGCCAAAGTACAGCAAGTGAAGATGTAAGCAACTGAGCAAAATGAGCTGTTTGACTTCCCCAATACTTCCGATGTCAACAAATACTCCTATGATAGTTGACCTGCCTCCAGTGTACCAATGACCATATTGGCAACATATCTCCCCACAGGATTGGTTGTCTCGCCTATTGAGATCCATATTTTGTTGCATGCAACTTCATCTCTAATTTTCTGCCAGACAATGTTGAAGTGTCATCGCTCCCATCATGTCTCATATATCTATACATATCTAAAACGCTGATCTTGTTATCTTCCAGTTTGGCGGTCATCTATGTGCGCCAAAACGGTATGTGATATCGCTACGGTTTTTGCCAGCTTACTCACCATTCTCCTGTGCTGCGCTTGCACCAAGTTTCGTTCCGATCGTTGGAAGCTGGTAAGAGTTATCGAGGTTTAAAAATCTTTAAAACCACGCGTGTGCAGATCAATTGCCTCTCTTGCCATTCAGCACTGTGTGGATTGGTCCCTTCTACAGTCACTCCGCGGGACGGTCCACCCCTTCCTGTGCAGCTGCGGGAGGCTCTGAATGGCCGGTGGAGGTCTCCAACCGGACACAATTTTCGGAGAGAGGGACTCAACCCGGAGGATAATGACCAGCGAAGAAACCAGCGAAGCGACCGGCGCCCGCCGTGAGTCCCCTTCACACTGCCAACCCCTTCCCCTCTGGTCCTCCTCGCTAGCTCTTGTCCCCCTCCCCATGATACCACACTCTCCCGCCTCCCCCTCCCCCGACCCTACCCCCACACACCACTCCCCCCCACACCCCTTCATCCCACACCCCTCCTCCCCCCACATACCACTCTCCCACACACCCTACCCCCTCCCACACACCACTCCCACAACCCCTCTCCCACATACACCCTTTCCCACACCCCCCCCCACAGATCCCTCCCCTCCCACATACCCCTCCCCTCCCACACACCCCCTCCCCTACACACAAACCCCCCTCCACAACCCCCCCCTGACAACGCCCCCCCCACAATGCCACACCCCCCACCCACACACGCCTCTCTCCCACAACCCCCCTCCCCTTCACACCCCTCCCCCACCCACAAACCCTCCCTTCACAACATCCCCTGCCCACAACCTCCCCTGCCCACAACCCCCCACACACCCCCTCCCCCCACATCCCTCCTCCCCCCCTCACATACCCCTCCAGCCCAACTACATACCTCAACTCCCACCTCCACCCTCCCCTCCGCCACACAGCGCCGTGCCTACTGGGATCCAACGGGTCCCACTTAGTCTAGTGCTTCACTAAATATATTTTTGAAGATTTTTTGTAAATAAATAGTAGACATTAGAAATATTGGAATATTGCTGCATAATTTAAAACAGTTGGCGATAAAATGAAATTCAACATATCGCTTGTCGTTAAAATGTGGCATCATTTTGAATGAAAAGCAAGGTTACGGACAGCATATATATTACATGTACAGCTTCTTTAATTGTGAAGCGGTTTTATAAAAGTTACATTTATGTAATTATTTTAAACTTTACTTTTAAAACTGGTACTAACATAAGAACTGGAAAAGGTCCCTTAATTTTCATGATTGTAGTTGCTATATCAGTCTACTGAAGGCTGAAAATAGAAATTAACTGGTTTCGCTGCTGAAGTCTATAATGAGGATTGGAGGCAACACATCATCTTCAGGACTGACAGCCATATGGGACATTATCAAATACTTTGTTAACACCATCTATACTGCACCAAATCTGAGGACAGTTGATGGAAACATGGACATGATAGAGTGTTAAAGAAGGAACTGCAGATGCTGGAGAATCGAGGGTTACACAAAAAGCTGGAGAAACTCAGCGGGTGCAGCAGCATCTTAGGAGCGAAGGAGATAGGCGACGTTTCGGGTCGAGACCCTTCTTCAGACATGATAGAGTGGATTGTAGTAGGATTAGTGCAGAAATGGGCACTTGATGGTCAGCCTGAACTTGGTGTGCCAAATAGCTCTTCCTGTGCTACATTTCTCTGTGATTCTATGAAATCCACTGCCTTCAATGACAGACCTCCTCAAAAAAGTGAATCACACTATTCAGATTCACCGTTCCCTTGGCAAGTCCATGCTTGCTGTCAATGATTAACCTCATCTAAACGATGATGCAAATAGATCCTCAATTTTTTTCCCTATAATTTACCCATGTCCACATGGGTTTTCCCCGGGTGTTCTGGTTTCCTCCAACACTCCAAAGACGTACAGGTTTGTAGGTTAATTTAGCTTTGGTCAATTGTAAATTGTCCCTAGTGTGTAGGATAGTGTTATGCAGTGTTATAGTGTATGGGGATTGCTGGGCAGTGCGGACTCGTTGGGCTGAAGGGCCTGTTTCTGTGCTGCATCTCTGAATTAAATTAAACCTGTATTAGGCATATGAGGCTATAATTGCTTGATTTACCCCATTTTTGCCTTCTTAAATCACTTCAATAGTCTTCCACCATAACAAACATTTTAGAAAATAGTGAACTGTAGAGCCAAGATTTTGCCATAAATGCCATGCGCCATTTCATGCCTTTTTTGATGATTTCACCAGGATAATGCCTTTTTCACGATCGAGTGCCTAAATTAGCCTTTTTTTGCTGTTTCGCTAAAAGGTCAAGCTATTTTCTCTGGTTGTACTGTGATTACAATAACGTTTTCTATGTTAACACGGTAATATGAATGTTATTATTAACGTGTTAACATGGTATAACTTACAAGAAAACTTCCACCATCGGGGCGAAATGCGGGGCGCCTCCATTGGTAATTAATTATTTTCGTGCCGCTGCCCGCTGGTTCAGTTTTCTCCAAGATCTATTTAAGAAAGAACTGCAGATGCTGGAAAAATCGAAGGTAGACAAAAAATGCTGGAGAAACTCAGCAGGTGAGGCAGCATCTATGGAGAGAAGAAATAGGCGGCATTTCGGGTCGAGACCCTTCTTCAGACGGATGTGGGGGGGCCAGGAAAAAGAAAGGAAGAGACGGAGACAGTAGGACTAGGAGAGTGGGGAAGGGGGAGGGGGAGAAGGGAGAAGACAAGGGCTATCTAAAATTAGAGACGTCAATGTTGATTCTGCTGGGGTGTAGACTACCCAAGCGAAATACCCAAGCTTGTCCACTCACTACATTTACTGCTGGCTCCAGTCGCAAATCTGAGTTTGAGTGATTTGTGCAAGGCATTCATTGATGCTGGAATTCCACTCTGGGAACTGGAAAACAAATCTCTCAGAGGTTTTTCAGAGAAATACACAGAGGAACATATACCAAGCGAGTCATCATTACGGAAAAATTATGTTGACAGTAACTTCAACATTGTCATGCAGAAAATTAGAAATTAAGTTGCATGCAACAAAATATGGATCTCAATAGATGAGACAACCGATGCTGTGGGGAGATATATTGCCAATGTGGTAATCGGTACAATGGAGGCAGGCTTACATCTTCACTTGCTGTACTTTGGCCAGAAGGTATGAAACACGAGAATGCACTTCTGTTTGTGACTTAAAGTTTTATTCCCCAAAATGTTGCATTTGACATGCTTAGCTCAAGGACTTCATAGAATTGCCAAGCACAGACGTTGCTTGTTTCCAAATGTTGATCGCCTAGTTTCCAATGTCAAGAAAATCTTCCTCAAAATACCATCACATGGCAGTTGTTCAAGGAAATGGCTCCCGAGATTCCACTAGCTCCTCAGCCTGTTTTGACTAGGTGGGTACATGGCTCTCTGCTGTACTCTACTATGCTGCAAATTTTGAAAAGATAAAATAAATCGTCAACTGTTTTGAAGAAGAATAATCTGCTGCAGTCAGGATCATCAGTGAAATCATGCAGAAAAAGACCCCCACCGCGATCTTCTGTCAATTGCTTCCAATTTTGCAAAATTCCCACAAGCTATCACTTCCCTTGAGAAATGTGACAAAACATTAGTGAATAACTTGCAGGTTTTCAACAAAGTAACTAACGATATTCGTAACGTTCTCGGCGACATACAAGGAAAATGTGAGAGAGTGAATTTAGCTAACAAAGATCTTGAAGAAATACGAAACCTAGCTAAAGTTCTCAAAGGTAGTTGTAATGCACAAGATATCGACATGAATATAGATTCTGTGGCTTGTTTCGGCTATGCGCCAGTGACCTCAGCTGGGGTAGAACAAAGCATATTCTGTCCGACAGATGGCATAGTTTAACATCAGATAATGTTTAAAAAATGCTAGTAATTATGTGCAACCAGGCAACTTTGGTCATTTAATGTAGTATACCTTTATATTATTATTTGTAACCATATTTTGGTGGTGGAAATAAATGCCTTTTTATGCCTTTTTTTGTCAATAAATGCCTTTTTTGTGATTTTATTATGCCTTTTTGCCTATTTCAGAGTTTTTTAGTGCCTAAACATTCTGGCTCTAGTGATCTGTATCCATCTAATTGCCTCTTGCTTCATTTAAGACCCTGGTAATTTATCATTTTTTAAAGAAGCTAGACCCCTTAATATTTGCTCCCAGTCTGATTATGATATTCAAAAGTTCTCATTCTACCTCCTAACATCAATATGCATATATTCTCCTACTTTCTGCACAAAATATTAATTTAGAATCATAGCTTTTTAACCTTTAATGGGACCTCCTTGATCCTTTACATTTGTTCTTCCCTTTCTATTTACATAAAATATCAGGATTTCCCTTGATTTAATCCACTCTCTCAGCCTTCCTAATTTACTTTGTACTATCTTTATAAAGTCACCACTACTTTCCATATGCTTCCATGATGCTGAACTCTCTGCATCTGTCACAAGTGTCCCTTTTCTTTCCTTATCCTACCCTGTATATTCTTCAAGGGTCCATGGAATGGAGATTTGGGAGTGCCCACATACCTGACACTTTTATAAGGAAGTTATTTGGTTTGAACATTCACCCTCCCCGCTTCAGATGTCGTCATCTATTCCGACATAAATTAATTTTTATACCTCACTGGTAAATTTGGCTATATCCTAGTTCTGACCTTTTACTACTGGTCCATCTCAATCCTTTATTGTGCCTCTGCTCTATCCAACTGAGTTATGATCGCCACAAATTAGGTCAAACAACAATTTCCTCTGAAAATATTTCATAGTGTAAATGCCAGGTATCCAGATGTAATAGGTAAATTATATAATAGAAATGGCTTCAAGTAAATTAGGAAAAATATCAGAGACTGTGATTGTGAATCCGAGATTTCTTATTGCTTTGGAACATGTTGCTTTATCACCTTTCATAAAATATCTAGAGGATTCTACTTGTCATTATTTTCTTGCTTACTTTCCACATTTCCCTGCTCTCTTTTCTCCTTGGTGAGATACTGTTCTTCAGAAATCCTGTACCTCTGTCAAGTACCCCGTATCTGCCACAATACAACTTGTGGGTGATTATGACAGAAGTTGCCAGTAGGTGTCCTAAGACGAATAGTAAACATCTTAGGAACAGAAAGAAAATTGCAACAGCACTTCTGTTACCTGTCTGAAATCACAATTCACTGTAAATTCTAAATATAAATGTCTAGCTCATTTCCTTTCAATGGTCTATGAAGATTTCATAAATATTTACTAATGATATGAAAACAAAAACAGCTGACAAAAGTTTCAACAAGTGAGTTTTCAATATAATATGATCATTGATACTGATCATATTCTTCAGCAATAACAAAATAATTGTTCCTATGTGAGCTTTCATTATGCGAGTCCTATTTTTTAAAAAAAATATTTAACAATAATATTTAACCCAAAATAGGGAAAGTAAATTTCTGTCTCTTTCTCCTTTCTCCAAAGTCCTGTCTATATTTCCCAATCTTCATTTTGGCTTTTGTCTGTCATCTAAATCTAATTTACACTTTTTGTTTCTTCCTTGCTGGTTTAGGGGGGAAGGCACAGTGCTGCTTGCTTGCAGCTCCAGCATCTGGGTTCATTTTTAACTATGTGCTGTCTCTGCGTAGTTTTCACTTTCTCCCTCTTCCTCTGCGGATTTCCCCGTGGTGCTGGAGTCCCAGCCATGTTCCAAGGATGTGCTGTACACAGTAAATTACCCCTAGTATAAATAGGTGATAGGAGAATCAGGCGAGCATTTCGAGAGAAAAGAGGTTACAGGACGAGGTAAATAAATGGGTGAATGGGACCAAATGCTTTGAACACCAGCATGGGCTGGATGGGTTGAAAGGCCTCCATCTATGGCATGGGAAAACATGAAATACAGTGGGGCATCTCTCAGTAAGCATTATTTTATTTCATTGATTGGTGAACATATTAAACCCATTGCAACTTTCCTGCTTACACGTGGCATAAGCCCTCTGGGTGGGCCTGCGTGCTGAAAGAGAATTCAGATGAGACAAAATCTGTATTGAGATGTCATCAGAATTTCTGAGTACAGCAGTCAGTGGACCAAATGGCAAATACCTTTCCTCCATCTCTGTCAGCAAAATTAAGATCTGTATTAATGTTGTTATTAAAATGCACACATACCTGGACACTTAGAATACCCTGGGCCAGTTGGCTGAAAGTCCATATTACTAGATGTAGGGAGTTCCGCAATGGCTAAACATCTAGTACCTGTCTCTGTACGTGTTGCAGCTTCCGTCCTAGGTCCACTATTGTTTCCTGGTCCAGTTACTGTCCTTACCACATTCCCAAAAAAGGTCGCGGAACCAGTTTCATTCTCTTTCCCTTTTTGAGTTCCACTCTCCGCCACTAACAATGTCTCCTCTTCTACCTGCTTCATTGTCACCAGTTCCTCTCCAGCCCAATGTTCATTTCTTGGTGTTGTCTCTGTTCTTCCCAATTTTTTAGTCTCAACTATTAATGTCGTATCAGTCCAGGTTTTCTCTCCTGCTTCTATTACAGTCACTAATGGAGCTCCAGTTAATGTGTCTGTACTTCTGCATTCTCTTCTCCACAGGTGTTGCCACTGTGTAACAATTGGGCTGCTACTGGCAATGGGACTCGGCAGCTCCCAATTCATCCTCTTCCCAGTGGCTCTGGATTTGTATTGAGATGCCATCTGCTTTCCTCTCTCAGTCTCCTGCAAACCAACATTATAAAAGTGAACAAAGCAAGAGTACCATAGGAGACTACAACAGGAAGAGGGTTCAGGAAACATTCAGACAGAGACACACCATGTTATATCAAACAAAATCATAAATTCTGGTGAGTGCTATATTAAAATATCTGAAACAGAGCTGGCAGTGCAGAAACCCTAATTTCCCCTGCAATTGAAAGGATGATTAACACCTGTCCCTTCACCTCCCCTCTCCCCACCATCCAGGGACCTGAACACCACTTTCTGCTGAGGCAGAGGTTCATCTCCTGCACCTCTTCCAACCTGGTCTGCCGCATTTGGTGCTCGCAATCTTGCCTCCACTACATTGGTGAACCTAAGTGTAAACTAGGTAGACTAGGCAACTGTTTTGCAGAGTACCTGCGTTCTGTCTGCAACAGCCATTGAACTTCCAGAGAGATTTTGGTGAAAGGCTTGGATAGAGTGGATGTGAAGAGAATGTTTCCCCTAGTGGAAGAGTCTAGGACTAGACGTCATTGCCTCAGAATTAAGGGATGTTCTTTTACGAAGGAGATGAGGAGGAATTTCTTTAGTCAGAGGGTGGTGAATCTGTAGAGTTATTTGCCACAGAAGGCTGTGGAGCTCGATAGATTCTAGATTAGTATGGGTGTCAGGGGCTATTGGGAGAAGGCCGGAGAATAGGGTTGGGAGAGATAGATCAGCCTTGATTGAATGGCGTAAACTTGATGTGCTGAAGGCCTAATTCTGCTCCTATCACTTATGACCTTATTTCCACTCTCCTTCCCACTTCCACACCAACCTGTCAATCCTCAGTGCTGCAGAGAGGCCAAATGCAAATTAGAAGAATGTCTCATATTTCACGAGCATCGTACAATCCCAATAGTATCCACATTAAATGTTCCAATTTCAGGTAATCCACCGCTCTGCTGCTGTCTCCAACAGCTATTCACCCATCTGCCATGTTTTCTTCTCCCTTGGTTCATCCCTCTCAACCCCTAACCTCCTGCATCTGCCTGACCTGCTGAGTTTAGTTTAGAGAAACAGGTCCTTCGGCCCGACGAGTCCACGCCGACAACTTACAATTTTAATCAAAGCCAATTAACCTAGAAACCTGTATGTCTTTGGAGTGTTGGAGGAAACCGGAGCAACCAGACACAATCCATACGGTCACAGGGAGAATGTACAAACTCCATACAGATAGCACCCGTAAGCAGGATCAACTCTACTGGCGCCACGCCACCCTGCCACCGAGTTACTCCAGCACTGTGTTTATTAGCATATCCACGATGACAGGAGGGTTACTTTTGACAAAATTATGTCTTTTCTTGAGATTTATTAAAAACGAACAGGTGCTGAAATAATTGTCTGAATCATGGGTGAAAATTTTCAACAAGGCGTGTAAGATCATGAGGGGAATAGATAAGGTGAATGCACAGAGTATTTTACCCAGAGTAGGAGATCATGAACCAGAGGACTTTGGTTTAAGGTGAAAGATTTAATAGGGACATGATGGGCTACCTTTTCACATAGACTGGTGGGTAAAATGAGCTACCAGAGGAGGTAGTTGACGCAGGTAGTATAACAAGATTTAAAAGACATTTGGGAGGGTTTATGGATAGGAAAGGTTCAGAAGAGTATGGGTCAAATGGAGGCAGGTGAGACTAGCTTAGATGGTGAATCTTGGTCGGCATGGAAACTTTTGCCAAAGGGCCTGTTCCTGTGCTGTATGACTATGAAAATATGTGCCTTTTCCAGGTCAAACTATCATTATTTGAACAGAATTGATGAAATATAGTCGTCTGGTAATCAACCATTTTGCACTTACAAAGGGGTCCAAATGTTCATCAAATGGAATAAATGTTCGAGTACTCTACGTATTTAATAATAATAATAATAATAATATCTTTTATTGTCATTATACACAAGTGCAACGAGATTTGGTTTGCAACTTCGAGATTTCGGCTAGCAACCCTCGAGAACAAGGTTTGCAAAAATGAACATTTGACCAGTAACATCAACACAAACTAAAGTGCAAGGCTGGGGGACACAGTGCATGGGGGTGGGGGGGGGGGGGGGGGGTGGTACTCAGCAGGGCCGGTTCAGAGCCGCTATTGCTCTGGGAATGAAGCTGTTCGTGAGTCTGGTAGTGCAGGAGTAGAAGGCCTTGTAACGTCTGCCGGAAGGGAGTAGTTCGAACAGTCCATTACAAGGGTGAGAGGAGTCCTTATGTATGCTGACGGCCTTCCTGAGTCACCGTGTGTGGTAGATGCCCTCCAAGGCTGGTAGCTGTGTCCCAATTATCTTCTGCGCTCTGTGGACAACGCGCTGAAGAGCTCTCCTCTCCGCCTCCGTGCAGCTGAGATACCACACAGAGATGCCATACGTTAGTATGCTCTCTGTCGTGCAGCGGTAGAAGGTCGTCAGCAGCTGTTGGGGCAGACCAGTCCGTTTCAATGTTCTCAGGAAGAACAGTCATTGCTGTGCCTTTTTGACCAATGAAGCGGTGTTGGTGGACCATGTGAGGTCCTCTGAGATGTGAGTGCGCAGAAACTTGAACTGGACACTCTCTCCACACTGTCTCCGTAGATGGAGATTGGGGCGTATTCCCCATTCTGTGACCTCCTGAAGTCGATAATCATCTCCTTGGTCTTGGAGGTGTTTAGCGACAAGTTGTTCTGTGAGCACCAGTCCACCAGGTTCTGCACCTCCGCACTATAGTTTGTTTCATCACCGTTGGTGATCAGCCCGATCACCGTTGTGTCATCTGCAAATTTGACAATGGTGTTGCTGTCAAATGCAGGGACACAGTCGTGGGTGAAGAGGGAGTAGAGCATGGGGCTCCGTACACAGCCCTGTGTTGTGCCGGTGCTCAGGGTGATAGTAGAGGACGGGTGCGGCCCCAGTCTCACTGCCTGCAGTCGCTCCGTCAGAAAATTCAGGATCTAATCGCATATCAGTGAGCTGAGGCCTAGCTGGTGGAGTTTGGTGGTGAGCTTGGTGGGGATGACCGTATTGAAGGCAGAGCTATAGTCAATGAAGAGCATCCTCACGTAGGTGCCCTGTCTTTCCAGGTGGGTCAGGACAGTGTGAAGAGCCAAAGAGATGGCGTCCTCTGTGGATCTATTTGCCCTGTATGCAAATTGATGAGATTCCAATGATGCAGGAATGCTGGATTTGATGTGGGAGAGGACCAGCCTTTCAAAGCACTTCATTGGTATTGGAGTTAGGGCAACCGGGCGGTAGTCATTCAGGTTGGTGACTTTAGACTTTTTCGGCATCAGCACTATGGTAGCTGTCTTCAGGCACTTGGGGACCGGTTGAAGACACTTGGAGACAGGTGGAAGATCCTCGTAAATACCTCCGCCATCTGTACAGCACAGTCCTTTAGTACCCTACCCTGGACTCCATCCGGGCCTGCAGCCTTGCGTGGATTGATCCTACGAAGAGCGCACTGTACCTCCTGGGTGCTCAGTGTTAAGGCCTGTCCCTCCGCTCTAGCCGGGGTTTTCCTCTCCTGGTGGTGTTGCCAGTTTCAAAGCGGGCAAAGAAGGTGTTTAATTCATTGGCCAGTGTGATATCACTGTGGGGGCAGACGGGGCTGCTCTTGTAGTCAGTGATGTCCCTGACACCCTGCCACATGCTTCTGGTGTCCGCGGTGTTGAAGTGGTCTTCCACCCTTTGCCTGTGGATGTCTTTGGGCTTTTTTATGCCTTTGTTCAGGTTTGACCTGGCAGCACTGTAGGCAGAAGTGACCTTGGATTTAAAGGCAATGTTGCGTGCCCTTTCGAAGTTCTTTCGAAGTTCTGAATTCCAGGGGGAAGCTGGTCTCGCTGGAAAAATACAGCAGCAGTTGCATCAGAAGCTTGGCTACTTTGCATTTTTGAACGCGTTCGTCATTTATATATTTATACGACAGTATGAAACATTTAACTGCAATGTTACATACTATGTAATTAAATACCATGTCTGCATTTACATTTCACCGGAGTTCCCCCCCCCCCCCCCCCCCCCAAGCCACAGCAGCCAGTATTATTAAGAGCTTCTACAGCGATGGACAAAATCGGAGAGTTGAGAGATAAGAGGACCTGCAAGTAATATCCGAGTTGTCATTTACGCTGTTCCCTCCTCTCTCAACCCTTCCCATTCCCTCCCTCCCACCAAGACAGTTCCATTTACCGTGCAGCCCAATTCCCTTTACTCCTTTCCCAGCACAATGGAGGCAATGCCCGCTTTCCTACAGAAATCCTGGACGCCTAAAGCCCGAATCTTCGTCGTCTTCGCCTGCATGCTGCTCTGCCTGGCTGTCTTATGTGTCCTGCAGTTCACACTGTTTAAACCTAAAAACAAAGACTTCTATTCTTTCGAAGTTCTGAATTCCAGGGGGAAGCTGGTCTCGCTGGAGAAATACAGAGGCAGAGTGAGTTGCATCAGAAGCTTGGCTATTTTGCATTTTTGAACGCTTTCGTCGTTTATATATTTATACGGCAGTATGAAATATGTAGACATTTGCGTTTATTTTATGGCTGGGTGTGTTCAGTTATTGTAATCAGTTATCCAAATTAATACAGTCCATTTGAGACCCACCCCGAAATGAACTTTCTTTGCTTGATTCATTTGAAATGTTAAAATGATCCCAAATCCCCCCTCGGAATCAATTCCCGTGCCATGGCAGCAAATCTTGTTGTTTACGCGTTGCCCCTGGTTTATTGTTTTGCATTAGTGGGGGATTTGTGTGCTCCGTCTTCACAGGCATCGCTGGTTGTAAACGTGGCGAGTAACTGCGAGCACACGGACAAGAATTACAAGGGCCTGCAGGAGCTACAGAGGGAACTCGGACCCATGCACTTCAACGTCCTTGCGTTCCCCTGCAACCAGTTCGGAAAATCCGAGCCCGGCACCAACTCCCAAATCGACAGCTTCTCCAAAACAACTTACGGAGCCACTTTCCCCATTTTCGGCAAGATCAGAGTGTTGGGAAACGAGTGCGAGCCTGCGTTCCGGTACCTAGTGGGTAAGATCACTGCCACCGGTTTTAATTAACATTTGTAAACCTTGCCTTAACCTGTGGTTATAACTCGCTTGCCAAACAGATTGAAAGAAAACTATTATTTAATTATGCATTTCTTTCACCAACCGTGTGTAACAAATGTATAATTAATAATATAATTAAATGCATAATTAAACCAGGGTCTGTATCTCTGCAAGCCGTTTCCCTTTCCTGTGACTTTCACTCTGAAGCAAAGATCATGGAGCGGAGCTATGATCTTTGTTCTGAAGAACGTCACCCATTCCTTCTTTCCAGAGATGCTGCCGGTCCTGTCCCGCTGAGATACTCCAGCATTTTGTGCCTAACCGGTTTAAACCAGCATCTGCAGTTCCTTCCTTCACGTATAATTAATTGCGTGTTTTAACTAATAAATTCAATCGTTTCTCTTTCGGGAGGTTTTTTTCTGGGCGAACCAGCGTAAATCCAATACTTTCAATGCCATCAGATTACTTCCTGTTTCTTTTTCGTCACTCCTCACCCTTTACGACCGAGACAAATCTCCTCCAGTCATTACAACCCCCAGTCAAAATCTGCACCATGGTCTGCTCTGAATTCTTACCTCTCGCTATTCTGCTCCTATCAGCCTCCATCAACTCTACCCTAATGATTTGTCTTCCTTCAATCCCTAAACGATTGAATCCCTAAATGATTCAATCCTTAAAAAGTGAGGAATAACTTTAAAAAACAATGTGATGGGTCAGCAACCAATTAGAAAAAATGATGGGTTGGAATGGGTTAGCCTTCATTAGGAGGGATTTGAATATCCTTTTCTGGTTTGAGTACTCCTTTCTGGATTCTGGAGTAGCACAGTGGCACAGCAGTAAAGTTGCTCCCTTACAGCGCCAAAGATCTGGGTTTGGTCCTGATTACGGTTGCTGTCTGTATGCCGTTTGTACCGAAGATAGACACAGTGGGACAGGCAGCATCTCTGAAGGAATGGATGACGTTTTAGGTCGAGACCCTTCTTCAGAAAATTGTCCCTCGTGTGTCGGATAGAACTAATGTACGGGTGAATGCTGGTCAGTAGGCCAAAGGGCCTGTTTCCATGCTGTATTTCTAAACTAAAATCCGATTTGTTACTTCTTTCCCCAATGGCAGGTCCAATCTTTAATCCTGTGCAACATAACTTTTTTTTTGTTACAACTAGCCACATCTGAAGTGACATTCCATGCCATGTCAAACCTATATTATTGAAAAGTTCTCTTCAAGAAGGCTTGGTACTACAATCAAGTTATTTGCATACTTAAATTCATTTTCAGCTCACTTCAATCTTTGCACATCAGTATTAAAATTAATCAATGGAAGATTGAGGGGGGATCTTATAGAAACTTACTAAATTCTTAAGGGGTTGGACAGGCTAGATGCAGGAAGATTGTTCCCGATGTTGGGGAAGTCCCGGACAAGGGGTCACAGTTTAAGGATAAGGGGGAAATCTTTTAGGATCGAGATGAGAAAAATATTTTTCACACAGAGAGTTGTGAATCTCTGGAATTCGCTGCCACAGAAGGTAGTTGAGGCCAATTCATTGCCTATATTTAAGAGGGAGTTAGATGTGACCTTTGTGGCTAAAGGGATCAGGGGGTATGCAGAGAAGGCAGGTACGGGATACTGAGTTGGATGATCAGCCATGATCATATTGAATGGCGGTGCAGGCTCGAAGGGCCGAATGGCCTACTCCTGCACCTATTTTCTATGAAAGAAAATAGCTTCCTAATGCCAGAAAATGTAAAGAACTTTTACTCCACAAAATGCAAAGACTACTTGAAAATAAAAGACAGGTACAAACAAGTATGAGATATAAAGACAAGTATGGACAAGTTGCCTTTCTATGTCTTCATGATAGACTGAACTCAAAATGCAGTACAAAATGTTGGCCAGTATATTACCTCAAGCAGCTTTACAGTAATTCCAGCAACACTAAAGAGCCTGTCCCACTTGGGCGACCTAATCCGCAAGTTCTGGTGAGTTTGCCCTTGACTCATACTCGCAGCATGGTCGACACGAGGTTGTAGTAGGTCTTCATAACTCTCCTTCATGCTCGAGAGTGGTCTCCGCGAACTCGAGGCCTCAGCTAGGTCGCGGCGTTTTTTTCAATATTTTTTTTTAAATGCCTGCGAGTACAAAAAGGTCGCCATGGAAAAATTCGATACTTTTTTTGCAGGTTTAGTCGTAGTAGGTCGGCATGTTAGTTATAAGTAATCGAGGGTAGTCGAAGGTAGTCGTAAATAGTCTTCATCATAGTCGAAGGGAGATCGAAGGAAGTCATCTTCACTCTCCACTATTCGGTGTCCAATTTTCCCGAAGTTAGTCATAACTAGTCGTAGCTAGTCGAAGCTGGTCTTCAACATAGTAGGAGGAGGTCTTCAACATGTCATTTTTTCAAACTCTCCTAAACTCACCAATTAGGTCGCCCAAGTGGGACAGCCCCTTAACACTGTTCCTCCTGCAGCAATGTTTCTCATATAAACACTGCTGCTGTTTAGCATAATAACCAAATTAATGTATATCGCATAATTTGTGCTATTATTGTTTGTTAGCCCTGAAAAATTAACTTGAGAACTAAAATAATGATAAATGTTAGCTTATTCAATTCAATATGTTTCATTGCTATTCATAATTGTTTTACACTTAAAACACGTTAGATCAGAAAATATCGGGGCATAAAATAAATTGTCACCACAATGGTAATAGAGGAACAGATTCAATAGAACCATGGTTATTCTGTTGGACCGAGTCCTTTTCTTTATGATCTCCGTAACTTGGAATCCTTTGTTGCCTAAAATGTTATTAATTTCATATTTATTAATCTTGTTTCCAATCAACACAAATTCCCCCCGTATTTGACTTGCCTCTTTTATAATGAACTGATTGTGCTTGCCATTACTGCCACTCAGCATTTAGTATGTGTATCTGATAACACAGAACAGTTATGGAACGATATAGTTCAGTCTGGACTCGCCGCAACTTCTGGCAATCCAGAGAAAATAATCCAAGTCTGTCCAACATCTCCCTGTACCAGGCACGTGCCGTGAGTAATTACTCAGGGTAGGCAGTCAGTCGGCTTAAAAGAAATTTAACCCGCGCATGCGCAGATTGTTCTCACCATTAAAGAAAATATAAATAAAAACAGTGACAATTCAATTTGTCCAAGGCTTCCTAGTCTCCTTTATACTGAATTATTGAATGTGGGGGGGGGGGGGGGGGGGTGAAGGGTGATGGCAGATGGAGAGATGGTGGGAAAAATGGGAGTACAGGGAATAGTTGAATCCGTTGTCATCTTATTGCATGACAACACTTGTTAAAGGGACCAATTGGGGGAACAGTTCCTTTCACAGCGTGTGGAGAGTCTGTGCCAGGGGTAAAGTTGTGGGGAGGGCACGAGTGTTGAGAAGGAGGGTGTCATGGATACTGCCAGTAACTCACTCACTCACCGCTACCGCAGCTCTCCGGGCGCGAAGCCACGCACTGTAGCTGGGGATAGAAGCAGCTCGGGGAGCTACGAGCGGCCACTGGGACCCGACAGCAGAACTGGCCGCCACTTCAGCGCCTTCTGCCGGCCCGCTCACCTTTGGCAGTGCTCTCCGTCGGAACACCTGTCACCTGCCGTTCGCTGACTTCGCTCATGTCAGCGGCTTCCTGCAAATCCTTAAATTCCCACAGCAGAGTAACCTCAATCGCGATATAGGAATTTAAGGATATGAGTGAGGCCAGCGAGCGGCAGGAGAGAGGTTTTTGAACGGAGAGCTGCCAGAGGTGAGCGGGGACCGGCAGAAGGAGCTAAGGTGGCGGCTGGTTCCGCTGTCTGGCCCGGCGGCTGCTCATCCACCCGAGTACTTCTCTCCCCCCCCCCCCGCCCCCGGCCTCAATGCGGTGGCATTCCACGCCTCCATGCAACGAGCGTCGCAAGTGGCATTATCCCAATCCCCTCATTCATAACATTCGTGCCCTCCCCACAACTTTACCCCGGGCCAGACTCCCCAAACACTTGGAAAGGAGATCCCACCCCCACACCCCGGGAAATACGGTATTTAAAAACATCACCAAGAAATGTACTTACCACATCATTGGTACACGACAAACCATATTTGAAAATCCCGCCAAGAAACATGCTCTGCGCATGCGCAGTAGACTGATGCGCATGCGCAGTGCTGCAAAGGTAGAATTTCTGCTGCCTTCAGCCCCGCTTGTCATTGACGGCTTCAGGCAGCGTTGACGGCATGTGGGCTGCACAGACCTTCCCGTGTTACAAGCGCTGCAGATGAAAGGCACGGAGAATTATGCCTACCTAAGAGATCAGTCTCTTACATAGGCATAACTCTCCCATGTCTTTACTATTTATATTTAGACGTTACTATGTTATAATTTTAGTCAGGGTAGGCAGTGCCTACCTTGCCTACCCTGAAGGCACGTGCCTGTCCTGTACCAAATCCAGGCAGCATTCTGGTAAACCCCTTCTGCACCCTCTCTAAGGTTTTAACATCCTTCATGTTATGGGGGGGCCAGAACTACACACAATGAGGTCATAAGTGATAGGAGTAGAATTAGGTAATTCGGCCCATCGTCAACTCTGCCATTCACGGCTGATCTATCTCGCCGTCCTAACACCATTCTCCTGCCTTCTCCCCCTAACCTCCGACACCTGTACTAATCAAATCATACTAATCAAATATACAATACTCCAAATGTGGTCTAACCAAGGTCCTATAAAGCTGCATAATGATTTTCTGACATATCCTAACCAATGAAGGCAAGCATATCAAATCCCTTCTTTACCAGTCTATCTTTTTCTGTTACCACTTTTAGGGAGTTTTGGACTTGAACCCCAAGATCTCTCTGTACATTAATGCTGTTAAGGGTCATGCCATTAATTGGATATTTTCCCCTTACATTTGACCTCCCAACAAGCAACACCTCACATTTTTATGTAAAAACAAATAATTCAGAGGTTGATTTATACCAAAGATAGACACAAAGTGCTGGATTAACATAAGTTTTGAGATACAGCGTGGAAACAGGCCCTTTGGCCCACAGAGTCCATGCCGACCAACAATCACCTATACACTAGTTCTATCTTACACACTAGGAACAATTTACAGAAGCCAACTAGACTAAGTGGACCCATTGGGTCCCATGTTCACACGGGAGGGCTGGTCCCCCGAAGCAATATTCCACCTCTCCACAAATTTCAATATTGGTGGTCAGTGGAGGGGGGGGGGGGTTGGGGGGTCTTTCTGGAGCACTGGTAAGGGTGTTGTGGGCTGAAGGGACTGGTCTCCAGAGGGCTAGTATGGACATTGTGGGCCAAATGGATTCTTGGGGTGGCAGCTCAGTCCCTCAAGCCTGATGTGCTGGCAGCTCACTCATGGCTGGTGGGCTGGCAGTTGACTCAGGGTTATTCCTTGAAGATCCATTTCAGGCAGGGTGCAAGGCCACCAAATTCAGGTTCAGTTCCCACCACTTCACGCAGGGTGCAAGGCCACCGAATTCAAGTGCAGTTTCCAACCACTTCAAGCAGGGTGCAAGGCCACCAAATTCAAATGCAGTTTCATACCATTTCATGCAGGGTGCAAGGCCACCACATTCAAATGCAGTTTCATACCATTTCATACAGGGTGCAAGGCCACCACATTCAAATGCAGTTTCATACCATTTCAAGCAGGGTGAAACCACCATAAACCCACACAAAACACCACACTCACAGTTCAGTAGACATTCAGTGTGTTCAGTTGATTCACAGGTCAGACAGTCGTGACCTCTCCCTCCCCCATCATGCAGAGACTGAGCCACACCCACACTTCCAGGTTTTATAATCCCTCCCTCTCCCACTGGAAAAGGTGTGGCCTTCATGGCGTGATTGACAGGAGAGAGAGATTCGCAACATTTTTTAAAAAACTAATAACACTTTTATTTGTCATTGATGGGAAGAATCCTCTGCACCTGATGAGCGGAGTTGAGTAAGATGATTGAGCAACCTGATTGAATAAGATGGCCAAAAATCACAGCCTTAAGTGGTAGTGTTTTATCTAAAATCAATATACAGTGCAAACAGGAAGTTGTCAAGTTTAGACAACCAACCATTTGCAGTGCTTTTTACTTCTACCCAACCCCCCCAACCAACTATTTGCAGTGCTTTTTACTTCAACCCCCCCCCCCCCCCCAACAACCATTTGCAATGCTTTTTACTTCAACCCAAATCGACCCTTAAAACAATTTGCAGTGCTTTTTACTTCAACCCAAACTGCCCCCAAACAACCATTTGCAGTGCTTTTTACTTCAACCCACAACCATTTGCAGTGCTTTTTACTTCAACCCCCCAAACAACCATTTGAAGTGCTTTTTATTCAACCCAAAACCCCCCCAAACAACCATTTGCAGAGCTTTTTACTTCAACCCAAACCCCCCCAAACAACTATTTGCAGTGCTTTTTACTTCAACCCACAACCCCCCCCAAACAACCATTTGCAGTGCTTTTTACTTCAACCCAAAACCCCCCAGACAACCATTTGCTGTGCATTTTACTTCAACCCAAAACCCCCAAACTACCATTTGCAGTGCTTTTTACTTCGACCCAAAACCCTTTAATAACATTTAAGATTTCTTTAAATCTTATTATTCGCCATATCTCCTAATATCAGAGAGATTTAGAAGGAGTTCAAAAGCAGTGGGCTGTCAAATGGCCCTGGGCATCAGGACACGCCACCTAGGGCCTAGTTACCAACTGCAGTCCACCATGCTTCACGAGAATGCCTATCAAATGTGGAGGGTCAGGTTTCTCTATTAGGATCATGCTACCTCAACAGCAAACTAATTCAGCAGGCTAGATCCGTACAATCCAGCCCATAGTTTGAAAAATTACCTCCCTCTAGTTTAGTGGCATTCATAAAGTTGGCTTTGCATTGGCTCTCTTTGGATGCTTTGTGTCAACAGCAACAAATGCAGCCAAGTTCTCTGGTACCACATCAACGACCCGTGGCAATTTCAAAGGAATCTTTGGTGTTTGTGATTTAGCCAAAATTAACTGGGCTTCTGAAATTTGTCTCCTACTCTGTACCATCCATCACACCTTCAAAAAACAAAATCCATGCACTAACTTCATTCGTCGCTGTGCTTTGTTTTGTGTTTTGTTTTAAACTTTAGATGCTACAAAGATGGAACCCCGATGGAATTTTTGGAAATATCTGGTCAACCCAAACGGTCAGGTGGTAAAGGTCTGGCGAACTGAAGACCCCATGGCTGCCATCAAGCAGAATGTGTCAGAATTAGTGGCAAAAATTATATTGAAAAAGAGAGACGAGTTTTGAAGCAGTGCTGCTGTGTTAGACAGCCTCGTCGCTTGAATGTTAAAAACAGTCACCACTCCGAAAGCTTATACAGACTGTTGCAGTTTAACTAGATGGCGAACTACCCTTGCATCTGAAATATCCAGCCACACGGAGGTGTTTTGAGCCTTGATATTGAAATTTAAATCTATTGAGATATGTCATACACTTTCTAACAAATATCCAAATATTTTAAGTTACAATAGAAATGTGTTCTCTTTATGTGGTGGATGAATATCTGTTCACATTTACATAAGCTGATTTGTTAGATGGGTCCATGACTGATAATATGTTTGAAAATTACCAACCCAGCATTGCCGTTCATTATAAACCACAACAGCAAGTTTGTATATGCAATGTGATAATCCCGAAATCAACTTAAATTGGTTATAGGTACAAGATAAAACAACCACTAAGCATGAACAGATGATTATCTTTTCCAATTACTGTTGATTTACAGTGTTCTTAAAACAATCTAAATTGGAATTCTAATTTATATATTTTTAAAATGTCATTCATAAATGTCGTGTTCATACCCAGGGTCAGACCAAATCAATGTCAGAATTTCAAGATATCAATGACTATTGGAAATAGTTTCAGCATATGTATTGGACTAATTACAAAAAGATAAAAGGGCAGGACTGCAGTTCTTGTTTACCCACATTTTGAAAGATAAGAAGTTTAATTAGTTAATATGTTAATATAGTCAAGAATCCATTTGCAATTGCTTCCTTATACAATAAAGCAAAATATGTTACCATTAGTGTTTTGGTTGACATTGTCCAGTAAATATCTAGATGCATCACTTTTTACTTCTGAATGACAAACTGATTATGTTAATGTTCATATCCACACAATCACAGCTCTAACTTTCAGATTGTATCTTTACATTTTTAATCCAAGCGATCTAGTACATTCATTCTGTGCACTATTACCATATAAATTCAAAATTCTCAAATTCTTCTTATAGTTATTAATTTTAGTTCCAGGACTGATATTACATAAACCTAAAGAAAATGTTCATTTTCAGATAGATTTTCTCCAAAGTTGAAATAAATATATTGGACAGTGATACTTTGAAACACATCTTTGCAATGCTCTCCTTATGCAATGACACAATTTCTATGTCACCTTTTGTTTTAGTTGTTGTGTATGCAACATACTTTCTTTTGTGGGTGCAGTTAGCCAATAAATAATTTAGTTGTGTGGTGCATGACAAAGATTAGCAACTGGTCAAGTGTATGTGAAAGATTAAGGTGTATTCCTAAAGTTACTTTGATTTTCATAACTATTCACATTACTCGTGTTATTTATAATGGCAAGGCCTTTCGTTTATGAAATAATCAGTTATGCCAAGTGATTTTATCAATATCACAAGAACAAAAATATTCCTGTTCTGAAGATGCTTCATTTCATATGGCTTGAAGACAAAAATATTTATTGGATCTTATTACGGGCAACTCTGCATTAAGGTGGATGGGGGTGGATGTGTTCTTATAATACTGGCCATTTCGTGATTTTCTGTAAAGTGAGGCTGAACAATCGTCAAGAATCATGAGTTGAATAAAAATGTAATTTTGTGTTGACTTATTCTATTTTCCACATAGATGCCACAAAAGTGAATTTTATTCTGTATCTTAAATTTTAATGTGGTGATTTATGAATTCTATAAGGGTAAATTACATTTCTATAACCCGGTTGGCCCTAATATAAGGATTGCCAATGTCGGCATCTCCAACATGGAGGAACACATTTCTTACATATGTCTCTTCATGTCTTCTCATCAATTTTTGTTTTATTCATTTACCACTGTATTGTTATTTTCATTGTTTAATACATTCTGTTTCAGTGCTTCTCTCTTTATTGGTTGTTCTAAACCAAAACAATGAAAGCAGGAGAATTCTCCAAATAGAATAGTTAGACCATATGAAATATATGCAGGAGTAGGCCATTTAGCCCTTTGGTCCTGCTCTACGGCTGATCTATGATCACTTACAGTAATGCCAAACCCTTTCACTGCTTTCAAATTAAAATATATAAATCTGACATGACCTTGCATAAACTTAGTGAGTGAAACTCCAAGCCACTCTAGGATGGAGTATTTCATTCATTCAATACTCTGGGTGATGAAAATAACTTATCAATCTCTTGAATGTCCGACTATTTATTTAGAATTAGTGACTCTTATTTCTGGACACTCTAACAAGGAGAAACATTAACTTTGCAGATTCCCTCTCTGGATTTGAAAGAATGTTGTCATTTTAATGAGGTCAGCAAACATTCAATACTCAAACCAAAACCGCCGGCTTAATCTCTTATATAAGAGATGTGCCATCCCAGAAGCTAACATCAGATTACAGTTGGTTATAGAGTTACCAGCTAAACTGTTGCCATTTATCTGTTGCACCTATATTGTTCATTTTAATTTTAGATTGCAGTGGTACAAAGTCTCTCTTCCAAAAATAAAGAATTTTTGGTTGAGGCTGTTAACTTCATTGTGAAAGGAAAACATCAAAAGCTTAGAAGGTGGATTGAAAAAGGTGCTAAGTAAGGATACAATTATTTTTTCATGATAATTATGTTATTTGCGTGATGTCTCTGCCTGTGGAGCAGGTGTGTAGATTTTAGACTGGCCACACCAATTAGCCTGGAGAAACGATTACAAAGCCTTTACACAGTGTTTCTCATAGTCATGTAATAGGAAACAGGCCCTTCGGCCCAACCTATCCATGCCGACCAAGATGCTCCATTGTAGCTAGTCCCATTTGCCTGCATTTGCCCCACAAACCTCTAAGCCTTTCCTACCTGTGGACCTGTCGATGTTGCTATTCTGCTTATCTTTTCTCAAAGCTGTATAATCATTGATAAGTGTTTTTGGTTGCTGAAACCCTGGGTTCTAGAATAACCTCCCTTTCTACCTGTCTTTCGTCCTTGGAGATGGTTCTTAAAATCTGAAGATAGGTTCCGACCCAAAACGTCACCTATCCCTTTTCTCCAGAGGTGCTGCCTGACCCACTGAGTTACTCCAGCATATTGCGTCTATCTTCAATGTAAACCAGCATCTACAGTTCCTTCCTATACTTAAATTCTACCTGTTTGACCAAGTTTTTATCATTTCAAATTTTCAGTATTTGTAAAATATCTTGGGACCTTTTCATATGTTAAAGGCATTATTTGTCTCAAGATGGGTCTCGACCCGAAATGTCGCCTATTTCCTTCGCTCCATAGATGCTGCCTCACCCGCTGAGTTTCTCCAGCATTTTTGTCTACCTTAAACATTTAAATGTAAGCTGTTGTTCTGTGATTTAGGCACATTAGAAATCACCAGGGTGAGGTTGTGTACTATGTGTACTTATTACCATACTGCAATTTGAGAAATTCACTGTTACGTTTTTAAAATGTGGGAGGTTTAATTCTAGTTGAACTGTGAATGTGCTGGGGTCGTTCACCACTGTCTGGTGGCAGTAATTGCGATTGGTACTTCACTCTTCCAAATGCTTACATTAGAATATCTGTGATGACATACAATTATAACCAGATTTGCGAAAAATACCAATCATTGATACATGACATATCTAATTAGTTCATCAGAAGAAAACTTGGTGACAGCCCTGCTGTGTATAATTTTGTTTAAAGAATTGCTGTATTTCTGTTCATTATCAAAGTGATTTCATCCTTTGAGCTTTTTTTGTAAGACCTGCAAGATATCAATAAACATACTTTATTTTGGATGTTTTTTAATATTTTGTTATAACTTTAATTTATTTGCTTTCTTTGGCATATACACTTGCCTAAAAATAAAAAGGGGTTCTGTTCTATTATTTGCCAGTTTCCAGACATAAAATTGATCGCTCAATTGTTGGTGTGCTGTCTGATCCCTGTGCAACATCAAGTTGTGGACGACTTTAATGTAATGTAACTTGTAACCCATGCCAGTGAAAACTATCTACTTCCTTTTCTCAATCCAGCTCTCACGGAAATACCTATCGCCTCCAAAGGCTGCCAGAATTTAACCTTATATAAATTCAAACATGTCAAGACATTGTCACTGCCAGACCATTTCTTAATGCTCTTTATAAGATTTCGGCAATCCCTGCTAACACTCTACCATTTCCCTCATCTTTGCATTCCTGTTTTGTTCTGTTCCACTTTCTCCTAAATGTACTCCAGCACCTGGCCATTCTATTCCTGCCACAGTCTTGCAACAAACTAATAGTCATTTGTCAGTTGCTGCCCTGCAGCTTTAAGCCACATGAATGTAAACGGGCCAATTCCGAACACAACTGAGTAGTTGTACCAGCCATCTTTAACTGGCCATACTGAATACTTCACAATAAAGGGTTTGGCAACAATATCTTCACAAAAACAAAACTTACCACTATCAACGTGGCAACATCATTACATAATATATTTTTTCACAGTTATACAGGTAATTTTGAAAATCTGATGGTGAGCTTGTGTCTGTGAGGGACGTTGTGTCCCCATACGTCGAAGAAGTACGGAAGGCATTGTCGTGTATGAAGGTAGACAAATCTCCAGGGCATGATCAGATATATCTGAGGACATTGCGGGAAACTAGAGAGGAAATTGAGGGAGCCCTCGTTGAAATCTACGAGTCGTCCTTAAATAGAGGAGAGGTGCCGGAAGACTGGAGTGTGGCAAATATTGTGCCTCTATTCAAGAAGGGCTGCAGGGAAAATGCTGGGAACTATGTCAACAAAATAGAGAGAGTACAGAGGAGATTTACTAGAATGTTGCCTGGGTTCCGGCAACTAAGTTACAGAGAAAGGTTGAACAAGTTAGGTCTTTATTCTTTGGAGCGCAGAAGGTTAAGGGGGGACTTGATTGAGGTCTTTAAAATGATGAAAGGGATAGACAGAGTTGACGTGGATAAGCTTTTCCCATTGAGGGTAGGGAAGATTCAAACAAGAGGGCATGACATGAGAATTAAGGGACAGAAGTTTAGGGGTAACATGAGGGGGAACTTCTTTACTCAGAGAGTGGTGGCTGTGTGGAATGTGCTTCCAGCAGAAGTGGTGGAGGCAGGATCGATTTGAACATTTAAAAGTAAAGTGGATAGGTATATGGACGGGAAGGGAATGGAGGGGTATGGTCTGAGTGCAGGTAGATGGGACTAGAGGAAAATAATGGTCGGCACGGACTGGAAGGGCCGAGAGGGCCTGTTTCCGTGCTGTAATTGTTATATGGTTTATATGATTATAGGCCGATGAGCTTAACATGTAGTTGGAAAGGTATTAGAAAGTATTCTGAGGGATAGAGTATACAGGCATTTGGATGTGGAATGCCTGATTAGGGATAGTCAGCAAGGTTCTGTACGTGGGAGGTCATGTCTCATAAATCTGAATGAGTTTTTTGAAGACGTGACCAAAAAGGTCGATGAGGGTAGAGCTTTAGATGTTGTATACATGGATTTCAGTAAGGCATTCAACCAGGTTCCGCATGGTAGGCTGCTCTGGAAGGTTAGATTGCATGGGATCCAAGGAGCGATAGCTAAATGGATGGCGCAAACAGGTTTCATGGAAGGAACCAGAGGGTGATGGTGAATGGTTGCTTCTTGGACTGGAGGCCTGTGACTAGTGGTGTGCCTCAGGTTTTAGTGCTGGGCCCATTACTGTTTGTCATCTACATTAATGATTTGGATGAGAACATACAGGGCAAGATTAGCAAGTTTGCTGATGATACAAAAGTATGTGATTTTCCGATAGTGAAAATGGTTGTGAAAGATTGCAGCAGGATCTTGATCGATTGGCCAGGTGGGCTGAGGAATGGTTGATGGAATTTAATACAGAGGAATGTGAGGTGTTGCATTTTGGCATGTCCAACAAGGGCAGGACCTAGGCACTGAATGGTAATCCTCTGGAGAGTGTTGTAGGTGCATGGTTCCTTGAATGTCGAGTCGCAGGTAGATAAGGTGGTCAAAAATTGGCCAGTGAAATTCCTCGTATGTTGCAAAACATACTTCGCGAATAAAATCTGATTCTGATTCTGAAAAGGCTTTTGGCACATTGGGAGGTCATGTTGCAGTTGTATAAGTTATTGGTGAGACTGCTTTTAGAGTATTGTGTTCAGTTCTGGGCACCATGTTATAGGAAAGATATTTTCAGGCTTGAAAGGGTTCAGAGAAGATTTATGAGGACGTTGCCAGGACTTGAGGGTCTGAGCTATAGGGAGAGGTTGAGTAGGCTAGGTCTCTATTCCTCAGAGGGATGGAGGATGAGGGATGATCTTGTGCAGGTGTATAAAATCATGAGAGGAATAAATCGGGTAGATGCACAGAATATCTTGCCCAGAGTAGGGGAATTGAGGACCAGAGGACAAAGGTTGAAAGTGAAGGGAAAAAGATTTAATAGGAATCTGAGGGGTAACTTTATCACACAAATTGTGGTGGTGGGAGTATGGAACAAGCTGCCAGAGGATGTAGTTGAGGCTGGGACTATCCCAAAGTTGAAGAAGCAGTTAGACAGGTACAAGGATAGGACAAGTTTGGAGGGATATGGACCAGGCACAGGCAGGTGGGACTAGGGTAGCTGGGACATGTTGGCCGGTGTGGGCAGGTTGGGCCTGTTTCCACACTGTATCACTACGACTCAATGACATATTGGAGCAAGTTACTAGAAAACCACCTTCCTGGACAGGAGAATGACTTGGCTTATTCACTGGGTCCAGAGAGTAACTCAGAACAGAAACTCATTAAGGTTACTTTTGCGATGTGACAGGCACTACGCAATATGATTTACTTTGATGCTGTGAGGTCATGAGCTGATGTGGTAGTGCATGTAGCTGTTGATCCTATTAGACAGCCAGCTAACATTACACTGCCTAATCAACGCACATACTCCTAATTAACTCTCATTCATTGTTACCTGGTAAAGCCGATGCACATGCTTGTTAAATGTTGCAAGTAGTTTGCTTATGGCTGGATATCTGTCAATGGCAGACAACCAGTGGCAAGCGGTACAAGGGGCTTTACACAAAAACAAGGAACAAAGAGGGAGATTATAACTGCTAAGCCATTGGAAGCATCTCAACTGATTTTTCTGTATGAAACCATTAGACAATTATTTTTATTCTTAATTATTTCTATCATAAATACAGATTTAACTCAAAATATACTTTGAATAGAAATTAAGTTGTGATATGAGACATGGTATGACATTCATATATTAATGAGCCAATACAAATGTTTAAAATAAAGAGATTAATTCTTTATTACCCAGTAGAAGAATTTCATACTAATCTCCATTAATATCAAGCTGAAAATTTCCAATCCATAAAGCTATTGGGTGTCTCCAAGGAATGATAGATTAAGCATGCACGGGAGTAGGGCAGCAGCAAGCTAACTGGTGTCACATATAGATACAACCAGCTAACATTACACTGCCTTACCACCATGCACAAACAAATGTAAAGCCCCATTTGTTCTACTTCTGATATCTTTGCCTTGTCCTGGAATAAAAGAAGTACTGGCAAGAGGGCAGGTGGCGGGGTACTTAGCAGCTGCTGTCTATATATTATGCAGCCAGCTAACAGTACACTGCCTACCTGACTCATGCACCACTTTCCATCATGAAGGTCCATACTTGAGAAATTTGCCACAAAAATAATCCGTTAGTGTCTTCTTCTAAATAATGTAGAACCTGTGCTATATATGTTCTACGTTCACATTAATAAATTGTACTTGTATCAATGACAGGACACTAGCTCAATAGACCAATGTGTTCACCTAAATATATATGGCTCTTTAATTATGCAAGGGCTCTCCAGATATCCTACCACAGCTTTGCTGTAGAAGAGTGTCAGACCTCATTCATCGCCTGCCTGTGCCCATTTATTCCCTTTCTCTGGGGATTTGGGAACTTTTACACAAAATATAATGACAAGGGAGCAGAATAAATCTCCAACAGAAGTTTAGGGGTGAAATATTGCGTGTTGTACTTAAAGCTTTGCCTCTTAAACTATTTGATTTTATAAGTATGTTTTTATAAACTTTCTGCAGTTACAAATAAAAATGAATTTTCAATGCATTGTGTATATAATTTATATTTTAGAAAAATCTAGCCACAACAAGTAATTGCATGTGGTTACGTGACATATACAGTTATTAGTGTTATTGTATTTTATTATATCTGGAAGAAAATCACCCAAAATGCGATTGGGACGATTAAACTAGCTCAGAAATCATAATCAGAAACCCCAAGGATGTTGTTTGATGGTATGCAAGGAGATATTTACAGGTGGACACAACCTTCCAGTCAAAAACAGCATGGGGTTGTGGGAAATAACTTGGAAGAAAAATTTAAAAAAACTTTAAATAAATACTTGAAATCTTGACTTTTATATTCCTGTGATGCATGTTGATGATAATCATGTGGGAAATCATTTTAAGAGCTGATCATAATCAAATGTGGCTTTGAAGTCAATAAAATAGAACATTAAGTTTAAATAGATAAAGTAATATATTTGTAGAATAGCTACACTACAGAAGGGACTAAGTAGTTTGGCATCATCACCGTATTAAAAAAGTGGCTGCTATGGCAAACAGGTCAATTCAACCAGAGATGTAGTATTAGGCAAGAAGATAGAGACAAAAAGCTGGAGTAACTCAGCGGGTCAGACGCTATCTCTGGAGAAAAAGAATAGATGATGTTTCGAGGTCGAGACCCTTTTTCAGACCCGAAAAGTCACCTATTCCTTTTCTCCAGAGATGCGACCTGGCCCGCAGTTACTCCAGCTTTTTGTGTCTATCTTTGTTTTAAACTAATATCTGTAGTTCCATCTGACACATGTCGTTTTAGTCAACATTGAATAAGGGACAGGAGTATAACATCTAGTAACCTCCCTGTTCATTTAATGACAACAAAAGATAACAACAACAAAAATACTCCTTTTCTTTTGATTCACATTGTTAGTTTGAGAGGATGTATTCAAACTGAATTGAATCTTGACCAAAAAAAGATTGATTTGGTCAACATTCTTTAGATGCAGAGTAGTGCGTTCACTGATTCAAATTTATGAAATTATCTTGCCTGTATTTGTATTCATTAGGTACACTCCTGAACAACCTACTTATAATCAAATCCAGATGAAATAATTCTGCCATACTGAAATGGCCACTGGGACAAAACACACAAAGGATTATTTTCCAATTGTATTGCAGTCAAAAAGCTATCTAATGTTGCTGAATAATTATCTAATTGTTTTTAGCACAAAGATCCAGCAATGAATGTAATTTTGAAGATCACTGATGGAGTGCTCTCAGATGCAGCAGTGTGGAGTGTAGGTAGCAGCTGTTGACCTGTCAGACACAACAGCCAGCTAGCAGTACACTGCCTAACTGCCACAGCCTTCTCTTTCTTCCGCTACAAATGTGCGCTTTTTCACTCGCCCTTCTGATTAAAACGATTGCAGTTTTCAATATATTTAGATTCCCAGAATTCCGTTTTACAGTGCCAGTCCGCTAATGTCCGACTGTCTTTTACATAGACAATGACAGCAAAGTATCAAGGGATGGCAGAAAACCATCATACCATTTACGCAATGTTTTTACACTGTGCGTGAAGCTGCCGCATTTTTACTGTTAACAACTTTCGTCCGGGTTTGAAAAGATGGAAAAGATGCATGACAGTGAAAAGAGATACCTCAAACAGCCGGTGTACGTATTGTTGAGAACTCCACTTTGTTTCATTGGCAAGTTGCTTCATTACTTTCTCCTGAAATATAAAACAGTAATAATTTATACCTGAAGTGTTTAATGGGTGTATTCATTATGCAGAATAAAGCGCAGTCGAATTTCTCATTCAATGACCTGCTTATTTTTGAAGATTCAAGGGTTTTTTTTGTTCACATAGGTTTGTAATTTCGTTCCTCACTCTAATTTATAAAATAGAAAGTAAATCTGACTACAGATCTATTAACTTCAGCCGTAGATTTTATTTTAATCCTACTGCAATGTTCTTGCAAACCATAATCGCTCACTCGTCCTTCACTGTCAGAGCAGGCTCCCTGCCGGTTGCTACGGGTGGCACTTACCCATTGCATCTCCTCTCCTGTCTTGGTTTTACGGGAAGAAACTCGTTCTAATTTCCACTCCATTCTTTAACACTAAAGGTTAATTTGGGTCAAACAGCATTACAACAGGGCGTCGGGAAATAAGAAGCTGTATCTGCAATTTATCTCAAATGTACCCTTTTCTCTACACTTAACTTTCCAGTATAATCCAGTACTATACTGTCATTAAATGGTCCTAGCAATACCTCACTACGCTGAACCCCCAGACTACTTCCTTGCTCTCTGAATCTCCCAGCCACTTCTGTGGCTTTTAAAGCTGTTTCGAGCGCCGGAGTGAGCGGGAAACACCTCGCCTCTCGCTGATAGGTGAAGATCGGGACCGCCTTTAACCTGTGACGTTGACCGGAGGGATTCCCTCGCAGAAACCCGCGGGATCCGATGTGGAAATGCGCGCTGCCTGACCCGCTTTCCACTGCCCGCCACTCCAAACAGGGGAATCGCGGGCTGTGGAAACAAATAATGGATGGGAATTGGAGGCAGTTAAGGCGGGAAGAGAGACTGATTGAGAGGAAAATAAATGACAGACAATTTAAACAATGTAACGTTGTGCATATAATGTATATGATATATTAGGTAATATATCAATACATTGAATAGAGGAAATGAGTAGTAGAAATAGAGGTGAACCTCAAAATAGGCACTCAAATTCGTACAGTTTAAATAAATCTTATAAATACACAACCAAAATTAAACTCCTACTGCCGTTGTATATTGCCAGCGCAAACAAGCATGATAATAATGTTTAGAATGAAACATACTGCGCTGATTAATAGCTTTAACGTACTTACTAAAACACAGCATAACTATAACCAACAGCCTGCCAGTATAAAACTACGCAACAACAATATTTTCTATTCAATCTTTCAATTCAATGCCTTCTTCATATATTAGAACACTGCTACGATGATAGCCAGGTTTAAAAACAATATTTCTCACGACCAAATGAGAATAATTTGTGTACAACATGTTGGATCACATTTTGATTTAGTGTCCATTGAGTGTTTAAACGTGCAGTGGAAATTTGATAATAATAAGACTTTTTGGTAAATGGTCATGGTAACAAGTTATACACGATGTTTTTATACAATGCACTGCCGTTTCTGTTGTTGGTTTTAGATTGAATGAGTGTGCGATTACTAAATCTAGATTACCACTGTGGCTTGGAATTACTATAGGAGTGATCTTATGGAGTTGGGGATGAGCGGTAGCTTTTTCTCTCCGTTTTGCAAGCACCAGCACTGCGCAATAATGCTGTTTAACAGAAACTTGGCTTATCAGAAACTGCTGCTCTGTCTACGACCCTCCACAGCGCAAAGACGCAGCAGCCTCTCATTCTTTTTTGAGAAACATCATTTGATTCGCACTGCATGTCATAATTACTTAGATAACTCTAATGTCACGGTAGTTCGTTTCCGGTAAACCGGTTTCCGAGCTAGCCGAATACTTTCAATAATTGCTTTAAAAATATCTTGCACGAGTAGTGTCGAAAGAAGGGAAAATATGCAAATTCTGGACAATACATATTATCTGAATGTATCCGACGTGCACGAGCTACAAAGGGGGACAGTAGGTGTAAATTATTGTCACTAAAGTTTCCATGCAACACTGAGCAAACACGGGGGAGAGCGTAGTTGCCTGTCTGTGTTCTGCTTCTGCCTATATTCCGGTTCCTAAAACAGTACAAAAGGAACACAAGTAGTAATTTATTAAACTTGGGGAATTGTGTTGTGTTGGAGATAACTGCCATGTTTTTAAAGTAAAATGTTCCTCCACGTCAAAAGTATATGAAACCGCCTGGAAATGTGGTGAAATAAA
Organism: Raja brachyura; assembly: GCA_963514005.1. The sequence goes on from OY740781.1 coordinate 62,584,692, forward strand.
ATGCAACTGTGGATGTTTTTTACATTCTCTATCCCTCTCACAATTTTAAAGATTGCATACATTTTCTTTCTTTTAACTTACTCCGTGGGACCGACTTTCCAAAATGACTCCAAGGGGAATGCGAAAGGGGTTCACTCGATGAATATCCACGTGCAGCAGAATGCGAAAAGTATTTAAGAAAGTGTATGCGCAACCTGGCTTAGTAAACAACGGTATTGAATAAGAAAGAAAGAAAGTAATCGAAACTTTAGGAAAGTCAAACGAAACTTCAATGGCAAGTAGTTCAGGTGGATTACCGTGCATTGCATTAAGGAGACAAGGTCAAAACATTGGAGAGAAAAATAAAGGTCCACCACAATGGATTAGGAACTTCATTTACATAGAAAACATAGAAAATATGTGCAGGAGGAGGCCATTCGGCCCTTCGAGCCATCACCACCATTCATTGTGATCATGGCAGATCGTCCGCTATCAATAACCCGTGCCTGCCTTCTCCCCATATCCCTTGACTCCACTAGCCCCTAGAGCTCTATACAACTCTCTCTTAAATGTACGTGAATATATGAAAGAAGCTGAGCATTTTTGCCTTTGAAAAATACGAATAAGAATACCAGAAATATTCAAAACTTGTAGGATTTTGAGCAGACTAATAAAATATCGATAACATTCCAGTGCATATATCGAATGCATTCCAGTTCTAACAGCCTTCTACCTCTCTGTTCTCCGTCCAATTTATTTTCCACTCCTGATTTTAATTGCCACAATTTCATCAATTGTGCTTTCTGTTAGTTTGGTTTACGCTCGTAAATGTCCTCTCTGAACATTCTGCTTCTTACAGTCATGCAGCATGGATCCAGGCCCAACACCTCCATGCCGATCACGATGCCCATCTCACCCAGTCCCATTACTTGTGTTTGGCCCGTATCCCTGTAAACTTTTCTCATCCATGTACTTGTCCAAATGTCATTTAAATGATGTTATTGCCTCAGCTACTTCCTCTGTAAACTTATTCAATATATCCACCACACTGTGTGTAAAAGCTGCCGCTCAGGTTCCTATTAAACTTTCCCCCTAGCTTAAACCTGCCTTCTAGTTTCCTCACACTGGGAAAAAGACTTTGTGCATTCACCCTATTTATTCCCCTCATAATTTTATACACCCCTATAAGTCCTGCCAACATCATACATTTTCTCTGCACTCTTTCCAGCTTAATTGCATCTTTCCTACAGCAGCGTGACCAAAATTGAACACAAAAACTCTGAGCGTGGTCACCGATGTCTTGTGCAACTATAACATAATGTGTCAACTTCTGCCCTCAGTTCCCTGATTGGCATTTGTTCCTACCCTATCTTACATGCAATGCATGCAAAGAACCGTGTACTTGCACTATTAGAACCCTCTGCTCCACAACACTCCCTAGAGCTCTACCATTCCTGCCCTGCTTTAACATCCCAATGTTCAACGCCTCACATTTATCTGAATCAAATTCAATTTGCCATTCCTCAACCCTACTGCCCAACTGATCAAGATCCTGCTATATTTCTTGATAACTATTTTCACTGTTGTGATACCACCTCAATTAATGCCATCTGAAAACTTACTAATCACGCCGTGTAAATTCTCATCCAAATAATGTATGTCGATGACAAACAGCAATTGGCCCAGCACCAACCATTGAAGCACACTATAGTAACAGGCCTCCAATCCACTACCCCCTCTACTTCCTACCATGAAACCAATTCTGTGGCCCTCCATGAATCCCATGCGATCTAATTTCCAGAGCAGCCTACCGTATGGAACTCTACAAAGGCCTTGCTGGTCTTTATAGACAATGTCTACATCCTTGTCATCATCAGCCACTTGGTTACTTCTATATAAGGTAGACACAAAATGCTCGAGTAACTCAGCGGGACAGGTAGCATCTCTGGAAAGAAGGAATGGGTGACATTTTGGGTCAAGACCCTTCGTCAGGTGTGGATCAGGCCTGGGTGATTTATCTACCTTCATATGTCTTGGGACATCCAGCACCTCCTCCATTGTAATACAGGCTGTCCTCAACATAAGGGCAGCACAACAGTAGAGTTGCTGCCTTACAATGCCAGAGACCCAAGTTCGATCCTGACTATGGATGCTTGTCTGTACAAAGTTTTACGTTCTCCCCATGACCGGCATGGGTTTTCTCCATGATCTCCGGTTTCCTCCCACACTCCAACGGCATACAGGTTTGTAGGCTAATTGGCTTGGTATAATTGCAAATCATCCTTAATGTGCGTAGGATAGTTTAAGTGTGTGTAGATCGCTGGTCGGCGGGGACTCAGTGGACCAAAGGGCCTGTTTCCACGCTGTGTCTCTAAACTAAACTAAAAACTGAACTTGAAAATGGTTAACGCATCTTAACTATTACGTTGCCAAGTTCCGTAGTCTTTGTGTCTTTCTCTGCGGTAAGAACAAGGGTTTTAATGTTAGTACGGTCCCTCTTTTACCAAGCTTTTCTCACCTGTGACTCAATGTCAAATCCCGTCATATTCATGTTTGTTAATAACCTTGTCCATCACCATCAAATGTTTCATAGCCAAACGTTCTGAAACCATACTATGAGCAGCCCTCCATTCCTTGCATATGCAGTGCCCTCCATAATGTTTGGGACTAAGACCCATAATTTATTTATTTGCCTCTGCACTCCACAATTTGAGATTTATAATAGAAAAAATTACATGTGGTTAAAGTGCACATTGTCAGATTTTAATAAAGGCCATTTTTATATAAAACTGTATAAGAGTCTCTTAAAAGTTGACAAATTTAACTATTTCTTTTTGGGTCTGCAGATTTTGATGAATTAATGTGAATAAATACTAGAATAGCCCTTTGGTTTATCCATTTTGACAGATACTTTTGGTTCTTGTACAAGGTCTTCATGAGGTTATCTCTCCGTGCCTAAGTAGGTAATTTAAGACTTGGAAGCATATTGAAGCATAGGCTTCACTTCTACCTGTCAAGCCATGAACCTTGAGGCAAGTCTTTGGTCTCTATTTTAAAAGCACTATTTTCCTTAGACTGCCAAATTCTGTACTGGTTTTCTGAAATTGATGATAAATTTAATTTCTGATGTCTTCCCTTTTTGAAAGGTGACTTCCAAAACATAGGAGCTATCCATAAGTTTTGGAGTCCCCAAATCCATTGGCAGGATAACTGAACTAACATCAACCTCCCCTCCAGGTCGACCTCCTCAGGATTAAAGCACTAGTTGTTCTCAATCAGTAGCTCTGCCATTCACATGCCCCAGAGAAGACTTCTGAATGAGACACTCTGTTCTGACCTCTGTCACGCAAGACACTGATAGATGGAGAGTGTTGACACTCAACACTAAATCACATACATTTCCAGCATCCGCAATTGTTTCAATTTTCAGCACACAACCCGAGTCATCTTTTAGTGCAAACTTTGCAAGTGTTGGGTCAGGTTCACATTGGTCTCATCAGCCACCTTAGAACCCACAGAACTGCCATGGAAGCAAACCATCGTCAATATTGTACTGGCTTTGGAGAGGGCTCAGAGGGAGTTTACAAGAATGATCCCAGGAATCAGTAGGTTAACCTATAGTGAGCACTGGGCCTGTACTTGCTGGAGTTTAGAAGAATGAGGGTGGACCTCATTGAAACATACAGAATAGTGAAAGGCTTGGATAGAGTGGATGTGGAGAGGACGTTTCTATTAGTGGGAGAGTCTAGAACTAGAGGTCATAGCTTCAGAATTAAAGGACGTTCTTTGAGGAAGGAGATGAGGTGACATTTCTTTCGTCAGAGGGTGGTGAATCGGTGGAACTCTTTACCACAGAAGGCTGTAGAGGCCAAGTCGGTTGATATTTTTAAGGCAGAGATAGATATATTCTTGATTAGTACAGGTGTTATAGGTTATGGGGAGAAGGCAGGAGAATGGGGTTTGGATGGAGAGATAGATCAGCTATGATTGAATGGCGAAATAGACTTGATGGGCCGAATGACCTAATTCTACTCCTATTCCTTATGACCTTATGATACTAAGTTTGCCCAAAAAGACAACTCCGATTATCTGCTGAAAATGTATGTGGTTTTGCGTTGAAATGAAATGCACTCGTGTTTAAACTATTGATTTTACTCATCAAGTTCATAACACCTTAGGGACTGGAGGTATATACTGCACTCAGGAAATCGTACCATAAAATAATCCAGAAAAACAAGTATCTTCAGCTATTTCCCCAGTGTTAATGTTCTGCGCACATTACAATAGCAACAACTTGGAACAGGTGTTCTGATTTCGACGACTTCTTAGCTTCATTAATTGTATCAATATAATTGAGTTACTTTGAAGCATTTCCAGGGCCAACTAGCTGATAATTTTCATTGCTGTGTTCAGCCACACTCAAGTCTTGCGAACCCGGGTCAACGCGGGTGGTCGTTATATTTCTCTGCATTAACATTCTGCGTGGATTGGCTTGCCTATCGCCTTAATGGAACTCTCGTGTTTTGGGGCCTCAGCAATATCGTTGTTTTTCATCATAGCACAATTTTCTTCTGGACAATTAAGTCAGACATTAAGTCAAGCATATCCTTAAAAAAAAATCTATGAGTAAAGCCCTTGTGTCGATATAAATAAAATCTCCATTTACTGCGGGTTCAATTCCTTAAATGCAGTTCACTGCATTTGAGTACACGCAGAATAATCTGAACCAACAAAATAAACTCACACAGAGAACCATGAAAATACAGGAGGAAAATGCACATTCACCCGATTGAGCCCAATCCGGAGGAACTGCGAGATGCTTGGTTTAAATCGAAGACAGACGCAAAAAGTTGAACTAACTCGGCGGGTCAGGCAACATCTGTGGAGAGAATGAATGGGTGACATTTCGGTTCTGAATAAGGGTCTCGAACCGAAACGTCACCTATTCCTTTTCTCCAGGGATGCTGCCTGACCCGCTGAGTTACTCCAGTTTTTTGTGTCTGTCTTTAATTACATTGTTATTAACGTTATAACACCGATTTCAAGAGTAAAGCAAAACAATAATCAAACGTAAAGCACCTTATTGTTCCACTTTCGCTGGATAGATTATTGCCGATGAACAGCTGGAATGGCAAATAACGTTGTGAACATTTACTTGCTGGTTTCTGGGTAGCTATTTGCAGTTGTCATTAGTTCTAAACATTTAAACTGGCATAACCTCAGAACTAAGTAAAGCATATTTTAAATAGTCTTTTGTTAAGTTATTTATCAAACGATTTAGATAAATTGTGTGGTTTTGCTGATATCTTATCAAAAATGATTAATGTGTAATTTGATAATTTTAGAAACCAACTAACGAAGCTCCTTGGTAACTGTTTTCAAGACGTGGACCATCAAGTCTGTTATAAGTCTGTCATTAAATATAAATAACCGCTGCAGTTCCACCGGCTCCGGATTGGATTGTACGCGGGTAACTGTCGCTTGATGGCACTGTTGTACTTCAAGGTGAAACCCCATGGCCCTTATTCTACCAGTTAATTAAAAACCAAGAACGCCATCAAAAGGGCCATCCAGAGATTTCCTAAATACTTCAGTTTCAGCATGTAATTGTTCATTCAAAACTCATTATTATTTCGAATATAGACACAAAATGCTGTAGTAACTCAGCGGGTCTGGAAGCATCTCTGGAGCGAGGGAATGGGTGACGTTTCGAGTCGAGACCCTTCTTCAGACTTATTTTATTATTTTATTGGTTGATCATTATTTACATAAGAATAACATTCTAATTACAGCCCTGTTTTTTGTTGACTTTAACATGCATTTTCTATCCTGTACTTACATTTTAATTTACATTACATTTAAATAATACCCCATGCTACTTGTATACGTTGTGTATGCAAGCAAAGAATCCCACTGTGCCTAGTCACATGTGACAATGAAGTATTCCGATCATATCCACGCGCTAAACTATCATGTGCATCCCTGCAAGTTTCCCCTTAAGGTGCTTCTTTCCAGAAGCGAGAATGCAAGGTTTTTTTCCTTTGTTCCCTAAAATCATCAATCCTTGATGTTAGGGATGAGTTGTTCCATTGTTTCACCTGTTCTGAACGACACCTTTTTATGGCTTGAGCTTTGGGAAGGTAACAAATGTGGTTTAGGGTACAACAGTGGTGCAGCCGGTGCAGCTATTGACCTGGCTTTGATCCTGACATCGGATACTGTCTGTATGGAGTTCTCCCAGTTACCACATGCATTTCCTCCAGTACTCTGATTTCCCACTACATCCCAAAGATGTACAGGTAGTAGGTTAATTGACCTCTGTAAATTGCCCGTAGTGTGCAGGGAGTGGATGTGAAAATGGGATAACATAGAACTAGTGTGAACAAGCGTGCGATGGTCGGTGAGGATTCATTGGGCTAAGATCCTGTTTCCATGCTGTACTTTTCAATTAATTCATCTTTATGGGCCTTTTCTGTGCAGTTTCACCCCATACGGTATCATTTAAAGTTTAGAAATAGACAACTTAGACAGAAAAGAGAAGTTTTCATTCGTGGAGAAAGGTGCAGATGCTGGTTTAAACCAAAGATAGACACAAAATGCTGGAGTAACTCAGCGGGACAGGCAGCATCTCTGGACAGAAGGGGTGACATTTTGGGTCAAAACCCTTCTTCACACTGAAGACCATCACCAGTCGACACCTATCACTTGTCAGACTGCCCCACTCCCTCAGTGTGAGTTCAGTACAGTTCAGTTTATTGTCACGTGTACCGAGGTACAGTGAAAATCGTTTGAATACATTTTATTGACAATAGACAATAGGTGCAGAAGTAGGCAATTTGGCCCTTCGAGCCAGCACCGCTCTTCAATGTGATCATGGCTGATCATCCCCAATCAGTACCCCATTCCTGCCTTCTCCCATTATCCCCTGAATCCGCTATTTTTAAGAGCCCTATCTAGCTCTCTCTTGAAAGCATCCAGAGAACCCGACTCAACCACCCTCTAAGGCAGAGAATTCCACAGACTCGCCACTCTCTGTGAGAAAAAGTGTTTCCTCGTCTCCGTTCTAAATGGCTTATTCCTTATTCTTAAACTGTGGCCCCTGGTTCTGGACACCCCCAACATCGGAAGCATGTTTCCTGCCTCTAGCGTGTCCAAACCCTTAACAATGTTATATGTTTCAATGAGATCCCCTCATCCTTCTAAACTCCAGATTGTACAAGCCCAGCTGCTCCATTCTCTCAGCATTTGACAGTCCCGCCATCCCGGGAATTAACCTTGCAAACCTACGCTGCACTCCCTCAATAGCAAGAATGTCCTTCCTCAAATTAGGGGACCAAAACTGCACACAATACTCCAGGTGTGGTCTCACTAGGGTGCACAACTGCAGAAGGACCTCTGTGCTCCAATATTCGATTCCTCATTATAAATTTGTTGAATAAATTTTTTTCGCCAAGTATGAATACATACTAGGAATTTGCTTTGGTGCTTTGCTCGCAAGTAGCAACACGATATACAGTAGAAAATTAAAAATAAATCGTTTTAATTTAAACATGTGAAGAATGAAATAAAATACCAGAGCACAAGGAGGCTACATGGCCTGCTTTCCTTATCACCAATACTTTTTTGCATATCTTTCACTCATTGTTCTTGCTTTATCTCTCCATATCACTGTTTATATCTCTCGTTTCCCTGATCCCTGACCAGTCTGAAGAAGGGTCTCGACCCGAAACGTCGCCTATCTCCTTCACTCCTTAGATGCTGCTGCACCCGCTGAGTTTCTCCAGCTTTTTGTGTAACCCTCGATTCTCCAGCATCTGCAGTTCCTTCTTTAAAACTTTTGGCTGTTGAGTGAAGCTGCTGCTCGTGGAAAAAAAGCTGTTTTTATGTCTGGCTGTGGCGGCTTTGACAATCCGGAGTCGCCTTCCAGAGGGAAGTGCTTCAAAGAGTTTGTGGCCAGGGTGAGAGGGGTCAGAGATGATCTACCCACTCTCTTTCTGGTCCTTGCAGTGTACAATTCATCAATGAGGGGAAAGTTGCAGCCAATAACCTTCTCAGCTGTTCGAATGATGTGCTGCAGCTTCTGGATGTCATGCTTGGTGGCTGAGCCAAACCAGACCATGATGGAGAAGGTGAGGACAGACTCTACGATTGCCGTATAGAATTGGACCATCATTGCCTGTGGCAGATTGTGTTTTCTCAGCTGTCGCAGGAAGTGCATCCTCTGTTGGGCCTTTTTGACTGTGGAGTCAATGGTGGCCTCCCATTTTAGGTCCCTGGAGATGATGGTACTTAAAGGACTCCACAGATGTGACTGTGGTGTTGTTGATGGTGAATAGGGGGAGGGGAGGGGGAGCTCTCCCTATAACTCAATCCCTCAAGCCCCAGCAACATCCTCGTAAATCGTTTCTGCACTCTTTCCACTTAATGGCAACTTTCCTACAGCAGGGTGACCACTGAATGCAATATTCCAAGTGCAGTCTCACCAACATCTTGTATAACTGCAACATAACATCCCAACTTCTATACTCAATGTACTTACTGGTGAAAGCCAGAATGCCAAAAGCATTTTTTACCACCCTCTCTATCTGCAATGCCACCTTCAGTTAACTATATATTTGTACATCTTGGTCCTCTGCTCTTTAAAACACTCCAGAACCATATCGTTGACAGTGAAAGTCCTAACCTGATGTGATTTCCCAACATGCAACATCTCTAGATAGATTGCCCAACATACAACATCGCTAGATAGGGCTCTTAAAGATAGCAGAGTCAGGGTATATGGGGAGAAGGCAGGAACGGGGTACTGATTGGGGATGATCAGCCATGATCACATTGACGGTGCTGGCTCGAAGGGCCGAATGGCCTACCCCTGCACCTATTGTCTATTGCCTATTATCTTGCACTTATCGGAATTAAACTCTATTTGCCATTCCTCGGCCCACAAGGCATGCTGGCAACTAACTCTAATTGTTAAAATGAGACCAAAAGCACAACCATGTGTGGCCTTCAGCTTTCTGATTCAAGCATATATTCAATATGTGCCATTAATTAAATGTACAAAACCCATTCCATAATAAATGTCCATCCTTGTCCCCATCATTTGCCTAACCTACCATTTGACAATATTAATTGAAATTATGATGTATAAAAGGATGCTGTCTAAATATTATGAACATTTATAAAAGGTTATACTATCCATTCTAATTCTATTCAACAGTTTCCAAAAAGACCCTCAAGAAATTATGAAGCCAACCATCCTCCTTTTCATTAAACTCTGGGTTTAATGTAAGTTTAATAACACCCTTAAGGAGAGATCTCATGTTTAGGTTTATGTGCCAGGTAGCTGTAATTTAAAATGTTTCCATTCAATACATATCATTTTTTTGTTCTAATACAATTTAGGATCATCTATGTGCAATTGAGCCATATTCAGTGTACTCCAATAGCTTTCCTTAATATTTAAATAATTACAGAACCTCCTGATTATATGCAGCTCAACTGTTACTGTTGAAACTGTTGAACATTAAAGAGAAAACCATATACTCTCAGTAACTTATGTAAAGAGTGAATTATAAAACCTGTTGTTACTTTCCTTATTTGATACAGCAGATGCCACTGCCATATGGTATGATATCTAGCACAGCCTTATCATTCAGTAATTACAGTGTCTACTTCACATGGCAATTAACTATTCCATTTTTCGTCCACACAGATGTTTCTTACATTGTATAATACGATTTGAAAAGACTGCCAAACATAAGCAGTTTTATCTATTCACATACAAAACATGGAAAAGCAAATGAAAATGAGTAGATGAAAACCAAAGGCAACTAATAACTGTTGCTATTATTGAATTAAACATGAGAATTAAACGAGGATTAGGAAAATTAGTTATCGCATGCTTTTCAGCAATAAAATGCTCAAAAATTGATCTTTTAACATATATAATGGGATATTGCTCAAGCAATAGCACAATTGAGCTACCGTAAGAGCATAGAAGCACGTGAGCATATGTATCATGAGGAGTAGGCAATTCTGCCTTTCAAACCTGCGGCTTTCAATAAAATTCATGCTAGTCGAATTCAACCTCCAGTCAAACACACAACCTATCGCTTCCTTGGAAATCAACAATCATCTTACTTCTGCTTTATAAGTGCTTAGTGACTGTTTCCTTTGTTCCGAAGATTCAGTTCTCTGAAAGGAAAAAAAAAGTCACCCAACATTGTTAAATGGTGACTCTCTTGTTCTTAATCCTCTCACAAGAGGAAATGTTTTCTCCACATCCGCCATGTCCAGAACCATCCAAACCTTATGTTTTGATCGTTGCCTCTCATTCTTCTGAACTTCTTTGTTTTAATTTCTCTCTGAAGTCTATCGAACGTCAAGGGGTATAGCACAGGAACGGACCCTTCGGCCCACCAGATCTGCGCTGACCATGATGTCAACTAATCTCATCTATTTGCACACTGTCCATATCCTCTATTCCCTGTCTGTTATAATGCCTCTTAAATATTGCTCTCGTATCTGCTTTTTACACCTCCCAGGCAACATATTCCAAGCACCCACAATTCTCTGTGTAAAAAAATGGCCTTGTACATCTTTAAATGTTGTCCCTCTCACATTAAACCCATGCCCTCTAGTATTTGACATTTCCACCCTGAGAAAGACTCTGAGTATCTACCCCATCTATGCAATCTCATAAGTTTGTGTTCTTCTATTGGTCACCCCTATGTTTCTGATGTTCCAGTGAGAACAATCCAGGTTTACCAACTTCCTCTTATCTCTAAATCACTCCAATTAAATCAACATTGTAGTGAGCTTCTTTTGCCCCAACTCCATAGCCTTAACATTATTCCTGAAATATAGTGGCCAGGACTGCATAAAATACTCCAACTATAGCTACAGTTTGACTTAACAATGCCCTGACAAATTAAGGCTGGTGTGCCATATATCTTATTTACCACCCTATCTGCTAATGATGCAACTTTCAGGAAGCTACCGACGTGCCACTGTGGTCCCATGACCATGGTCCCGCTGTACGCCAATACTCCTGTTCCTGACATTTACTTTCCACATGCTTTTAACCCCCCAAATGTGCATCACCTTACACTTGTCCAAATTAAACTGCATCTGTAATTTCTTTGCCCAAATTTCCAGCTGATCTCTATCGTGCTGTACATTTTGACAACCTCACTCACTATCCACAACTTAACCAGTTTTCATATCATCTACATTAATCAGAATGCCTGTATTTTCATTCAAATCACGTACAGATTACAAATATCAAAAGTCCCAGCATTGATCCTTGTGGAACACCATGGTCACAGATCTCCACCACTACGCCCAATGGTCCAATTTTATATCCAACTTACCAATTAACCATGTATCCCGTGTGACTTAATCTTCAGAATTAGCCTACAATGAGAGACCTTATGAAATGCTTTATTAATATCCAATGTAGACATCATCCACTGCCCTACCCTTATCAGATCATCTTTGTTACCTCTTTGAAAAACTGAATCAAAGTTGTGTGACAGAACCTTCCAGCATAAAGTCATGCTATCTATCTCTGCATAATTCCAGGCTTTTCCAAATGCAAGTAAATCCTGCCCAAAATTTTCACCAATAATTTCCCGACCATTCATGGTTTTTACATGTTATCCTTCCAAAACAAAACAAAAAACATTGGCTATTCTCCACTCTCTCCTGGGAGCTGCTTGTGGCTAAAGAGGATACAAAAATCTCTGTTAAAGCCCCAACAATATCTCAATAGGTGGTGGTGTTCCAATATGCCTAGAGCTCTGACCTTCCTGGTGGTAGAGGATTAGGGAGATGCTGTCAGAGTAACTGCAGGGCATTTTGTGAATTCATTGTTTTTTTAGGTGAGGACCACTAACTACATCCAGACAGGTCATGGGATGTTAAAAACGAGTTGCAGTCCCTATTTGTTTAGATAAACACCAATCCACAGACTAGCGAACTTGTCATTATTGGGTTTAAGAAGGAACTACAGATGCTGAAAAGTCGAAGGTAGATAAAAATGCTGGAGAAACTCAGCGGGTGAGGCAGCATCTTTGGAGCGAAGGAAATAGGCAACGTTTCGGGTCGAGAGTTTATTTTTATGTACACAAAATTTCTTTGTCTGTTCCAGGCAAACAAATAGACAATAAACAATAGACAATAGGTGCAGGAGTAAGCCATTTGGCTCTGCGAGCCAGCACTGCCATTCAATGTGATCATGGCTGTTCATCCACAATCAGTACCCCGTACCTGCCTTCTCCCCATATCCCTTGACTCCACTATCTTTAAGAGCTCTATCTAACTCTCTCTTGAAAGCATCTAGAGAATCGGCCTCTATCGCCCTCTGAGGCAGAAAATTCCACAGACACAGAACTCTCTGTGCGAAAAAGTATTTCCTCATCTCCTTTCTAAATGGCTTACCCCTTATTCTTAAACTGTTGCCCCTGGTTCTGGACTCCCCAAACATCGGGAAGCTGTTTCCTGCCTCTAGCGTGTCCAAACCCTGAACAATCTTATATATTTCAATAAGATCTCCTCTCATCCTTCTAAACTCCAGAGTGTAGAAGCCCAGCCGCTCCATTCTCTCAGCATATGACAGTCCCGCCATCCCGGGAATTAACCTTGTGAACCTACGCTGCATTCCCTCAATAGCAAGAATGTCCTTCCTCAAATTTGGAGACCAAAACTGCACACAATACTCTGGGTGTGGTCTCACTATGGCCCTGTACAACTGCAGAAGGACCTCTTTGCTCCTATACTCAACTCCACTTGTTGTGAAGGCCAACATGCCATTTGCTTTCTTCACTGCCTGCTGTACCTGCATGCTTACTTTCAGTGACTGATGAACAAGGACTCCCAGATTCCGTCGTACTTCCCCTTTTTCCAACTTGACACCATTTTGATAATAATCTGCCTTCCTGTTTTTGCCACCAATGTGGATAACCTCACATTTATCCACATTAAACTGCACCTGCCCACTCACCCAACCTGTCCAAGTCACCCTACATCATCTTAGCAACCTCCTCACAGTTTGCACTGCCACCCAGCTTTGTATCATCTGCAAATTTCTAATGTTACTTTTAATCCCTTCATCCAAATCATTGATGTATATTGTAAATAGCTGCGGTCCCAGCACCGAGGCTTGCGGTACCCCAATAGTCACTGCCTGCCATTCTGAAAGGGACCTGTTAATCCCTACTCTTTGTTTCCTGTCTACCAACCAATTTTCTATCCATGTCAGCACACTATCTCCAATACCATGTGCCCTTATTTTGCCCACTAATCTCCTATGTGGGACCTTATCAAATGCTTTCTGAAAGTCCAGGTACACTACATCCACTGGCTCTCCCTTGTCCATTTTCCTAGTTACATCCTCAAAAAATTCCAGAAGATTCAATAAGATCCCCTCTCATCCTTCTCAATTCCAGAGTATACAAGTCCAGCCGCTCCATTCTATTAACATATGACAGTCCTGACATCCCGGGAATTAACCTTGTGAACCTACGCTGCAATCCCTCAATAGCAAGAATGTCCTTCCTCAAATTTGGAGACCAAAACTGCACACAATACTCTGGGTGTGGTCTCACTATGGCCCTGTACAACTGCAGAAGGACCTCTTTGCTCCTATACTCAACTCCACTTGTTATGAAGGCCAACATGCCATTTGCTTTCTTCATTGCCTGCTGTACATGCATGCTTACTTTCGGTGACTGATGCACAAGGACTCCCAGGGGACCCATTAATCCCTACTCTTTGTTTCCTGTCTGCCAACCAATTTTCTATCCATGTCAGCACCCTACCCCCAATACCATGTGCTCTAATTTTGCCCACTAATCTCCTATGTGGGCCCTTATAAAATGCTTTCTGAAAGTCCAGGTACACTACATCCACTGGCTCTCCCATGTCCATTTTCCGAGTTACATCCTCAAAAAATTCCAGAAGATTAGTCAAGCATGATTTCCCCTTTGTAAATCCATGCTGACTCGGACCGATCCTGCTACTGCTATCCAAATGTGCCGTTATTTCATCTTTTATATTTGTCCAGCATCTTCCCACCACCAATGTCAGGCTAAATGGTCTATAATTGCCTGTTTTCTCTCTCCTGCCTTTCTTCAAAAGTGGGATAACATTAGCTACCCTCCAATCCACAGGAAATGGTCCTGAATCTATAGAACATTGGAAAATGATCACTAATGCATCCACAATTTCTAGAGCCACTTCCTTAAGTACCCTGGGATGCAGACCATCAGGTCCTCGGGACTTATCTTCCTTCAGTCCCATAAGACTACCCATCACCATTGCCTGCCTAAGGTGAATTTCCTTCAGTTCCTCCGTCACCCCAGATCCTCTGGCCACGAGTACATCAGAGAGATTGTTTGTGTCCTCCTTAATGAAGACAGATCCAAATTATATGTTCAACGCGTCTGCCATTTCCTTGTTCCCCATAATAAATTCGCCCTTTTCAGCCTTCAAGGGTCCAATTTTAGACTTAACTAATATTTTCCTCTTCATATACCCATAGAAGTTTTTACTATCCTCCTTTATATTCTTGGCTAGCTTACCTTCGTACCTCATATTTTCTCCCTTATTTAGTTATTTTCTGTTACTCTTTAAAAATTACCCAATCCTCTGTCTTCCAACTCATCTTTGCTATGTTATACTTGTTCTTTTATTTTTATACTGTCCCTGACTTCCCTTGTCAGCCAGTTGTCCCTTACTCCCCTTGAAATCTTTCTTCCTATTTGGAATGAACTGATCCTGCACCTTCTGTATTATTCCCAGAAATACCTGCCATTGTTGTTCCACTGTCATCCCTGCTAGGGTATCTTTCCAGTCAACTTTGGCCAGCTCCTCCCTCATGGCTCAATAGTTCCCTTTATTCAACTGTAATACTGACACCTCCGATTTACCCTTCTCACTCTCAAATTGTAGATGAAAACTTACCATATTTAGTTCACTACTTCCTTATGGCTCCTTCACCTCGATTTTCCTTATCAAATCCAGTTCAATACACAACACTAAATCCAAAGTTGCCTTCTCCCTGGTAGGGTCCAGTACAAGCTGCTCTAAGAATCCATCATGGAGGCACTCCACAAACTCCCTTTCTTGGGGTCCAGTACCAACCTGATTTTCCCAGTCAACCTGTATGTTCAAATCGCCCACAACAACCGCAGCATTACCTTTATGACATGCCAATTTTAACTCTTGTTTCAACATTCACCCTATATCCAGGCTACTGTTTGGGGGGCTGTAGATAATTCCCATTAGGGTCTTTTTACCATTTCTCAGTTCTATCCATACTGACTCTACATCTCCTGATTCTATGTCACCCCTCGCAATGGACTGAATTTCATTCCACACCAACAGAGCTACCCAACCCCCTCTGCCCACCTATCTGTTTTTTTTAATAGTTTGTATGCCTTTGAATATGCAGTCCCGAGCCTTGGCCCTCTTGCAGCCACGTCTCTGTAATTCCCACATCATACTTGCAAATTTCTAATAGAGCCTCAAGCTCATCCACTTTATTTCTTATATTTCATGCATATATATACACTTTGACTTACGTATTCACCTCCCCTCTCACTCCAGTCACTATTGGCTCTGACTTTACTCTCTTATGTCAAACTTTCCTTCCCATTAATTTGGGAGTCTTTTGTAACTTTTCCTGCACTCACTTCCCCTTTAACTCCATCTTTATACTCCCAATTTGTCAATCCCTCCTGCCTACTATTTAGTTTAAACCCACATGTGTAGCCCTAGCAAACCTCCCTGCCAGAACGTCAGTCCCCCTCCAGTTAAGGTGTAACCCGTCCCTTTTGTACAGGTCACCCCTACCCCAGAAGAGATCCCAGTGGTCTATAAATGTACATCCTTGCTCCCTGCTCAACCCCCCCAGCCACACATTCAGATCCCCTACCTCCCTATTCCTGCCCTCACTAGCACGAGGTACTGGAAGCAATCCAGAGATAACCGCCCTAGAAGTCCTGCTTTTTAGCCTTCTTCCTAACTCTCAAAACTCGCGTTGCAGAGCCTCCTTCCTCTTCTTCCCGACGTCGTTTGTGCCCACGTGCACAACTACTGCTAGCTGTTCACCTTCCCTCTCGAGGATGTTCTGAATTTGGTTTGTGATATTTTGATGGCACCAGGGAGGCAACAGACCATCCTTGAGTCCCGCCTGCCGCCACAGAATCTCCTGTCCGCACCTCGGACAATGGAGTCACCCACCACTACGGCTCTGCCCGACGTTGGTCTCGCCAGTCGAGTCTCATCGCTCGGATTGGAGCCACCGTCCGCCGCTCTGACTGGAAGCGTCATCTGCCCCGACAGCTCCCAAAAGGGTGTACCTGTTTCCATTTGGCACAGCCACTGGGGTCTCCTGCATTCCATGGTTACTCCCCTTTCTCACAGTCACTCACCTTTGCTCTTCCTGTATCCTTGGCGTGACAACCTCACTGTAGGTCCTATCCGGGAAACTCTCGTTTTCCCGGATGGACGAGAAATGACACGTTAATGTGTCAATTCTCTCATTGTAGCTTAATTCCTAGATCTCAAGCATCATTGTATATATCTACTTTGTGTGCATTCAATTGTTCTTTTAGTAATGAGGCCTTGACAAAATGCAGAAATAATTAATAAACAATCCAAATAATGCGTGAATTCATCATTATGCTTTAGTCCTGTATTCCACAAAACAATTGATAAAAACAATATTTGTGCCTCTATCTTTATTCCTGGTGTCACAGATTATAAACCCAAACTGCATTTGCTTTTAAATACAAGAGTAGCGAAGACACCATACAGGACCGAAAAGTTTATATATTTACAGTGTCCTCGCAAGAAGACTGCTCTCTCCTCCAGTGCACTGTGCCTGCTGTATACCCACTGTGTGAAATACAAAAGCTGATCCCACTTTCATAGCACCCCCCTCATAACTGTAACCTCTTCCATCAGGCAGTAAGGTATGTAGGAACTTCAAACTTAATTCCAAACAGCATACAGAGGCTCGTAGAAATGACATCAAAGATACTCTACAGCGAAGGAGATATTTTGTTGAAATCCATTTTAAGATGATTATTATTCAAAATCATGATCAAAATGTACAATTTGATTTATACTTTCAAAGCCTAATGAGTATTACTGCTGATATTGCCATTTAATACAACTGTAGCTGCAAAAGCACTACAAATTCTTCACATCTCAGGCAAGGCTTGAAGTGGACATCACAGAACGCTGCAGTACATTAATAGATTTGTAACATAACATTCAATGCACACCTAAAAAAAATTGCTAATATATTTATGTGGTGTTTCATCAACTTCACGACTAATTTCCATCCTGTACTCAAATTCACGGACCATCTCCAACATTTCCCTACCGTTTCCAGATCTCACAGTCTCCATCACAGGAGACAGACTATTGACTGACACCTATTACAAACCCACTGACTCCCATAGATATCTAGACTATACTTTTCCCCACCCTGCTTCCTGTAAAGACTCTAACCCCTACTCCCAATTAATTCGTCTATGCCGAATCTGCACCCAGGATGAGGTGTTCCATACCAGGTCATCGGAGATGTCCTCATTCTTTAGGGAACCGGGTTCCCTTCTTCCATTATAGATGAGGCTCTCACCAGGGTCTCTTCAATATCCCACTGCTCAGCTCTTGCTCCCCCTCCCCCATTTGTAACAAAGACAGTCCACCTTGTCCTCACCTTCTACCCCATACAGCACATAATCCTCTGACATTTTCGCCACCTCCAACGGGATCCCATTACTCGCCATATCTTCCCATTTCCACCCCTTTCTACTTTCCGCAGAGACCGTTCCCTCCACAACTCCCTGGTTAACCCATCCCTTCCCACCCAAACCACCCCCTCCAATAGGTACTTTCTCCTGCAACCGCAGGAGATGCAACACCTGCCCCTATACTTCCCCCCCCTCAAATTCGTCCAAGGACCCCAACAGTCTTTTCAGGTGAGGCAGAGGTTCACTTGCACCTCCTCCAATCTCATCTACTGTATCCGCTGATGGCTGGTGCTCGGATTTTGCCTGCATTGGGGGGTCGGCCGACGGCCACTGGGTGGGGCGGGGGTTGCGGTTGGCGGTCCCCGGCGTGTCGGGGAGTTCAGTTCAGTTTTATTTGTCATATGTAGGTTAACACAGGGTCAACGGTACAATGAAATGTTTTTGACAATACAACGGGTCACCTCAGCAATGATATTACAAGGATAAAATTAAGGTAATAAAAAAAGATAAGAGTGACATTGGTAGGTAAACGACAATAATATATAAAATAATCAACATATATGTGTTTGTGAGTTCAGAAGCCTGATGGCATGATAATAAAATTCTGTTCTTAAGTCTGGTGGTACATGCAGCCATGCTCCTATGTCGTCTGCCTGACAGCAACAAGTAGATCAGTCTGCGTGCTGGGTGGCTGTGGTCCTTGATGATGCTGTGTGCCTTCCGCAGGCACCGCCGGTGGAAATGGCCTAATGGCCGGGAGACAGTTGCCAGTGATGTGTTGTGCCACTCTCTGTAGTGATTTGCGGCTGTGGGCGGAACAGTTCCCGTACCAGACTGCGATGCAGCCCGTCAGCAGAACGGGTTCCTCGGGAGTTGGAGCGGGATTGGGCTGGAGTTAGCGCTTCTTCTCCGCGCTGGTTGTGGGCCTGTGGGCCGCCGCTCCTCCGGGCCGCTGTCCCCTCGGTCCGGAGCTGTCGGTTGGCCCGGCGGGACAGGTGGAGTTGTGCTGGGGTTAGCGCTTCTTCTCCGCGCTGGCTGTGGGCCTAGGGGCCGCTGCTCCGGGCCGGTGTTCTGTCGGTCCGGACGTCTCCGGCCACCCCCTGGGCGGGGATGGGATGCTCGGGGGAGGGGGCACACAGGGACGGTTACAAGTGGTGGTTCGGCAGCACTTGCGGCGCCAGGGACCCGGGTTCGATCCTGGCTGCAGATGAGGCATGGGTCTGTGTGCATGCAGCTGCCGAGAATGTCTCCCCCCCCCACTCTACCCCGCTCTCCCGCTACCTGGCACTCCCATTCCTCAGATTAAATATATTTTTACACATAAATCATAAATAAAGATGAAAAATTATACAGTTTATACAGTCAGCGCTTCGTTCGCTTTTTCTTTATAGCGAGTGACCCTTGACAAATCCCATGATTCCTTGCGGTTTTCGGAATACCGAACTCGCTTATTATTATACAATAGCAATACAAGTTGATGCGATTTTCATGAAGATGTAGTTGAATACGAATTGTAATAAAGCATTAAACATATTCCTTATCATTTCACCCAGTTTAAGAGGAAGTACCAAAATTTGATACCTTACACAATTCACGACTTTGAAAAATAAACAAAACATTTTGTTACATTTAACTTAGAAAGAGTGCAATGCATTACGGGTTGCAAATGTTGACTGATTCACGCCGCATTTGAATAATTTGAGTTAATTTAATTAAGAAATAGTTTCTAGAGACTTTCTGTAAACTTCTGTGGAAGAGGGATATTTTTGGATTAATGCATGTTGGTTGAGAACTGGGCTGCAAATTAATTGGTATTTAGAGCGGCACAAGTGACCATTTGTTGTTTGCAACGACAAAAAGAAAAGCCACAAACGGTTATATTGCGAAAGCACCTCGACCTTTTCTATAGACAGCGATACGGCGGCCCCGCCTCTTGTCCGCCTTCCGCCGGCGCTTTTCGCGCCTGTACCCGGAGCGCGAGCCGGACTTGGCGCGTGCCGTTGCCCTGGAGACAGACGGCGGGACGCCGCGCGCCGCCTGCAGGGGCTGCGGACCGGGAAAGTGAGCCGCAGTTGAGCGGCAATTGCGCATCGTTGGCGCTTGGCTGCGATCGCAGCCGAAACTGCCAGTGCTCCGCCTAGCAGCAAGCACGCCAACCACACACACACACGCAACAATGAATGGGGATGTAGTTTTGCCTAACAATCTCATTGTTCAGTATAGGTTCAGCATGCCAAACGGACTGGGTGCCACGCCACCTGATATCAAGCCTAAACAATTGATTATAACATTCCTCTTAGATTCGTCAGAGGTGTAATTAATTGCCGTTCAACGCATACTCTAAACAACATCATAACTGGATTATTTCCAACGGTTTTTCATTTCGAAAATGCATTCTCTTTCTCGGGGTAAATTTAAGTTTGTAGAATTTCCTTGTGTATTTATGTCAAATATGAGGAAAGAACACCCTGAACAGTTGCCTTGTCCATTGTTCTTTATAATCTGTTATGGAGGCATAATTGAAGCTTTTGCTTCAAACCCAAGAGGAAACAGCAAGGACACTCGAAACAGGGGGAAAAAACCACGATAGTCTACATCTACCTACTGTGACTGACCAGAAACACTTAGAATCATATCAAAATATTGTCATACAGTGTGGAAACATGCCCTTCGGCCCAACAAACAACTGTGCACTATTGCATTAACAACACGACTACATTTTATGTTTGAATTAATTGCTAAAATATAACTGACATATGATTTAAAGCACAATAACAAAACTCTGCCACAAATTTAGATTTATGGGACTTTATATTCTGGGTAGCAATGCCACGTATTATTTCAGCTTAAATCTGTGGCCGCAATGGTGGTGTGCGTCACAACAGATACCATGTCGAGGACAGTGGAAGTGCTGACATAGCTGATATCTACTGCGAGGAGCAAAATAGGGAGGTCATTATATAAATCAGCAATTTAGTGTTAATTTGACATGTATATTGCTATTCTAGAGATCAGACGCCACAATGGCATAGCTAGTGGAATTACTGCCTGACAATTTCAATGACTTGGGTTCAAACCTGATGTCCGATGTTGCACTGTAGGCATCTTTTCTTGGAACCATGTGAGTTTTCCTTGGGCATTCCCGTTGTATCTGGTGGGCCGAAGGCCCTGTTCCCAAGCTGTGTCTCTAAACTAAACTAAGCGAATCCCTAACATCAATATGCACTACTATCTACCTTCAAGCTTAATTGATGATTTATTTCTACCAGCTATTGCTATTATTCTACAAGCCCTTCATGATTTTGTGAATGTATGATATTTAACAGAGTTGGTCTTGAAAGAGGTTTCAGATCTGCTGCAAAAATTACTTGCTCCTAAACATGGTTTAGTTTAGTTTTGAGATGCAGTGCGGAAACAGACCCATCGGCCCACCGGGTCCGTGCCGACCAGCGATCCTTGCATATTAACACTATCCTACACAAACTAGAGACAATTTTTACATTTACCAAGCCAATTAATCTACAAACCTGTAGCTCTTTGGAGTGTGGGAAGTAACCGAAGATCTCTGAGAAAACCCACGCAGGTCACATGGAGAATGTACAAACTCCATACAGACAGCACCCGTAGTCGGGATCGAACCCGAGTTCTGGCGCTGCATTCGATGTAAGGCAGCAACTCTACCGCTGCGCCACCGTGCCACCCTTATGGTGTAGAATAGAATAAAATTTAGAATAAAATAAACATTTTATTAGCCAAGTATGTATACATAAAAGGAATTTGCCTTGGTGCTTTGCTTGCAAAAATATAAAAACATGATATACATCAACCAATTAGAAATAAAACGTTATAATTTAAACATGAAAATAAAGTACTAGAGTAAAAAGAGGCTTCAGACTTTTGGCTGTTGAGTACAACTACTGCCCGTGGAAAAAAGCTGTTTTTATGCCCGTAGTCGCCTCCCAGAGGGAAGTACATCAAAGAGTTTGTGGCCAGGGTAAGAGAGGTCAGAGATGATCTTACCGACTCGCTTCCTGGCCCTTGCAGTGTACAGTTAATCAATGGAAGGTTGCAGCCAACAACTTTCTCGTCTGATCAAATGATGAGCTGCAGCCTACGGATGTCATTCTTGGTGGCTGAGTCAAATCAGGCCATGATGGAGAAGGTGAGGACAGACTCTATGATGGTAGTGTAAAACTGGACCATCATTCCCTGTGGCAGGTTGTGTTTCCGTGGAAGAACATCCTCTGTTGGGCCTTTTTGACTGTGGAATCGATAGTGGCCTCCAATTTAAGGTCCCTGGAGATGATGGTCCCGAGGAACTTAAATGATTCCACAAATGTGACAGTGATGTTGGTGATGATGAGCGGGGAGGGGGAGCTCTCCTAAACTCTACAATCAATTCCACTGTCTTAAGAGCATTGAGCTCCTGGTTGTTGCAATGGAACCAGGACGCCAGCTGTGTCACCTCCTGTATTAAGAGGCATTGCCCTAAAATACAGAATGGCTGAGAGAATGATCAGAGGGCAAACAAGGCATGACAAGCTCATGTTGGAAGATGACGAGCTCACAGTAGGCAACCATATCCACCCAAAGCGATCAGATATAAATTTTTATTCATGGTCCTCAGCCCGAATTGCAGGGTTGAAAATGACCCGGAGCGGGGCCTTACATCGCCCTGCGCGGCCTTAACGGCCGCGGGACATACCATCGTCCGCCAAGGGCTTTGACATCGGGAGAAGAATGGAGAGCGGGGGAGAGATAAGACTTTGCCTTCCATCACAGTGAGGAGGAGATTCACTGTGATGGATGTTTGTGTGAACTGTGTTGGTTGTGTGTCTTGTTAATTGTTTATTTTTGTTGTATAACTGCAGAAACCAAATTTCGTTTGAACTTCATTTGAGGTTCACATGACAATAAACTAAATTGTAATTGTAATTGTAATAAATTACAGAAAAACGTATATCCTCTCCGAATCCTTCTGTTTGCTGCACCTACAGCAGGTAGAAGGTTGCATTGCCAATGGTGGTCATGGTACTATGGCAATGAACAGCCATGCATTTGTACTCTCCAGGGGTGAAGCATGTCCGGAAATAAATGTTGAATACTGAGCCTAGTGCTAAACCTGAGTAACTGTCTTCTAAGTGCTCCTAAACAATTGGTAGCATTATAGCAGGTTGAAGGCTGCTAACTTTTATGACAAAGTCTACAGATAACGTTGGAGTGTGCTTTGAATGAAGATCTTCATCTGATTTAAACCATCACAGCATGGATACATTTAAGACCCTGCATTTCAATCTATAAGCTAACAAAAAATTTCTAGCTGTAAAACCTCACTCCTATTTTTTATTACCTTGTTTATTGTCATAGAGTTCTTCCATTTGTTCACATTTCAATACTCTTTCCTCTGCCTCTGTAACTGTGAAAGGACCATTAACTACTGCTTGTCTTTTGAACACTTGTCCTTCATCCCTCAGTTGTAGTAGATTTTAACCAATTGTTATTTATGCTCAGAGATTCACTGATTCCACAATACAACTCAGGCATTTCATGGCATGTGCTTCCTCTGTTTTCTCTTTATTCTGGAACTAACCCAGCAAATACTACTACTTAACAAAGGAAAGGAAAACAGATTGACCAACATGTTAGCATGACGTCATTGTAAAGGAAGACACTGGAATCAGCAAAGAAAGTTGTGAAAATATCATTAATTAGAGGAATGTAGATTTACAAAAGGAAAATCACTAATCTATTGCAAATTTTTGAGGACTCCTCATCTAGAATAGAGGAGATGGAACAAGTAGATCGATTTTTTGGGGGGGGGTTTCAGAAGACTTCCGACAGGTGTCATGGGAACTTGCTGAACCAAATAAGAACATATGGAATTAAAGGTAATATACCAGGTTGAGATTTCATTAACTGTTAAAGAATTTAGAGTGACTCATGTGTTACTGCAATGATTTGGGTTTAGGTCTCAATTACAATCGAAGTACAATATCCTTTGGGGGCGTGACAAAGTAGAAATGGGGGGGGGGGGGGATGTTGTAGGATTCTGCAACTAGGAGTCACAGGCTCAAAATTAAGAATTAGGCCACCAAGGACTGAAATGAGGATAATTTTCTTCACTCAGATAATAATATGAATCTTTGGAATTCTCTGCCCTAAGTGGTTCAGGTCACTGATTGCATTTAAATCTGAGAGTGATAGTTTTCTGGGTATTAAACAAATGAAAGAATATAAGGATATGGCAGGACACAGTGTTTGGAATAAAATTCAGATATATTCTTGTTGAATGGCTCAAAGAAACAAATCTCTGAAAGTGGCATCACAGATAGATTCTCTGGAAATGGCATCACAAATAGATGAGGTGGTCAAGAAGACTTTTGACACAATGGCCTTTATTAGTCAGGAAATTGCATTGGGGTGTTGTATAAAATGTTGGTGAGGCCACACTTGGAGTAGTGGGATCAGATTTGGCCTGCAGTAGGAAAGATGCCATTAAGCTGGAAAGATCATTCTGTATCTGGACTTTCAAACTTTGACAAGGCCCCACACAAGAGATTAGTGTGCAAAATTAGAGCATGTGGTATTAGGGGTAGGGTATCGTCACGGATAGAGAACACGTTGGCAGACAGGAAGCAAAGAGTGGGAATTAACGGGTCCTTTTCAGAATGGCAGTGACCAGTGGGTGCCACAAGGCTCTGTGCTGAGACCCCAGTTATTTACAATATATATTAACAATTTAGATGAGGGAATTAAATGTGACAACTCCAAGTTTGCGGATGACATAAAGCTGGATGGCAGTGTAAGCTGCAATGAGGATGCTCTGAGGCTGCAGGCTGACTTGGATAGGTTGGGTGAGTGGGCAGATGCATGGCAGATGCAGTATAATGTGGATAAATATGAGGTTATCCACTTTGGTGGCAAGAACAGGAAGGCAGTTTATTTTCAGAATGGTGTCACATTAGGAAAACGGGAGGTGCAATGAGACCTGGGTGGGCTTGTACATCAGTCACTGAAAGTAAGCATGCAGGTACAGCAGGTATGAAGAAAGCTAATGGCATGTTGGCCTTCATTGCGAGAGGGTTTGAGTTTTGGAGCAAGGAAGTCCTACTGCAGTTGTACAGGGCCCTGGTGAGACCGCCCTTGGAGTATTGTGTGCAATTCTGGTCTCCTAATTTGAGGAAGGACATTCTTGCTATTGAGGGGGTGCAGAGTAGGTTCATCAGGTTAATTCCCGGGATTGCGGGACTGTCATGTGATGAAAGAATGGGTCGACTGGGATTGTATTCACTGGAATTTAGTAGGATGAGACAGGATCGTATAGAAACATATAAAATTATTAAGGTATTGGACAGGCTAGATGCAGGAAAAATGTTCCCGATGTTGGGGGAGTCCAGAACCAGGGGTCACAGTTTAAGAATAAGGGGTAGCCCATTTAGGACTGAGATGAGGAAAAACTTTTTCACCCAGTTGTGAATCTGAGGAATTCTCTGCCACAGTAGGCAGTGGAGGCCAATTCACGGGATGTTTTTAAGAGAGAGTTAGATTTAGCTCTTAGGGCTAAAGGAATCAAGAGATATGGGGAAAAAGCAGGAACGTGGTACTGATTTTAGATGGTCAGCGATGAGCAGGCTCGAAGAGCCAAATGGCCTACTCCTGCACCTATTCTTCTATGTTTCGAAGAGTCCAGAGAAGATTCACAAGGATTCACTGGATTTGAATGGAGAGGTTGGGCAGGTTGGGACTATTTCTTGCATCACTGGAGCCTGTGGGCTGTATAAAATCATAAAGGGAATAGAGAGGGGGAATGCACTTCCAAGGATAGGAGGATCAAAATTGCTCTCCCAATTTGAGGAAGGACATTCTTGCTATTGAGGGAGTGCAGCGTAGGTTCACTAGGTTAATTCCCGGGATGGCAGGACTATCAGATGTGGATATAATGGAACAGCTGAAATTTAGAAGGATGAGAGGGAATCTTTTTGAAACATAAAAGTTTATTAAGGGTTTGGACACGCGAGAGGCAGGAAACATGTTCCCGATGTTGGGGGAGTCCAGAACCAGGGGCCACAGTTTAAGAATAAGGGGTAAGCCATTTAGAACGGAGATGAGGAAAAATCTTTCGAAAAAGAGAGTTGTGAGTCTGTGGAATTCTCTGCCTCAGAGGGTGGTGGAGGCTGGTTCTCTGGATGCTTTCAAGAGAGATCTAGACAGTGCTCTTAAAGATAGTGGAGTCAATGGATATGGGGAGAAGGGATATGGGGAGAAAGCAGGAATGATTGTGGATGATCAGCCATGATCACATTGCATGGCGGTGCTGGCTTGAGGGCCCAGATGACCTAATCCAGCACCTATTGTCTATTGTCTATTGTATATCTGCCCAGAAAGGGGCAGTGAGATCCAGATTTAAATGGTAATATAAAAGAAAAAAAGATGCAAGAATCTTCAGATGCCAGAATATTGAGTAAAACCCAAAGTACTGAAGGAACTAATTGGATCGGGCAGCATTGGGGAATGGACAAATGATATTTTGTGTCACAACCCTGCTTCAAACTCAGATCTAAGACAAAATACCGCTCGTACTGTAAATCAGAAAAGAAAGCACAGAAGAGGGAGAGGGAAAACCTCCACTGCCTTGTGGCCATATCCAGTCATGGAAAAGGCTCCAGGAGTAAACCTCAAGCAAATCCGGAGTCGGAGCCCCTAAGGCAGTTCGTCGTTGTCTACAACCTCGCTCTGGCAGCTCCTGCGGTGGTGCTGGTGCCAAACTGTAATGGCCCTGCTGTTCCTTTGGATCGATCAGTGACGTGGAGAGGGGGGACTGCATGGGCAACAGCCTGTCATCTATATGACATCACCCAACCACACATCACTGCAAACCTACACCAACAACCTAGAGAAGACACTCCAGCTTCACCTGCGGCGTCGACAAAAAACGGGGAGCAACAGTTACCAGTTATAAGTTATCGCTAGATTGGTGTAAAGTGAGGCCCCAGGGGTTGCTCCCGACAGTGGTAGGGATTTTCAGATCTCACTGGACAGCTACCGCCCGCCTCAAGCTGGGTAGCCCCCAGCCAATAAGGTGCTGTCCCACCAACGGTCTGCTATCCTCACTGGGTGCACGGGGATTAGGAACCATCCGAACCATAGATCACAACCTTCGCATCTGCCAACAAAAGAACACATCAAAAGAGACCAGCTCTAAAACTGGGAACTTGGAATGTCCGGTCAAGAATGGTGAATCTCTGGAATTCTCTGCCACAGAAGGTAGATGAGGCCAGTTCACTGGCTATATTTAAGAACGAATTAGATGTGGCCCTTGTGGCTAAAGGGATCGGGGGTATGGAGAGAAGGCAGGTATGGGATACTAAGTTGGATGATCAGCCATGATCATATTAAATGGCGGTGCAGGCTCAAAGGGCCGAATGGCCTACTTCTGCACCTATTTTCTATGTTACTATGTTTCTATGATGACCGACCTCTCTGAAAACTTACAGGACATCAGCGATTGCAGGAAAACAGCTGTCATAAACAAGGAGCTCAAGAGACTCAACATAGACATAGCCACCCTTCAGGAAACAAGGCTGGCAGACTCAGGCACACTGAAGGAGAAGTACACGTTCTACTGGCAGAGGAAGGACTCTGACAAACCCAGAGAGCACAGAGTAGGCTTCGCAGTAAGGAACAGCCTGCTGAACATGGTGGGACCAGGCAGTAATGGCTCCTGACTCTCTACCTCAACACCACCACAGACCCAGTCACTCTTGTCAGCGTGTATGCCCCAACATTGTCCTCCACATCAGACATAAAGGACGTGTTCTATGTGAACCTCACATCCATCATCAGCAGCATCCTCAGCAAGGAAGAACTTGTTCTCCTGGGCGAATTCAATACCAGAGTGGGCGCAGACCACAAATCGTGGTCTTCCTGCCCTGGGCAATTTGGTGTGGGCGAAATGAATGAGAACGGACAGCGACTGCTTGAGCTGTCAAGAACGTTCTCCACACAAGCTCCTACCACAGTGTGGACTGCGACACAGACCACTCCTTGGTGTGTTGCCAGATCAGGCTGTAAACAAAGAGATTTTACCGTACCAAGAAGCAGGGAAACCCCCGCATCGATGTCAGCAAGATGCCCCGTCCAGATCTCGTGCAACAGTTTGCAGAGGCTTTTGAGAGAGAACTTGGCACCTCGTGTCCTGGAGACTTTGTAACAGAGAAGTGGGAAATTCTGCAGGACACCATGCACCGCACAGCCTTGGCTAGCTTTGGGAAGACGAGCTCGAAGACGCATGACTGGTTTGAGGACAAGTCGACCGAGATGACCCGTCATCGAAGCCAAGCGCCCCGCCCTAGCCGAGTACAAGCAGTCAGCTAACGAAAAGAACCTGCAGATCCTCAGGGCTGCCAGGAGCAAGGTTCAGCAGACTGCCAGGCGTTGCGCCAATTCCTACTGGACACAGCTTAGTGAGACCGCCATAACAGGGAATATCAGGGGAATGTAGAATGGCATTAAGAAGGCATTAGGACCAAGAGCAAGACTTCCCCCCTCAAATCCTCCACTAGGGAAGTAATCACAGACGAATGCCAGCAGATGGAGAGATGGGCGGAACACTACTCCGACCTCTACTCGAGAGAGAACACTGTGTCCCCCTCAGCCCTTGATGCCATCGAGTGCTCGCGTCCTCGGTCCCACACTTTTTGGGATTTTCTTTGCTCTGCTCCTGAAACATGCCTTTGGCACTGCAACAGAGGGGATGTATCTGTGTACTAGATCAGATGGCAGGCTCTTCAACCTCACCCGCCTCAGAGCAAAGACAAAAATACGTGAAGCTCTCATCAGAGACATGTTGTTTGCTGACGACGCCGCAGTTGTGTCCCACACCCAGCAGGTGCGAGACACCCATGTCCACCGCATGTAGGATGGCCGTATTCCAAAAGACATCCTCTATGGAGAGCTGACATCTGGGAGGAAAACCATCGGCCGCCCCCAGCTACGTTACAAAGATGTCCGCAAGAAAGATATGAAGGCGCTCGACATCGATGTGGAGTCCTGGGAGAGCCTTGCAGCTGACCGCACGAGGTGGAGAGGTACCCTGAACTAACATCTCAAAACGCGGGAAGATAAACTGTTGAACGCAGCGGCAGACAAGCGGGCACACAGAATGGAGCGCAGCGACTTCAACAAACCAGAGACCACACACAAATGTGATCTTTACGACAGAGACTGTCACTCACGCATTGACCTCTTCAGCCACAATCGACGCTGCTCTATCCGAGGTTTGGAGCAAGCAGCCAAAAACTAGGATGCATCACCCATGGTCGGTCATGACCGAGGGGGGCCTACAAACGATTACCGACAAAATTGTTACCTGTGAGCTGTTGAGTGTTCAAGCTCCACACTGGAGGTCTAAGTGTATAATTTAAAATGACATGCCAGTGAAATGCTCAGGCTGTGCTGCACAATTGAAAGTGGTATTATTCAGATGTGACATTTAATTGAAATGCTGTCCACCCCTTCAAGTGAACCTAAGCATCTCCATTCAATTAGAGCAGAAAAACTCTCTTTGTTTCCTGGCCCACATTTATTCCACCACCAGCATTCCTAAAAGACTATTTACCGTCTCATTGCTGCTTGTAATATTTAGCTGCCATGATTCTTGTATTATGATCAAAATTACATTTTAGAAGGTACTTTTTCACAGGAATATGCTGTGGGATGTTCTGAGGTTGTGAAAGGAACATTATAGATTAAATTACTTTCTTTTGCATTGCAAGTGGCTCACAGTGATTTTGACACCTTGATTATTGTTGGTTGTGGATAAGTAATGTAAACTCCACAGCCAGGGCAAAATCTGTTTTTCCTTATGCATTTAGCTGCTTCATTTCTTGATTCCCTTCTAAACTATAGCTTGTACCCATCTTTTACAGGCCAGAATTTGGCTCGTCTTACTGTTAATATTTGGGTAATACCTCATGAAGTTATCATTCTATTCATAAACCTAGGCATTCCAGCCTTGGAGAGAGGGAGAGAGGGAGAGAGAACAGAGGGAGAGAGCGAGGGAGAGCTAGCTAGCTAACTGCTAGGATGGGCCTGGGATCGCCAGCTCCTCACCAGCGCACTGACGACCGGGGCAATGCCCCCACATGGACATTTAACTTCTTGTTAATATAAATAGACCATCTTGCATGAGTTCACCCTACTGCGAGTTTGGCTGTAGTCATTGTTGACCTGGTGTCGTGCCAAACATCACAGTGACTTTCTACTGATCAGCTACACGCACCAGGTAACTCAATGGCATTGGTTAAAGTTGGGCACCTGTGACTAGTACAAGCAGAGATCAATACTGGAGACCCCATAGCACACAATCTATATCAAAGAATTGGATAAGGGGATCAACGGAATATATCAACATTCCTGATGATGCAAAGTTGGAGGGTAATGTGGGCTATGTGGAAGAAGCAGCAAAGCATCACGTGCATAAGGCCAGGCTAGGTGCATGGCCAAGGACATGGCAGATGGAATGCAATGAGGAAGAATGTGAGGCCATCCACTTTGATGCAAGAAAGAACAAGACAATATTGTTATTTTTATTATTTTATATTTAAATGGTATTAAATATTATTAAATATTTTATTTTTAAATGGTAAATGATTGAAAGTATTGGAGATAAGGAGGACCTAGTTGTTCTTGCACATGGATCCATGAAAGCTGATATATAGTTATGGCAAGCAATTAGGATGGTAAATAGGATATTGACCTTTATTATAAGATTAGAGGGCCAGCGTGTAGATGGATTGCTCCAATTAGAGTGAGCTCAGGTGAGGCCCCTCTGGAATATTGTGCCTGGTCTTCCTATATAAGGTAGATATACCTGCATGTAAGGGTGAACAGTGAAGGTTCACCAAACTCATTTCAGGAATAGTAGGTTTGTCGCAGGAGAAAAGATTAAGCGGACTGGCCCGATACTGTGAAGTTTACAAGAATGAGAAGTGATTTAATTGAAATATACTAAATACTCATGCAGTTTGATAAAATAAATGCAGTATAGATAGATCCAGGGGTCAATCTGAAAATAAGAGGTCAGACATTACAGCGCCAGGGACCCAGATTAAATCCCGACTACGTTTCCTACCACATGTAGGTTAATTGGCTTCTGTAAATTGCCAATAGTGTAAAATGCAAAAGTGGGATAACATAGAACTCGTGTACAGGTGATCAATGGTCAACATGGGCTCGGTGGGCTGAATGCCCTTTTTCCATACTGGATCCCTAAATAAACATTGGAAGCTGCTGCTTAGATAGAGTCAAGTCAAGTTTATTGTTATATGCACGTGTGGTGAGGTACACAGGCGTAATTAACATCTAGCTTGCAGCAGTATCACAGACACATAGACTCAGTCAACACAAAATCATAAATTATATGTCAATTATACATGGATTGCACACAAGTTTTCCAAACTAGATTGGAGAAAGTCATAATTTGCAGAAATTAACAGTACCAATACTCTCAATCAACTCTCAAACAGTTGCTAGTGGAAATACTTTACGTTCAAACACATTTACATAATCTGATAAATACTCTGGTAAATCTGTGCTCTGAGCAAAAGAAAATATGAAGGACAACATTTCCTTACAGTCGACATTATTTTTGTACTTTAAGAAGCAATTTGCTGGAAACAAGAAACTTCAAGAATATATGAACAGCATGATACTTCAGATAAACTTGCTCACTCCCTTGGGGGAGGTCATATTGAAAAACAATATAGACTAATAAGCCTGACAGATTGCTAATGTGAAAGCTGGTGGGAATTGTCTAGCTTTACCCTCAAATGTACCTCATTTGTTAATGATTGCAAAGTGTGTTATGCATCATGTGCATGGTGCATTCAAATAAGGAGGTGATGACACAGTGATATTATCACTTGGTTAATAATTTAGATACTCAGGGCAAAGTCCTGGGGACATGGGTTTGAATACCACCTTATTAAATGGTGATTAATTTGAATTCTGGAACTAAGTCAAATGATGACCACAAAGATCATAGTTGATTGCTTTAAAGACCCATCTGATTCATTCA
The DNA here is from genome assembly GCA_963514005.1 of Raja brachyura. The sequence goes on from OY740781.1 coordinate 62,616,516, forward strand.
TGTCCCATAGAGGAGTAAAACTGCCATCCTTACTTAGTCTGGCCTACATGTGACCTCAGACCCACAACAATGTGTTTGACTCTTAACTGCATTCTTAAATAGTCAAGCAAGCGATTCAGCAGCAATTAACCACTAGGAAGCCACAAAGAAACTAAAGTGGATGGAAGGTTCGGAATTGACCTCAGCACCAGAAATAACAACAGCAAAAATTGGCCTGCCCTTCACCATCACTGAGCTAAAGGCAAGGTCATTCAGGGAATAAAGCAGGCTAATTGCAACAAAGAGTGCTTCTTATAATCCCCAGTTGACAGTTAGGAAAGAAGTATGTATAACAATGCTAATTATTTTGAATTAGAGAAGATGCTTAGTACAAAAAACTTAATGGTGGAAGACCTCAATGGGTCAGGCTGCATCTGTGGAGGGAAAAGATGCAAATTGGTGTTTTGGGTTAAAACCCTGCATCAGGACTGAGAGAGAAGAGGAATGGGAACCAGTATCGAGCAGCAAGTGGTGAAGAGATGGGACAGAGAATGGTTGTGATAGGTGGAATCAGATGTTGAGGGGTTGATGGTCAGATGGAACCAGGTGGAGGAAGGGAGATAGGAGAGTCGAATAAACGGAGAAAACTAAGTGGATGGTTGTGTATGTCCGGGAGAATACCGTGGGTGTGGTTTACCCAAAATTAGAAATTCTGCTGTTCATACCATTGGGTTGTGAGCCACACAAGAGGAACATGAGATGTTGTTCTTCCAATTTGCATTTGGCCTCTCCGTCGCAACAGAGCAAATTGAGGACAGACAGATATGAGACTGGAAGGAGAGTTAAATGACATGCAACCAGAAGCTTGAGATGGCCAAGCTGAGTGCACATGCTCTGCAAAATAGTTGTTAACAAAGCACAGAGTAGAGTACCTGGCCTCTCTCTACAGGGGTCATCTCCAGCTTCTGCTCATTCTATTTCTCCTTTGACTGACTATTTTGTTTACTTCCTTCATGTAGTGTTTTGTGCACTGAGGTAGATTGTGAACTGCCTTTTTGAACTGCTGCAGTCCTCAAGGTGTGGATTTACCCATTGTGCTGTTAAGGAGGTAATTCCAAGATTTTAGCCCAGCTACAGTGAATAAATGCCCTTTCCCACCTCTCTGCTGGTTCGGGAGATTTCAAAATGAGTGGTCACCCAATTTTATATGTGGGCTGTGGCCATTCCATGGGCAAGGTCTTAACCAGTCTAACTGAATCTTAACCAGTGTAAAAGAATATAGAAAACACACAAGTATAAGTGGTTTTGGGTGTAACATTTCAAGTTGTCTGATATTTTAACTAAAGGAGCTGATTTTTATCTGGATGGTATTCACATATTCTATACTAAACAAGCAGAAAATCAATTCTCTGGCAGAAAATGAATTGTTCTGCTGCTTAACTGTGGTAAGTTTCTGCGGTTTCTATTTTTTAATTGTGTCATGTATAAATAGAAGTGTCAAGGTACATTTCTTTTTCAAATAATTGTAAACATAAATTGAGTAAAGACGCTTTACATAGGCACTCATCCAAACATAATAATAGCACAGGTGGCTTGACAATTTTTCTTGCATTGACCATTAGCAGTATAAAATATGTGGCATTTATGATGGAATATGGTATGTGCCAAGAAACTCAAAACAAATTCCATTAATGAGCATGAAGACAAAGAACACAACATGAATTAAATGCATTACATTTTTTTGAAGTGCGAGAGTGTATGATTTGTATGTGAATGGAAAAGAGTGAAAGAAAGCTCATAATTTGGAAAACAAATTATTTAGAGTCTACCAGGCTGAGGTAAGATTTATTGATAGCCAAGGATAAATAAATTGGAAACAACTTCAACACTTGATTTTGACAGGCTAATGATCCAGGTAACTTAAAAAAGGTAGTAGCTTGCTTAATTGGGGGTTGGAAAGAGCCTGGGGAAATTGTACAGAGAAACAATAACATTAATGATTTAGAATGACAAGACAGTTTGTGATCCATAATTTTAGAACTTTATTTTAAAATAAAATTTGTATAACAGTTAGGAAGCTTTCTTGTTCAATGATAGGCCAAGAAGTACTCCCCCTGGACTAGTGGTCAAACTACTTAAGATATTAAGACAAAGGGATTAGTCAATTAATTAGGTTGTACAAAGACAAGAGCCAGTAAGTGTTAGGAAGGGAATTCTAGAACTTTGGATCCGGGCATTTGAAAATGTGGCTACAATGAGGAAATGAATAATGAAATTAATAAAATCAGATGTAAAAAGAAGCAAAGATATCAGATGGGGCGTAGAAGGTTACAGAGATCAGGAGATGGTCGGTGTTGAGTGATTTAAAAACAAAGACTTAAATGACAAGGAGCGGTGGCTTGAATCATTTTCATTAGAGTTGGTCAGTGCCTGGTACAGCTATGGCACAGGTGTAACTGGACACATTATTTCAACTATAAGGTTTTGCTATAATGTGGGCACAGGTGTGATCCTTCCCGGAGACGTAGCTGTTGAATTTAGCATCCTACACTTTGAAATCACAATATTAACAGTTGCTACCTGACTGCTCAGCTAGAAAATCCCCTCCCCACCATACCATCTCATTTCATCTTTCCTTCACCCTCCTCATTTTCTTACTCTCCATGATCAGAATTCTTTACCTTCCAGCAACTCTCTCTAGCTGATGATAATCACTAATTGTGAGGGTGAAACAGGCAACAAAGAATTGTGATACCCAACCGCACTCCACTGCAGATGCCCCTAGCCATTGGGCAATTTGCTTGAGCACCCAATTCTTTCTTCTATAATGTTGGTGATGACAGCATGGCTGTTGGTGCGAAGCCAGATGTTTAGCAATAATCCTTTGCCTCCCTGTGAACACCCGTTTGTCTAAAGAGGTGCCTCTAAAATAATGGACAAGGCAGACTGTTGCAGGAGATATAAGTCATGGCTGCTTTGATGAAAACAGATTCACTTCATATTTTTGGCTATGGTTGCAAATATCTTAGGATTTGGGATTTGCGCCCTTTAGGTGATGTGGGTGCAATCAATAGCATCTTGAAGCACCTAATCCTTGGGGGTCCCTTATGTGTTCTGCTTGGATGGCTCTGTCCAAGAAAATAAATTCAGTTCTCCTGGAACTGCGAGCCCTGTTACACCTTAATTCAATAATGTGCTACACTCTGAGAGATTAGTATTTGCTTCGGTGTCAGCCAGGAATGAGGGCAGGTATAAAATACATAGTGATGGAGATTTTCACAACTATTGGATAAGCAGTTTTGGGTGTGTCTTTAGTTTGAGCTGCAACCCGATCATGTAGGTCACAACATGACTGCTTGAAGAAAGTCTCCTCAATCATTAGTCTGCTACGTTAGGTGAAAATATACAGATTCCTTGAAACCCTTTATTGAATTAATCAGGTCACGCAATGTAGTATGACACTAAAGTCTGGTGTAGTGTTACCAGATTAGTAAACATTCTCCTCACAGGAATGACTCAAATAAATTTAGATTTTTAACTGAAGCAGTACATTTTTTTTAATTAAACTGTTTCTCACAATTGGCAAGATGTTTTGAATATAATTTCATAAGTCACGAAAGTGAAATTATTTTTAATTATTTTTTAAATTAAACTTGTGCCATACCCTTGGGTCAGAAGAAGAAATTATTCTGGATTCCAAGCAGGCAGTCTCAGATTTTGCTGCAATGAGGCACCAATGCATAATCCACTTATTAGAATTTTTCCACACATTTCTGCGCTAAAACTGTGTTGCGCTGCTCAGTGGTACGTCTACTGGTGCTAAGTATTCTAAATAGTTTGATACAGTGTGGAAACAGGCTCTTCGCCCAACTTGCCCACACCGGCCAACATGTCCCAGCTACACTAGTCCCGCCAGCCTGTGCCTGGTCCATATCCCTCCAAACTTGTCCTATCCATGTACCTGTCTAATTGCTTCTTAAACATTGGGAGAGTCCCAGCCTCAACTACCTCCTCTGGCAGCTTGTGCCATACTCCCACCACCACATTCTGTGTGATAAAGTTACCCCTCAGATTCCTATTAAATCTTTTCCCCTTCACTTTCAACCTTTGTCCTCTGGACCTCAATTACCCTAATCTGGGAAAGATATTTTGTGCATCTACCCGATTTATTCCTCTCATGATTTTATACACCTCCATAAGATCACTCCTCATTCTCCTGTGCTCCAAGGAATAGAGACCTAGCCTACTCAACCTCTCCTTATAGCTCAGGCCTGGCAACATCCTCGTAAATCTTCTCAGAACCCTTTCAAGCTTGTCAATAAATTTCCTATAACATGGTGTAGAGAACTGAACACAATACACTAACTGTGGTCTCACCAATGTCTTATACAACTGCAACATGACCTCCCAACGTCTATACTCAATACTCTGACTGATGAAGGCCAATGTGCCAAAAGCCTTTTTGACCACCTTATCTACCTGCGACTCAAGCTTCAAGGAACATGCACCTGCATTCCTAGATCCTTCTGCTCTACGACACTCCCCAGAGGCCTACCAATCGCTGTGTAGTTCCTGCCCTTGTTAGACGTCCCAAAATGCAACAACTCACATTTCTCTGTATTAAATTCCAACAACCATTCCTCAGCCCACCTGGCCAATCGATCAAGATCCTGCTGCAATTTTTCACAACCATCCTCACTATCTGCAAAACCACCCACTTATGGATCATCAGCAAACTTGCTAATCTTGCCCTGTATGTTCTCATCCAAATCATTAATGTAGATGACAAACGGTAACGGGCCCAGCACCGAAACCTGAGCCACACCACTAGTCACAGACCTCCAATCTGAGAAGCAACCTTCCACCATCACCTACTGCTTCCTTCCATGAAGCCAATTTGCTAATATTTCAGCTATCTCTCCTTGGATCCCATGCGATCCAACCTTCCAGAGCAGTCTACCATGCAAAACCTTGTTGAATGCCTTACTAAAATCCATATGTAAAACATATACATCTCTGCCCTCATCAACCTTTTTGATCACGTCTTCAAAAAACTCAATCAGATTTGTGAGACACAACCTTCCACGTACAAAACCATGCTTTTGGGATTGTCCTTAATGCTACCTCCTGGCCCCTTTTTGCCCTTCTGATTTCCCTTTTCAGTTTACTCCTTAGATCCCGAAACTCCTCCAGGGATGCCAGCTGCCTATACCTGTACCATGCATCTTTCTTGTTTTTGACCAATGCCTCAATTTCCCTTATCTTGGCTGTCCTTACGTTTGCCTACTTTGCCCTTCACTCTAACAGGGACATACATATCCTGAGCTATCTTCAGTACACTTTTAAAAACATCTCACTTGGCTGATGTTACTTTCACTTCAAATAACCTGCTCCAGTCAACTCGAGCGAGACCTTTTCTCATACCCTCAAAGTTGGCCTTACTCCACTTGAATATTTTAACATATGGACCTTCACTGTCCTTGTCCATGACTATCTTAAACCTAATCGAACTGTGGTCACTGATCCCAAAAGGCTCCTCCACAAACACTTCATTAACTTGCCCTTCCCAATTTCCCAATACTAGATCCAGTGTTGCCCTCCCACATGTGGGGACCTTTACATACTGCTTGAGAAAACTCTCCTGAACAGTTTTGAGGAATTGCACCCCATCAAAACCCTTCACACTATGATTTTCCCAGTCAATATTGGGAAAGTTAAAATATCTGGAAATGTGAGCTAATAACTGTTCAGTGCATCATCTGTGGCCCTGAACAATTGGATCAATAGCATACTCACTCGATACCCATGACTGCGCAGCCGGACATAGTGCGAACTCCATCATCAAGTTTCTCCGACGGCACCACTGTTGTTGGACGAACCACAGATGGGGATGAGTCAGAGTATAAAAATGAGATCGACCAACTGACCAAATGGTGCCAGCACAACAACCTGGCTCTCAACATCAGTAAGACCAAGGAACTGATTGTGGACTTTGGTACGGGAAGGATAAGGACCCACAATCCTGTTCACATCAATGAAACAATGGTGGAGAGGGTCAAAACCATTAAATTCCTGGGCGTACATATTTCCGAAGATTTTTCCTGGACCCAGCACACTGATGCAATTATAAAGAAGGCACATCAGCGACTCTACTTCCTGAGAAGGTTACGTAGATTCGGCATGCCGAGGAGGATTCTCCTAAACTTCTACAGGTGCATGGTAGAGGGCATTCTGACTGGTTGCATCTTGGCCTAGTTTGGCAACTTGAACGTCCAGGAGCGGAAAGGCTACAAAAAGTTGTGACCACTTCCTAGTCCATCACCGGCTTTGACATCCCCACCGTCAAGGTGATCTATCATAGTCGCTGCCCCAAAAAGGCAGCCAAAATCATCAAAAACCTACACCATCCTGGCCACACATTCATTTCACCATTGCCATCAGGAAGAAGGTACAGGAGACTGAAAACTGTAAAGTCCAGGTTCCTACAGCCACCAGGCTATTAAACACAACGATGAATATGCTCTGAGCTCTGAACGGCAAAAGACTATATTCTTATTGCACTATATTTGTTATTTATTGAACTTTTTTTTCCCTCTTCCCCCGTTATGTACTATGTTTACATATTCTGTTGTGCTGCAGCAAGTAAGAATTTAATTGTCCCATCCTTGACTTTTGACTCTTGACTATCTTCAAGGTTCAATTGAGAAAAGGACAAAGAAAGAAGTTAGTGAATCCGAGTCAAATGGCATGCAAAAAGAAAAAGAATGAAAGGCAAGGGAAAACAAAGTCACAGATGAATGTTTTTAATTTTTTTAATCCCCAGGGAGAATTTTTCAACACTGTCTTCAGAGTCAATTGTTCCATTTCTGAGACTTTGATACTGTATGGCACTGAATATAAATCTCATTCTTAAATGTAATTTTATGCAACAGCAGAGATACACATGATCCTGAAATGGACATGTCAAGCTTCAATCTGAGGCTAACAAAGGAGAAGCATAAAATTGTACAGCATTGGTCTTGACATGTGGATTCTGACTTTTCCACGACATGTTGTTGGGATATTTTCATGTCAATAACAGTGAGCACGTATAATTTACCCTTTTAATTCTTCTATCAACCTTTGAACAAATACTTGCCCAAATTTATTGTATTTCAAAATTCTTTAATAAGTTGTTCAAATGCAGCATAGTATGCTTCTAAAAACGCAGCAATAATTTTCTAGTTGCTTTTTTAATATATTGGGGAAGATGTAGTCAGCTTCAAGGCAGTCCATGCCCGCTAATGACCTCTCAAATATAAGCACACCTATCTAAAATGATTTGCCCAATGAAAATTGAGAATTTGCTCAAAGGTGTCTTAGATGGAGATGCCCCTGTTAATTGCCTTCCATGATATAATTAAATTTGACAGCTGATTATATCATGCCCTCTGACTTTGCTGAAAATATTCCAACTGTGTGAGCATTGAAATATGCTCTGAAGATGAATTTCATCCAGTTACCTGATTATTCAGCTCGTGGTCGTGGTCCCTAGCCTTCCCCAGAGCATTGTCTTCACATTTCTTATAAACTTCAACTTTGCATCATTACATTAATGTAAATGGTGCATTTTAATCTATTTAACACCATGCATTCAAAGTCACCTGGCTTCCAAGAACACAGAAAAGCCACGCCAGAAAAGAGTAATGATCTTAGTTCAGTTTCAACGGAAAATACGTTTTAAAACATAATAACCCCAAAGCAGAAAAAATATACATTCATAAAACTAGCTTGATGCTTTTGCCCGTTGATTCAGGTCAAGAGGAATGAATGACTCCATGAGGAGGGTACTATCGTTGTGGTCAGTGCATGATGATAGCATTTTAAAAAGTGCCCAGTCCTGAACATGCCTTTGGTCATGTGGAGTTACAACAGTAATTTCACTGACATTTTCCTCAAAGTCTAGGCCCTTCCCTGCCATAGGTAGTAGCTAAATCTCACAACATTTAATTCACTGTATTACTAATGTTTCCCTTCCCTTTTATAAAGTTGTATGAATTGTTGACCTAAACAGAGTAACAATTAATAACAGGCAGGTCACAGGAAACAGTAAACAATTTAATCTTGCCATGATCTTTGCCTACATGAAAAGAATATAAGGGTTGGAACTATTATAAATCCATATTTAAACACCTGTCCACGGCTTCAGTAACTGTCATTAAAATATGCATATTACATTTATATGTATAAATCAATGAGTTTTACCTACTAATGCCTTCAGATTTCCTGGAATATGTTTAACAAAAGATTGATAAACTGTCAATGTTTGGAGATTATTCATGTATTCTCATTGGGATTGATTTTTATTCTCTTTTATTTGGTACTTAATAACATAAATCTCCACCTTATTGCCTGAGCTTAAAATGACAATGAATATCCTCAAAGGGAATGTAGATTGATGCTTTCTGTAACTGGTGGCTGATTGGTAACAGCAGTTATACACCTGGGCATAAGTACCTTGTGTCTTTTCATTTGCAACTGAACTGAGATCTTGGCTCTTTTCCTGTGTGGTTTATCTATTTTTCATGCCACGTGCCTTCTTATTTCTTGTAAGATTCAATTTTTCAAAATTAATGCAGAGCCTTATAGTATATTGTGCATTTTAATTTACATAACATCATATAAGAAATAAGGAATCAAGGCTGTGCAAGACTCGGTTCCACGAACAGTAATGAGCTGATGATCAGATAACTGGATGAAATTCACCCTCAGCAATAAGTAGAAAATTATTCACATAATCTCTGGTTGCCTTGATTCAAGTGAAAAAAAGAACAAATATATTCCTGTACCTTTCCTCCAGTTTGTTTTATTTTTACAGTGAAATGTTTATTTATTTGATTTTGAGAAGTTTTTCCATTTTTGCCATTCCTGGTATCTTTGTGCATCATCTTCGGTGGAGTTTTGTGAATTCCTCCTCAGTATGATGGGTCATCAGCAGGGCAAGATCTTGTGACCATCTTTACTTGATTACTTAGAGAAAATAATAAATTATCTCCTTCAATCATCATGGTGATGGTAGAAACTGCAGATGCTGGTTTATACCAAAGATGGACACAAAGTGCTGGAGTAATTTAGCGGGTCAGGCAGCTTCTCTGGAGGAAAAGGATGGGTGACATTTCAGGTTGGGATGCTTCTTCATGGATTGCAGCAATGCTGTTTTAACCTTAATCCAGTGATAACACAGGATATGTTTAAACTTGCAAAAGAATTTGGAAATTATGGGTATTTTATTGGAAACTCTATTCCCTAGTCTTACAAGTTGGTGGACTTTGTGGATTTGAAACCTACTGTCAAGTAAAATATTGGTGGTTACACAAAAAGCTGGAGAAACTCAGCGGGTGCAGCAGCATCTAAGGAGCGAAGGAGATAGGTGACGTTTCGGGTCGAGACCCTTCTTCAGACACTTTGGTACAATTTGTAGAGAGTACCCAGAGTCAAAGAGTCATACTTGTCACAGCATCGATACAGACTGTTTGGCTCAACTAGTCCATCACGGCCAAGATGTCTGTCCAAGTTAATTCTATTTGCCTGCCTTTCCCAAAATCTTTCTCAACCTTTTCTATGCATGTTAACGTCTAATGTCTTTAAACACCTCTATAACTTTTGCTGGCAGGTTGTTCCATTTACCCACCAACCTCTGTGTGAAAATGTATTCCCCTCTCACCTTAAACCTATGATCTCTAGTTTTCAACTCCCTTATCCTAGGGAAAAGATTGTGTCATCTTAATTATCTACACCTCTCATGATTCTATATAGTATAAGATCTCCCATCAGCCTCCTACATCCAGGGGGGAAAAGTCCCAGCCTATCCAATCATCTTAACAACTCAAGCCCTCCAGTGCTGGTAACATTTTTGCAAATCTTTTCTACACCCTTTCCATCTTAATGACATCCTTCTCTTAGCTCAACAGCCAGAAATACGCTCAGTCCTCCAAGTGTGGTCTCAGGAATAGCATCTCAGTTGCAACATAATTTCCTAACTCCTACACTCAGTGCCCTGACCAATAAAAGCAAGCATGCCAAATGCCCGTCCACTTGTCACTTTCAGGGAACTATGTACCAGTAATCCTCGGTCTTTCTGTTCTACAACATTCTCCAGGGCCCTACTATATATTGTATAAGTCCTGCCCTGGCTTAACTTACCAAAGTGCAATACCTTACGCTTGTCTTGGTTAAATTTAATCTGCTATTTCTTGGCCCATCTGCCCAGTTCATCCAGATCCTGTTGTAATCTAAAATGACTCTCTTCACTTGGGGTGGGAGATTGCAACCTTCACGTGGTCCGCCCTGTTTCAACGAATGCCTTCAACCTGGTGTGCACAATCAAATAAGATCAAATAGAACAAGTTGTCCTACAACTTTAGGCTGTGCATGCAATATGCAAGAAGAAGATTCTCTTCATCATCCAGTATATCACCAATTTTGGTATCATCCACAAACATACTAACCAGGTTAAGAATATTGTCATGTAAAGGACATAATAAGTTATGACATAAGTTAATATAAAGGACAATATAAATTACAAACAACAGTGGTCCCAATATTGATCTCTACAGCACACCATTAGTCTCAGGCCTGCAATCAGAAAAACAATCCTCCACTCCTAATTTCTGACTCCTTCCAAAAGCCAGCTATGTTACCATGTGATCTAACCATCCAAAACTAGCCTACCATATGGGACCTTGCCAAAGGTCTTGCTAATGTTTGTGCCTACTGCAGTCCATTTGTCAATACGCTTCATCATAAAGCTCAACAAAATTAGTCAGGCATGATTACCCGCGCACAAAGTCATGCTGACTATCTTTAATCAATGGTTCGATCATCTGTTCACATTAACATCCACTCCCTACACATAAGGGGTAATTTACAGTGGCCCAATTAACCCGCAAACCTGCACGTCTTTGGAATGCAGGGGGGAAACCGGAGCAGACCCATGGGGTCAACGGGCAAACTCTATGCAGACAACACCCAAGGTCAGGATCAACCCGACTCGCTGGCGCAGTGAGGCAAAAGTTCTACTGCTGTGCCACTGTGCTGCCCTGTTTAAATAATAGGTGGCGTTTTTAAAAGCGGGTGGCGCTTCGATGGCAGCCTCGCCTACAGTCTGCCTGTCCTGTTCATCTTTTTTTGTTATTTTTAGTGTGTTTTAAAGGTATGTGTTGATGTTCTCTGTTTTTGTTTTATGTGGGGGGTGGGGGAAGGGGTCGGGGAAAACGTTTTATTCAATCTGTTACCTTGCCGGAGATGCGATTGTTTTCCGGATCGTATCTCTGGTCGCTCTGCGGCCTAACATCATGGACCTGGAAGCCTCGCTCGGGACTGACTTTGAGCCCCACTGCGGGGACGTGGACTTACCATTGGAGCCGATCCCTTGCCTGGGATCGACGCTCCAAACGTGACCTGCAGATTTCACCATCGAGGAGCCCTCAGTCTCAGATTGAGACCGACGTCGGGAAGCTCCAAAAGCCACACGACGTTCGACTAGCCCGGTGTTCATAGATCACCCGGCGCGGGGGATCATAAAGATAAAATGGTCCCTAAAAATCCACTTGCAAATTAAAGAGAAAAGGACAATGACAAATTGGCAACAACTGGATAATCTATTCAGATTTTATTTAGATCATGTTTTAATTTCCATCACCAGAAATAATATCAATAATTGTTTAATAATAAGCTCCCAATGTTAACTCTTTGTCCCTGCTTGGATGCTGCCTGACTTGCTGCCAAATTACGGCATTTTCTTTTCCAATTTCATTCTTTTTTAAATGTTATTTTGCATTAAACAAAATTGTGGTATATATGGCTTGTTCTTCTCTCAGATCTCTATCCAATTAGTGTAATATCATATCCTATTGTTAATGTGTGCCAAAATCCTAATGTGACATTCCACATGGTTGCCATTATTCAATAACTTAACATAGTAATCTCCCCATTCATAATCCACTAATTATTTGGTCATTTAACCTATTCCCAGAGATACAGTATTTACTAATCTCCTCATCACACTGATGTTCCAGTATACTGTTACCACTGACTTGCTCCCAGAGGGAGTATTTCTCTCTATCCAGGCTACTTTACAATAGCAAACTTATCTGACTCATATTAAGTTAGGAGATGCATGAATTAAAGTCACAGTTTCCCTTTTACCTGGGCAGTCCTGTCTTTCCCAGTGAACTTACCTCCTCACACCACTTAAAACAATTCTTAACCTCCATTTTCCTTCTTTTCCCTACCTATTTTTGTCCAGAGCGGCAATATTGTGAATCCCTAAATTATACCTAGCCCTTTTATCCAAGCACTTTGTACTGCCACGCCTACCCATCCCACCTGCTTCAATTCCCATATGAAATGTATTCCATTGCCTAATCCTTCACTGCTCATTACTTTGATTAACTCACATGTTCAGAAAGAATGATTAATTCACAGGGACATCTATAATCTGCTTCAAGTTTCCCAATTATTCCTTTCCTATGCCTTTTAAAAGATTACTTCTTTAATATCTTCATTGAATGATTGTGGCCTCACCTTTGGCCTCCTTGCTATTGTTTTCTCATTCACTTTGTTCCCTCTGATCAGCTAAGTGGTTATTCCAATGGGAGCTATGGGATCCTAAATGTCATGAGAGACAGAAGCTTGCGAGCCATCCCTAAGGATCTGGAAGCAGGTACAGTGGGAGCTGTCTGCTCTGTCCTGGTAATTGCTCCTGGGACTGTGGTGGAAGAGGAACCAACTGGCTCTTAGCTGTTTCTAAAGGAGGGAAGCTACCGGACGAATATTCAATGAACCAGTTTAGGTCTGCAGTGAAAAAGAGTTTTCCTGATTTTGCTAAAAACAAAGTTTATAAAAACTCTTGATTTGTTCCAGTCAATTTCTACATAGTTGTCACGAAATTAGGCTCCACAGCACCAACTTCTATAGATGCACCATAGAAAGCATTTTATCAACATGCAGCACAACTTGGTTTGGGAACAGCCCAGACCAACCTCCCTTCTATTGAACAAGGGTCTCGACCTGAAACGTCACCCATTCCTTCTGCCCAGAGATGCTGCCTGTCCCGCTGAGTTACACCAGCATTTTGTGTCTCCCTCCCTTCTATTGACTCCATTTATACCTCACGCTGCCTCGGCAAAGCTAGCAGCAGAATCAAGGACGAGTCGCACCCTGGCCACTCCCTCTTCTCCCCTCTCCCATCAGCCAAAAGGTATAGAAGTGTGTAAACGCACAACATTAGATTCAGGGACATTTTCTTCCCAGCTGTTACCAGGCAACTGAATCATCCTACCACAACCAGAGAGCAATGCTGAACTACTATCTACCTCTTTGGTGACCCTCGGACTATCCTTGATCAGACATTGCTGTCTTAACCTTGCACTAAATGTTAATCCCTTATCCTGTATCTATACTCTGTAAATGGCTCTGTATACACTGTAAATGATGGGAGGCAGAGATAGGGTTATGAATCATCTTTCTCTCCAGAGATGCTCCTTGTCCCGCTGAGTTACTCCAACATTTTGTGTCTATCTTCGATTTAAGCCAGCATCTGCAGTTCCTTCCTGCATACTTTTTAAATTGTCAGCTTCTTTTTAAATCAAACCCGCTTTAAAAGAAGCAGTGTAGGGAGGAATTGCAGATACTGGGTTAAATCAAAGATACACACAAAAAGCTGGAGTAACTCAGTGGGTCAGGCAGCATCTCTGGAGAAAAGGAATAGGTGACGTTTCGGCTAGAGGAGGGTAACTTCTTCAAAGTAGGCATACCTTGAGGAGAGTTTGCTGTGGAGCATAGGAAGGAACTGCAGATGCTGGTTTAAACCAAAGATAGACCCAAAAAGCTGGAGTAACAGAATTGTCCATGTTCTTCAGAAGAAAGATGTGGAGGAACAGGCTTCTAAAGGGAAGGGGTTTTGAATTTCCCAATTTTAATTGGGATGAACTTAGTACAAGAGGCTTAGATGGGGAAGAATTTGTTAACTATGTACAAAAATGTTTTTGAGACAATGTTTAATTGGTCCTAATAGAGACTTATCTTAGGTAATGATCACCTCTCCAGCCCACAACCTCAACTACCATGAAAGGCGAAAGCAGCAGCTAAATAGCAAATAAGTCACTCACCATCCCGGTGTCAAAATATGTCAAATCGTTGCTAGGTCCAAAATCTGTAACTCTCTAACAGCAATCTGGAAATACTTAGACCACAGGGATCTCATTGATTCAAGAAGGTGGTTTGCCAGCATCATACAAAATGCAGCACAGTGGCGCAGCGGTAGAGTTGCTGCCTTACAGTGCCAGAGACCCGGGTTCCATCCTGACTATGGGTGCTGTCCACACGAAGTTTGCACGTTCTCACTACGAACCAGTGGGTTTTCTCTGGGTGTTCCGGTTTCCTCCCACACTTCAAAGATGTGCGGGTTTGTAGATTAATTGGCTTCTGTAAAATTGTCCCTAGTGTGTAGGATAGAACTATTGTATGGGTGATTGATGGTCGGCGAGGACTCGGTGGGCCGAAACAGCCTGTTTCCAAGCTGTATCCCTAAACTAAAACGAAATCAGAATCTTTTCCCCAGGTTGAGAAAGTCAAAGACTATAGCTTGAAGATGAGAGGGAGTACATTTAAAGGAGATGTGCAGGACAGATGTTTTATACACAGAATGCCAGGTGGCTGGAGCATGTTGCCAGGGGTGGTGGTGGAAGAAGATGTGATTGTGGCATATAATTGATTTTTGTGTGGACACATGGATATACAAGGAATGTTGAGATATGCATCACATACCATCAGAGGAGATTAGTTTAATTTGGCATCATGTAGAGCATAGACACTGTGAGCAAAGGGTCTGTTCCTGTCCTGTTCCAAAGCCCTTCCAAGTGAGACAGAGATTTATGTGCACCTCTTCCAACCTTATCTATTGCATTAAGTGGCTGTTTCACTAAACACGTGCTCAGTTTGCCAAGACCTGCTGGATCTCCCGGCTTAAACATTAAGCTCATTTCCCTTCACAGGTATGTTGCCAGATAAATTAGTTCATGTTGAGTAGGACCCATTATAGGTTAATACCAGACAGCCATGCTTTTATACAATGGACAATGTTCCAGGCCACCATGAAAATCCAACAAAGGTAGGGACACTTTATTCTCTTCCACATCCATTCTCATCAGATCCTCCAGCTACCTCATTAAATCCCATTGACCTCCCCACAACCTCCATTGAGCTTCCCCTGCTCCAGCAAACTAGGCCACTTCCCACTCCAATCCACACCCTAGGGTTTGACCTCCAACTAATCCTCCTCTCCGAGGCACCAATCTCCAGCTTCCACCTCGCCAAGATTAAGATCTCCACATCCCACACCCCACCCTCTCCTGGCATCCGATTTCTGCTTCCTTCCCATACGCAGGCTCCGATCAATGTTCGGCCCTCTAATCCAATCAGGACCTGACCACCAGCCCTTTCTCCCTACCCAAGCACAGGCTTGCCGTACTTTGCTCCAGGTGCTCTGAACAACATGTAGGAAAGTGTGCGATGTTACTGAAGTGTACAATAATGGCCCTCCAGCCATTGCAACAGTTGGTGTGCCATATGACCACCGTTCAATGCATTTTAATACTCTGTTCAGTTTCTATGCATATTCTGGAGAGTATCCAAAATGTCTAAAATGTCAATGCAAATTGAAAAATAAAATAATGTCTTCAGTGCGAATGATAGCGATCATCCTGAAATATTTAGCAGCCAAACTTTTTAACATATCTTTATGTAGCCTCACGATTCAAGTTCGTCATTGTCATGTGCTATTACAAAATCAAAATGTGCTTAATCCCCTAACAACCTCCCTCATATAGAGAATGGATTACAAGCTGAACAGTCACCTTGACCTTATGTCACTTTCTAGTAAAGCCTCCTTTATCGCAAAAATCTAAAAGAGTAACATAATTAATCAAAAATAGAAATATTTATGCAGGTGTATAGTGCATAGAAGTGTGTGGTTTGATAATCCAAGCGATGGAAGACTGAGTCAAAGCAAACTACTTTCCATTTCTTCATTCAGTTTTAGTTTTATTTGCCCAACAAAATTAAAGTCAAATAAAGAGTTCTAACCAGGAGTGAGGTGCTTTATAAATCATTGTCCTGTTTTCTAGCTGTTGACATCCAAAATTATTCTTGATGCTTTATTGTTAGTAAAAAACGAGACTTCATTGAAAGACGAAATTCATTCAAATTTATCAACTGAAAGTGTTTTGACAATCATTTTCCTTAAATGTTCTTTTAATTTAAAAAATAGTGACAGCAAACACGTGTACCATCAACATTTCCTGAACGGAAAGCAAAACACAGCATGGGAAGGAGAACATTTCAACAGGTCAAGCAGCATCTTGGAGGCATAAAGTGTGGATTGATTTTCTGGGTCTAGACCTGCATCAGATCATATTCTTTGTGACATTACCTACATTTTTAACTTCCTTTGCACCCCAGATCATTCTTGAAGTCTTGTGACTTCAGGAAGCATGGAGGAGTGCATGCCCCAATCAGCATCAATGCTGCTGAAGTTGAATGGGCTGAGAGCTTCAAGTTCCTTTGTGTTAGTATTATCAATGATCTGTTGTGGACCAAGCACGCTGATGGTTAAGTAGAGGCACACCAATGCCTCTACTTCCTTAGGGGACTGAGGAAATTTGGAATGTCTCCAATGATTCTTACAAATTTATGCAGATGCACCATAGAAAGCATACTGAAGGTTGCATCACAGCTTGATTTGGGAACAGCTCTTCCCCAGTCCACAACAAATTGCAGAGAATTGTTGATGTAGCTCAGTCCATCACACTGAGCGGACTCCGCACCATTGACCATCTAGACCACGCTGCCTCGGAAATGAAGCCAACACAATCAAGGACTTGTCCTACCTCAACCATTTCTTCCTCTCCCTGTTATCATCGGGCAAAGGGTGCAGAAACTTGAAAGCACGCGGCACTAGACTTAAAAAAATATATTTTCCACTCTGCTATCTGGCTTCTCAATGGCCCTCCCATTAGCTAGCGTACTGTCTGATTCACCTCTACTCGATAGCAGACATAAGACTTTGTCCATGGAACTGGTGCACTACAATGCTGAGAACAATATTCTGTTCTGTATTCCCTTCACTCTACTTATTGTACTATGAGTTAGGCTCAATTGTATTTATGTATAGTATTCTCTGATGCGATTGGATAGCAGGCAAAACAAAACTTTTCACTATACATCAATAATAAACATAAACTTCAACCTAATTTCATGTTTCGAAGGTTATCCCTTATTTTAAGACTCACATTTGATGGACCATGGTGATGTGTAACATGATGAAAGTTAAAACATTTCAAAGTAGTAAAATGGAAGAGATCACATGCAACTGACGTAGAGCTTAAAACTGGCAATTCACCCATTTGCAATGGAAATCGTTCAATTTCTCGCCTTTCGTGCATCAGCCGGGAATGAATTAGCAATCAAGATATTGGAATAGACAGATGATTAGCCAACAGCACCTTTTCAACTTTTGGTTCCCTATCTTCCCTGCATGATGCACAGAAGAATTCATGTCACTGGGCATGTGTGGTGACATAACTCGTTTCAGTAAAGGCTGGCACGTAACTTTAATGCTGATCTCTATGGGTTCAAAAGAAGCAAGAAAAATAGTTTTGACTGTTTTGACTTCTGCTTTCTAACTTGCAAAACATTCCGCAAAATCCAAAGCCTGCAAACTTTGGGTTTGCACAGTTTTGTATTTGCACTAGAAGACTTTCCTTCATAGGTGAAGTCAAAAGAAAAGAAAATCAACACATGAATGCAACACTATATAAAAGGAAGGTAGACACAAAATGCTGGAGTAACTCAGCAGGTGAGGCAGCATCTCTGGAGAGAAGGAATGGGCGATGTTTCTGGTCGAGACCCTTTTTCAAACTGATTCTCCAGAGATGCTGCCTCACCTGCTGAGTTACTCCAGCATTTTGTGTCTACCTTCATTTTAAACCAGCATCTGCAGTTCATTCTTACACACTGTATGAAAGGAAGCAGGATTGTATAGATACACACAAGGGGATTTGTTAACAAACACTTAATACATGTGTCACAACTGAGAACAACCAATAAAAGGTATGGTATAATTCAATATTCCAAGCAATTCATCATCAAAGATGGACATATAAATAAATGGACATGGCAATCTAATTTTATGCAGTACATATCAGAATATTGAAGATTAACTCTATCCAACAAACAATACATATTCTTATTGATTTACTATTCATTTTAGTTAATTTTAAGATATGCATCTTGATAGTAACTAAACAATTCAGCCAAAAGAATGATGTTGGGTTTGATCTGACACACCTTTGTGTGCTATTTGATCATTGAGATTTACTTTGGCAAAGCCACATTTATTAGAATGTATTATGTTTCCATGCCCAATTGCACGTGATTCCTAAAATCACAACATAAAGTATTTCTCAATGATGTAACCTCTATGCTCCATTTACATTATGGAAATATTTCATTTTCTGTACCTTTGAAATCCATGGGCCGATTTGATAGTAACAAAAAGGGTTTGGACAATGCTTTGTTAGTTTTGAATAGTGTGCTTGCCATCAAATGATCACAAGGTAATGGTGGGTGAAGGAGGCAAACCCTAATTAAGCAAATACAAAATTAAAGTAAGCACTACTTCTTAGGGATCCCTTGAGGCATTTAATCACAACCCCCCCAACTTACCAATTAGCAACTAATTTCTCTCCGATGCTTCCCAGATCTGATGAAAGACGTTTGACCTAATGTATCTAATGTACCTAAATTATGAATCTATGAATCAGGAGAAGTAGACCACTCAGCCCCTCAAGCTTGCTCCATTATTCAATAAGATCATGGCTGAAGAGTTTGCAACAGAAATCTATATTTCCATCTACCTAGAATAACATTTACTCCCCATCTAATTTCCCCTCAAAGACTCTGATTCCAGTATTCTCTAGATTTTCTTACAACAGTTGGCATCCTCTCATCCAGTGCATGAAAATCCCTCAGCATCTTTTATGCCTCAATCAAGAAACTGATTAGATGCAATCGATGAGGTGCCAGAAGACTGAGGGGAGGCTAATGTTGTGCTTTTATTGAAGAAGGGCCTCAAGGAAAAGCCTGGAAACTATAGACCAGTGAGCCTAACATCTGTGGTAGGCAAGCTACAGGGATAAGATATGCAGTTGGATAGACATGGGCTGAATTGGGATAGTCAGCATTGTTTTATACATTGGAGATGAAGTATTATGAATCTGATTGAGTTTTCTGAAGAAGTAACCAATAGGGTTGACAAGAGCAAAGCAATAGACATTGTCTCTGTGGAATTCAGCAAGGCTTTTGATAAGGTATGCATGGTCGGCTGCTCTGCAATGTTAAATCACATTGGGCACACGGAGTGCTAGCCAACTGGACAGAGAATTGGTTTCATGGAAGAAAGCAGAGGGTCATGGTGAAAGTTGTTTTTTGGACTAGAGGACTGTGATGAGTGCTGTGTCTCAGGGATCGGTGCTGGGCCCAGAGCTGTTTGTGATTTATGCCAATGATCTGAATGAGAAAGTACAAGGCATGATTAGTAAGTTTGCAGATGACACTAAAGTGGGTGATACTCTCGATGGTGAAATGGTTATTAAAAATTACAGCAGGATCTTGATCAGCTGGGAAGTGGGCTGAGGAATAGCAAATAGAGTTTAATACAATTAAGTACAAGGTGTTACATTTTGGGAAGTCAAGAGTCAAGAGTCAAGAGAGTTTTATTGTCATATGTCCCAGATAGGACAATTAAATTCTTACTTACTGCAGCACAACGGAATATTTAAACATAATACAAAACGGAAGATAAGTGTGTCAAGAGACCATAGACCTGATTCACACAATAAATAAACAGATATAGTGCAATAATAATAATAGACTGTTATTGTTCAGAGCTTATTTGATATCGTATTTAATAGCCTGGCTGTGGGGAAGTAGCTGTTCCTGAACCTGGATGTTCCAGATTTCAAGCTCCTGTACCTTCTTCCTGATGGTAATGGTGAAATGAGTGTGTGACCAGGATGGTGTGGGTCTATGATGATGTTGGCAGCCTTTTTGAGGCAGTGACTGTGATAGATCCCTTCGATGTTGGGGAGGTCAGAGCTGATGAATGACTGGGCAGTGGTCACAACTTTCTGCAGTCTTTTCTGCTCCTGGACGTTCAAGTTGCCAAACCAAGCCATGATGCAACCGGTCAGCATGCTTTCTACTGTGCACCTGTAAAAGTTCGAGAGAGTCCTCCTTTGCATACGGATTCTCCGTAATATTCTCAGGAAGTCGAGGTGCTGATGTGCCTTCTTTATAATTGCATCAGTGTGCTGGGACCAGGAAAGGTCTTCAGAAATATGCACGCCCAGGAATTTGAAGTTTTTGATCCTTTCCACCATCGTCCCGTTGATACAGGATTGTGGGTCCCTATCCTTCCCCTTCCAAAGTCCACAATTAGTTCTTTGGTTTTACTGGTGCTGGGAGCCAGGTTGTTGTGCTGGCACCATTTAGTCAATCGGTTGATCTCACTTCTATCCTCTGACTCATCACCATCTGTGATTCATCCCACAACTGTGGTGTCGTCGGCGAACGTGATGATGGAGTTCGCACTATGTCCGGCTACACAGTCATGAGAGTGAGTACAGCAGGGGGCTGAGCACGCAGCCTTGAGGTGCCCCCGTGCTGGTTGTTATCGAGGATGATTGTTATCGAGTCAAACCAGGGCAGGACCTTCACAATGAACAGTAGGACCCTGGGTATTGTTGTAGAGCAGAGTGACTGAGGAGTACAGGTATATAGTGCCCTGAAAGTGGTGTCAGATATACAGAGTGGTCAAGATGTTTTTCAATACATTGGCCTTCATCAGTCAGGGTATTGAGTTTAGAAAAAAAGCCACAAAGTATTGGAGTAACTCAGCCAGTCAGGCTGCATCTCTGGAGAACATAGAAGGGTAAGGTTTTGGGTCGGGACCCTTCTTCAGTCTTCTGAGAAAGGTACTGACCAGAAATGTAACCCTCCATGTTCTCCAGAGATGCTTTTTGAGTTACTCTGGAACTTTGTATCTTACACTGGTTGGGATGTTATGTTACAGAAGTAAAACACATTGAGGCCGCATTAGGAGTATAGATTTTGTTTTGGTCACACTGCTATAGGAAAGATATCATTAAGCTGGAGAGAGTGCAGAGAAGATTTACAAGGATGTTGCCAGAACTTGACAACCTGAGCTATGGGGAGAGGTTGGGCAGGCTGGGATTTTATTCCTTGGAGTGCAGGAGGTGAGGTGTGATCTTATAGAGGTATATAAAATCATGAAGGGAATAGATAGGGTGAATGCACAGTCGTTTGTCCAGAGTAGGGGAATCAAGCAGCAGAGGACATTGTTTTACAGTGAGGGAACATTTGGGGCAATGTGAGGGGCAACGTTTTAACACAGAGGGTGGTGGGTATATGGAACGAGCTGCCAAAGGAGTTAGTTGAAGCAGGTTCAATAACAACATTTAACAGACTTTTGGACAGGTACTTCGATGGGAAAGGTGTAAGTGGCTGTCGCACTTGGGCGACCTAATCCATGAGTCCAGGAGAGTGTCTTTGACCTTCAAGCTCGAGAGCACCCGCCTGGAAACTGAAAAACCTCAAGCTGGATTGACCATCCACACACACACACACACACACACACACACACACACACACACACACACACACACACACACACACACACACACACACACACACACACACACACACACACACACACACACACACACACACACACACACACACACACACACACACACACCACGAAGGTGGGGGCCAGGGAAAACGGGGGAGCGCTGTCTGAAATTCACACCCGTGATGAAGAAGAAGGTAAAACGGCTGCACAGTAACGATAGATCCTTTAGAGAGGGGGGGGGAGAGAGATGGGGAGAGAGGGGGAGAGAAGGAGAAAGGGGGGAGAAGGGGGGGAGAAGGGGATAGGGGAGAGAAGGGGAGGAGAAGGAGTGGAGGCACTTTTAAGAAGTATAATAAGGTTTAGCGGGCATGTTACCTCCCGGTAGGTCTTCCTTGGCCTTGAAAATTCCAATGAGCCAATCAAAATGACCGGTCAATGAAGGAGATTGCCTACGGCTGCCCTCGATTGCCTGTAACTAAATAGCGACCCCACTCCACTGCACTACGAGGTAAAAATACCCATGCCGACCAAATTTTACTCGCAGAAACATTTTCAACATGCTAAAGTATTTTCTGCGACCTAGCTGAGGCCACGAGTATTCGGGAACTTTCGTTGAGCATGAAGGAGAGTTCCAGCGACCTCATAGGACCTCCTAGGACCACATATCGATCATGCTGCGAGTTTGAAGGTCGAAGACGCTCTTCTAAACTCACAGATTAGGTCGCCCAAGATGGACAGCCCCTTTAGAGGGATATGGGCCAAATGCAGGCAGGTGGGACTAGTGTAAAATGGGACATTTTGATAGGCATAGGCAAGTTGGGCTGAAGGGCCTTATTCCATGCGGCATGACTCAAATCTCTCAATGACACCTCCACTATTCCAAAGCCAAGATGAGATTAACACTGTTTCTCAGGGATTTCTTGCGGCATTTAATCGCGGACCTCCACTCCTTAATTTGTAACTGTCTCAGTCTCTCTCCACCAGCAAGTAAAAAGCTGTTGCTTCTCTCTTTGATCCTCCAAGCAGAGTGCAAGTCTCTTCCTTTGTTTTCTGACAAACAAGTCCTCCATCTCCAGCCCAACATATACTTAGGGAATGAAACTCATTGATTTTCAACACTCCCAATGGATATTTCTATCAGCACATGAAAACAGAAGGGATAGAAGGTCTCGTCCCAAAACGTCACCCATTCCATCTCTCCAGAGATGCTGTATGTCCTGATGAATTAATCCAGCATTTTGTGTCTGTTTTCGGGATATTATAGTCCTGAGCTTGGTTAGGTGGCATTATCAATCAAAGAGCCATATTTATGTTATAATCAGATGCTGATAACCCACCCTGCTCCCTAAAAAAAATGTTTATGCATTGAGCAAAAAACAAAGTGCTGGAGGAACTCAGCTGGTCAGGTAACATATGTGGAGGGAATGGTCAGATCACATTTCGGGTTGGAACTCTTCTTCAGATTGAAGAAGTGTGTGGGGGGGTGGGGGTGGATAGAAAGCTGGAAAAGAGAGATGGGGGTGGGAAAGGCCTGCAAGTAGTAGGTGAATTCAGATGAGGGGCGGAGTGTGATTGACAGAGGTTTGCTCGTGGCCTCACTCAGGGGGTTTTACTTCCCCTCTATTCCCTCCCTTCTATCCCTTCCACACACCACTTCCCTCGGCTTTACATTTCACTCTTCATCTTTCCATATCTGACACTCTTTAGTCGCCTGTTCACCTCTATCCTTTATCACTATCTCAACACATCTGCCAAACAACCCCTCCCTCACCAGTATCCACCTCTCCCTTTCCTGGCTTTGCCCCACCACCACCTCTCTTTTCTATCTTTCTCTCCCCTACTCTAGTCTGAAGAAGGTTCCGACCTGAAACATTCACTGTTCATTCCCACCATGGATTATTGAATAACCCCCTGAATTCCTCCAGCAGATTGTTTTTTGCTCAAGATTCCAGCATCTGCAGTCTCTTGTGTCTCCAGTTTAACACATTAAACACTTTTAGTGCACCGTGCTCATTCCAGCTTCTCTGCTCTCCTACTTTTCCTGGCTAAGCTCCACTTGGTTCTGGATTGGTTGACTCATCTTATCTGTGATTCAGTACAATACTTTGAAAAATAAGTCATTATGTAAGTAGCTGAGAGCACACAATTACAATTCCTTAATACCTCCCACATGCATTGCTCGAACGGTACACTTTTGTTTACTATTCAAGATCCAGCCGAAATGTACTGCCCATGTATTTTTCCCCTTGCTTGCTAGGTTATTTAGTCAACCACATGGTGTTGGTCTGGAGTCACACAGGCAAGGCAAGGCAATGCTGGCAAATTTCGTCCCCTGAAGGACATCAGTAAGCTGTGTTTATTTTTATAATAATCCGCTATTTTTTGTAATCATTGTTACCAAGGCCAGTATTGAGTATAGAGCATTGAATATAGGAGTAGGGAAGTAATGATAAAATTGTACAAGGCATTGGTGAGACCAATTGTGGAGTATGGTGTACAATTTTGGTCGCCTAATTATAGGAAGGATGTCAACAAAATAGAGAGAGTACAGAGGAGATTTACTAGAATGTTGCCTGGGTTCCAGCAATGAAGTTACAGAGAAAGG
Source organism: Raja brachyura (assembly GCA_963514005.1). The sequence goes on from OY740781.1 coordinate 62,640,851, forward strand.
TTGAACAAGTTAGGTCTTTATTCTTTGGAGCGCAGAAGGTTAAGGGGGGACTTGATTGAGGTCTTTAAAATGATGAAAGGGATAGACAGAGTTGAGGTGGATAAGCTTTTCCCATTGAGGGTAGGGAAGATTCAAACAAGAGGGCATGACATGAGAATTAAGGGACAGAAGTTTAGGGGTAACATGAGGGGGAACTTCTTTACTCAGAGAATGGTGGCTGTATGGAATGATCTTCCAGCAGAAGTGGTGGAGGCAGGATCGATTGTAACATTTAAAAGTAAAGTGGATAGGTATATGGACGGGAAGGGAATGGAGGGGTATGGTCTGAGTGCAGGTAGATGGGACTAGGGCAAAATAAATGGTCGGCACGGACTGGAAGGGCCGAGAAGGCCTGTTTCCGTGCTGTAATTGTTATATGGTTATATGGTTATAGTAGTGTTTTTCTTTCATATTCTAGGTTGTTAACTGGATTAACTATTCAATGGCTACCAAGGTGGGATTTGAACTTGTGTCTCTGGATTCTTAGTTCACGTATTTAAGTTACTTGTCCAGTGACCTAACTGCTGCATCACCGCTATACATATATAACATTAGTCTAGGGTGAACAATTAATTTAATTGCATACTCTCACATATTAAATGGAGCCACATTTTAAAGCAATGTTGTTCCTTTACAGGCAACAGACTAATCTGCACTGTTATTAGGAATGAGCATCATGTATTTTGATTATACTGGATCCACATGTCGGATTGAAGGGTGATGGGTGTATGGGACAAGCTGCCAGAGGAGGTAGTTGAGGCTGGGACTATCCCATCGTTTAAGAGACAAGGTGGTCAAAGAGTCTTTTGGCACTTTGGCCTTCATCAGTCAGAGTATTGAGTATAGACGTTGGGAGGTCATATTGCAGTTGTATAAGACGTTGGTGAGACCACATTTGGAATATTGTGTTCAGTTCTGGGCACCATGTTATAGGAATGATATTGTCAAGCTTGAAAGGGTTCTGAAAAGATTTACGAAGATGTTGCCAGGACTAGAGGGTGTGAGCTATAGGGAGAGGTTGAGTAAGCTGGGTCTCTATTACATGGAGTATAGGAGGATGAGGGGTGATCTTATAGAGGTGTACAAAATCATAAGAGGAATAGATTGGGTAGATGCACACTCTTGCCTGGGTTAAGGTGAAGGTGAAAAGATTTATAGGAATCCGAGGGGTAACTTTTTCACACAAAGGGTGGTGGGTGTATGAAACAAACTACCAGAGCAGGTAGTTGAGGCTGGGACTATCCCATCATTTAAGATAGACAAAAATGCTCTAGAAACTCAGACCTCAGGGTTTGAAGAAGGGTTTCGGCCTGAAACGTTGCCTATTTCCTTCGCTCCATAGATGCTGCCACACCCGCTGAGTTTCTCCAGCATTTTTGTCTACCTTCGATTTTCCAGCATCTGCAGTTCCTTCTTGAACACCCATCATTTAAGAAGTTAGACAGGTACATGGATAGGACAGGTTTGGAGGGATATGGACCAAGTGAGACTAGTGTAGCTGGGGCATTTTTGGCCGGTGTGGGCGAGTTAGGCCGAAGGGCCTGTTTCCACATTGTATCACTCTATCGCTCTGGTTCTACATTTGTTCTGGTTCTAAGTTTGCAGAATTCACAAATGCTGTGCCAGAATGAATTTCAAGGTAATCTGTAGTTGAAATAGTAAATGATACGAAGCTCTCCATACTCGAAGTCATGGGGTAAATATTTAACAGCCATTCAAATGGACAGTAAACAAATCAAGTTGGCAGATCATATTTCACATTTGAACCAGTTCAAAAATTGGATTTCCGTTATAGGAGCATGGGAAATCTGATCCACAGATGGATAGCTGATAAAATTTGGGAATAATGGGAACTGGTCCCTGGTTGCAGATGACAACACTTCTGGGCCCATATTGAACTAATTTAACTTTGTCTCATAAATTCCAATATTTAAGTAATGTTTTGATAGCTGTAGAATTATTTTGATTCCAATGAAAGGATATTTTTCTCTTTGCATCAGATGTTTACATTTCTTCCAATACTGTGACGAGTTTTTGAATGGACTTTGAAACGATCAAAGCTGAATAAAGCATTAGCACAGAATTAGAACATTTGATGCATTTAAACTTTAATCATGCAAAGATGCCTGTTCAATCATCTCCACTGATGTGTACAGCAGCACAAGAAAACAGTCATAATATTGTTTTTCACCAGAATAAGTAGCACGACACATCTCTATTTCTTTTGCTGTACAAAATGACTGAACTATAACGATTGGGTTAAAAAGCAAAGAGAGTTAAACTATTTACAAATCAGCTATGTACAGGAAATAAGTTAAGAAATATGTTTATTTCTACATATTGAAAACCCTGAAGATATGTGTAAGATGGAGTTCAGTTGGTACCACTATGGTTATGCATTCTTAGACAACCCGGGACTTGTGTACCAAAACGTAGGCTGATGCCGATTCTGAGGGAGTCCTGTCTTCAGGACGTGAAGTTAAATCATGGCTCCATCTACTCCTTCAGATGCATGTAAAAGATTCCATGATGCTATTTAAGAGTTATCCCCAGTATCATGGAAAATTTATCATAATCAATATTAACATATTTAATCTTATATTATTGTTTGTGTGAGAGTATTATGTGCAAATTAGTTACTATATGATTTACTTTCTACCAATGAGTAAATTTTGAAAAGTACTTCATTAGCTGTAAAGTGCATTGGGCCATCCTGGAGTATTGAATGTGGCATAAATATTCAAATCTTTATTTTACTTCCAGTTCTGATTTTTTTGTGAATAATAGTCGAATGAAGTAAAGTATAGCACAGTGCATACACACATGAAAATCACCTTTACCAATTATTGCAAAATACTTGGTGGATCTGAAATATAATTCCTTTGAGGAATATTTTAATCTTCTAAGTGCTGGCAGTGCAAGAATGCTGCATGGAATTCCTTCATGTATTTTATTTACTGAAAGTAAAATTAATTAAGTCCCACTGGTCAGTGTAGTTAGCTGATCGTCCCAATCAATTTGGAATCCATCGGAATTTGAAGCCACCACTGGGTGTCCTGGTGGTAAATGCATTACCTTGAGGAAATGCTAATGTCCTTATTGTGCAGTGATCACGAATTGAAGTCTTAAATGACACATCATTGTCCAACTCACTGCCACTTAAGTTGACTGCATTGCAGCCTGTAGATGTCTTAAGTCCATTGAAGCTTCCATACATGTTGATAGTTTCTTGTTCTTCAGTATAACTTTCTTCTCCTGAATTGCAATATACTTTAAGTTGTTTATAGTTTGTTTCATTCAGTGTTTCCAATGCTGCACTACATTTCTCTGAGATGTCTCTTAAGATCTCATCCACTTTATCACTCTCCTGGATATCAAAATAGGTTCCCTCAACTCGTTGCCGCTTATCTGGGGACCTTGGGGGAACAAGGTCCCCAGCAATCTCAGATGTGCTGTTTCTGGTATCCCGGCAATCTTGATTTATAAGTTTCTGATAAAAATTAAAAGCATTGATTAGATTTTATTTATAATTGCACCTTTCTTACAATGTGGTCTCACCAATCTCATACAGTTGTTGTGTGACATCCCAGCTGCTGTGCTCATTACCCTTACTGCTGAAGGTAAGAAAGCCATTTACCTTCTTCAACACCCTGCCTACCTGTTTCACCGCTTTCAGGGAACTCTGTACCTTTACCCCTGTTTCTTTCTTCTCTACAACATTCTCAGGGCCCAACCATATACTGCCCAGGACATTCCCTAGTTTGACTTACCAAAATGCACTATCTCACACTTCTCAGTGTTAAATTCCATCTGCCATTCCTTTGCCCTCTTCCATAGTTGAACCAGATCCTTTGGTAAACTTAGATAGCCATACTCATTGTCCACCAAACCACCAATTTTGGTGTTAGATGCAACTAACTAAGATGAACTACATTGTCATCCGAATCATGAATATAGGCGATGAACAATAAAAGACCCAGATCCTGCAGTACACTACTGGTGATAGGATTCCAATCACTCTTTCCAACAAGTCAATTTTGAATCTAGCTCACTCTTGCCTGAAAGGGAACCCAATGATTCATATACCTCAATTCCTCCCCCAATCCCCAGCACCAGCTTCATAACCATGTAATTATCTGTACCACCTTCTTGTTCCTTGCCTCTCTAATTTGTGCCTTAGGAGTAATCCTGAGATCCTTAAACTTGTACATTTCAAATTACTACCTAACACGCTAAATTTTATTTGCAGGACCTTATCTGTCTTCTTACCTATATCATTGGTACCAATATCGACCGTGACCTCTACGTCCTCATCCTCCCTGTTCACAATGTCCCGTACCTGTTTTGAGATTATTTTGACCCTGGCACTAGGGAGGCAATACATCATCCTAGAGTCTCACACATGGCCACATCATTTTCTCTCTGTGCCCCATACTCCATAGTTCCCTGTACCTATTGCTTACCTAGTTTTGGCATGACTCTGCCCCACAGCAAAACCACATGTGATGCAAGCGACCTGGCAGCTGCTGCTATTTTATCAGGATAGGCTCTCCAGCCCAACAGTATGGGAATTGGCACGTGTGTTTGATAGGGTGGTAGCCATAGGCAATTCCTGCGTTACCTGTCTACCTCTCTTGGTGGTCACCTCTTAATTTCCAATTCCCTGAAATGCCTAGTCCTTCTTCAAACAGCTTTTATTAAACCAGGTATGCACTTGATGTGTAATTATGCCAAGCTCCACTCATAAAAATGTAAATAATGGTGTGAACATTTATAATACTTACATCAAGGATTGATGCCAGATGTTTTGCCCTACTAGCGAGTTCTTTCAGCTGGATATTCCTCTCCTTCAGTGATAATATTTCACAGTGCTTTCTCTTCAAAGTGACTTGCAACTGCAATAGAGATTACTTATCATTCACAAAGGCTAACACTACACAGGTTGAGTATATGATGCATCACATATTCTAAAAGGATAGAACTGCAATTATATTTAATGCTTCATGAACAGACTAGTAGATGGTCAGAACTTGTTTTATTCATATTCAGATTCATTCTTTTTTATTGAGTTACTTCTAATATTTAAGACCTTGCATTTTAAAAACTCTGCTAGATACATGACGAGAGTTTTGCTCCCATTATGTATCTGGCAAGGGATTCTAATTTCCAGCAACTCAGTAAAAATAATTACATCCTCCTCATCTTTATTTACTACAAATATGTATTATTTTTCTCTTAAAGATACAATTGCCTTTGCCTCTATATAAATACTTTTTACCCATTACCTCTCCCCATTCTCTGAGAAGTAATGATGTCATCATCAATTATGCAGGTTCTGATCATAGGAAATAGCTCAATCTTTATTATTTTATAATGTTTTCACATTTATTAAGTATCCTCTTATTTTCTCCGTTTTAGTGGATTTGGCATTGGTAGCCCAAGTTGCTTCTGGCCTATGGTTCGCCTTGTCTGTCGTCAGCGTAATGTCTATACACTGTGTGTCTTCAATGGTTTTAATATCTTGTGTAAAACTGCTAACCATACTTTGCTTAACCAATGTTTTATTCAGTATATCCTGGAACATAATGGAGTAGCCTGGACCATTGAATTGGATAAGTGAATTAAGTACCACCACAACACCAGGAGGAAGTTAAATTAAAGTAATTAATTAGACCCACTATAATTTTTTTTAATGTTGTTGACAATTGTGACCGTGAAAGTATTTCATTATTGTAAAAAAGAACACATCGGGTTTACTAATTCCTTTCAGAAGGGGAAACCTGCCACCTGTACCTGGTGTGTATTATGGCTCCAGATCTATACCACTCCATTCAGGACCTATTTAGAACAGGCAACAAATACTGGCCTAGTCAGTGATGTTACTTCCCATGAATGAATAAAACATTTGGAGTCACCTTAATTTGAGACACAGTACAGTTGACATTATCCATTATCAATAGATTTGAAGATATTTCTGTTCATTTGTTTACAGGTGAGTGTATGATTGTATTTAGTGCGGAACAAACTGTAAGAATGTTCTGGTCTTCCAGATCATATTTCACTTAAGCATTTTCAGAAGAGAGAAAAATTGCTTAACAAAACTAGCCAGTCGTGCTAAATATATGAATCTTATATGTACACAGATATCTAACAAGAACCAGCTGGTTTTAATAATAAGCATATTCTTTATTTAGCTAGTTCTTTCCTGAGATCTTAATGTAGCTGACATTTACTGCAATCACTAGATGATCCAACTTCTTAGAGTAAGAGTAATATAGCACAGAAACAAGTCCCTTTCTCCCAACTTGGCGACCTGGATGCGCCATCTGTACTAGTCCCACCTGTTGCAGGATAGTTCCATTATGGTTTCTTCTTAAACCATATTGTTAAATTGTAATCAAAATGCATTAATCCTTTCAATTATAATATTTTCAACAAATGATTTAACAAATTTCAGGAATTTGTAAATATTGTTTTTATTGCACGATCTTTAATTATTACGATTATATCTATACTATCACACAACAGCATCTCCAAGTATATTTCTTACATGTTCATTTTCCACAAGAGCATCTCCCAGAGCTTTCTGATTTTCTTCGGCCACATCCCTCCAAAACTGCTCAGGTGGGTGTGTGTGGTCGGTTTGCAGATTCATCTCAATCAGAGAGTTGTGCGCAGCCGACATGGAAGAAGAAATGCACACGTCCAGATGAGACACATAGTCAGAAAACGGTAGGTATGCATCTGTCATGGACATGGGTTGCATCAACGATGTTGGGTCTGTGGACAAAAGGATTAACAATTCTATTATGTCTCTTCTCCTGATCTCCTACCTTTTATCCTCTTCTAATTCCTTTTCATCTCTAGCCTTATCCACCCATCTGCTTTTCAAAGCCCCTCAGCTGTATACACCTATCACTTGCCAGCCTTCTTCCCCCACCCCAACTCTGTCTTCCAGCTTTCTCTCCCCCCCCCACCTCCTCCTCAATCAGTCTGAAGAAGGGTCCCGACCTGTAACATCGTCTATCAATTTCCTCTGTGGATGCTGCCTGGCTCGTTGAGTTCCTCTATGACTTTGTGTTTTGCTTTAGCATGTGGGGTGTTGGATTAATGAATCATTGAGTATAAAATCAAAGAGCTTGCACAGACGATAGCGCAAGCCAACCTCCCTTCCATTGACTCCATCTACACTTCATGCTGCCTCAGCAAGTCCACCGGCATAATCAAGGAAAACCTCAGAGATAGTTCAGAAAGCCCTTGGTAATGAAGGAATTCAGTTACGTGGCAGGACAAATGAACCTTTGATTCTTGGAGAAAGAAACCTATGGTAGAATTTAATACAATGATTCAAACCTGTCATTGGTTTGGGCAGAATAGACAAAATGTGATCCTAGGAATGAGTGGGTTGACATATGATGAGCATTTGATGGCACTGGGCCGGTACCCGCTGGAGTTTACGGGGAACCTCATTGAAACTTACAAAATATTGAAAGGTCTGGATGGAGTGCTTGTGGGGAGGATGTTTCCACTAGTGGGAGAGTCTAGGACCAGAGTTCATAGCCTCAGACATAAAGGACATTCCTTTAGGAAGGAGATGAGGAGGAATTTCATTAGTCAGAGGGTGGTGAATCTGCCACAGAAGTCTCTGGAGACCGTCAATGGATATTTTTAAGGCAAAGAAAGATAATTATTGATTAGTACGGGTGTCAGGAGTTATGGGAAGAAGCCAGGAGAATGGGGTTAGGAGGGAGAAATAGATCAGCCATGGTTAAATGGCGGAGTAGATTTGATGAGCCGAATGGCCAAATTCTGCTCCTATCACTTATGAACTTATGAAGGAACTGCAGATGCTGGGTTACACCGAAGATAGACACAAAATAATGACCCGCTGAGTAACCAGCATTTTGTGTCTATAGACGAGTAGAAGCAGTTTTCACTGACAGGAGGTTGCGTATCTTTAAAACATAGCTTGAAAATGATTGACAAAATAAATAGCCAGCAGGAATAAGCGAAAAACGCAAGGAATCATGGGATTTGTCAAAGGTCATTCGCGATAAAGAAAAAGCAAACGAAGCACTGGCTGTATAAATGGTGTATAAATTCTTATCTTTATTCACAATTCTTGTGTAAAAATATATTTAATCTGAGGAACGGGGGTGCCAGGTAGTGGGAGAGTGGGGTGTAATAGCGAGAGAAATGGGCAGATGCGAGTGGGACAGGGAGAGAGTCTGGACCGGTGGAGAGACATTCTCGGCATCTGAACTGCTGTGTGTGTAGAGACCTGCATTTCATCCGTAGTCAGGATCGAACTCGGATCCCCGGCGCTGCAAGCGCTGTTGAATTGCTACTGGACTGTCCCTGTCCCTGTCCCTCCCGAATGTCCCATCCCTGTCCGGGGGCAGCCGGAGATGTCCGAGGTGACCCTGGATTGACGGGACACTGGCCCGGGGCATTGGTGGCCCCAGGCTTACAGCCGGTGTGGAAGAGAAGTACTAACTTCAGCTCAACTCTGTGTGTCCCGCCGGGTTAACCGACAGCCCTGGACTGATGGGACTCCGGCCGGGAACAGTGGCGGCCCCAGGCTAACAGCCAGCGCGGAGAAGAAGCGCTAATTTTGACAGGCAGCAACTTTGGGGAAAAGGAATAAGTGAGGTTTCGGGTCAAGCCCTTCTCCAGAGATGTTGCCTGACCCACGGAGTTACTCCAGCATTTTGTGTGTATCCCTGTTGATGACTGGTGCTCGGCTTTCACTGGCACCGAGGGGGTTAACCGACAGCCACTAGATAAGGTGAGAGGTGCAGCTGACGGTCTCCGGCCCGTCGAGGAACAGGTTCCTTGGGAGCTGGAACAGAGTTGAGCTGGAGTTAGCGCTTGTTCTCCGCGCTGGCTGTAAGCCTGGGCCCGCCACTGCCTCTGGGCCGGTGTCCCGTTAGTCCAGGGTCACCCTGGACATCTCCAGCTACCTCTGGACAGGGATAGGACACTCGGGAGGGGACTGGGATGGTCCAGTAGCAATTCAACAGCGCTTGCAGCGCCGGATATCCGGCTTCGATCCTGACTACGGATGAAACGTAGGTCTGTACACATGCAGCAGCTGAGCTGCCGAGAATGTTTATCGCGAATGACCTATGACCTGGGCATGCGCAGTAGGAATACCGAAATCGCTTATTGCGTAAAAGAGCGGTGGGAGAAGATTTCACGAACTTTCAAAATGAAAACTAAGCCTTTCATAGGAAATGTGGGTCGATGGGAAAGGGCAGGAGAGAGGTGCAAATGGACCAGCATGGTCAAGGTGGGCCGAATGGCCTTTTGTGGTGCTATTTGTTTTCTGTGATGAACACACTGCATTGCGCTCGAGTTGCATCCATGGCTTTCCCTGTACACTGTCAGGGTTATTAAGGGGCCCGTGTGACATTGATGTTGGATTTAAATTAAAGAAGCAATATGCAAGAAAATCCGGATTTTGAAACTAACTGAACAATCTTCAGCCCCACGATAAAGCTCTGGGTCGATGTATCTCGACATCCAGTGTCCGCATAGTTACTGAGCGAGGGTGTACTGTGGTGGTGCGGTGTATCATAGCACAACCTGACTCGAAGCGTCACCCATTCCTTCTCTCCAGAGATGCTGCCTGTTCCGCTGAGTTACTCAGGGTGTTTGTGTCTATCTTCTGAAGGAAGGATTGTTTGTTGATCTTTGTACATTCATTGCGGCTAGAATTGTTGACACTTCATCATTAGCTACACTGCCGTCCGCGTCTAGATAAACAACGCGTGTCCAACATCAATAAACAACCTCAGATGTTCTACAATAATTAATCGCAAGAATGGTTTTGCTAGATGCCGCGTTCGTTCATGGTTCTAACTACAGGTGGCTTTCGCAAAACGTAAAAGATGTACGAGGAATAACCTAAATAGCTCTATTTTGTAATTCCTAGTCGCTTCAAGTATGTCGAGTGCCTGCAGAATGACCAGTGTTAATCTGAACCCGTTTTGCAATGTTTTCCGAAGAAACCTCTTTAAATGGTAGTATCGCCTCAATGTTCTAACCTTTGGAAGGCTGCAGAGTTAATGGCCCAGCAAAGTCAAGATTCCCTTTTAAACGTGCTCATTGTTATATCTTTCACCAGTGTGTTCCTTTGTTTCCAATGGCAACGACTGATGAGAGCTTGAGAACTGCATTAATATGTAATCAGGATTCCTTTAACACTGCGCGTACTTCCTGATGGTTTCATCAGGACACGGTGGAATGAGATGTACTTACCACACATGATATCCACATCTTTGAAATCCTGCAGGTCAAACGCTGATGCTTCCTGTAACTGCAAATTCTGTAAAAAGGAAAAAAAAACATTTCTGTAATGAAATTCCATCCTCCAAATAAAGATTTAAGTTCATCCTGTAGCTATTGTTTACAAGGAAATGTAAACAATAGATACACGATGAACTAAAATTTGCGCACACATATTTGCACGAAAAAATAAAGTTTTTCGCTGTAACTCGGTACACGTGACAATAAACTAAACTAAACTAATGTATAGGAAGGAACTGCGGATGCTGGTTTACAAAAGACATCCAGACACATAATGCTGGAGTAACTCAGCGGGACAGGCAGCATCTCTGGAGAGAAGGAATGGGTGACGTTTCGGATCGAGACCCTTCTTCCGACTGTGGGTCTCGACCCGAAACGTCACCTATTCCTTCTCTTCAGACATGCTGCCTGTCCCGCAGCTTTACTCCAGCGTTTTGTGTTAAACTAAACTAATAGTATACACCTATAATAAATCATGTATTATAAGCAATATTTCAAAGGCATACCTGGAAATCAAATTCCCATTGAGGAAATGGCATGTGACAGGTTTGGAGTGCCATTGGAAGAGCTTCCTGTTCGCCTGCAAAGGTCTGTTCCTATTAGATTGCACTAGCTCCTCACAAACTACCGTTCCGTGTATTTAGGCCTGATTGTCTACAATAGCAACAACAATTAAACTGGGAACAATTCTTGAGGTCGACAGCACAATGTAAAGCTGCAAATGCAGGTCACCATCGAAGTGCTCAGTTCCTGGCGTCTGTTCCCTGGCGGCTGCGAGTTTGCGACCAGGTCTGAGCAGCATCTATCTATCTGTACACTCTTACTGGCGATCCATGATCTGAGGTAGCGCACTGGCTTTTAGCTTCGCTAACTTGACTTGGGAGCAGCTACTGCACCGCCAGCCCTTACTTCCCTTCAATAGGGCAGCCACACGAGCCAACCACAGCGCACCTGCAGCCTACAAAATATCTTCACACTTCAACACAGTCAAAGATTAACCCAGCTTGTTGTTTCAGCGGCTTGACACTGATTCTCGGCAGCATTCCTGCCACGCCCGGAGCCCGTGTGTGGTCGGGGTTACGTAATGCGAACTATCCAAACAAGGAAGCGACCAAAAGGAGATCGGACTTTTCTTAATTACAACCTTCGGAGACGTTAACATCCAACATACAGTAAGCTTTGGCGCCTTCCGCCTGCACTGGGAAAGGTAAACACGAACTTCCTAATGGGCATCACAGAGACTGATGGAGACTGAGGTTGGCACAGAGACGGATGTGTTTTTAATAGTTATTCCCACATTTCATCCACACTGCCCGCTTCACCGAGGTGCTGTTTCTTTTTCCGAAGGTAACGGGTACTGCTGGCAAGTCAATGTTTTTTGCCCTTCTCTGACTACGTGTCAGAAGATGAACACCCCTCTCGAAAAGGGTCACTGCCTGTGGTCATTGTTTAGGTTTATTATCGTCACGCCTACCCGGGCACAGTGAAAAGCTATGTTATTTCATGCTATCCAATCAAATCTGACAACACTGTACATAAATACAAAGAAGCCAAACTCAAAGTGCAATAAGTAGAGCAAAGGAAAAAATACAGAGCTCAGAATATAAATCTCAGCATTGCTGCGCACCAATCTGTGGAATTATTTGCCACAGAAGGCTGTGGAACCCAAGTCAAAGGATCTTTTTAAAGGAGAGATAGATTCTTGATTAGTATGGGTACTGGGGGTTATGGGGAGAAGGCAGGAAAATGGGGTTAGGAGGGAGAGATAGATCAGCCATGATTGAATGGTGGAGTAGACTTGATAGGCAGATTGGCCTAATTCTCCTCCTATCACTTATGACCTTATGACACCAGTTCCTTAGGAAGTCCAATAGCCACAATGGGTTAGAGATGAATTGACCAGTACCCTGGCTTAAGGAAGGGCCGTTCATAAACCGGATATGGGGAAGAAGCTGTTCCTGAGTCTGGTGGTGGTACGTGCTTTCAGGCTTCTGTATCTTCTGCCGGATGGGAGTAGAGAGCAGAAGGAATGACGGGTTGGATTATGATTTTGATTTTATTAGTGATTAAGGCACAAGTGTTACATAATGATAAGGATAAGTTTGCTGCATTGTGTCCTTAAAGTTCTGTGTGTTCTTCTGTAGTAGGAGAGAGTGGTTACTTGCCCTGGTAGTGTTGAGGAAAGGATGATGGGGGGTTCATGTTATTGGGGGGTCGGTCTCACATAATTTCACCAGTGTATTTCTTTTAACTCAACCCAATCAAGAATTAATGTAATATTCTAAACTTCAAAAAATAAGAATTCCTAATTTTATTTCCTCTGCTCTGGTTGGGCCCACTATTCCTGCTCAAGTAACAAAGTTGAGGGTAGAGGGAGATAGTGAGTATGTGTAGGAATCAGATCCTCCCATTTAATTTTCCCGGACAGTAATATTTTGCCCTAAACTACAGCTGCTGATAGATGATGATCGGTTCTATAGACTTGAGCTACTGTTCGATTCATCTCTACTCCTTTCCTTCCTGTTCAATTGAATTAATTCCAACCTAACCTCCCACTCAGTGATAAAGATGAGAGCTCCTACATTAATAACATTAATGGTGAGTCATCAACTTTATTCAGCATATCAAATGAACCATGTTGTCTGACACTGAACTACATAGCCACTTATTGCAATCATAGTTAGGGAAGACATATTTTATTTCAGGCAAGTAGTAAAGATATACCACAACTGGCATTAATATGCATAGATTTATTAAGCCTGTATTCCTAGGTAATCTAAGGGGCAGCACAGTGAAGACACAGTGGTGCAACTTGTAGAGCTGCTTCCTCACAGCTCCAGAGACCCGAGTTCAATCCTGACCTCGGGTGCTCTTTGTGTGGAGTTCGCACATTCTCCCTGTGACTACGTGGGTTTCCTCTGGATGCTTCAGTTTCCTCCCACATCCCAAGGACATGTAGGTTAATTGGCCTCTGTAAATTGCCCCTAGTGTGTAGTGGATGCAAATGTGGGATAACATTGAACTACTGTGAACGGGTGATCGCTGGTCAGCATGGACTGGGTGAGCCGAAGGGTCTCAATCCATCTGTATCTCTAAACTATACTAAACAATGACCCTGACCAAAAATAAGTATTTTTAAATGTAGTACTAACATATTAGTGATAGTACCAAAAATGTAAAACCCAACCTAACAATTAACAGTTCTTCAAGGAAGAAAATGCAACAAATAAATAGCGTTATGTAACTTAATTAAATCTGTCCCAATTATCACTGACCTTGATTCAGGATGCCAAGGTACATGAAAATCTTGCCCATAATAATCTCTCTGTAATAATTATTATTTTCTGCAGCATTTGCTACATATCTTATGATTGAACATTTGAATCAGTTTTATTAAAGTTTATGTACAACAACAACTACTTTAATGCTGACCGGTTTATTTATGACAATTATGACGTTCAAAAAGAGATTTTGACAGATTATTTGTAGGAAGGGGTTATGAGCCAAATTCAGGCAAATGGAACAAGCCCGGAATGTCAACTTGTTTGGCATAGGCGCGTTGGGCCCACGAGCCCATTTCCACGCTGTATAGCTCTATGATTCTATTTAACAAGAGTTGTCTCCATTCGGTACATGAATTTGATTAAAGTAAGAAGTAAGAAATCTTCACAAATTGTTCAGTATATACAGTGGCTTGCAAAAGTTTTCATACCCCTTGAACTTTTCCACATTTTGTCACGTTACAACCACAAACATAAATGTATTTTATTGGGATTTTATGTGATAGACCAACACAAAGTGGTGCATAATTGTGAAGTGGAAGGAAAATGATACATGGTTTCCAAATTTTTTACAAATAAAAAACTGAAAAGTGTGGCGTGCAAACGTATTCAGCCCCCCTGAGTCAATACTTTGTAGAACCACCTTTCGCTGCAATTACAGCTGCTAAGTATTTTGGGGTATGTCTCTACCAGCTTTGCACATCTAGGGACTTAAATTTTTGCCCATTCGTCTTTGCAAAATAGCTCAAGCTCAGTCAGATTGGATGGAGAGCATCTGTGAACAGCAATTTTCAAGTCTTGCCAGAGATTCTCAATTGGATTTAGGTCTGGACTTTGACTGGTGCATTCTAACACATGAATATGCTTTGATCCATTGTATCTCTGGCTGTATGTTTAGGGTCGTTGTCCTGCTGGAAGGTAAACCTCTGCCCCAGTCTCAAGTCTTTTGCAAACTCTAACAGGTTTTCTTCCAAGATTTACCTGTATTTGGCTCCATCCATCTTCCCATCAACTCTGACCAGCTTCCCGTCCCTGCTGAAGAAAAGCATCCCCACAGCATGGAGTGGGGATGGTGTGATGTGCAGTGTTAGTTTTCCGCCACACATAGCGTTTTGCATTTAGGCCAAAAACCTCAATTTTGGTCTCATCAGACCAGAGCACCTTCCTCCACATGTTTGCTGTCCCCCCCACATGGCTTGTGGCAAACTGCAAACGGGACTTCTTATGGCTTTGTTTCAACAATGGCTTTCTTCTTGCCACTCTTCCATAAAGGCCTGATTTGTGGAGTGCACGACTAATAGTTGTCCTGTGGACAGATTCTCCCACCTGAGCTGTGGATCTCTGCAGCTCCTCCAGAGTTACCATGGGCCTCTTGGCTGCTTCTCTGATCAATGCTCTCCTTGCCCGGCCTGTCAGTTTAGGTGGACGGCCATGTCTTGGTAGGTTTGCAGTTGTGCCATACTCTTTCCATTTTTGGATGATGGATTGAACAGTGCTCCGTGAGATGTTCAAAGCTTGGGATATTTTTTTATAACCTAACCCTGCTTTAAACTTCTCCACAACTTTATCCCTGACCTGTCTGGTGTGTTCCTTGGGCTTCATGATGCTGTTTGTTCACTAATGTTCTCTAACAAACCTCTGAGGCCTTCACAGAACAGCTGTATTTATACTGAGATTAGATTACACACAAGTGGACTCTATTTACTAATTAGGTGACTTCTGAAGGCAATTGGTTGCACTGGATTTTATTTAGGGGTATCAGAATAAAGGGGGCTGACTACTTTTGCACGCCACACTTTTCAGTTTTTTATTTGTAAAAAATTTGAAAACCATGTATCATTTCCCTTCCACTTCACAATTATGCGCCACTTTGAGTTGGTCTATCACATAAAATCCCAATAAAATACATTTACGTTTGTGGTTGTAACGTGACAAAATGTGGAAAAGTTCAAGGGGGATGAAAACCTTTGCAAGCCACTGTAGTTTTCCATGCCTTGAGTCTCGTTTCATTTGGTGTTTGTAAATCAATGTCTAACTGTTAATGTCATTAGACTACCTTCACTGATTTACAAATACTAATTTACTGCCAGCTACTGTACTCTCCAAAGGTCCCCACTGAGTAAATTAGAGACACCGTGTGTCGTTTCTCTTTTGTTTTAGTAATTAGTTCTAATTAATTTTGGGTAGACACAAAATACTGGAATAATGCTGCGGGACAGGCAGCATCTCTGGAGAGGAGGAATAGGTGCCGTTTTGGTTCGAGACCCTTCTTCAGACTGATATCACGGGACTGGGCTGTACAGAGATAAAATGTAGTCGGACAGTAAGACTAGTGGGATAACTGGGAATGGAGAGGGAAAGCAAAGGCTACTTGAAGTTAGAGAAGTCAATGTTCATACCACAGGGGTGTAAGCTACCCAAGTGAAATATGAGGTGCTGTTCCTCCAATTTGAGTTGAGCCTCACTCTGACAATGGGGGTGGCTTAGGACAGGAAGGCAATTTGGGAATGGGAGGGGAGTTAAAGTGCTGAGCAATGGTCTCTGCGACTTCCCATCAACCATTGTGTATAAGAAAGACATGACATTAAAACAGGTGCACTCTATTTGTGAAAGACATTAAATATCGAAATTTCCAATCTCATATGCAACATAATTGGCATAAATGTTAACTTGGTTTCTCTGTCCATGTTTCCCAGCTTTTCTTTTGTTTTGCTACCTTTTACACAAGCACCCCTGTCTGCACCTTATAAAAAGAAACAGGTGAGGAAATAGAATATTGGCTGTTGGCATAGGAAGCTCATAATTGGGTATTAGCCACTAAAAATTATTTACAGTTACTGAAGAGTAGCGGCCAGTGGAATGGACCAGAAGGGCCTAGAAGGAATCTATTGCAATTAGTCTCAAGAAGGGTCTCCAACTGAAATGTTACCCTTCTCTGTCCTCCAGAGCTGCTGTCTGAACCACTAAGTTACTCCAGCATTTTGTGTGTTTTTTAAATAGATCGAGCAGAATATGTTTGAAAAAAGGCAGCAGTGAGTTTTGATGCATAGATTTCTATATAACCTTCTCACCCTTCGACCCTGTATCTGGGGTCATTAACAGTGTAATGGGGATCATGACAGAAGCCTCCTCGTGGCGATCCCTGGAAACAACAACACGATGCACTCAGTGATGCGTCGGGCGACCAATTCGGTCAACATGTTGGACGACGACGGAAGCCAACAGCGAGCTATGCATCGTCCGACACACGAGCGAACAAACAGTGCAATACAGCAAAAGTTAACACAAACCACAGCCACGAGCACCCTACCCATCGCATCTTGGTCCTACTTCTTACATCTATTATGACACAGGCAACTCACTCCTACTCGAAACACTCCTATAATACCCAATGATAGGTCATCAACCTGAAATGTTAACTTTGTTTCTCTGTCCATAGATTCTGCCTCGTCTGCTGAGTATTTCCGTCATTGTTATGAGATTCAAAGAACCACATTTTAAATGTATACAATTAAAATTGATTAAATGTGCTTTCCAAATTAAAGATGTAATTAAAGCCTCTTTAGAAAATGTGTTATGTCAGAACCATGCACACAATACAACAGTATTATGTTATATTTCAAGTAATTTTCAAAGTTTATGCTACCAAAATGTTTTTAAATGATTTTGTTTCCAACAGCTTTTGTATGATGCACACCACTCTTTTCTCCTCTCCCATCAGACAAGAGGCACAGAAGTTTAAAAACGTATACCTCCAGATTCAGGAGCAGTTTCTTCAGGCAACTGAACAGTCCTCTCATCAATTAGAGAGCAGTCCTGGCCTCCCATCTACCTCATTTGAAACTTTTAAACTATCTTTAATTGGACTTTATCGGACTTCAATGTTATATCTTTGCACTAAATGTTGTATCTTTATCCTTTATTTGTGCACTGTAAATGTATTCATATGTAGTCTTTTCTAGCATCTTGCTGGTTGCATCTTCTGATGGTGGTTATTTGATAATTAAAAGGTTGGCAGAAGCCACGGCAGAACTAGGGTGGCAGCAGCTATTCCAATTTTTCGACATAACTTAGGACAAGTAGGAGATATGTAATTAATTTACAGGGAGCTGTAGGAGTTATCTACATAGATGGTAAGAACATTTCACTTAAGCCAAGTCCAATAAAGTTTAATGGATTCCCTTGTGGTCAATTTCATTTGGAACATGAACTGAAGAAGGTTCTAGACCCGAAACGTCACCTGTTCCTATTCTCCAGGTATGCTGTTTGACCCGCTGAGTTACTCCAACTTTATGTGTCTATCTACAGCTTCTAAATGACTGCTCCATCAAACCCACACACAGCTCTATGCAGTATAACCTACTCACTCACTGAACAACAATCATTATCCATCAGAACTCTTCACAAGCATTGTTATGATCCATAACAGGAATAATGCTCCCGATGTTCGGGGAGTCCAGAACCAGGGGTCAGAGTTTCAGAATAAGAGATGTGGCAAAACTTTCTTGGACTGAGATGAGGCAAAACCTTTTCACCCAGAGAGTTGTGAATCTGTGGAATTATCTGCCACAGAAGGCAGTGGAGGCCAATCCACTAGAGTTTTCAAGAGAGAGTTAGGTATAGTTGTGGATTGGAGGATAGCTAATGTTATCCCACTTTTCAAGAAAGGAGCGAGAGAGAAAATGGGGAATTACAGACCAGTTAGCCTGACGGTGGTGGGAAAGATGTTGGAGTCAATTATTAAAGAGGTATTAATGGGGCATTTGGATAGCAGTAAAAGGATTAGTCCAAGTCAGCATGGATTTATGAAAGGGAAATCATGCTTGACTAATCTTCTGGAATTTTTTGAGGATGTGACAAGTAAAATGGATGAAGGATTGCCAGTGGATGTAGTGTATCTAGACTTTCAGAAAGCCTTTGATAAGGTTCCGCACGGGAGACTGGTGACTAAAATTAGAGCACATGGTATTGGGGGTAGGGTGTTGACATGGATAGAAAATTGGTTGGCAGACATGAAGCAAAGAGTAGGAATGTACGGGTCCTTTTCAGAATGGCAGGCAGTGGCGAGTGGAGTGCCGCAAGTCTCGGTGTTGGGGCTGCAACTGATTACCATATATATTAATGATTTGGAAGTGGGAATTAGGAGCAACACTAGCAAGTTTGCGGATGACACAAAGCTGGGTGGCAATGTGAACTGTGAAGAGGATGTTAGGAGGATGCAGGGTGACCTGGACAGGTTGAGTGAGTGGGCAGATGCATGGTAGATGCAATATAATATACATAAATGTGAGGTTATCCACTTTGGCGGCAAAAACAAGGGGGCAGATTATATCTCAATGGGGTTAGGCTAGGTAAGGGGGAGGTGCAGCGAGACCTGGGCGTCCTTGTACACCGGTCACTGAAAGTTGGTGTGCAGGTACAGCAGGCAGTGAAGAAAGCCAATGGAATGTTGGCCTTCATAACAAGAGGATTTCAGTATAGGAGTAAAGAGGTTCTTCTGCAGTTGTATAGGGCTCTAGTGAGACCACATCTGGAGTATAGTGTACAGTTTTGGTCTCCTAATTTGAGGAAGGACATCCTTGTGATTGAGACAGTGCAGCGTAGGTTCACGAGATTGATCCCTGGGATGGCGGGACTGTCATATGAGGAAAGATTGAAAAGACTAGGCTAGTTTAGAAGGATGAGGGAGGACCGTATAGAAACATAGTAAACATAGAAAAATTATAAAAGGACTGGACAAGCTAGATGCAGGAAAAATGTTCCCAATGTGGGGGAGTCCAGAACCAGGGACCACAGTCTTAGAATAAAGGGGAGGTCATTTAAGACTGAGGTGAGAAAAAAAAGTTTCACCCAGAGAGTTGTGAATTTATGGAATTCTCTGCCACAGAGGGCAGTGGAGGCCAAGTCACTGGATGGATTTAAGAGAGAGTTAGATTGAGCTCTAGGGGCTAGTGGAGTCAAGGGATATGGGGAGAAGGCAGGCATTGGTTATTGATAAGGGACAATCAGCCTTGATCACAATGAATGGTGGTGCTGGCTCGAAGGGCCGAATGGCCTCCTTCTGCACCTATTTTCTATGTTTCTAAGTTTCTATAGCTCTTGGGGCTAACGGAAGCAAGGGATGTGGGGGAGAAAGGAGGAAGGGGTACAGATTGGGGATTATCAACCATGATCATATTGAATGGCAGTGCTGGCTCGAAGGGACGAATGGCCTACTCCTGCACCTATTTTCTGTGTTTCTATGTGTTTTTTCTTTGACTGGATAGCACGCAAACAAAAGCTTTTCACTGTATCTCGGTAAACGTGACAATAATAAACTAAACTTAACTAATCGAGAATAAAGAATTCACAGTTTCAGTACCTTGAAACACACACAATGTCATTTACTCTCATACAAAAATATAGAATAAATCACTGACATTCTCACACAATATGAAACACATACATACATATTTTATCTATTTTCTATAAGAATTATGCAAACAGAATATCTACTCTCTCGTGCAGACACGTAATAAATTCACATTGCAATACCTCTCTCACACACATACACACGCAAATACGCACATCGTCAACACTTGTTCAAATATGTAATTGTCTGCTTCATATTCTCCCAAACAGATAAAATAGATTACTAATTCAGGGCAAACTCAAACATATACACAACTGAACCGAGGACATTTCTAATTCGTTCATCTTCAAAACCATGCAATCATTTATAGATTCGTCCATGTATACTAAAGACACTCTCTAAGTTTGATATACTGGCCATTCACATTTACACACCACGCTTATTACTGTCTGAAGAAGGGTCTCGACCCGAAACGTCGCCTATCTCCTTCGCTCCTTAGATGCTGCTGCACCCGCTGAGTTTCTCCAGCTTTTTGTGTAACCCACGCTTATTACTACCCCTTTCTCGTTAATTCAGTGAACCTGACACACTTTCGCTCTCGTTCTCATTGATATACGCAGCACCCAGTTATTTCCACATTCTCATTCACTCTAACAGGCGTCACGCACCTGGCGGGTTGGTGCATTTGATGATTCCTGGTGTAGACCAGATGTGCACTCGGCCAAGTCTTGCCATACCGTTTCATCTATAGTCACCAATGCTAACAAAAATGAACAGATACACATGTTGGACTTTGAATAAAAATAACACGAACATGGTGTTGTGAGTAAAGTGAGTAAAGTCTGCACCTGGGTCTGGGGCGATCGCCGCTGTCTCAGTATAGAGGGCCACCTGCGAGGAAGCGCCGCACATGTTCTGCCCGTCTCTCTGCGCATCACAGAAAAACAACAACGCAAAGCAGTGTTTTGTCAATCGAATTTTGGACATTAAAATACACATATTACTCACATAGAGTCACAATAAAGCTATTGGACGGGAGCAAAGAGCGACGACTTAAAATCAGTTCCAAAACGTGCAATCCTCTGATGAATATGCCAATGGAATGAACGGATTGCATTCAGAATTGCCTCTTGACATGTATTAAATCGGCGATCTTGGTGGTAATGCACAATATTAGATGCAAATGGAAATGGCATTTACATCGCATCCTGTGGCCCGGCGCAACCACCCAATGTGGAAATCATACTTTCGGTGTTCTGAAATAACCTCTGCTATAACATGACAGCCCATCGTCGAGGATGGTGTACCTTCTTGTCAACTTTGGGACGCAGCTTGCCAGAAGTTCTCAACTCTGCCATCCTGTTCGGGTAACTTTCTCCAAAGACTTTCCTTCCATTTTGCATTTCGACTGCCTTTCTGCTTATAGTAATATAACTATTTATTTTCGCTGTTATGTGCTGACAATTTATAACTGGTTTATACTCCGAAGTCTTAAATAAGATTATTATCATTAATTGCCGATTTGTGGCCTAAATAACCTAAAGGCCGAGGATAAAATGATTATCGGTCGGAAAGCTATCAGCCTTATAGCGGGGATATGCACAGTTATTGCTTTAACCAATCAAACGTTTCCTATTTCGTCTCCACGGGGAAAAAAAGCGTCCTTGGAGATGTGTAATTGCTGCAGGAAGGAGCGCTTAACGCCCCTTGCAGGCAGGTAGGCAGGGTGAGCGCCAGAGGTGGCGCCTTCAAGACAAGGCAATCTGTGCATGAGAGCGGCGCTAAATTTAAAGCCCCGCAATCTCCCGAGACTGTCCGTTGTTTTTAATCTGCGCCCTTTTCTCGTTCGTTGGCGCCACTTCAACTGTAATTCTACAAAACTGCAGAACTGTTCAGAAATGTATAGCCTTTAACGAGGTCCGGCCCGAAGTTAAATCCCCTGCTATCTGACAGTTTTCGTCTTCGAGGGACAGAATTAATTGGTTTGTTATAATACTAAAGGACAATTAGTGCGTTTTGTCAGTCTCACGTTGATGTGAATGCAAAACACAGTCCCACTGTGAAAGTGTTTAATCACGCACTATTTCCTTGTTTAACAAACACGACTCATTGAAACCATCGAGGCAATGAATTGTATAATTATACTTAATTGTACCAAGTAATTGAGAATTGTTGGTTGTATACTGATTTTTCCTTTGCAATGTCATAAGGCTTTGAGTTTTAGAGGAAAATAGATAACATATTTAGGTAATTTGGTGTAATTTTTTACATTCAAAGTGTTAAGATTCACATTTTATTGCTTGGCTGAGCATTTAAAACCATACCCGATATACGTACCGAAAAATAAATTGATACATTTGATCTCTATTAATGTCTTTCGCGTGTGATTTTTAATTTTCCGATACCTATTTACATGTGCGGTATTCTACTAGCATCTTTGTTTTAATTAGTAGATTTGGGAGGACACTTGCAAATAAGTTACCAATTAATATTTTTTCAATGAACAATAGTTAATTATGAAATGTAGTGTCTATGTCTATTTTACGCAATAATCTATTATTTCTATAAAATGCAATGTACAATTGTATTTAAACCGAAAGTAAATGGAGTCGAAACTTCCTGCTCTTGGTTTAGTTGATGACCACGCAGATTTCCGTGCATCTGCGTGGTCAGCAAGGGAAAAGGAGAGTAAGAACACTATACAATCCATCTGATCGCTTCCGCCGGCCTGCTAGATTGGTCTGTGTACCAAATCCACGCGTGTATGTTCGATTTGAGTAACATCCTGCTAACCCACTTCAGATTCCCCTGCTCCAGAAGAATCAAAGTTGGCCAAAGCATTGCAGATGCTGGAAATCTGAAAAAGACACAACAAACGGAGACAAATAAAATTGCGGTTACTGGAATCTAGAGCAAGAAATAAAGTGCTGGAGTAACGCAGCGGGTCAGGCAGCATCTATGGAGGGAATAGACAGACGATCTTTCTTCAGACTGATGGAGTGAGGAAAGTAATCTGGAACATAGAGGTGGGGCAAAGCCCGAGTCCCCCATTTCCCTTTTATCTACCTCTTTGGACTCGCACCCCCACCCCCATCGCCTCGATGAACCAACCCATCTAAATTTAGGTCCATGTCGGTTATATATATATCACACACACCAGAGCCGCCAGCACATATCCCTGTGGAATCGTGTAGGAAGGAACTACAGGTGCTGGTTTAAAATGAGGATAGCCACAAAATGCTGGAGTAACTCAGCGGGTCAGACAGCATCTGTGGAATTATTTTGAAGAAGGGTCTCGACCCAAAAAGTCACCTGTTCCTTTCCTCCAGAGATGCTGTCTGACCTGCTGAGTTACTTCAACTTTTTATGTCTATCCCTGTGGAACTCCACTGGTTCCAGTTGGGAATTGGCTATGTCTCAGCGATTGGCGTTTTTGTGATCGCAGGGCAGCAGCAAACAAGTATGAGCGAGCGAGCGAGGATGTCTCAAATGAAAGTCTATTTGGGCAACAATTTACAGTGACTAGATTCCAAAGTAATTTATTGAAAGTGAAGAGCTTTGGGATATCGTGGATAAATTGTGTAAAAACAAAATCTTCTTATTTTACTTTTATCCTTGTGAGAAATGTCCATATAACCATATAACAATTACAGCACGGAAACAGGCCATCTCGGCCCTTCAAGTCCATGCCGAACAACTTTTTTCCCTTAGTCCCACCTGCCTGCACTCATACCATAACCCTCCATACCCTTCTCATCCATATGCCTATCCAATTTATTTTTAAATGATACCAACGAACCTGCCGCCACCACTTCCACTGGAAGCTCATTCCACACCGCTACCACTCTCTGAGTAAAGAGGTGTCGCACCCTTTAAAACTGAAAGATCGATTTTCTACATAGAAATGATCTGTGCACATTGTTCACATAACAGTTTGTCTGCCATTGAATAAAACAACATACAGATTTTTGCAAGCTGCCTAAGATAAAGGTTACAAATGAAGTCATTTCCCAATTGCACTTCTCCAAGTCAGTGAAAAGATTGCCCACGGTTGGAATATTGAGTTAGCTGCAGGCGTGATACCGTAATTATATGTAAGCTGTGGATGTTTTCCTTTATCCATGGTTCAGAAGCTGGAGAGCCTAGACCCACTCCAGGAAGGCCAGATAATCACAGAATGCTCACATCTTGGAAGGGAATCAGTAGCCCCATTAAGGAGCAAGGGGCGGTAGGAGAGTGAACCAGGGTCTTTTCAATCTTTCCTCATATGACAGTCCCGCCATCCCAGGGATCAATCTCGTGAACCTACGCTGTACTGCCTCAATCACAAGGATGTCCTTCCTCAAATTAGGAGACCAAAACTGAACGCAATACTCCAGATGTTGTCTTACCAGAGCCCTATACAACTGCAGAAGAACCTCTTTACTCCTATGCTGAAATCCTCCTGTTATGAAGGCCAACATTCCATTAGTTTTCTTCACTGCCTGCTGTACCTGTAAGACAACTTTCAGTGACCGGTGTACAAGGACACCTAGGTCTCGCTGCACCTCCCCCTACCTAACCTATTCACAACCCCATTGAGATAATAATCTGCCCCCTTGTTTTTGCCACCAAAGTGGGTAACCTCATATTTATCTATATTATACTGCATCTGCCACGCATCTGCCCACTCACTCAACCTGTCTAAGACACCCTACAACCTCCTAGCATCCTCTTTACCATTCACACTGGCACCCAGCCTTGTGTCATCTGCAAACTTGCTAGTGTTACTTTTAATCTTATCATCTAAATCATTAATATATATTGTAAATAGTTGCAGCCCCAGCACCGAGCTTGCGGCACTCCACTCGCCACTGCCTGCCATTCTGACAGGGACCCGTTTATTCCTACTCTTTGTTTCCTGTCTGCCAACCAATTCTCTATCCATGTCAATAACCTACCCCCAATACCATGTGCTCTAATTTTACCCACAAATCCCCTGTTGGGACCTTATCAAAGGCTTTCTGAAAGTCCAGATAAATTACATCCACTGGCTCCTTCATCCATTTTACTTGTCACATCCTCACAAAATTCCAGAGAATTAGTCGAGCAGGATTTCCCCTTCATAAATACATGCTCACTTGGACCAATCCTTTTATTGTTATCCAAATGCACAATTATTTCTTCTTTAATAATTGACTCCAGCATCTTCCCCACTACCAATGTCAGGCTAACAGCTCTCTCGCTCCTTTCTTGAAAAGTGGGATGACATTAGCTATCCTCCAATCCACAGGAACTGATCCTGAATCTATTGAACATTGGGAAATGATCACCAATGCATCCACAATTTCCAGTGCCACCTCTTTGATTACCCTGGGATGCAGACCATCAAGCCCTGGGGATTTATCAGCCTTCAGTCCCATCAGTCTATCCAATACTATTTCTCGCCTAATGCAAATTTCTTTCAGTTCCTCTATCTCCCTAGATCCTCTGTCCTCTAGTACATCTGGGAGATTATTTTGTGTCTTCCTTAGTGAAGACAGAACCATAGTACCTGTTCAACTCTTCTGCCATTTTCTTGTTCCCCATAATAATTTCACATGTGGCAGTAAAGCACTCAATTTTTGGCAAACATGTTCATACTGGTCTCTTTGGTTCTCAACTCTTCCTCAAATGTATATAATTTGTCTCTGTGTGCTCTATTTCTACCTTTCACCATTCTTTTTTTTATTTTTTTATTTTTGTTAGAAGTAAGTACAGTAGTGTGGTACCTAAGCATCTAATACATACATACACATTACCATTCTTGTACAACTTCTTATTTTTAATTTAATAATAAAAGAGCAGTGAAAGAAAAATGGAAATAAAGGGTGTCGAGATAGATAGACAAGCGAGTAGAGACAGATAGTGAGAGAGACAGAGAGCAGAGATACGAAGCTAATGAGATTGAAAGAAAAAGAAAAAGAAAATAAATTAGGAGAGATATACCTATTTAGTATATTTACCCATCCGTCACCCGATTCTGAACCATTTAATTTCTAAGGTTGTCTTATGTTGCACCATATGCTTGTAAGAAGTCGAGAAAAGGAGACCAGATATTTAAGAATTGGTCTACTTTGCCTAGTAGGAGGAATCTCATTTTACCTTTCACTATTCTTGACAGTGTTATGAGATCCCTTCTATTCCCAGGAGAATTATCCCCAGTCCTCCATTATAGTCACATAACTAACATTGCTCATTCTCACTTATCTCAGCAAATCTCTTCTCTGCCCATTCTAAAGGCTTTGTGCCTTTCCTACTGTGTGGGGACACAGTAACATACTATTCTTCATTGTGCAGGGCATTGAAGCACATAAATGTAGATGCAAGGAATTACCGATGCTCATTTACAAAAAAAGACAAAAAGTGCTGGAGTAACTCAGTGGATCGTGCAGCATCTCTGGAAAACATGGATATATATGGATTTTGTGTTGGGGTCTTTCTTCAGCCTGATTGTGCTGGAGGTGATGGTGCGGGGGGGGGGGGGGGTAGTTGCAAGAGACAAGGGCAGGACAAACCCTGGTGGGTGAAAGATGGATACAAGTGAAGGGAGTTTTTAATAGGCAGATGGTTTGACAAAGGCCGGGGATGAGAAGCCAAAAGGTGTGAGATAAGGATAGAAGCCAGAGGATGAAATATATAGTGGAAAGGGATGGGGCAGGGGAGAAATGTGTGCGCGTGCAGGTGGGGCACAGGGAAGAGGGGGAGAGGGAAGGGGGAAATGGATAAGGGGGTTATTTTTAGGTTAGTTACCGAAAATTGGAGACTTTAATATTCATACCCTTAGGTTGTAAGCTATGCAAGGAGAATATGAGACACTATTCCTCCAGTTTGATTGTAGCCTCACTCTGGCAATGGAGGAGGTCCAGGAGAGAAAGGTAATTATGGGAATGGGAAGTGAAGTTCAACTGTTTAGCAACTGAGAGATCCAGCAGACCTGGGTGGGCCGAGTGCAAGTGTTCAGCGAAACTATCACCAAGTCTACGCTTGGTCTCACTTGTTGGGTGGTTAAATTATAATTGTACAAGTCATTGGTGAGATCACACTTGGTGTGTTGTGTTCATATCTGGAACCCCAGGTATAGAAAGGATGTCATTAAACTGGAAAGAATGCAAAACAGATTCGCTAGGTTCTTTCCGGGAATGCAAGGCTTGAGTTGTAACGATTGGCTGGATAGACTGGAACTATTACCCCCTCTCCCCCCCCCCCCCCCCCCACATACACACAAGCCCCACCCACCTACCCCCACCCTCCCCTCGACGTAGCTTAGGAAGCTGAGAGGTATAAAGATGCTGGAATTTTGTACAGTGGAATATAAAACCACAAAGAGCGTATATACGGTGATGGTCACAGACTTTTTTTTCCCTTGAGTGGGGGTCTAAAACTAGAGGACAGAAGTTTGAGGTAAGAGGGGAATGATTCAAAAGGGATGGTAGGGGCAAGTGTTACACACAGAGGGAATTAAATGCCAGAGGAAAGGATTGAGAAGGCCATAATTACAACATTTGAAAGGCATTTGGACAGGTACATGGAAAGTTCATGCCCATGAAAGGGGCAAATGCTGTAAAGTGCAACTAGTGTGGGTAGGCACCTTGGTCGGCTTGGCCGAGTTGAGAGGAAGAGGTTGTTTCCATGCTGTGTAACTGTATGTGACTCTGTGACTCCAGTTATGGCCAAACCAGATGAGCATAGACGAGTTTCCTCACGTTCATTGGTATTCCTCAAACAAAATCAATCAAATGTGCCAGATGGTCATACATGTGTTTTGTTCGCAAATGGAGGGTAGGTGACTCCCATTTGCTTACATTGCCGGGGTCACTGTGTTAAATGACTGTAAAACCTCCTTGTGACGAAAAGAAGCTTCCCGATCCTGGCTGCTATTATCAAATCCGACCATGTCCGTCTGTTCAGTGGTAGATCAGATGAGATCCCTCATCCTGCGATCTGACTGTCTCACAGGTGGAAGATGACCACTTGGGTACGGTACCACACAGGCTGAGGTAGGAATCGATACATTCTGGAGAGAGTGGGAGGTGGTGGATTGAGTGGGGGATAATGAATGTCCTGTTCAACATTACACCCACGCAACACTAAGAATGGAATCGGAATGACGGCTTTATTAATTACCGAGTCATTTGTTGCCGCGAACTGTCGGAGAATGTAAACATAAACATCCATCTGACACACAGTAATTCTAAACCATAAAACTCATGAAAATAATTTAACGGCTAGTCACATGATTCTACGATACCGCGCAAATTCAACGTATTCAAATACATACATTTGCCATGTCGATTATTTACAGATTACAGTTGCCATCTTCGACATTAAATATCAGTGCATTAGGAGGGTGAGGTTTCAATTGCTCTGGATTATTCTTATCAAGTTTTCAGATTGCATTTACCTCCCTGATCGAAATATTTTATTTACATTTCGGCATCATTCCAATCTACAAGTAGTAAACAATTTGATCTAGCAGAGATTTAAGTGAGGTATCCCTCACAAATGTAAACTAGCATCCACATAAATTTCCACTTCGCTTTTACCATATCTACGTGTTCAAATTCGATGCAATTTTATTCAGGAAATGTTGACGTGACTCTCTTGGGGAAACAAGAGACCACAATACAAGAACGGGTGAAACAGTTCACAATTCAGTGCTGAATTCGCCGTTTGTCTCTTCAAAAGCCTGATCGGATGCCAGTGACTCCTTGTTCAAAACCACCAGTAGCTTCAGGGTCTCCACGCAGTCTTTCAGCACGCTGGGCGGGTAATCGCCGAAGTCTAGGTCGACAAGTCGGTCAGGATGTAACATGCGATCGGCCAGGCTGAATGCAGAGATGGCCAGCAGGGAGGGCGGATAACCATTGAAGGAATAGTCGGCGAAGCTGAGCTCGGCAAAGCGCCTGGCCAGACGACCAGTCCGGGAAGCCCTGCCGTGCACCTGTTGGTGCTGCGGGATTTTATTGGTGAAATACTCCAAGAAGAAGTCCACGCTGGGAGCGGCCAGCTGGAAATTGAGTTTGAGTAGGATGATGCACTCCAGATTACACAGCTGCTCACGAGTAAAAGCAGCGCAGCACAGAGCTAGCAGTTGTTTGATTCTCGGCGGATATACTTCAACCTGTGGGAAGGGAATAGATGGAAATAGGTGAAAAATAAGGTGAAAAATGTGGATTTATTTTTCACTGTTGCTACCATTTACTTTCCGTTTGTCTGGGTTGGCTGTACTATTTTGTTATCTGGGTCAGGATGTTACGGGTAGGAAGGAACTGCAGATGCTGGTTCATACCGAAGATTGACACCAATTGCTGGAATAACTCAGCGGGTCAAGCAGTATCTCTGGAGAAAGGGGACTAGGTGACGTTTCGGGTCTGAACTCTTCCTCGGCTTTTTTTTAACCTAAGGCCTTCCTGCTGGGGGTTGGATGTGTAGAGCTACTGAACGTCCATAGTAAAGATAAGGGAACGGGTCCTTGGAAACCGAAAGTTACTAATAAGTCGAAGGGCGTGTGAGGTGTCTCGGACATGAGTGGGAAGGATTGGACAAGGGGGATGATATGGGATCGAGGTATGTGGAAATTATTTCAATGGGGCAGGAGCAGGAACAAATAAATTGGCGAGGAAGGAGTTCCGACACGAAAAGTCCAGAGATGCTGCCTGGCCCGCTGAGTTACAACAGCGTTTTGCATCTATCTTCAGAATGTTGTGGGTTTGATGTCCACACTAGCGTTTGGTATGTTGACATTCAGTCGCCTATGGGCTTAACCCCTTTTTGCCCACTCGGGTCAATTTGAACAGTTCCTTATATTGAAAGGACCGGGTAAATTTACCTGTACTCAGTTTTAATTTTGCTTCGCAGTCAAATGCTGTTTTCTCAACCAAACCGTTTACATGCGCTTTACATTCTCAAACCAGCTCTTCTGTTTGACCATGAAATAAATGTGAATCCCACTTCTGAAGCAACTAATTAGCGGTAATGGACATTATGGTGATCACATGGTCAGATATCATCAATAATGCATAGCGCAACATAAACCCATCCCCACTCTGTCCAACTACATCTTCTTGCTGCGAGGGCGGAATTATAGAATGGAATAAAAACAAATTGCCCCATAGATCTAAACAAATACTTAATGTCCAATGCTCATGTGCTGAACTATAAGTAAAACATAAATGTCAGTATTGGTTTCAAAATACGATTTACAGCGACTTGAGGTTATATCGTTTTGTTCTCTTGAGGAGGCTAAAAGAGGTCCTAAACCCCCACAGTTTATGGCTCACTGCATTCGATGTCTTGACGCTGTGGTAGGTAGATCATGTTTGTTTGTTTGCTTGCAGTAACTTATCTGATGTCACCTGTGGCCATGCGTGTGATTTCTAATAGAGATCAAGTCAAATGTAAGGGGAGAGTACACAGTGACTAGCAGGACCCCTGACAGCATTGATGTACCGAGGAATCTTGGGTTACACAAAAAGCTGGAGAAACTCAGCGGGTGCAGCAGCATCTAAGGAGCGAAGGAGATAGGCGACGTTTCGAGACCCTTCTTCAGACTGGTCAGGGATCAGGGAAACGAGAGATATAGACAGTGATGTGGAGAGATAAAGAACAATGAATGAAAGATATGCAAAAAAGTATTGATGATAAAGGAAACAGGCCATTGTAAGCTGTTGGTAGTGGTGAAAATGAGAAGCTAGTGCGACTTGGGGGGGGGGGGGGGGTGGGGGGGATGGAGAAGGAATGTCAGGGCCCGAGGGCTGAGCGAGAGGTGGGGAGGGGGAGGAAGCAGTCTGGGTTAGCAGAATTGAGAAAATTCAATGTTTAAGCCCAGAGGATGCAGACTCCCCAAGCGGAATATGAGGTGCTGTTCCTCCAAATTACGGTGTTGTTCACTCTGGTTGTCTACCGAGGAATCTTGGCGTCGAAGTCCTTACTAGTAAAATATAGTAGAGCGAGTATGGTATGCTTGCCTTCATCGGTCAGGGCATTGAGTAAAAGCGTCAGTAAGTTATGTTGCAGCTTCATACAATGTTATTTCAGCCGCATTTTGAGTATCGCCTGCACTTCTGGCCGCCCCATTACCGGAAGGATGTGGAGGCTTTGAGAACGGCGCAGAGAAGCTTTACAGGATACTGCCTGGATTACATGTTCAGCACAGACAAAGTGGGCCGAGGGACCCGTCCATGTGCTCTGCCGTTCCATGTTATGTGTAATAAAACCCTGAAGGTCAATTTCTGATTTGAATCCAAATAAACTAAAATAAATCCTCAAATCGACCACATCACGCCGCCGTTCTCTGCCCTGCTTAGTTCATGATCAGGTAACATATAGGCTGCTCACTGTCTAGATGTCCCACGTTAATCCTGGGTAGCATATTCAATACACAAGATGGATTACCGTAGTGAGAGAGTACGTCCAACACTTAACGGATATCGGATCTGTGCGCGTTTATCGCTGAGATGGTGAAGATTTTATTCTGGCAGAATAGGTACGAGTCTGTGGAACGCCTCGTCATAGAAATTGTGGGAGCAGAGTCTATGGGCACATTTAAGGCTGGGGTAGAAATATTTTACATCGGGAATTGAATCAAGGTGATAGCGAAAGTGGAGCAAAGAGGACTGTTGTAATGTCGGACATGGTTTTACTGAATGGCGGGGCACCGAGATGGGCAGATCAGGCCTGCTTCTTATCCTTTGTGGGAGGCCTAAACCTTTATTTCCTCATCAAAAATGGCGATAGTGCACCAGAGAATCATAGAAAATAGGTGCAGGAGTAGGCCATTCGGCCCCTCGAGCCTGCACCGCCATTCAATATGATCATGGCTGATCATCCAACTCAGTATCCTGTACCTGCCATCTCTCAATACCCCCCTGATCCCTTTAGCCACAAGGGCCACTTCTAACTCCTTCTTAAATATAGCCAATGAACTAGCCTCAACTACCTTCTGTGGCAGAGAATTCCACAGACTCACCACTCTCTGTGTGAAAAATGATCTTCTGATCTCGGTCCTAAAAGACTTCCCCATTATCCTTAAACTGTGACCCCTTGTTCTGGACTTCCCCAACATCGGGAACAATCTTCCTGCATCTAGCCTGTCCAACCCCTTAAGAATTTTGTAAGTCTCTATAAGATCCCCCTTCAATCTCCTAAATTCCAGCGAGTACAATCCGAGTCTATCCAATCTTTCTTCATATGGAAGTCCTGCCATCCCAGGAATCACTCTGGCGAACCTTCGCTGTACACCATTCACATAAATAAACAGTAATATAGTTACAAGTAAAAATTAGTCGTAGCATCTCGAAAAGACAACGAGCCGCCTCTTTCGCAAAACACGAAGTGCTGGAAGAACTCAATGGGCCAGGCAGCATCTGTGGAAGACGTGGGCGGGCAACGCTTCAGTTATGACCAGATCAGAACTGCTTTTGACTGGCTCCACTAACCCGCCCCTGCCTCCGCTGCTTTGCAGGGTATTTTACGAATGTGATGGAGGGGAAGGGTGGGTGGGGGAGAGGTTATTGGAAAAAAAAGAGATGGGTTATTGTCCTTTCATTGCTTTCGCACTCACTTGTTTACATGCAATGAGCAGCGAGGTTACTCCAACTAGTTGGAAACAATCCGAAGCCACGGGCGTTGTTTTGAGGAAACGGTCCATTATATTTACAGCGAGGCACAGCGATTCAAAACAGAAATTAAAGTATCTGTGGACCGGAATCAGCCAGCTAACGAGTTTACACCGGTCTTCCGCTGTTACCTGCGAGGAAAAAGTAACATGTACAATTATTTATGTTACATGAGCGGTGTCATTTTTTGTGCTGTTTCTTTTTCCAACTACGGAAGCTACCCAGATTTGGCCATGTTTGCAGGATGAACAAGGTGTCGGACGGTGGGGCGGCGTTTAGTGGCGATTGCCTATCACAGAGATACGATTCGACGCGCCACAAATACAATTGGACAATCAGGGAATGCATAAAATACCTTTAATGCACAACGTACAGCGAGTTAAGTTTCCAGACCCTGGCCACGTGTGTAAATAGTCTTTCGTTTCAGTGTCAGCAGAACATTATTACAGTTTCCAAACGTTGGTGTTAACGATCGTTCATTATTATTATCAACGACGCTTCATTATGAATCATTAATTGACCAAATTGGAAATAATCTGAAAAAGAATTGGCCGTTGGGGTTTCAATTCCATAGATTGCTGTCATTTCTTACCTGAGGCTGCCGGGCGAGACAGTTCCGCGGATGGAATTTTTCCTCGGATTCTCGATTAAAGTGGTAACAGTTCTCCCCGTAGTCTCTGAAAAGCTGCCAGTCAAGTGGAGTGGTGAGCCGGTGAGGGGAGCGGCTGCTTCTGTGTGCGGGACTGCCACAAGTTGCATCTGAGGGGCTCGAACCAGGCGACTCGTCGGCACAGATGCCGCTGTCGCATCCGCTGGAAACGGTGCCCTGTTTTCTGTATCTTGGATATCTGGGTCTTTTAACCGGGGCTCTGGCAATAGCGCTGTCAGCAATTGTCTCAGCTCTCTCCTCGGGTGTATCATCGTCATTCACGGCGGCCAGCTGTTTTCTTTTCGCCGGGCTGGACTGACTCAGCTCTGGTTGCAGAGTGAGCCCTTCGCTCATAGCGGTTGCAACCATGAGTGTCGTGCTGAGGAGTTGTAGGACGGAGGTCTCATTCTGAATCCTACGTACGCTTCTTGCCAGATCAACCTCGCGTTATTGGTCCGGCTAGTTGAAGCGTTGGCAGATTCCCCCTCCCCCCCAACATCACCCAACTCCAGGTGGGAAGCAGTTTTCCCGGTCAAATGACCGCTCAACGTTCATTCGCCCCCCCCCCCCCCCCCCCTTCATCTGAGGTTGGCAATAGTACTTCAATATCCACGACACGCGTCCACATGTAGCTTGGCAACGCGCTGAGTTGTCAATTTCAGCTGGACTGATCTGCCCGCCAGCTAAAGCTCCTAAATGATCCCGGTTAGACTGCAGAGATCCCGGTAGTTTAGCCAGAGCACCAAAAATATTAAACAACACACCTTATTTAACAGCTATCAACACGAGACAAACTAATCATGATATGAGCGGTGTTAAACGAACCGATGCAGTTTTCAACGTAATGGGAACAAAATATTCTCAATGTTCATCGGGCGGAGCACGATCTAGATCAATTTCATTTTCCAAATCAAAACCACTTTATGACAACAAAGTAGCATCGGAACTTCATAGGAGAAAACCGCGAGTGTTGAAATTGTTTTAAGAAAGCAGTACTATGTAAATATCACTAGCTGATTTTTTTATTTCTTTTAGCAAGCGCGGATAAATGTTAGGAAAATCTTGTTTAAAGTTCTATGAACATTTGACATCATATATTAATGTTTCACGACTTCAAATAAATGGCACCGTTGTATAAGATATAAACATATATAATTGTATCATATCTAGTGAAGTTTACATATTCCAAATTTATGCGATTAACTAGATTACTGAAGATTGCTGGTGATTCTAATGTACATCACAAAATCAATGCGATAACGGGAGTAAACACGACTTTCAGACTACCAACTCGTATTACTTCTGTAAAATCATTTTGCTGTCCTGTACAAACCCGAGAAGATGTACGCTAAATAAAAAAAATGTGAAGGATGTTGAAAGTTTTACTGTTCTTATTATCCAGTAAATATTGAAATTTGCTGGTTTATAAGGTGTTTATATAGGTGTAAAATAAACGGCCTTTATTTTACACACTGCCTCTAAAGCATGCATTGTCAGCTAGGAGCCCATTGAAATGTATGGGCTCTGTTGTCCTGACAGTTTCCATCCCGTCATATAGGGAGCAGGGGAATAAAAGGGGAGCGGGAGTTGCCGCGCTGGGCGCAGTGAAGGAGCGCTCCCCTGGGGAGTGATGTCAGACAGCAGAGAGTCGCAGTTTCTCTGAACAAACACAGCCGGGCTGCAATCCGATCCCGGGCACATTCCAAACCAGCACACAAAGGCCCGAGCTGCACACAGCTAACTACTTGCTTGCCGCACCGTAAACGCTTCACCGAGTTGATGGGATTAACACTCAGAGTGCAAGGGAAACCGCACAAGCTGTTTCTTCACTGAGACGGAAATAGTCGAACAAGTTTTTCCACCTTCACTATAATTCCTATTTTCACGTAATTACCCGAAAGTGCTAATTCGACCATTAACACGATCCCCTTAAATGGCTTTTGTTGATTGCTTTCAAATAAAACGTACCCAATTTTCACCTCGATGCAAGGATAACCAGAATGAAAAAAACGAACTCCGTTTGGAATCTCATCGTTTAATAACATCTGAATATAAATTCAAATAATTAGGTGTGAATAGAATTCAACAAATACGATGTGAACCGGTTTGTGGAATCTCTAAAACTGATTCTCAATTCAAATAAAATAAATACTCTTCGATTCTTTAACTTCAAATTGGCCTTGTAGAATAAAGCACATTAGAGAAGAATAGACGTCAATAACAACAGTCATTAAATGTGCTCTCGGAATGGAAACATAGAAAATAGGTGCAGAAGTAGGCCATTCGGCCCTTCGAGCCTGCACCGCCATTCAATATGATCATGGCTGATCATCCAACTCAGTATCCCGTACCTGCCTTCTCCCCATACCCCCTGATCCCTTTAGCCAATCAGTACCCCGTTGGAATGAATAGGTAATACTGACAGTGGAGAACGGGGTTTCCCCTCCCCCACTATAGATGAGGCTCACACCAGGGTCTCCTCCATACCCCGCAACACTGCCCTCTCTCCCCATTCCCCCACTCACAACAAGGGCCGAGTCCCCCTGGTCTTCACCTTTCACCCCACCAGCCAGCGCATACAACAGATAGTCCTCCGCCAGTTTTGTCACCTCCAACGTGACCCCTCCACTCGCCACATCTTCCCATCTCCCCCCCTGTCTGCCTTCCGCAAAGACCGCTCCCTCCGCAACTCCCTCGTCAATTCTTCCCTTCCCTCCCGCTCCACTCCTTCCCCGGGCACTTTCCCTCGCAACCGCAAGAGATGCTACACTTGTCCCTTCACCTCCCCCATCCACTCCTTTCAGGGACCCAAGCAGTCATTCCAAGTCCGACAGAGGTTCACCTGCACCTCCTCCAACCTCATCTACTGCATCCGTTGCTCCAGATGCCAGCTGATCTACATCGGTGAGACCAAGCGGAGGCTGGGCGATCATTTCGCCGAACACCTCCGCTCGGTCCGCAATAACCAACCCGACCTCCCGGTGGCTCAGCACTTCAACTCCCCCTCCCACTGCGTATCCGACCTCTCGGTCCTGGGCCTCCTCCATGGCCAGAGTGATCAACACCGCAAGTTGGAGGAACAGCACCTCATATTCGGCTTGGGGAGTCTTCATCCTCTGGGCTTAAACATTGAATTTTCTCAATTCTGTTAACCCAGACTGCCTCCCCCCCACCTCTCCCTCAGCCCTCTGGCCCTGACATTCCTTCTCCATCTCCCTCTCCCCCCCCCCCCCCCCCCCCAGTCGCAATCACCAATACTTTTTTGCATATCTTTCACTCATTGTTCCTTATCTCTCCACATCACTGTTTATATCTCTCGTTTCCCTGATCCCTGACCAGTCTGAAGAAGGGTCTCAACCCGAAACGTCGCCTATCTCCTTCGCTCCTTAGATGCTGCTGCACCCGCTGAGTTTCTCCAGCTTTTTGTGTAACCCCAGGTAATACTGACAGTTGTATGATTGTAAGTGTATTTTAATGTCTTGGCAAGATAATAACGATATTATAACCACAGTTGATCATAAATATGAAATAGAATAGCTATTTAATTTTAAATTGATAACATATAGGAATCA
This sequence comes from Raja brachyura, assembly GCA_963514005.1. Next base: position 62,677,693 of record OY740781.1, read on the forward strand.
TCATTAGATACGAGTGAGGTGTCAGAAGACTGGCTAATGTTTAGTGTACATAGATCGTAGTGACTAACGGGGTACCACGAGGCTCGGTGCTGGGACCAGAGCTATTTACAATATCCATCAATGATTTGGATGAAGGGATTCAAAGTAACATTAGCAAATTTGCAGATGACACAAAGCTGGTGGCAGTGTGAACTGTGAGGAGGATGCTATGAGAATGCAGGGTGACTTGGACAGATTGGTGGAGTTTGCAGATGCATGGCAGATGAAGTTTAATGTGGATAAATGTGAGGTTATCCACTTTGGTATCAAAAACAGGGAGGCAGATTACTATCTAAATGGCGTCAAGTTGGGAAAAACGAAGGGATCAAGGGGTCCTTGTTCATCAGTCTATGAAAGTGAGCGTGCAGGTACAGCAAGCAGTGAAGAAAACGAATGGCATGTTGGCCTTTATAACAAGAGGAATCAAGTATAGGAGCAAAGAGGCCCTTCTGTAGTTGTACAGGGCCCTAGTGAGACCACACCTGGAGTATTGTGCAGTTTTGGTCCCCTCATTTGAGGAAGGACATTCTTGCTATTGTAGGTTTACAAGGTTAATTTCCGGGATGTTGGACTGTCATATGCTGAGAGAGTGGAGCGGCTGGGCTTGCACACTCTGGAGGTTAGAAGGATGCGAGGAAATCTTATTGAAACATATAAGATTGTTGAGGGTTTGACACGCTAGAGGCAGGAAACATGTTCCCGATGTTGGGGAGTCCAGGGGGTAAGGCATTTAGAACGGAGACGAGGAAACACTTTTTCTCACAGAGTTGTGAGTCTGTGGGATTCTCTGCCTCAGAGTGCAGTGGAGGCCGGTTCTCTGGATACTTTCAAGAGAGAGCTAGATAGGGCTCTTAAAGATAGCGGAGTCAGGGGATATGGGGAGAAGGCAGGAACGGGGTACTGATTGAGGATGATCAGCCATGATCACATTGAATGGCGGTGCTGGCTCGAAGGGCCGGATGGCCTACTCCTGCACCTATTGTCTATAGAATGGGCTCTTCGACCCACAATGTTTGTGCCAACAATGATACCAAGTTAAACTGATATCATCTGCCTGTCCATGATCTATATCTGTCTATTTCCCGCACTTCAATGTGTCTATCTAAAAGGTTCTTAAACACCATTAAGATATTTGGCCTCCACCACCACCCCTGGCAATGCATTTCAGGCCTCCACTACTCTGTGTAAAAAAAACTTTGCTCTGCACATGTCCATTAAACCTTCCCCGTCTCACCTTATAACTATGCCCTCTAGTGTTGGACATTTCCACCATGGGGAAAACGTTCTGACCCTATCTATCTCTAATGATTTTGTATACTTCTATCAAGTCTCCTCTCAAATACATTTTTTATTTCCAGAAACAAACCCAATCCAGACATGTCCAACTCTCCCTGGTACAGAAACTCTCTAATCCAGGCAACATTCTGGTAAACCTCGGCTGCACCCTCTCCGAAGTCTCCAAATCTTTTCTGCAATGGGGTGACCAGAACTGCATGCAATACTACAAATGCAGCCTAACCAAAGTGCTTTAGAACAGTATCATGACTTCCTGGCTCTTATACTAAATGCCCCTAGCAATAAAGGCAACTGTACCACGTGCCTTCTTTACTACTATCTATTTATGTTGCCACCTTTAGTGAGTTATAAACTTGGACTCCAAGATTCTGCTACACATCAATGCTGTTAAGGTCTTGCCATGAACTGCATACTTTCCTCTTTCATTCAACCTCCCAAAGTGCAACACTTCACACTTTCTTGGGTTAAAATCCATTTGCCATTTCTCTGCCCATTTCTCTGCAGCTGATCTGTATCCTGCTGTATCTTCTGACAGCCTTTCTCACAGTCTTCAACCCCTCCAATGTTGGTGTCATCAGCAAACTTAATTACCGACCCATCTGCATTTGTGTCCAGGTTATTTAGAAGTATTACAAGCAGCAGAGGTCCCAGCACAGATCCCTGTGGAACTCCACTGGTCACTATGCAGAATATCTACCTTCCTTCACTACCCACAGTCTTCTATGAATAAGCCATTTCTGAATCCATATAACCGGGTCATCGTGAATCCATATTTAATCTTAATCTTCTGGATCACCCTACCACATGGGACCTTATCAAAAGCCACCTAAAATCCATGTATACAATATCCACAGCGCTACTTTCATCAATCTCCTCAATCACCTCCTAAAAAAACTCAATTAAGTTAGTAAGACATGACCAATCATGTACAAAGCCATGCTGGTGCTCACGAATTAGGCCATTCGCTTCCAAATCGGACTAACTACTATCTTGAGGAATTTGCTACAATAGTTTCCCAACCACTGACACAAGGCTTACTGGTCTAAAATTCCCTGGATTCTCTCTACTTCCTTTCTTAAACAAAGGGACAACATTGACCATTCTCCTCTCCTCTTGCACCTTGCCTGTGGGTAGAGAAGAAACAAAGATCCACCAGGGTTGTAATGCTGAGGTTTCATAAAGCACTGGGCAGACCACACTTGGAGTATTGTGTGCAATTTTGCACTCTATATCGGAGGAAGGATATGTCAGCATTGGAGAGGGTACAGAGGTGGCTTACGAGAGTGATCCTATGAATGATTGGCTTAACATATGATGAGCGTTTGCAGGCACTAGGCCTGTACTCGCTGGAGTTTAAAAAGATGAGGGGGGGGACCTCATTGAAACTTACCGAACAGTGAAAGGTCTGGATAGAGTGAATGTGGAGAGCATGGTTCCACTTGTGGGAAAGTCTAGGACCAGAGGCCATAGGCCATAATGAAAGACATAGAAAGGAGGTGAGAAGGAAATTCTTTAGTCAGAGGGTGGTGAATCTGAGGAATTAATTGCCACAGACAGCTGTGGAAGCCAAGTCAATGGATATTTTAAATGGCAGAGATTTTTGATTAGTAAAGGGCCTGTCCCACTTACGTGTCCTTGGCACACAACTTACGCGACCTCGTGGTCGCGTTGAGCCGCGACGGTCCCGCAAAGGTCGTGCGCGACTTCATTCAACCACACAGCCATCTGGAGCGCGTGACGTCATTTGCAGATGGACACAAAATGCTGGAGTAAGTCAGCGGGATCAGCAGCATCTCTGGAGAGAAGCAATGGGTGACGTTTCATGTCGAGACTTCTTCAGTCTGAAAGAAGGGTCTTGACCAGAAATGTCACCCATTGATTCTCTCCAGAGATGCTGCCGGTCCGCTGAGATACTCCAGCATTTTGTGTCTATCTTCAATTTTCTTTGGGAGTAGAAGTGGGGCCGGATCCGGACTGCAACGGCCATGAGCCGCAGGCCGAGCTCGGCGATCGTTTGCCTACTTCTGCTGCTGTTGCAGGTGAGACGTTGCGTCACGCCAGGGTCTTGGGCTTGTCCCACTTTGGCCATCAGTTCCGCGAAAGGCCGTCAGTGCGCGAAGATTTAGTTCGCTACAAATTTTTGGAGCCCGGAGCGATGTCGCGCACAACTACATACCCCTCTGTGCTTCTCAGTGGGACCGGCCCCATGCGGCCATACGATGCCCATACGCCTCAACGCGGCCACGAGGTCGCGTAATTTGCATGCCAAGGATAGTAAGTAGTGACAGGCCCTGTAGGGTGTCCGCGGTTATGGGAGGGAAGGAAGGAGAATGGGGTTGAGAGGGAAAGATAGATGAGCCATGATTAAATAGCAGAGTAGACTTGATGGGCTAAATGGCCTAATTCTGCTCTTATAAGCTATGAACATGAATTTCATTAGGCCTTGGGGACTTCTCAAACTTAACGCACATCAAAAGCTTCAGCATCACCCCCTTCTCAATCCCAAACTGTCCTAGCGAATTTGTATTCCCCATAACATTTTATGGCCCCTTTTGGCCCATCTAATTGCCTGCTTGAGTTATTTCCTACTCACTTTATATTCCTCATAAGCCCCATCTGATGCCACTTTCTTAAACCTGACATATGCTTCCTTTTTCTTCCTGACCAAGTTTACAACCTCCTTGGTCATCCACAGTTCCCTTACCTTGCCGTCCTTATCCCTCCTTACTGGAACATGCCGTTCCTGCACTTTGATCAGCTGGCTTTTAAATGTTTCCCATATGTTAGTTAGATAGTTTAGTTAGTTTATTATTATAGTCACATGTACTGAAGTACAGTGAACAGCTTTTTGCTGCACACCAACCAGTCAGCAAAAAGGCTATACAATCAAGCCGTCTGCAGTGTACAGATACAGGATGTTGAAATAAAGATTTAAAAGAGTGGAGTGATTGTAACGTATGATAGCAGATCTACTTCTGCAACCCGCATGCAAAGAGTCACCTGGCATCTCTTTGCGTATACTTGGATTACCAATAAATCATCTGTGGTATTACCCAATAGAACTGCTCCCAATCTACCCTCCCTATCATTTGCTTAATTACATTGTAATCTCCTTACACCCACTCCTTACACACTAGGGGCAATTTACAGAGGCCAATTAACCCCAAGTCTTTGGAATGGCAAATGGAGTTCAATTCAGATAAGTGTGAGGTGCTGCATTGGGGAAAGTCAAGCTAGGGCAGGACCTAGTGGTTGATAGGGCCCTGAGAGTGTAGAATAGAGGGACCTAAGAATACAAGTGAATAATTTCCTAAAAGTGGCATCACAGGTTGCTAGGGTGTAAAGAAGGCTTTTGGTATGCTGGCCTTCATCAGTCAGAGAAATGAGTGGAGAGGTGGGGACATGATGTAGCAATGTTACAAAATTTTGAGATTTAAAAAATCAAGTCTGCAATTTATGCCATCAGATAAAGCATAAAAAGAAGTTTAATTTGACACCTAATTTACTTTCATATCTTCAGTATTAAGAATGTTATGGCCATTTTCATAGTCGGAAATTAGCATCTTGCTCCCCATTGCCTTTCAATTGACTTAACTCAAAAGCTGTGATCTGGAAAAGTTAAAAGCCCATAACTTTCTTAAAAATTAAGAGAACTCAATGAAATTTTCAGTTATTATAGATTGAAGCATTCTGAAACAAATATTAAACAATCTTACTTGGATTACCTGAAATTAAAGTATATAATTAGTTAGTTATCTAATTGTAGCTAATTACAAAATTCAATGAGTAGATCTAAACATCTATCCATTTCTTAAGAAAAGATAAACTTTTTTAAAATTGCCTAAGTGTCCAAATAACATTCACACAATAATCCACAATATAACATAATTTTAAAATCTCATTTTCATGAATTTCTGGGCCAAATGGGAGGAATTTAGTGTTTGATTCCTGTAAATTAATGGCCATTTAAATCAACTAGCGAGTGGGTTTTAGTGGAATGCGGTGGATTGGAACGTTGCGGTTAGCGGCGAAGTCGGGAGGAAAAATACTGTTTGTTCATACATTTTTTGGGAGCCCATTTCGCAACATAAAAATATTATTAAAGCCTCCCGCAAAACCAACTTTTAATATAAAAATAAACTATTTACCTTTTTTTCTCCCCTACGGAAAATCCTTCCGGTTGTCGGCGCTCACGGCTTTTGAAGGTGATTTTTAAATTACTCTAGTTAATAAATAATTTAGAGTAATTTAAAAATACCTTCATTGATGAAATGTCGGAGCGATTTTTCTTCCGCAACGAAATCGCCCGACATTCATCGATTATCCCAGTCTGTCGAAAAATGGCACTTTCAGCCCGCCCCCCTCTGAAAGGCGCCAAAGTCACGCACACGGGGAGCGGCAGAACTGCAGCGCCGCTAAAGGTAAGTTTTGCAACATACCTACATGATGTTACAATTGGGTAAGGCTTTGGTGTTGTCAGATTGGGAGTATTGTGTGCAATTTTGGTAATCCTGCTATAAGCAAGATGTCATTAGGCTGGGAAGTGTGGGGAACTACACCCATCCGTAGAAGACCACACTCATCCCTGGAACCCTACACTCATCAATGGAACACTTGGATGAGAAGGACACTGACGTCATAGACTACAGATCTGCTTTTAATACCATTACCATTACCCTTGGACTATCCTTGATTCACTTTGCTGGCTTTATCTTGCACTAAACATTATTCCCTTATCATGTATCTATACACTGTAAATGGATTGATTGTAATCATGTATTGTCTTTCTGCTGACTGGTTAGCACAGATGATACCACTGTAGTGGGCCAGATATCAAATAATGATAGGACAGAATACAGGAAGGAGATTGACCCTGTAACCTGGTTCCTAGACAACACTTTAATGTCAGCAAAACAAAGGAGAGTGTGATTGATTTCAGGAAGTGAAGCGGTAGACACACACCATACATTGATGGTGACAAAGTAGAGATGGTCGAAAGCTTCAAGTTCTTAGCAATAAATTTCATCAACAATTTTTCCTGACCAGCCACATCAAAGCTACAATGGAGGAGGCCTAGGACAGAAAGGTCAGTGTGGGAATGGGAAGGGGAATTGAAGTGTTTGGCAACCAGGAGATCAGGTAGGTCCGGGCGGACTGAGCAAAACGAACGCCCAGTCTACGCTTGGTCTCGCTGATGCATTAGAGTCCACACCTTGAACAACAAATGCAGTATATGAGATTTGAGGATGTGCAAGAGAACCTCTGTCTAACCTGAAAGGACTGTCGGGATCCATGGACAGAGTCAAGGGAGGAGTAATAAGGACAGGTGTTGCAAGGTACCTGGGGAGGGGGTATTTTGGGTGGGAAGGGATGAGTTGCAGATGAAACGGTCTCTGCAGAAGGCGGAAAGGGGTGGAGGTGGGAAGATGTGACTAGTGATGGGATCCCATTGGAGGTGGCATAAAGGTCAGAGGGTCATACATTGTATGCAACGGCTGATGGGGTCTTCTCCTTCTTGCGCATGGCATGCACAGCCTAAAGTTGTAGATCAAGGGTAGACATCCAGGCCAGGACAGCATTAGTTACTGGGTGGATGGCTTTGATGCCACCATGAAAAGCCTCAGTGAGCAACCATTCACGATGTGTGTGATGGTCTGGTCTGGATGTCCGCAATCGCAAGCAGGGCTGTCTGTCACCCCCCACTTATGCAGGTGATGGGCTGTTCTTGCATGGAGGGTGTTGATTGTGTTCAGGGTTAGCCATTGCTTGTGATGGAGGTCAAATCCCGGTGGTTTCACTGTGGGGTCTGTGATGACCTCTCCGTTGTTGGTGTTCGCATCTTGCCAGGCTCTGCGCCACTCAGTCTTGGAGTCAAAGTCTTCCAGGGATTTAAAGGAAGACACAAAGTGTTTGCGGGACTTCAGGCGCATGTTGGGAAGATTGTTCAAGTCAGCATGGATGGGAAGGTCAGGGTTAGCCTCGATGGTGCACCAATCTTTCAACATCCTCTCCCTTCTGCATATGCTGGGAGGGGCGATATGAGAGAGGACAGGGAGCCACTGCAAAGGTGTTGACTTAAGCGTCCCTGTGAGACCCGCATTGCAGAGTTAAGGACGGTGTCAACCCGTTTGGTGTGGCAGCTATTAGCCCAAGCTGTTGAGCAAAACTCGGCTGTTGAGTAGATTAGGGCTGAGCTCGTGGTACAGAGGGTGTGTGCATTGGATCCCCAGCTGTTGCCTGCAAGTTTCCTGAAGATGTTGACCCTTACTTTCAGTTTATCACCCACCCTCTTCAGGTGTTCACGATAGGTGAGGGTGCAATCCAGGGTGACACCGGGGTACATTCTTCATTGGCATACCACAAAATGATGGGGTGAAAGGTAACGACTAGGGGGACTCTGTCCCTGATGCTAAACAATTCCAATATTCCATTTGGAACTCTTTGCATTCCTGAACACAGTCATGTTTATAAAATATGTGAAAATGATTCAGAACATATTCTGTTGTGCTGCAGCAAGTAAGAATTTCATTGTTCTATCTGGGACATATATTAAAATAAAACACTCTTGACATCATTTAAGCATGAAATAAAACGGAACATTCTCCAAACAAATAAAGTTACTCAGCATTTGACAATATAGTTTGTTTTGAGTTTGTTAAAACCACACAAAGAGAGAAAGAGTGTTGCAATACTTTAAACCAGAAGAATAATGTCGAGCTTAATGTTTTGGAACAAAGTATTAATTTTGTTGACAAGTTTTCCTGCTTTTCATTGCCATTAGCAACCAAAATGAAAGAAAGCAAAGTCCAGCAAAAACAAACTTTGCATCGTTCCACCCACAGAGAAGTGATAAGGTTTCATACAATTCATTTGAACAATTGATTTTTTCCCTATGTTTTTTGGAATTCTAATTTAATTAAAAGCTTGATGCAACTAGGGCATTTAGAACAATGGCCAAGGATCTAGGTTTGAGCCTTGTACTTGATAGAGATGTACAGGAGAGCATGATAAAATGGTATTAGACATAAGTGGACAAGCAAGACATTCGTTACATACTGAACATAACATCTCTCTTCATAGTACTCCAGTGAAGCACATTGGGATATTCTCCAATGTTAAAAGAGCTATATAAATGCAATTTGTTGTAATATTTTGACCTGTACAATCATTCATATTTTCACTAAAAGAGCAAAGGAAACTACTGCTCACAGAAGATTTAATAAAAGTGATGTTGCCCCAGTTACACAATGAGATTCAGCTCACTTTGATATTCAGAGTTGCTGACTCCTATAAAGCATGTGAGGAAGATCTCATTAGCAGTGTTTCTTTGGCCATCTTGAACTGGTACCTGTCAGGTTATAGCCCAATGAAGCAGACTTCTTGAGGCATTTGGTATATTGCTTTTTTATATTCACACATTATTTTTATCAGGGAGCTTCAAGGGAGAGTTGAATGACTCACAATTGGAGGTGATTGCCAACAGAGTGAAATCTGAGAAGTTGGTCATGGTGAGTTTGTGGTTCAGAAGGAGAGGTCCGGTTTGTCAAGCTCAACTCAGCAAGAAGAGCTATTGAACCCAATGTGAAGTTCCCCGATTAAGAATCCAGACATTGAATCTTTATATACTTTGTGTTGCATCAGGGTGCCTTTCATCCTGTTAAACTTGAGTAAATAATTTAATTTTTTGATTACAGCAGTTTATTTTGACGAGTAAATAGAAAAATGTAAGAGTAATTCACACCTATCAAGCAGCAATTATATTAATAATTTCTCTTCATCTGAGTATTTCAAGTTTTTATAACTAAGAATGGAGCACGGAATTGTGGTATGAGATTCCTGCAGTGCATGGGGACCACTGGATGCTTCATGCACCTAAAGAATGACACTGTTGTTAAGACCTAATGAACAGAAATGTACTGTAGGTATGGTTGAAAGTGCACAGCAGGATTTCTGAAGCATTTCCACCACATATATAAATAACTAACCTGTTACATGAACTTGCACATTGCAAAGGAGACCAATCATTGCATCCAGGTCATAATTTCTACAGATTGTACCATCCATTGTAAAATGCACTCATTATCCAGATTGACATCTCCTCCCATTGACGTGAAGGTCGGTATGAAATGATGGAATATGACTGCTGCCACATCGGGTAATCCCGAGTACTCTTATAAATGGATGTGGCAACAAAAAATGTTTGCAAGTAAAATTCTGGTCAATGTTCTTATGGAAAAGATGTATCAGCTGGATGAGATGTTCCTCCAGCCTTCAACCTTCTGCCTAAATTCTCCATTCCTCTGACCATAGTCCTCTTTGCATCATGAGTACAGGTTGAGTAGAACAATTACAAGTAAAGTGTGTTGCATTTTGGTAAGTTAAACCAGAGTAGGACTTAACAGTAAATGGTAGTGCCCTGGGGAATGTTGTAGATCAGAGAGACCATGGATAACATGTATATATTTCCCTGAAAGTGCTAGCACAGGTAGACAGGGTGATGAAGATGTTAGGCATGCTTACCTTCATCGATCAGGGCACTGAGTACAGGATCTGGGACATCATGTTGCAGCTGTACAAAAGTTGTTGGAGAGACCACATGTGGAGTATTGTTGGCAATTCTGGCCATCCATCTGCAGGAAGGATGTCATTAAGATGGACAGGATACAGAAAATATTCACAAGGATGTTACAGGGACTCAAGGGCTTGAGTTATCAGGCTGGGTGGGCCGGCATTTTTTTTTCTGGAGCAGTGGAGGCTTAAGGGTGATCTTATGGAGGTGTATAAAATCATGAGGGATGTAGATAAGGTGGATGGTCACAATCTTATTCCCAGGGTAGGGGAGTCTAAAACTGGAGGTAAATTACATTTAAGGTGAGAGAGGGTAGATTAGAAAGGAACCCGAGGGGCAACTTTTTCACACAATGGTTGTGAAATACAACAAGCTGCCGGAGAAAACTATAGAGGTGGGAACATGGATGGAAAAGGTTTAGAGGAATATGGGCCTGAGGCAAATAAATGGGATGTGCTTGGATAAACATTTGGTCGGCATGTTTGAATTGGGGCTGATGACATATTTCTGTGCTGTATAACTAAATCCTAGTTAGACCAGGCCTAGGGAACATTGGGAATGAAACACAATCCCATTGAAACAAAGAAGATTCCAAGGGGACTGGCAGGAGTGATGTTGAGATAACATTTCATCTGTTGAGCAAATCTAGAACTGAAGGCCCTTGTCTCAGGATATGATGTCATGCAGTCATACAGCATGAAAACAAGCCCTTTGGCCCACTGAGACCATGCTGAGCATCAAACACCCATTTACACTATTTCCACTTAATTCGCCTCACATTCCCAACCATACCCTCTAGTTTCACCCGATACACACGAGGAGCAACTTACAATCGTCAGTTACCCTACCAACCCGCACACCTTTGAGATATCACTGGAGAACATGCAAACTCCATATTGACAGCACTGCAGGTTAGAATTGAATGTGTCACAAGAGTACGTAGCAGCCACACTACTCTGCTGCCTTTCACTTCAGATTAAGATTGGGAGGATTTTCCTTTCATGAGGATCTAATCTTTAGAATACAGCAATGTGGATGTTAAGGGGTGAGGTAGACTCAAGGCTAAGAGGGATGGATTATGAGCTATATGGAAACTAAGGGGAATGGAGATCAGGCAGGATGCTGGAGTTTAGGCAAAAGGTCATGATCTTATCAAATGGTAGAATAGTGCATGACGGTCTATTCCTGCATCTAATTGTTATTTTCAAAAGCAATACACCAGGCAAGAAATCACAGAACATAAGTTGCAAAATGAAGATCATATCACCAATCAGATAGAGTCAGACAAAATTTCAACAATTCTTAATACCTCTTTTTACACTCTGTAAAAGAAGGATTAAATTTCTATTTGGATGTCGGAAAAAATTGCGAAAACACCACTTCCAGTCTCTGCAACATACTCCAAATAATATAGCACAGAATAGAACTGTGATCATTTTGCAATGTTCAATAGATTCAGGATCAGTTCCTGTGGACTGGAGGATAGCTAATGTTATCCCACTTTTCAAGAAAGGAGCGAGAGAGAAAACGGGGAATTACAGACCAGTTCGCCTTCGGTGGTGGGAAAGATGCTGCAGTCAATTATTAAAGAGATAATAATGGAGCATTTTGATAGCAGTAAAGGATTAGTCCAAGTCAACATGGGTTTATGAAAGAGAAATTATGCTTGCCTAATCTTCTTGAATTTTTCGAGGATGTGACAAGTAAAATGGATGAAAGGGAGCCAGTGGATGTAGTGTATTTAGACTTTCAGAAAGCCTTTGATAAGGTCCCGCACGGGAGACTGGTGACTAAAATTAGAGCGCATGGTACTGGGGGTAGGGTGTTGACATGGATAGAAAATTGGTTGGCAGACAGGAAACAAAGAGTAGGAGTGGACGGGTCCTTTTCAGAATGGCAGGCAGTGGCGAGTGGAGTGCTGCAAGGCTCGGTGTTGGGGCCGCAACTGTTTACCATATATATTAATGATTTGGAAGAGGGAATTAGGAGCAACACTAGCAATGAATAAATGAATGAATAGCCTTTATTGTCATTCAGACCTTGCGGTCTGAACGAAATTTCGTGCCTGCAGTCATACGTATATAAAAATAACAAAACCACACAATGAACACAAAAATTAACATCCACCACAGTGAGTTCACCAAACACGTCCTCACTGTGGTGGAAGGCAAAAGTCTTAGAGTCTCTGTCTTCTTCCCTCCTTATTCTCCCTCTGCGCTGAGGAGATCCAGGCCTCCAATGCTGCCGTCCACCAGGCCCGCGGCCGAGCCTCCGAAACCGAGCCGCCGCCACCGCTGTCGCCGGAATGCCGGAACACCACCACAGGGCCTGCTGCCGGAACGTCGCTGGAGCACCGCATCCCCGAAGCCAGGTTGCCACTGGAGCACCACAGCCCCGAAAGCCAGGTCGCCGCCAGAACGTCGCTGGAGCACCGCAGCCCCGAAAGCCAGGTCGCCGCTGGAAAGCCACTGGAGCACCGCAGCTCCGAAACCAGGTCGTCGCTGGAGCACAGCAGCCCTGAAAGCCAGGCCACCGCTGGAGCACCGCAGCCCCGAAAACCAGGTCGCCGCCGGAACGCCACTGGAGTACCGCAGCTCCGAAGCCAGGTCGCCGCTGAAGCTCCGAAGGCCGTGCCGCCGCCGCTGGAAGCCAGCAAGTTTGCGGATGACACAAAGCTGGGTGGCAGTGTGAACTTTGAAGAGGATGTGAGGTGGTTGCAGGGTGACTTGGTCAGGTTGAGTGAGTGGGCAGATGCGTGGCAGTATAATATAGATAAATGTGAGGTTATCCACTTTGGCGGCAAAAACAAGGGGGCAGGTTATTCTCCCAATGGCGTTAGGTTAGATAAGGGGGATGTGCAGCGAGACCTGGGTGTCCTTGTACACCAGTCACTGAAAGTTGGCGTGCAGGTACAGCAGGCAGTGAAGAAAGCTAATGGAATATTGGCCTTCATAACAAGAGGATTTCAGTATAGGAGTAGAGAGGTTCTTCTGCAGCTGTAAGAGCACATCTGGACTATTGTGTACAGTTTTGGTCTAATTTGAGGAAGGACATCCTTGTGATTCAGGCAGTGCAGCGTCGGTTCACGAGATTGATCCCTGGGATGGTGGGACTGTCATATGAGGAAAGATTGAAAAGACTAGGCTTGTATTCACTGGAGTTAAGAAGGATGAGGGGATATCTTATAGAAACGTATAAAATTATAAAAGGACTGGTCAAGCTAGATGCAGGAAAAATGTTTCCAATGTTGGGCGAGTCCAGAACCAGGGGCCACAGTCTTAGAATAAAGGGGAGGCCATTCAAGAATGAGGTGAGAAAAAAAACTTTTTCACCCAGAGAGTTGTGAATTTGTGGAATTCCCTGCCATAGAGGGCAGTGGAGGCCAAATCACTGGATGGATTTAAGAGAGAGTTAGATAGAGCTCTAGGGGCTAGTGGAATCAAGGGGAGAAGGCAGGCATGGATTATTGATTGGGGACGATCAGCCATGATCACAATGAATGGCGTTGCTGGCTTGAAGGGCTGAATGGCCTCCTCCTGCACCTATTTTCTATGTTTCTATGTAACTGCAATGACAACAATTCAAAAGTTCAAACACTCATCGGGAAATGACTTTAGACTTTAGTGATACAGCGTGAAAATAGGCCCTTTGGCCTACTGAGTCCATGCTGACCAGCAATCACCCTGTACTAGAGCAATATCCCACACAATCCTACACACTGGACAATTGACAAAAGTCAATTAACCTATAAATCTGGAGTGTGGGAGGAAACTGGAGCACCCGAAGAAAACCCACTAAGTTATAGTGAGAACATGCAAACTCCATACTGGCAGCAACGGTAGCAGGGCTGCCAACTCTCACGCTTTCAGCGTGACAATCACGCCTTGGAGCTATTTCTCACGCCCTCACGCTCATGACCGAATTCTCACGCTGAGTTCAGTCCCTGCGCCAGTTTGTCCCTTTGCGCCGGCTGCCAGCGATCTGTGCGGTCTGGGAAAGCGCGTCGGTTGACGGCTGTAACGTTGTGTCTCTTCTCTTCTCTTTGGTCGAATGTGCAGCTGCCGGCAACAACCAGGTGAAGCAGTTGTCAAACATGGGGGGGGGGGGGTATTGGAATTGATCCCTGAATTGGTGTATGATAGATTGCTGGTCATTAAAGGTAATATATCAGGTATTGATGGGAAATTAAAAACAATATAAAACCAGGATGACATTGAATTTCTGATAAGAAAAAATATAATTTAATCTTTAATTTAATTAAAAGATATCAAAAGAACAATTGTCACAACACAAGTTCTGAACTGCAGTAAAACAGGGAGTTTGTGCCTGGTACTGAAGTTCCTTCTGAACACCAGGAGCAAAAACAACAGAAATTGCAGGAAATATTCAGCAATTCAGGCTGCATCTGAGAAGAAATAAAGCAGATGATATTTCAGATCAAATGTTTTCAAATATTAAAATATTGCAATGCAGGTTTTAAGATGCAGAGAAACATGAATGGTTGGAAAAAACAAAATAGAAATATTTGGGAGGCTGGAGGACAGGAGATTAAATGACAAGATTGCCGGACATTCAAGGAACTGCACATGCCTCCGACTGGCTTTACCTTTCACTACTCTTCTCTCCTTTTGCCTGGTTTTCACCTCTCACCTTTGTCATTTACTCTATCCATCTGCCAATCACCCTTCCCCCTCACCTGTACCCACCTATCACTTAGCAAGATAGACACAAAGTGCTGGAGTAACTCAGCGGGACAGGCAGCATCTCTGGAGAAAAAGGATGGGTGATGTTTCAGGTTCGGACCCTTATTCAGACTCCTCAGACTCAGTCTGAAGAAGGGTCCTAACCTGAAATAAATGTCTGAATAAAGGTCCCGACCCAAAACGTCACCCATCCTTTTTATCCAGTGATGTTGCCCGATTCATTTAGTTACGCCAGCACTTTGTGTCTATCTTCAGTATAGACATGCATCGGCATATCCTTTCTACACATTGTATCACTTAGCTAACTTTGTCATGCTCCCCTTTTTTTCCAGCTTTCTCTCCCCCCCACCCATCAGTTTAAAGAAGAGTTTAACCTAAAACATCATCTGTCTATTGCCTCCACAGATGCTGCCTGACCCATTGAGTTCCTCCAGCCTTTTATTTTTTGCTTAAGCTTCTGGACACTTCATTTCAGTTGTCCATCATACTCGCTCTCACCCTTGACATTCCACAAAATTCCCACAAAGAGCAGCATTGTGGTCAGCAACTCTGCCACATTCACATACCCCTCCTCGAGATACATCTTTAGTTTCTGCCCTCACCCCATTGTCACCATCCCCAGCAACATGAACAACTATAGAATTTAAAGTAATATTAATATGAATAAACTGCACTTTCTTATTAAAATAGTATCTGAGGTGAATATATGTCCTATTTCAGAATTTCTTGTATTTCCTTTTTTCACTATGCAAAACCAATTATTTACCATAGTATGTATGTTATTGTAAATCCTACATCAAAATATTACTTCCAAGGACATTTAATTATGATAGTATAATGACATAATCTACCTTTTTAAAAGGCAGATACCATGTTTATTGCAGATGTATGGATGAGGCTGTAATTATGAGCAACTAACTTCACAAATACATCTTTGTTCAAACCTTATCAGGCAGATAATAGAGCTCACTTTATGATGTATAAATGTTAGAGGTCATGAGGGTATGTATAACCTGCAATAGTGTTTAAAGTTATATTGTCAGGGTTGTTTTCTAGTATAAGAAGCCAGCAGAGCAAAATAAGAACAAACTGAATTTGAAGAGTATTGCTGTAAAACTAAAGGATGTCTAATTTTTCCACTTTATATAAAATAACGTTTCAATCTCTTAGCTGTGAATCTATTTGCATTCTCATGGGATATGAATGTCTCTGGTAAAATTGACATTTAACACCATAGTTCATTGTTGTTAGGTTTCATTCCACATCCCCAAAAGCTGCTGGTTGGTAGGTTAAATGATAGTGGTTTAGGTGGGTGATAGAAGAACCAGAGGGAAGCTAATGGGTGTCCAAGACAGAATACATTACAGGGAAAATCGGGGAAAAAATGACGAGCTGGCCCCTTTAACTGCTACATATGCAGGGATGCAATGTTGAGGCATTATAAGGCATAGGTTGGACTGCATTTGTAGTATTGTGAGCATTTTTGAGCCCCATATCTAAGGAGGGAAGTGCTGGCATTGGACGGTCCAGAAGTTTACGAGAATGATCCCGGGGATGATTGGGCTAATTTATGAGAAGCGTTTGACCACATTGGGCCTGTTATACTCACTGGAGGAAGGACTTCATTGAAACTTACCAAATAGTGAAATGTCTGGATAGAGTGGATGTGGAGAGGATGTTTCCACTAGCGGGAGAGTCTGGGACCAGAGGGCATAACCTCAGCATAAAAAGATGTACCTTTACAAAGGAGGTGAGGGGGAATTTTGTTAGTTTAAGGATGGTGAATCTGTTGAATTCATCGCCACAGATGGTTGTGGAGGCAAAGCCATCGGGTAGTTTTAAAGCAGAGATTGACAGATTCCAAATTAGTAATGCTGTCAGAGGTTATGGGGAGAAGGCAGGAGAATAGGGTTGAGAGGGAAAAATAAATTAGCTATGATTGAATGGTAGAGTAGACTCAATGGGCCGTTTGACCTAATTTTGCTCCTATCACATGAACTCTTTGGTGCTCCATTAGTACTATTCAGTAGGTATTTTCAGGATTTTGAGCGGTTATGTTAAAGTAGAAACATAAATCAGTGTATTGTCCCAGAAGAGTTTTGTGAATTTTAGATTCTGCTGAATTTCCACTGGTCAAAAATGTACCCCCTTTCTAACCTTGAGCTCATTTTATTTTGCTTTAGAAATACAGCATGGAAACAGGTCCTTCAGCCCACCAAGTCCACGCTGACCAATGATCATCCATACACTAGTTATATCCTACACACTAGAGATAACAGGGACCTGGAGAAAATCCATGCGGTCTCAGAGAGAACGTACACACTTCACATAGACACCACCCTTAGTCAGGGTCGAACCAGTAAGACAACAATACCACTGCGTCACTGTGCTGCCCCAAATGTTAATTTTAATGTTAGAGACACACTCATCACCTCGGGTGTGTATATTTCAATGAAATGGAAGTTTACATTTTCTGTAGAGTCAAATACAACAATGATGTTGTATTTTGATTATTAATTTTTTTTTGGCAAATAAATTCATTGTTCATCTACCACTCAAATTGCGAATAACCGCAAACATTTATGACAACTGTTTACAAAGACATGAAAACAGGTTTACCTAATGCGATTGAGTGGACTTAGACTATTTTTTTTTAAAGTTAGATGAATGAGTCGGGACAAATTAAATTATTAAAGGGGTTGTCAGGCTAAATGCATATAGTTTCCTCGATTGAGGCACACCGAAGTATTGGTAGCCCTTTTAGGACTGGGATGAGAAATTTCTTCACTCAGAGGGCAGTTAACTTGTGGAATTCCCTATTCCAGGCCATGAAGCTAAGTTATTGTGTTAATTCAAAACATATTAATAGGTGTCCAAACACCAATGGAATCAAGGAATATTTGGATGCAAAACTGCGCTGAAGACGATTAGCAATTACTTTAACGAATGGCAGAGCAGGCATGATGGCTGGATGGCCTACTCCTGCTCCTATTTATTATGTACATATATTGGAACATGTTTACCATAATCCAACAACTCCATTTAGAAAAATAACTCGCTATTCTCTCTTTCGGGGCTCTAATTAATAGACAAATATTGACCAGGAAACAGGCAGAACAGTTACCTGGAATATGTACATATAACCAGTTAAACATATACCTGGCTCGAAAGTACTCTTTGGTTAAATGGCAATTTGAAATATTTCCTACCGTGAACTGTATAGATATATACAAGTTAAAGAGTGCACAGACATTTCATAAAACAAATAAATATAAATTATATGTCCTCTTTTGAGAATCTGTTCCCTATATTGCAAACAAATCATTCCATAGACAACACTGAATAACTGATGTTGAAATATTTATTTTTGGTTACTATTAAGGTGCAGTGGCTGAGTGGAAAAACAACATAAATATTCAACAGGCACACTTATTTACATTACAATTCATGTCACTTTTTAATCCCAAACATAAGACAAAAGTGCAACTATAGTATATATTCCGGAATTCCAACGGTTCCTCTCAATATGGTGATAGCCTGCCACCTACTGTTAAAGTTATCTTACACTAACCAGTCACCATTGAGTTTTACTTTTTAGCAAGGTCATTTGGAATTTGATGTGTTAAAAATAAAATATGGACAGTATTAACCCTAAATCATTGAGAGTGTAGTTAATTCAACAATCTAATATATGCCAATAACAAGCCATGAATTATAACACAGAGGAGAGTAAATCATTAGTGCCCAATATATATGTTATAAATGAGAGGGAAAATCCCAGAAGTAATGAGCCTGTACAGTATTGCAAGGGTAATGCTACCCAAGATGATGCAGTGCGAACCATTTATTATTTTTTATCAGATATCAGTTCTGTACATTCTCATTCCAAATCCTCTAAAAATGTACTCTCAGTGAAACTGAAAGTTCCTTCAAAACTCAAACTACTGTAAAAAACGTTTTTATATTGTTCTGATTCTATAGTTGGCCACTTGATTCACTAAATACAGAAATGTCCCCAATAACCATTACCTTAAACGTTTACTCCCTTCATCACCAGCACGCCAAGGATCTCGTCGGTATCATCCACAAATTGCAACTCATCCAATCTTGCAACCTCCCTAGAATCTATCTAGGAATAACATTATAAATCATTTTGATTCAAATAGTCAAGCAATAGAGAAATGTCCGCAGTTTCAGATTAACTAAGTCACAGCTTCCACATACATCACAAATAAAAGGCAGAGCCAACAAACAATGGCATTCTCCTTCCCCCTCTACCCCGCAATTAACATACATGAAACTTGGAAGGTGCTCCACTTGAAACTCCAACCATAAATAGAATGTGACCTATCCACAGGCAATAAACCCCATAAAACATCTTTCAAGCCAGATGTGTACACATAAACTCAACAACCATCATTCCCAGCCTGGATTTATATACAAGAGCAGTATTCACTCTGCTGGTTCATTTAGAGTTAACCCCTATATTTCATGACATCATCAGATTCGAAATGCAGGAAACATTTTTAAAGCCTTGGAAACTAAATTTAACTGCACCTAATCAACCTATACATATCTACAAATCTGACAGATTTAACTGAGTGACAGATGATTTATTAACAATATCAGGGATTTGGAAATTTCAGGGAGTAGTCAGCTTAAAAGCTTGTTCTTCAGAGTTACTCTTCATTTGCTGAGGGAGCTTGTGGCATGAAAAATCTTTATTCCAGTTCACTATTGTCTTTTGATAATTAAAACATTTATTATTCAGTCTTGTATTTTGTAGTGGATTCATCTAGGCTTTACATAAGTATTATGTAATGTAGAACTGTGAGAATATGAATATAAATAAACTGTTTTCAGTATCTAGAATAGACTGAAAAAAAGATTGGTGTCATGCCCTGGTGATTTTTTTAAATTTCCACAAGTATTCCTCCAGATTAGATTTCACTATTGTAGTTGAGCAAATCCCTTTCTCAGTTTTACTGAATTTTCAGGTCTGTTTTTCAGCATTGCAAAACTTCCAGTGTTTCATCCTTTTGAAACCATTTCTTCAGCACTATAATGATTTCAGTATATTGATTAATCATCAATCCACAAATTGAAGCAATCTTTCCTGTACTATTAAGATTGTAGCCAACCAAATAGATGGAAACCAAACTAGTAATATCTTCCACAGGGCTTTATCCAGTCTACATCGTTACATGTTAGATTTCAGTTATTTTGTTTTCATTACTGCAGTATACATCCATGTACAGTGCCCGCCATAATGTTTGGGGCAAAGACACATCATTTATTTAGTTACCTCTGTACTCCACATTTTGAGATTTGTAATAGAAAAAAAAACACATGTGGTTAAAGTGCACATTGTCAAATTTTAATAAAGGTCATTTTTATATATTTTGATTTCACCATGTAGAAATTACAGCAGTGTTTATACATAGTCCCCACATTTCAGGGCACCATAATGTTTGGGACACATGGCTTCATAGGTAGCCTCCTTAATGCAGGTGTAAGAGAGCTCTCAGCACCTAGCCTTTCCTCCAGTCTTTCCATCACCTTTGGAAACTTTTATTACTGTTTATCAACACGAGGACCAAAGTTGTGCCAATGAATGGCAATGAAGCCACAATGGGACTGAGAAATAAGAATAAAACTGTTGAAGACATAAGCCAACCCTTAGGCTTACCAAAATCAACTGTTTGGAAAGTCATTAAGAGGAAAGAGAGCACTGGTGAGCTTACTAATCGCAAAGGAGCTGGCTGGCCAAGGAAGACCCTCACAGCTGATGACAATAATTCTCTCTATAATAAAGAAAAATCCCCAAACACCAGTCCGACAAATCAGAAATAGTCTTCAGAAGTCAGGTGTGGATTTATCAATGACCACTATCCACAGAAAACTTCATGAACAGAAATACAGAGGCAGCACTGCAAGATGCAAACCACTGGTTAGCTGCAAAAATAGGTTGGCCATGTTAGTTTGCCAAGAAGTACTTAAAAGAGCAACCACAATTCTGGAAAAAGGTCTTGTGAACAGATGAGACGAAGATTAACATAGCAGAGTGATAGCAAGAGCAAGGTGGAGAGGAGAGAAGGAACTGCCCAAGATCCAAAGCATATCACCTCATCTGTGAAACACGGTGGCGGGGCTATTATGGCCTGGGCATGTATGGCCACTGAAGGTACTGGCTCACTTATCTTCATTGATGATACAACTGCTGATGGTAGTAGCACAGTGAATTCTGAAGTGTATAGACATATACTATCTGCTCAAGTTCAAACAAATGCCTCAAAACTCATTGGCCGGCAGTTCATTCTACAGCAAGACAATGATCCCAAACATACTGCTAAAGCACAAAGGAGTTTTTTAAAGCGAAAAAATTGTCAATTCTTTATTGGGCAAGTCAATCACCTGATCTGAACCCAATTGAGCATGTCTTTCATATGCTGAAATGGGGGGACTATGTATAAACACTGCTGTAATTTCTACATGGTGAAACCAAAATGTATAAAAATGCCCTTTATTAAAATCTGACAATGTGCACTTTAACACATGTGATTGTTTCTATTGCAAATCTCAAATTGTGGAGTACAGAGGCAAATAAATAAATTGTGGGTCTTTGTCCCAAACATTATGGAGGGCACTGTAGCTTATTTTCCAATTGTTTTTTATTTAAAAAAGTTAAGTATGCAGAAACCTCCAATGGGATTTTAATAAGTTTTGCTGGTCAGAATTTATCTTTTATAGTCTGAAAAATTATACTTCACCTTCTGCAAACAAAGTTGGAAATTTTGACCACAATGTTGGAAAATCGAAATGAATGCACCAAATATCGTTTGCTATGTTTAGGTAGATGGCGCCTACAAGTCTCAATATCCTTTGATTCTCATTCTCAGAAAAAGATCACTAATTTACTTCATTTTCAACGATAACTGGCATTGGAAGCAGTCAATACAAATGAAAGGGATTCTCATTCCTTCACAATGGTTAACTTCATTCTAGGCTTCCGTGAAACAACAAAAGTGTCTTAACAGAATGAAACACTCCATCCTTTGCTGACCTTACGTTTACAACGAATTATAACATATTTATAATCTAAACTCTTTAAATTGAATGCTGTTTTTTTTCTTGACAATAATCTGAGTTTATGCTGTAAGAAACAAGGGCAAAAACAGAATTTTTGCCAACTTCTCTCTCAGTATCTCTCTCATTTGGTGCTATATACCGCCAAAATGTATTTATGTATTATTTATCAAATTGTTTGAAAACATTAGCGACACAGTGTTTTCCAATGGGCAAAAAGGGTTTTTAAATTGACAGCAGAAAAAGAAAGAGACATTTTTTATACAAGATACTCTCAATTAATACTTTGAAACTTGCAGACTTTGAACAACAGTAGCAATTAAGAGAACTAAAAGACCAAAAGAATAACTATTAGAAAGTTTATTGACAATTAGTTATATCATAAAATAGCAATAAACTGCATTGTTCACTTTTATCATTTAAACCGTCTTCAAGGAAGGCAATGTGTTTTTCTGCCCGTTTGTACATGAAGTATATCAAGGCATCAGGAAACCATATTTTACTTCAATCACCATACTCAGTCTTGATCAGTTTTACGATTAATTGTATCACCTCATCATCTACAAAAGAAAAAAGAGCAATTACATTACAAATTATTTATTTGAGGTATTTGATTAAACATATATGTTTGAGTAAAAGTTCAATTTCTAAATCATGCTGTGAAATCCTGGGGTTTTCTCAAGGATCGATCAACAGTTGTTCGTCAGCAGATGATTTAGGTAAGTGGGATGTCTGGGGTAAAACTTGGCTGGCATGCTTCTTAAAACACTAACAATGCTTCAGCGGTTCTGAATTGGATTTAAAATGCTTTGGGATATTTGATGTCATAAGAAGTGTTGCGTCATTTTTAAAATAAAATCTCAAACTTCAATACTTGCATTTGGATAATTTTTCTATTATAGACTATAACAAGGCCAAATTCAAGACTTTACAAAATAAAATTATATTGAGCTTTGTATGAGGGATCTGTTGTGAGAATTATAAATTTATCGTAGTTATATATAATCTTGAGCAAAAATGCCTCATATGATTTTGTCTTCAGTGAACTACAGGTCCCTACTCATTTCTCTTGCATTTACGTTCCTTCCACGGGTGTTGTTCCCATTCAGCAGGTACAAGATAGGTGGAGACTAGGCTAAAGAGAACACACTCACTGCAGTATGATCTCAAAATTCCAAAGAAAATTCAGAAAAATATCAAATTAATTTGGCTTGAAGAAACACTAGGATAGTTATGAACAAATTTGGAATTACAGATGCTAATATCCATGAACAAGTTAATGCTATTAATAGCTTGGAGACCCAAAGTCCTTCAATTAGATAGTGCTTGATTTGCATGTCAATTCATTATCTCATCGTTGCTCCACATTCCAAGGCTTTTACCAAGGGAAAATATCTACCGGGTTTAGATCTAAAAATTCAAATCAAATCAGCATTGAAAGTCTTTATGGAAAATGCCTCCCAAATTTAGGAAACAGTTGTCTTATGTATTACCTGATTCAACATTGTGACAGAATGGCTAATTATTGTATTGTCTTAGTTTGATGATGAACTTTTGTTAATTCAATGTATAAAAGCTATAGCCTATGTTTTGGTTACTTCATTATACATGAAGTATGATATTGCAGCCAGATCTGCTTGAGGGAATGCTTATAGATAAGATTTAAATCACCTTAGCATCAAAAGATCAATATAGAACAGACCTACAGACCAAACAGACTCCATATGCCATTTCTCCGCCCTTATCTGTAAGGATCAAAATCTCACCGTATCCTGTGTTGGCCTTCCTCACTGGGTGAACCTTCACTAATTTTGGTTCACCTGTAAACTTACTAACCATTTCATCTAATCTTGCAGCTTTATAGGACTTTGCTTATGCCACATTTGGAATACTGCATGCAGTTCTGGTCACCACATTAAAGGCAGGATGTGGAGGGTTTGGAAAGGGTACAGAGAGCTTTACCAGAATGCAGCCTGGATTAGGGGGTATTAGCAACAAGAAGAGGTTGGACAGATTTAGATTGTTTCCTCTGGAACACCAAAGGTTGAAGGGAGACTTGATAAAAGTATATACAATTATATAGGGAATCAGTCTAGGGGAGTCAGAACCCCTCTCCCAGGATGGAAATATCAAATACTAGAGGGCATCACTTTGTCTGAGGGCGCTCCCTACCAGTCGGCCACTTTGCTAATGACTGAAAAGTTCATTTCTCTTTCGATAATGTTGTTCTTTTATTGTTCATAAATGAAAATGTTGTACTACAACTACAAACATCATCTGATATCTGCACTCCTAGCACAAAACACGCACTCTCACGGTCAAACAATATTTTCACTATATAGACTACAATAAGTCAATGTGGCAGTAAACTACTTTCACGAGAGCAATTAGAAGCGGGAATTACACTGCCAGACATTCCCTGATCACACATTATTTTTTGGAAAATAATTTCTGAAAGGACACATAAGTACATCAACATTTTAAAATATTAACCTATGCTATCGATTCATTTAGTGTGTACATATTCAGTAAACATATGTATTATCTGAATCAGATAATCAAAATCATTATGCAATGCAGGTGAATTCTGAATTCAAGCATGTTCTCTTTTGCTATTTTTCATATGACACTAATAGCAGTCCATTGGGATATTATGACCGTAGTTAAAATTAGGTTTTAATAAGAGTAAGAGATGGGATGTTTTAGAGATCTATTATCAATACCTAAATTCAGGAACAGCATAGGCTGTATCATAAATAATTATAATAAATACATCATTCACCCTGGTCATCTATTTAACTCGCAAAAACGTGATGTAAAAATTATGTGCATAACAGAAATTAAATTAAACTGAATTACTTTCAATCGACATTTTAGGATCTTCAAGTTTCTTCAGTAGAACTGATTCAATTAAGGCTCGCAGCTCTTTAAAAATTATTCCTGTCCTGACGGGAGCCTGAAAAATAATTGGTAAACATGAAAACATGAAAACTTTGACAGTTCAGATTAAAATATACAATTCTAGACTTGAATCCTGTCTCTGTTCATTATACTAATCAAACAGGTTTTGTTAAAATCTTATACTTGTCTTTTATCAAAGCGACTATCTATGCTGGAATCCCACACACAGAATCAAGATCAAATAGAACATTCGGTTCTAAAATCAAAACAAAAAATATAGGAACACTGAGAAACTCATGCAGCATCCGTGAAAAGAGAAATGGAGACCCTTTGTTAAATATTAAGTCTGTTCTTTCCATAGATACTGCCTGACATGCTGAGTCCTTCCAGGATTTTCTATTTCCAGCATCAGCCTTTTGTTTTTATTTTCATTCTTTGAGGAAGATTTGGTGCAACGGGGAGAGGTGCGAGGGGTGTGAGAAAAGTGGGCAAGCATAATAGGGCAAAATTGGAGATTAAAGAAGGACGACAGTTGAGGTCGGGAATGGAGGAGAGTCAAATTGGGGTGCTGGTGTAACATATGGTGGATAGTTTGCTCTGAACAAGATTGTATAAAATCAGAAGACATAGACAGATCAAGAGTCTTTAACTAATTTTGCAAACCTGACTGCAAGAAGTGGAAAATTTGATGACCCAAATTAATCAGGAAAAATGGATCTGAGAACATCTCAGAATAAAAGCTATATACTTAATCTCATTCATAAAAAAACATAATTCTGTAATTCCATAACGCAATGGAATTTCTAGAACAATATCCATCCTACCAGCTCTATAAATAAAATGCAAAATTTAGATTAAAGTAGAAAAAAATGTGCTGAACTAAATGCCTAAATAGAATCCAAAGAAATATATCAAGTTGCACATGCTCAGAAACCCACTAAATGCAAAAATAGTACCTCCTTAGTGGAGACACAAGAGATTGCAGATGCTGCAGACTGAGTGAAAAACAAAGCTCTGGAGGAACTCAGCAGGCCAGGCAGCATCTGTGAAGGGAATAGACAGGCAATGTTTCAGGCTGAAGGATCCCAATCATGAAACATCATCTGTCTTACCCTCAGAGTTCCTCCAGCATTTTGACTTTTACTTTGTTGATACAAATGCTAGAAGCAAGTTCTGGATGCAGGTTCTTCAAATGTATCAGTTCACAAAGTCATTATTACTAGCGTGGATTAAAAAATGTTTTGTGAAGTGCATACTGCTTATGTGCTTTATGTCTTTATAAATCTAAATTGCTAAGGTGGTGAGAATGGATTGATTCAAACCATCCAAGATAGCATTTAGAAAATTACAAATTTGCAGGCGGCAAAACAAGAGAAATTTCAATAGGATGAAGAGGTGGAGAAAGTTACCAAGACTGGAAATAGCAAGGCCAATTGAACAGGTGGAAATGTAATTGTCATGGCACTGAGAGACCAGGTGCCAATGTAGAGCAGCGTGCAAAAAAGATTGACTTTAATAAACGTCAAGCTAGAATATTTAAATATTCTCACCTGGAAATATATCCAACCGTCAACTGAAAGTAACCTTTCACGATGCATCACCTCTATCTCACCACCAAACAGTAAGATTGGAAAAGGTGAAATCAGGGTCGTCTCCCGGACATATACCCTGCTGTATTTCACCTGGTTTGTAAAGCAGAAGTGGTATGATCCATTGTAATATAAATTTCTCAACAAAACGCATTCATATATGCAGATTTAGCCCTTCATTAAGACCATAGACTTGACTAGCGTATACCATTATGCATTTATCTTATATAAGCAGAATTGTATGTTCCAAATTGTACATCAAAGGATATAATATTTAAGTACAACATTGCCTGAAGGTACATCTTCATAAAGTGAGAAAATGTACTCTTCATTAAGATTTCTTAGTTCTGTGTGCAATCCAATTCAATTCCATTACAATACGATATAACTTTATTTATCCCATGAGGGAAAATTAATTTTCCAACAGTCATAAAAAACACAAAATACATTAAAATAAAGTGCCGGGTGGTAAGGCTTTGGGGATGTGCAAAGATTGAGGAGGTGGGGGGGGGGGGGGGGGTCAGTCTCAGTCTACATCTCGACGGAAGGGGGAGGAGTTAAAATGTTTGATAGCCACAGGGAAGAAGGAAATCCTGTGGCTTCTGTCCTGCAACTGTAACTGTTTAAGACAAGGAACATATTAATTGGCCAGTTCTACCACAACTAGCAAATGCCTTGATCAGCTGCTTGAAAAGAATTATGACATTCAGCAATGACCAAAAAAAAACAATTATTTTTTTTTTCCAGGACTTAGTAGCAGCTTTTAATCTCTGGAATGAAGTAAACCCAGTTAAATAATGTTTTAAAAGCTTTGAGAGTCATAGAGCAAGGAAACAGGCCATCAGCCCAATTTGTTCCATGCCTTCCATTTGCCAGCATTTGGCCCATATTTACCTGCTCATTTGCTGGATTTCATATTTGCATACAGGCCACACATTTACAAGAGGTGTTTTGGGGGATTTTCAATGTTTACTGCCAAATTTACAATCTTTTCAGATATTTAGTACACTGATGCACCATAGACTATACTAATTTTAACATGTTTCTTGTACAAGAACCAATTTGTACATTTTATAAGAAGAGTTGTGAACAGGGAAGTAACTATGCAAAGATCCCAGAACCACGAGCAATATATTTTTTTGGTGGAGGAATGGACCAGAGTTTTTGAAGTTTCAAAGCCAGACTTAATTCAGATCAACATTAAACAGATAGACTGTGACAAGGTCTAAAGTAAAACGTAGAAAATGTCATAAGAATGGGAAGTTGCTCAGCTTAAGAAAAATATAAGATGGAGATTGAGAGCAATCACTGAAAGGGCCGAGGAAAGAAAGAACATACCTTGTACATAATTTTTATAGATTTTATTGATCTAGAAGGTGGCACCATGTCCAGATGGAAAATGAGAAGAAACTCAAGCCTACACTGTGCCTGTTTTTTCTCACGCTGTTAATAGTGCAGGACACGATAAACAGATAAACAGGGTGGAAGTGGGATGGGGAATTTATGTGCCAGGCAATCTGAAGCTCAGGGTTCCTACTGTGGGCTTAATGCAGGTCATTCATGAAGAGATCACCCAACCTGTATTTGGTTTCTCCAACGTTGAGAAAATCACACTGTGAAGATCGAATGCAGTGCACGGAATTGGAAGAATTACTGTTTAGCCTAGAAAGCTGCCTTGGGCCAGTGAAGGAAAGAACTGAAAAAATGAGTTGTATCTTCAACATGGGCGGCGGCATGGTTGAGCAGCGGCAGAGCCAGTGACCTGGGAACAATTCTGATTACGGGTGATGTCTGTACGGAGTTTGTATGCTCTCCCCATGACTTGTGTGGGTTTTCTCTGGGAGCTGCAGTTTCCTCTCACACTCCAAAGACATACAGACGTACATTGTCCCATGTGTGTACAGGATAGTGTTAGCGTGCGGGGATCACTGGTCGGCGCGGACTTGGTGGGCTGAAGAGCCCGTTTCCACACTGCATCTCTAAACTATAAACTAAATCGCACTTGCATGGGAAGTGCCAAAAGATAGGAAGTGGTTAATAGGAGTCACAAAGAGAGCAAACCATTTGAAATGCTGACAAACGAGGAGAATATGCACCTGGTTGTGGAATTTTGTTGAAGTTGGCAGAATTTGCAAAGGATGCTCCATTCAATGCAGAGCCTGGTGGGGTGGAAGCGAGAACTAGGGGTATTCTATCTTGCTCTGTCCAAGAGGGGACATTGTGAGAGAGATGCAAGAAAATGAGCAGTCCCTATCCTTCAGCGCTTCCCTCAGCACTTTCATTCAATAGACTCAATCTCTATATAATCAACTAATCCCTATCCTTTGACTCTTCCCATTGCCTACTATCCTAGAAGGGAAGCAACAATTCAAAATGGAGGAAGATATTTCATAGGCATGAGATACAGAATGCCTGTGGACTTATAATGGATGTTTATTATTAGCCTATCCTGAGAGGAAGATATCCATAACGGGAATGGAAGAGATGAACCATGTGAAAGAATATATTACAAACTGGCAGCAAAGGTAATGAAATTTGAGTCCTGTAGGAGTGGTGGAAGCAGCACTTTTGTAGTCATCAATATCCATGAAAAAGAGTTGAGGGAGCAGGCCTGAATAGGGGCTGAAACAACGACTGGTCCACGTATCACATATCGTGCCTAATGATGCACCTTTGACCTGACAAAAATCTATGAAGTTGATAAAGAGGTTGCTCAATGCAAGGAATAGCTCATTGCAGCAACTGAATGTGTTGGTTGAGGGGCACAGTTTGGGTCTCTTTTCAAGGAAGAACTGATGTCCTGATTTTAGATGAAGGGATAGAGAGATTGGAGATCTATAGTGAAGATGAACTAGTTAAGACCAGGGCCTAGGAAGTAGTTGGTGGAAGAGGGTACCTGAAGTGGAATGAATGTAAGCGGAAAAGGTCTGGACCACAGTAAAAGGATGAAATTTAGAAGAAATTTTTACTGGGGCTAGAACAGGCTGAAACAAAGAGTTTCCCCAGTCTTATGGATTTTAGGCAAAAGTTAGAAACAAGCTATATGGGCACTACAGGTTTAGAACCTGTGGAGGGAAAATCTCGCAAGAAAACGAGGTCCGGAATTGTGTGGACGACAACAGCTTGAAGTTGTCGTCCACACATGGTGGGATTCTGGTTCATACAGAAGGACGACAATGTGTTTGGGATCTGATGATCGTTGTCTGCAAGAGAGAGGTCAGTTCACCAGATCATAACATTTTTAGGACTCACAATGATATCAGGATTTATTGAGTAAGTGCAAGTTCAAGAGAGACAAAAGGAAACATTCTGGAGGTCTATGTCTTCATGAGCAGTTATTAATGAAAGGTTCAAGACATATGAGGCTACACGGACAGAGCAGGTGCATTGTGAATTCTATGGTCAGGAGGAAGGGTAGGCAGTCTGGGGGGAGAACTCCTGGCTAAAGAGATGGGTATGAAGGCAGAGAAAGAGGAGATCAATGATGCATCAGGATCGGAACCCATTAAGACAGGACAGAGGGAAGCGAACCCTCGGATTCTGCTGAGAACGGATCTTTGGGATCAGGGAATAAATCATTAGAAAGAATGGTGAAAGGAGGTCAGGGAGTGTAACTGGGGGAAAGAGGTGAGGTCAGAGGAAAGTGAAGGGTAAGAAAGGTCAGGAGGATTATTAGAATCTGAGGACCATTGAAGATTGTGATCCTTGCTGCTTCCTCTGGTAAAATCAAAGAGAAAAATGGAAAGAACAGGTGTTGCAACTCTTGCACAGGAACATCAAATTTTCCAACTTACTATCACTTATGCTCTATATTTATATAATCTCTGGCTACTGCAATAAGTCAACCATTTGTGGTATTTCTGTTCCTATGTTTCAGCATAGCCTAACGTAGACTCTTTATTTGCAACACATCAACACTTCTTTGTCACATCACTCACAAAGTCCAAATGACGAGCTGAACAAAAGCCTCTGAAAAATCCTAGAAAGTTCCCAGCCAGTACCAATTATAAATCAAAATCAAATAAGGGCGTTAAAATCTATTTATGCATTACCTTCTCCTGGAACAGAATCCAGCCATTGGTTTGAAGATCCCTGTTGACAGATGAAGGGTGCGGTTGTGCTTTACCTTGTGCAGTTTCTATGGAACAAATCACCTTGTCAGCGATGTCCACTGATGGAGTATAAATAATCTTCCCAATATTGTCATAGAGTCCTGCTGTTAATACAGCTTTAAGAAGGGGTACTTCCTGATAAGATAAGCTTGGTTTAGAGTACTGTGGTAAGGACTCTTTATTGCAGCTTTGATGCTTAGTTCCTCTGGTTCTTCGTGACACAAAACCCACTGCCTCCATCAGCTTGATGAGCTCTTGTTTAACATCCTGCAAGTTTATTTTTTATGAAACATATCATGAGCCACCATTCTGCTTGTGGTTTATTTACAATTATAATTTTAACACAAAAAAGTTATGTGGAACATAATCGTTTAAATAAAAGCTATTTTCTCTAAAAGCTCAATATTTTTCAATATTCTGTAACTTCCTTTCACATTATTATGTGCACAAAATTGCAGGGTTTAATAGAAGAAAGCAGACAAACCTCCATTGTTAGAAGCGCAGTTCTACTTAAGAAGTGTTTCTTGCAATAAGCCATTTCAGCCCGCCATCCATCATTTCGCACATTCTTCCATCTTAACATGCAAACAAATTAAGATATAATGGAATCAACTAAACAAAGAATATCTGATGTATTTAATTAACACACATTCCTGAAAAGCTTGATTAATAATGCATAGCACAGTAATAGGCAGGTTTAGGCATACCCTAAATATGCGTTGTAAATAGTTAGATGATCCGAATTAAACAGTGACATGGCTGCCTTTGCAAAGTCTGCTTCATCTTTTCCATTCACTGGAGTAGTAAAGGGTGATTTCTCTGTCATGGCAGCAGCAATGGTTGCCTGCAAACAAATCATATGTTTATCTCAGTATCTGATACACATTATAAATGTTTTCAGTGAACTATGATTATATAGAGAAGACCTTTCTAAGAGGCAGGAAATCTTAGATATTTCTTGTAACCATGCGCAGATCACAATTTCCTGTTATGCATTGTTGCCATATTAACTTGCACCCACATAACACAGCACTGTAAAAAATAAGTGTCCCAAACTTTTAGAGAAGCCCAAAGAGAAATATATAATAAGCTGATGAATTCTGGAAGAGTTGACCATATAAGAACATTTTAACATCATTTACCACTTTTGCAGGTATAAATTGCAAGAGCATAAATAACAGCTTGAATAATGGTGTGCCTGTGTCTGGTATTTATTGCAGCTGGGTTGTTAAGACTCCTTGGCCTTTCTTGCATTCAGTGTCTTCAGTTGATTATTGTTGTCACATAAAACCAATCAAAATTGGTTAAGAGTACCTTTTGTGAGCAGATATTCTAGGTTATTGATAGATCAATCACTTCCACCTTTACTTAAGATGACTGTAATAAACACTGCAACCTGCACTTAGTTCTGCTATCACTGAGGGCTAATGCTCATGAAACATTCTCTATAAACATCTTTGTTAACCTGTATTATAGCTTCTCAAGGTTTACACGCTTTCTTAAGTACACAAGAAACTTTTCCTGGCAGGCCTTTTCTGCTCTCCTCATCAAACTAAGATTCAAATAGACCAACATGGCAGGGGTTTAAATTTGATGTTCAGCATATAAAGTTAAATAAATCTAGCTGACCCTAGGTTGCACTACAAAAAAAATCAGCCTGACTGCTCAGACATCATACCAAGGAGGGATCGCAAAACCTAAATGGAAAATTAACCAAGTTGATGATTCCAGCTTTGAAAAATTTAATAAATTATTTGAAACTAATTTGTTTTTGTCAAGTTTACTTTAGATTATAATAAGCAGAGATGTTTTAAATGGAAAATTGCACTAAGATTGAAATCGTAATATGTGTCCAATTTACTTACCACAGGTTCTAAACAACCGAAAATAGCTCCAAAAATCAACATTTTCCCAATTTTCACATTTACTGGAAGGGCAGCGAGATGTTGTCCTAATGGAGTCAATATAGGTTTGTTGATATCACAGGCTCCAATTTTCCTCAGCAGGTTCATAGCATTATTAATAACTTGGATTTGTGGTGGATCTAAAGCCCTGGCAAGAAAATCTTCTGGAGACCCATGATCGCATTTCTAAAAAAGAAAAACAAATGAGAAAATAAGATCAATGACATGTAGGAAAATTATGGATGGAATTCAAACAATTAGACCACAAAAAATTGTACATTTTTGATTTACTATCATAATATACACAGCTAGCTGACAACATGAACATTATTGACAGAGCAGATGGAACGTTGGATGATTCCATAAGGAGACTGACATCTAAACAAGAGAGAGCTGGCAGGGGAACAGACAGGAGGAAGTCACAGCGATGTGACAAGATAGTTTTGTTTATTTTCAATTTAAATAAACTTTTATATTTTCCGTTCTTTGAGACTGGGAGCCAAAATAGATTAACATGAACTAGTGCTGAAGGCAGTGCTTCCACACCTCAAACAAAAATTTCCTGAAACAGAATTCCAAATTACCTGGAATTTGATGGTATTTCCCAGCCCGATAAGCTTTCCCCAACTGCGCTGTGTGACTACTGCCCCAACTGCGCACACGCAGATACTGGACCCAATGCGCATGCACGGGGAGACGGTGTCCCTACCGCATCACCGGCGCCATTTTCAATTGTGATGAGGCTGATGGGCCTCCCACAACTGCACAGGTACGTACTTTTTCCCCGCAAATCATCCCATGGGCCTGCTTGGACCCCTTCGGGTCTCCCCGTGCCTGCGCAGTGGGCTTGGTATCCGCGCGTGAGCAGTTGGGGCGACAGTCACACATGCACAGTTGGTGAAGACTTACCAGGCCGGGAAACTTTCCAAAATTATTTAATTTCCCTAAAATTACTCGAAGACAACCAGAATTTCCCGAATTTCGGGTCATTTCCTTCAGAGTGGAAACACTGGCTGACGGTTACAGAGAGAACAGCAAAGATAATGGAAAATAACCACACAAATATCTTAAAATATTCACGAAAAATAGTTAAACCTATTGCACACTACCCACAGTAAAGGGCTCTCCCAGCATCATTAAAAGTCTGAAATTCTTTCAAGTAAATAATTACCATGATGTGAAGGCAAAGCTCTTCCAAGGGTACTCGTAAGATTTCCGGGACAGAGTAATCTATGAAACTATTATATCTGGAGAAACAAAGCATAGTGCATTTTTTTAATAAATACATCCCAATCTTAAAATAATCACTAGTGATAGAATTACAAAGTTTTAAAGCAAATCGGTCAGGGCATGGAATATAAGAGTCAGTAAGACATGTTTGAAAACATTACAAACATTTGTCTTTACAAAACTTTGGTTAGGCTGCAATTGGAGAACTGTGTCCAGTTCTCGTCACCCAATTACAGGAGGAATGTGCAGGCTTTGGAGAGCTTTACCAGAATGCTGCCTAGATTAGAAAGTATTAGCTAGACACAGAGGTAGGACAAATTTAGATTATTTTCTCTGGGGGTTGAAGGAAGACCTGATAGAACTTTATTAAATTGAGGCATAACTAAAGTGAGAGGGGCAAAGTTTAAAGGACACTAGACCAAGTGCAGACCCGCTTGGGGGGGGGGGGGGGCATACATTAACCACCCCCACACACTAACTACCCCCCCTTGTTAGTATATTAATATTCTCCTTTTATCCCATAATCGCCCTAGCTCCTGACGCATAGCCCCCAACTCGCAGGCGCGCCTAGAGAGGGGGGGAGGGGGTAAGAGAGGGAGGGGGAAGAGAGGGACGGGGGAGAGAGGTAGGGGGGAGAGAGGGAGGGGTGGAAGGGGAGAGAGGGAGGGGTGGAGGGGGAGAGAGGGAAGGGTGGAGGGGGAGAGAGGGAGGGGTGGAGGGGGGAGAGAAGGAGGGGTGGAGAGAGCGTGGGGGGAGGGAGCGTGGGGGGAGGGAGGGGGGAGAGAGGGAGGGGGGAGAGAGGGAGGGGGGAGAGAGGGAGGGGGGAGAGAGGGAGGGGGGAGAGAGGGAGGGGGGAGAGAGGGAGGGGGGAGAGAGGGAGGGGGGAGAGAGGGAGGGGGGAGAGAGGGAGGGGGGAGAGAGGGAGGGGGGAGAGAGGGAGGGGGGAGAGAGGGAGGGGGGAGAGAGGGAGGGGGGAGAGAGGGAGGGGGGAGAGAGGGAGGGGGGAGAGAGGGAGGGGGGAGAGAGGGAGGGGGGAGAGAGGGAGGGGGGAGAGAGGGAGGGGGGAGAGAGGGAGGGGGGAGAGAGGGAGGGGGGAGAGAGGGAGGGGGGAGAGAGGGTGGGGGGAGAGAGGGTGGGGGGAGAGAGGGTGGGGGGAGAGAGGGTGGGGGGAGAGAGTGAGGGGGAGAGAGTGAGGGGGAGAGAGTGAGGGGGAGAGAGTGAGGGGGAGAGAGTGAGGGGGAGAGAGTGAGGGGGAGAGGGAGGGGGAGAGGGAGGGGGGAGAGAGGGAGGGGGGAGAGAGGGAGGGGGGGAGAGAGGGAGGGGGGGAGAGAGGGAGGGGGGGAGAGAGGGAGGGGGGGAGAGAGGGAGGGGGGAAAGAGGGGAGAGAGGGAGGGGGGAGAGAGTGAGGGCCAGGAGGCAAGTGGGGGGGGGGGGGGTTGCCAGGACGCTGGTGGGCCTTGATTGGTGGGCATGCGGGCATTGTGACGTAGCAGCTAGCAAGCGGCGATTATTTTTTAAAAGTGAGTTTTGTGAACAACTTTATTCAAAATCTGGAGAAATAATTGACCGAATCTAGAGAGGAGTGCATTTATGAAATCGTAAGTTAAATCCCGACCGAAATTGTAAAAATCTCTGCGTTTTTGCGTCTGGTTTTCGAGGAGATATGTTTCAAATGCAAAATGACATACACACACACACACACACACACACACACAGTTTTAAAAGTATGTAGGGGCACGTTTCTATACACAGAGTGAAGAGTCCTTGGAATGCGCCTCCAGGGATAGTGGTGGAGACAGATACGATAATGATATTTAAAAGGTTTTTATGTAGGCACATTAGGGAATGGAGGGATATGAATCATGTTCCATAGAAACCTAGAAAAATAGGTGCAGGAATATCCCATTCGGCTCTTTGAGCTAGCACCGGCATTCAATGTGATCATGGCGGATCATCCATAATCAGTACCCCGTTCCTGATTTTTCCGTTAGCCCTAAGAGCTAAATCTAAATCTCTCTTGAAAATATCCAGTGAATTGGCCTCCACTGCCTTCCGTGGCAGAGTATTCCACTGATTCACAACTCTCTGGGTGATGAAATCTTTCCTCATCTCAGTCATAAATGGCCTACCCCTTATTCTTAAACTGTGACCCCTGGTTCTGAGAGCCCCGCCAACATTGGAAACATTTTTCCCACGTCTAGCCTGTCCAATCCTTTAAGAATTTTATATGTTTCTATAAGATGCCCTCTCATCCTTCTAAATTCCAGTGAATACAAGCCCAATCGACCAATTATTTCATCATATGTCAGTCCCGCCATCCCAGGAGTTAACCTGGTGAACCTACGCTGCACTCCCTCAATAGCAAGAATGTCCTTCCACAAATTAGGAGACCAAAATTGCCAGGTGCGGTCTCACCAGGGCCCTGTACAACTGCAGTAGGACCTCCAGAAGAGGATATTAATTTAATTTGGCATTATGTTCATTGTGGACATCGTGGGCCGAAGTGCCTGTTTCTGTGCTGTACTGTTCTATGTTTAATCTTTCCACATAAAGGTTTAAAAGTTTTTGAAATGCAATTAAGTGCCCATCGTCAAAGAAAACAAATTGACTGAAATAAAATTTTAAACATCTGCTAATTGATTAACTCTGCTTGATATTACAAACGTCATGCTTTAGGAAGGTTCAAAGAATAAGCAGCAAACATAAAAGATTCTTTAAACTGCAATCAATTCAATTGTCAAACTTGTGCTTAAATCTACTAATTTAACAAAAAGATTAAGTCATTCTTACACAAGTGCTTCATTGTCAGCTAATATTGTGCACCTGTCAGTTTATTGATCAGAAATACTCAACCAGTCAATTTACAATATATATATAAAAATAATCCAGTAAAAGGGAAAACATATTTGTTCTTCCGAGATGATGCAACACTATATTCTAATCTTTATTTGTTTCTTTGGTACTAGCTGATGTATTCATGTATGGTATGATTTGTCTGGATAATACGCAAAACAGGTTTTCACTGTATCTCCACACAAGTGACAATAATAACTATTACCATTACTAATCCATTGTAGCATTGTGAACCTAACACTGAATTCTTTAACTTCAAGTAACTTGATTTCTCTGCCTGTATCAGAGGCCAGCTTTGATATTGGCATAGCTGTTTTTCCCCCTTTCTTGGTTATTTTTGATTCCTCTGGGAGTGGAGTAAGTCAGGTGGTAGTGGAGGGTTGTTCTTCAGAGTGGAGACCTGTGAGCAGTGGTATGCTGCAGAGATCAGTGCTTGGTTCCCTTCTTTTGTCCACTACATAGTTCCCAAAAAGTAACAGGGTAGATATGGTGGTGAAAAAGGCACATGGCATGCTTTCCATCATCAGACAGGGCATCGTGTACAAGAGTCGTGATGCCAAGTTGCAGCTTTGCAAAACATTGGTGAGACCGCAACTGGTACATTGTGTGCAGTTCTGGTCACCATATGATCAAGTTAGAAGAGGTACAGAATAGATTCATAAGGATATTGCCGGAATTGGAATAGCTGAATTACAAGAAGAGACTAGATAGGCTGGGACTGTTTCCCCTGGAGTGTAGGAAGTTGAGGGTGACCTTATAGTCTATAAAAGCATGAGGGGTATGAATGTTGGATGGTCACAGCCTTTTTCCAAGGGTAGGGGAATCCAAAACATTTTTTAAAAGGGACGGGAAAGATTTAAAACAGAGCCAAGGATAAGGTTTTTCATACTAAAGGCCAATGGGTAGATGGAACCAGCTGCCAGAGGAAGTAGCAGAAGCAGGTACAATTACAACATTTTAGATATTTAGACAGGCACATGGATTGGAATGGTTTAGAGGGATAAGATCTAATGCAGGGAAATGGGCCTCGATCAGGAACGCACATTGGTTGGCATGGACAAGTTGGGCCAAAAGGCCTGTTCCAAAAGGCTGTAAAACTATGAGTAAATTCCTCATATGTTGCAAAACATACCCTTCGTTTGCCGAGCTGCTTCATTTGCCTGGCAGTAATTTGCTAAAATATCGTATTTCAAAAAGTAGAGTTTAAAAAACTCTCATGAAAACAACTGCAGACAATAAAATATAGGCAAGATCAATATTATAGAGTTTTCAAGTAATCACCTGGCTTTCGTGAACAAACGAAAACAGAATCCCTCTCGGACACGACCTGCTCGACCCTGCCTCTGAAGTGCATTGGCTTTGCTTATAAAGGTCTCCACCAATGAGCTCATTTGGCTACTTTCACGATACCTACAAAATGTAATATATAGCGTTAAAATATTAAAGTATTCTATAATTTTATAAGATATTGAACAAAATCTGTATTTGCTTGTTTAATATTTCAGGTGAACATTACAGAACGGATTATTATAGAAACATACAAAATAGGTGCAGGAGTAGGCCATTCGGCCTTTCGAGCCAGCACCGCCATTCAATATGATCATGGCTGATCATCGAAAATTAGTACCCCTTTCCTGCTTTCTCTCCATATCCCTTGATTCCGTTGGCCCTAAGAACTATATCTAACAACAGATTATCAACAGATTTGGTGACAAAAATTGTGAATGACATGCTGTAATGTGAATGTATAGGTTTAAAAAAATGTATAACTACTATTCAACTATAAAATCTGTAAAGCAGCGACATCGTAGTTAGTAACTAAAATAATGCTGACTAAATAAAACATTCTAAACAAACCTATTTTCTTTAGTCTTTCCAGCATCAATGACAAAGACGACATCAGGTATTGTGATTCCAGTTTCTGCAATATTTGTTGCCAACACAATCTGAAAGTGAAAGATTAGACAATTAAATAATCGTACAAAGACTTTCTTAGAAACGTAAAAAATAGGTGCAGGAGGAGGCCATTTGGCCCTTTGAGCCAGCATCGCCATTCATTGTGATCATGGCTGATCATCCACAATCAGTAACCCGTGCCTGCCTTCTCCCCATATTCCTTGATTCCGCTAGCCCCTAGAGCTCTATCTACCTCTCTTTTAAATTCATCCAGTGAATTGGCCTCCACTGCCTTCTGTGACAGAGAATTCCACAAATTCACAACTCTCTGGGTGAATTCGCAACTCTCTGGGTTGTGAATATTTTTTTGCTTTAGTTTAATTACCACCAAACTGCTGCCATCAGATGTGATGACAAAACCTTATTTGGTCACAACAGCATATGACTGCATATATTTTTCAAAACCTAAATTAATAAATGACCTGCAACTCCAATTCTATGTAAAATTCATTGACCATTTCGAGGAACCTGACATCATGTTCAGTGCATTCCTTCAGTAAATAGGCTATCATATTAAATTATAAACTAATATTTAATAGTGATTTATTACAATGTATTTCAAAGCATTAGATGAACAGAAGTAAAAACAAATAATATCTTGTACTCAATGATGAAAGCATCATAAATAACAGAAGAAGATGTTTTGCTATTTATCCTTCTGGGTTCCATAGCAAACAACACCTTAAACTGTTGGATAGCGATGGTGCTCAATTGGTTCTATTCCTTGAAGTTATAATTGGAACATGCAAGACCAAGTCATCTCCCCATATGAAAATGCATTAATAACTGAAATTATTTTAGGAGAACATCCATAACACATATGTGCCTATATATTCTTCCCTACAAGACGAGGCATTGCTGGAACTGGTGCAAGGGTATTTTGGGTACTGGTGGATAAAATATCAATGCAAAATAAAAACTTGGTAGGACTAATCATCATACTGTAACATTTATATTAAAAACGGAGGAGAGCAAGAAAAAGTCAAAGGTAGAAATTCTAAACTGGAAGAAAGACACTCCAAGGGAGCACAGAGAATCAAGTTGAGGTGGATGCGAACCAAAGATAGATAGAAATAAAATAATGGAACAATTGATAATCTTTAAGGAGGTACTTCAGTAACAGGCTTCTTGTATATTGAGGGGGACACAGAATATAAAGAAACAAAAGAATAGAATGTATGTATGCCAAATAGTATGCCTTCATTTGAACTACATTAATTACAATAAATTGAGAGAGGATGCAAAGAGTAAACTAACGGAGAATATGAGTATAAATTGAAAATGAACAAAATGTACATTCTACCAACATGTATTGGGATGTATTACAATTTAAAAAGGTGATACGTGCTTAAAGACACGGTAAAGAAATGGAAGTAAATAGGTCAATGTCAGCATGGTAATATAACATTTCTCAAAATAGTGAGTCATGGTCAAAACTCTTTTAGGATGTAACACGACAACATTTCCCAGGATTAATGCTCAGATCATGATCATGACATTTTTATTTTACAGAGAAAATGAATATGGACAAGGGCATCAGTTTAGAGGGATATGGGCCAAACACGGGCAGATGAGGCACCTTGGTCGGCATGGGCAATGGGACGAAGGGCCTGTTTCTGTACTGTATCACTACAGCATACAGTATAGGATTACATTTTAAGAATCTGTGCAAGAGATGTGGAAGAGAATAACAGGAAGACTTATTTATACAATGAAAGATTATGAGCTCAAATTCACTACCTACAGGTGAAAGCAGACAATCATTTACAATCATCTAAATATCCAGATGTCGTTACAACTGCTATTTCTATACATCATTTACAAAATGCGGAGGAACCAGGTTTTGATAATAACGACGACTCCTCTTACCTTTCTAACACCTGGTGGTGGGACTATGAAGGCTGAAGCCTGATCTTGTGATGAAAGGATAGAGTGCAAAGCAATCACTTTGTACCTACAAATTTAGCAACATAAAAATATAAGTACATGCATGTGTAGGTAGGAACTGCAGACGATGGTTTTCACTGAAGATAAACACAAAATGCTGGAGTAACTCAGCGGGACAAGCAGTATCCTAACTTATGGAAGGACCGTTCAGAAACCTGTTAACAGAAGGGAAGAACTATTCCTGTCTGGTGGTGCATGCTTTCAAGCTTCTGTTCCTTATGCCAGATGGGAGCATTAAGAAGGAATCGTTGGGGAGGGAGAAGTCCTTGATTATGTTGGCTGCTTTTCCAACTAGTATGAAGTGTAGATGGAGTCAATGGTGGGAAGTCTGGTCTGTGTGATGGTGTGGTCTACATCTACAACTCTGCAGTTTTTTGCGGTCTTGGGCAAAGCTGTTCCCAAAACAAGTAGTGATACAATCCAACAGTGCTTTCTATGGTGCATCTGTAAGTTTGTAAGAAAGAGTTTTTAAAAACAGGGATGACTATAGGATGAATCTAAATAGGCAGTTGACAGTTGGTGTGGACTGTATGATCCAAAGGGCTTAGTTCCGTGCTGTATCTCTGACTCTTTGCTAGTTTACCCGTGCAATTTTTCTGCACATAAATATTTGTGACTGGAAGTGTCATACAGATAACAGGCGGAAAAAACACGGTACCTTTTCCTATCTTGAAACATTTTGTCTGTTGTTAAAAGATCATGCAGATGTTGAATATGAGCCAGACCTGGTAAGAATACTAACACCGCGCCATCAATTGCTCTGTACTGGCTACTTCGTTCTGAAAGATAATATAATGCCATCTCAAATTATTCCATTACAATAAAAAATTCTGTTCAATATCAGACTTGCATAGCAGTTTTCTTTCCTGCTGTCACCTCCAAGATCCCTGGTAGCCCAAACGTTTGTCTCCTATTTTACATGGACAACTATGACATCTACGGCACAAAAGCAGACAGCTTCTAGCGATGCCTCTTTCAACCCATCTCCATTGTGTGACGATTACAAGCCCAAAATGCTATCTTTGATGTGGCAACTTCTTTCAGGTCGATGTGCATAACACCAAAAACACCATCTTTACCCCCATAACAGCCCTACTACTGTCATGGATTTCTTCCCCTTATTCATTTGAGTGAGACATCACACAACCTTAATCTTCTTTCCGAATAAAACTCTGGTTATAGCACCTTCTCATTAAAGTACTCTAAATGCTTTCCTTCCTAGATTCCAATGATTTTTGAAAAATTACACAAGGTATTCCAGAAAAGTCAAATGGACATCTTGGTATTTTTCTGCCCTTTTCCATATATTCATTTATTGCTATAACCAAAGAATTTATTAAGACACTTGAAACAAGTTAAGATTTGTCATATGAAACTGTGCTTAATTTACACCTACCTACCTGCTTGTTGTCTTTAAACTAAAGCTAGAATAATGATCAGATTTATGCTGTTACTCAAGCCCATACAAGTATACAACAAAAGAATCATGAAACATCTTTAATTACACTTAATGGTAAATTTAAAATCAGATTCTTGCAACTTTGAGATTTTTATTGGTGTAACAAAATATTAAAACAAATTGGAATTTATCAGATGTAATTAAAATCTAAAATGTCAACTTAAACCTGCACTTACTTTTTAAACAAAACCAACACTGCTTCGCTTTCAGTAAGCTCAATATTTTTAGAAATATTAAATGCTTTGATCATTCAAGACAAATACCAAAATAATGTTGGCCAGTAGGATATACAATGGACAACACCCATGTTCAAAAGAAAAGTAGGTGTTCCAGCAGTCTACAGAAAATATTTTTTAACCTACCCAGATAGGTAATCAGATCCAGAATGAGGTCCATATTTATTTTAGTTGGATTCATGCACTGAACAGCATGACGTGTGGGACCACTATAGTGTTCAAGGTCATATGCCAAATCTTGCCTGGGTACAAGGCCTTTAACAAAATATTCCTGAAATGGACATTAAAATCGACCAATTAAAAAGGTACTGGTATTTTAAGGGAAAATAGATAACAGATTTCAGTAACCACAAGTTCTTGTAATTTTACATTATGAATGAATGATTATGTTATTTGCCAAGTATGTACACATACAAGGAATTTGCTTCGGTGCTCCACTCGCAAGTAACAACACGACATACAGTAAACAATTAAGAATAAAATATAAAACATTAAAACATTAAGAATGTTTTCAGTTACTTTCAGTTATAGTTTCATTCATATATCAAAACCACATACAGCCATCTTAAACTAGTCCAGTTGACCTCTAGATGTTATTTCCACGTTATTTCCACTTGATGCTTATGGGAGCTTTATAGTGGTTGAATCATACTTAATTTTGCAGTCCGGTTTGCGTAATACCAATCAAATTCCCTGCCACTGAGGGCCGTGTAGGCCAAATCACTGGATGGATTTAAGAGAGAGTTAAGGGCCTGTCCCACTTACGTGTCCTTGGCATGCAAATTCTGCGACCTCATTGGTCGCGTTGAGGCGGACAGGCATCGTATGGCCGCCCGGGGCCGATCCCACTGAGAAGCACGGAGGGGTATGTAGTTGTGCGCAACATCTTGCGGGGCTCCGAAATTTTTGTAGCAAACTAAATCTTTGCGTGCCAACGGCCTTTCGCGGAACTGATGGCCAAAGTGGGACAGGCCCAAGACCCTGGCGTGACGCAACATCTCACCTCTAAAAGCAACAGAAGCAGGCAAACGATCGCCGAACTTGGCCTGGGGCTTATGGCCGTTGTGGTCCGGATCCGCCCCCACTACTAATTCCAGAGCGGGGCAAAGAAAATTGAAGATAGACACGAAATGCTGGAGTAACTCAGCGGGACCAGCAGCATCTCTGGAGAGAAGGAATGGATGACGTTTCGGGTCAAGACCCTGCTTTCAGACTGAAGAAGGGTCTCGACCCGAAACATCACCCAGATGCTGCCGGTCCCGCTGAGTTACTCCGGCATTTTGCGTCCATCTTCAAATGACGTCCAGCGCTCCAGACGGCTGTGCGGCCGAATGAAATTGTGCGTGACCTTTGCAGGACCGTCGCAGCTCAACGTGACCACGAGGTCATGTAATTTGCGTGCCAAGGACACGTAAGTGGGACAGGCCCTTTAGATAGAGCTCTAGGGGCTAGTGGTATCAAGGGATATGGGAAGAAGGTATGGGGAGATATGTGGTAACTGCAGTGCCATCTGCCACTGTAAATGTCATTGCCAGGATTCTCCTCAACCACCTCTGCCCAGTACTGTCCCATATCACAGACTGGGTTCCACCTAGACAGAGTTGCTGTGGGCAGGATGCATGGAGCATCACCAGCCATTTTTCAGAGCTTTTTCACAATTCTATTCAAATCTTTTAATCAAACAAACAGGAGGGACTGTGGACCATTTTTTTCTTAAATTTGGCTCTCCACCTTACATTTAGTCATACAGCATGGAAA
The DNA here is from genome assembly GCA_963514005.1 of Raja brachyura. The sequence continues at coordinate 62,721,331 of OY740781.1, forward strand.
CGGGTCTTTTGGCCTAACTTACCCACACTGACCAACAGGTCCTATCTACACTACCCCCATCTGCCTACATTTGACCCTCCAAACCTATCCTATCCATGCACCTGTCTAAATGTTTCTTAAAAATTGTGATCGTACCTGCCTCAACTACCTCCTTCAGCAGCACGTTCAATACACCCACCATGCTGTGGGTAAAAAAAGTTACCCCTCAGGTTCCTATAAATCTTTCCCCCCTCACCTTAAATGTATGTCCTCTGGCTCTCGATGCCCCTACTCTGGGCAAGAGACTGTGCGTTTATCCTATCTATTCCTCTCATGATTTTGTATAACTCTGTAAGATTACACTCATCCTACTCTCCAAGGAATAGTCCTAGCCTGCTCAATCTTTCCCTATAACTCAGGCCCTCGAGTTGTGGCAATATGCTCAGAATTCTTCTCTGCATCCGTTCCAGCTGAACAACATTTTCCTATAACATGGTGCCCAAAACGGAACAAAATACTCCAAAAGTGACCTCACCAACATCTTATATAACTGCAACATGACCTCCCAACTTCTACACTCAATACTCTGATTGATGAAGGCCAATTTGCTCTATAACACCATGTATACCATGATACTAATGGGTCTATAACAGAATAAATCTTAGTGAGGACCGATATCAAACAAAGTTGCGTCACTGCGCAATACCTTTCTCAATGCAATGTTGCACCCCACTTCCAATAGACCTCCCGTGGCAGTCATCTACTTTCTAGAACTAATGTAAACTATTTATCCTGCAGTGATTATAATCTAGAACCAAGGTCCACAGACCCTTAGTAATTGAGCTGTACTATACAAACAATGTTTGTGTTCCACACGCATGGAGACAGAACTCTAATACATCATCAACTTACACACTGAAACATACAGGAAGGAAGATGATTCACTCAACATCTGATAGACCAAGTTCCTCTACAAGCTTTGCCCTTGCAGTTTACTATAATCTGACAATAAAGTTCCAGAGTAAAAAAACTGGACACCATTCACCACCCATATCTCATGGGCCGCGTTCAGTAACGCCTGACATTGATGATAGAATTCAAATCCCTTCAATGTCAGCACCGTCTCTGGTCACTTCAGGAAGACTATTTGAAGACCTGCACTCCTATAAGCTTCTTAGACCTTGATGACTGACAATAGGCATCACACAACACTAGAAAAATACCAGTCGTGTCCTCACAAAATTGTCTAATTTCAGTAGAAGGAAATGCAAACCAACGTCAGCCTCCTCTCCCACTCCAGAATTCCCTGCATTGAGCTCCAGTTATTCTCAACACCTACGTTGAATGGCTAATGATAGTGGAAATAGATGGTCAGGAGGACAGTGAAGATGATTCAAAGCTTCCATGAAGTGTCACATTCCCACTGATACCTGGGAACCTCAATGTGGAGAAGGAGCATTCTGGATTGTAGTCACACAGCAGCTCTGCACAAATGTCAAAAGAAATCCACCATCTCAAAACTACCCAAGCATCCACCTCCGTTTTCATCGGACGAAGCAGCAAGGGTGCCCACATTGACTTCATAGTCCACCTCCGAACCCACAAAATTAAAGCGTGAGCAAGGTACTGCCTGAGAAGAAGATGAATCATCTACTATTTCAAGTTATAGAATACAGCACCAGTTGATAATGAACACCATACATTCAGACAATAGTCACAAACAACTTGTGAACAACCTGGTGCTGATATGTTCTTCCTCCTTTGTCAGTAACATTCAAATTAATTTCTTCCTCCTCCTCAGAAAATGGCTGATAGTATTCAGAATCCTTTTCCAAAACATAGCCCGTCTCTTCTATCACATCTTCCAAATGAAAAACCTGCATATAATTGTGGGAGAGATGTTTATGTTGGTCTGAATTTAAAGAGTGCCAGTGTCAAAGTAGCAAATATTTCAAAACAATCAAAGCAATTAAAACATAATAAAACATATGTACAAATACAGTTGGTTAACAAATAGCAATCCACAAGATTAAAAAAATCTACAAAACATTCTTCAACCATACCTGCACTGGATAAATTCTTCCAGGTATATTGATAACAGGACAATGTCCAAAGTACGTAGCAAATTTATCACTGTCGACAGTTGCGCTCATCAAAACCAGGTTCAGATTTGAGCGTTTTTGCATTATTTCCTTCAAGATGATCAACAGAAAATCCGATTGAACACTTCTCTCATGAACCTACAACATAATCGAATCAAAGAATTCTGTTATGACCACAGCTGCTTTTCACCAACTGCGAATTGTAAAAAATATACATGACAATGTTGTGCAGCAAAGCATCAACAAAAAGATTAACAAGTGAACAAAATATACGTGGGAGTACAATACGCATACTACTGAGGGAATATTTGCTTCTTCTAAGTTGTTAAATATCTCGTCTATCTCTGTCATCAAAATGCCAAGTGTATTAAAATGTTAATCCCAATGGAAGAGTCCAGGTCAATTCTCCAAGAATCTGTAGTATTCAGATGACAGAAATATTTGGAGTTTGTTGACAATGATGATGCTCTTACACATCCAAAATATTATCGTGCTTTGTAAATAAAAATTATGAAACTAGGTTAATTTGTGTGCTTCATGAAGTTCAATTTAATCTTCATGAGTTGCTCCAGCTGGGTTAGGAAACATTTTTGCAAAATCCACTGTAATGATCTCCCATTTTTATCCTCTAATCCAAATTAATTTATGCTAGTTCGTCATAATTATTGCCATCAATCCTGTGGTTGCCTTTAATGAAATTCATATGAATAGAAACCACCTCTTCGTCCATCATCTGACAGGTTCAAAGATGCCTCATATTGGCAATTCAATAATTTCAAATGTCACTTTAGGATCAAGGAGGTATCTGCAGCTACACAGGGCCCCGGTGAGACCACACCTTGAGTATTGTGTGCAGTTTTGGTCTCCAAATTTATGGAAGGACATTCTTGCTATTGAGGGAGTGCAGCATAGGTTCACCAGGTTATTTCCCGGGATGGCGGGATAGAAAGATGAGAGGGGATCTTATAGAAACATACACAATTCTAAAGGGGTTAAACAGATTAGATGCAGGAAAAATGTTCCCCATGTTGGGGGAGTTCCGAACCAGGGGTCACAGTTTAAGAATAAGGTGTAGGCCATTTAGGACTAAGATGAGGAAAAAAAAATTCACCCAGAGAGTTGTGAATCTGTGGAATTCTCTGCCACATAAGGCAGTGGAGGCCAATTCACTGGATGTCTTCAAGAGAGAGTTAGATTTAGCTCTTAGGGCTAACATAATCAAGGGATATTGGGGGGGGAGGGGGGGGGGGGAAGCAGGATTGGGGTATTGATTATGGATGATCAGCCATTATAATATTGAATGGCGGCACTGGCTCCAATGGCTGAATGGCCTATTCCTGCGCCTATTTTAATTGTTTCTATTTCAATTAAAACAGATCATCAGTAAATTGTAAGAATTACAGAACAGGAACTTGATGTGGATGAAGAGGATTAGTCAAGATTTTGTTGAGTGGTTGATCATGCTTGAGGGGGCCAATCAGTCTGCTCTTGCTATATTTTCTAATATTCTGGACAAATAATTTTGCAGGATACACTTTTATGAAAACAATTTGACTCTTTCTAACCTCATCCACAATTACATGAGACACACTGGTAAGAAATCCATCTTGTTGTAGTTTCCGCAGCAGAACACCTGTGGTGCAGTATAAAAGTCTGGACGATTCACCAACTTTTGTTTCCAGTCTGATTTGATAACCACAAAGAGAATTCTGCAAATGGAGATAAAAAGCATTTTTTTTAAATGTTGGTTCTTTGCAAGCATGCTTAATATTTATTAATTAAAGCATAAATCTAGCACACAAATGCTGATTTATTTATAGATGCAATGACTAGCTCCTAGAAGAGAATAATTACCTTCCCTTGATATTCGATAACAATAATTATGCTGAGGTTTCCTACCATCAAATTGTAGCCAGCCTTTGAATAGAAACTATGCTAGGCCAATCACATATAAATACTATGGCTGCAAGAGCACATCAGAGATTGATAAATAGAGAAATTCTGAAATGCATAAGTGCAATATAAAGAAATTAAGCCTGGATAAGTACAACTCCAACAACATTCAAGTTGCTCGACCAGGTTAAAGTAGATCGTTTAATGAACACTCCAACTACCAATCTAAACATTTGCTCTTAACATATTGCAGCTTCAGACTTTCGATACAGCGCAATAACACGTCCTTTGGCCATCCGAGTCCATGCCGACCAGCACTACCACTACCGTTCCCTAACACTACCCAACACACTATGAACAATTTACAATTTTTACCAAACCAATTAACCTACAAACCAAATTTGGAACGTGGGTGAAACCAAAAGAGAAAATCCACATGGCCATAGGGAGAATGTACAAAGTCCGTACAGACAGCACCCACAGTCAGGATCAAACCCAGGCCATGGGTGCTATTAGGCAGCAACTCTACCACTGGTGCCGATTTTCTACAAAATGAATACGTTTACCCACATTACTTTGACAATATCACCCCTACCTGGGACATTCACCATCCCCGTTTTGAACGGAAGGTTGGTGGAGGAATATCACTACACCCCTCCAGTCCCGGGTGCGTCTGCACCAACTCAAGTTTGACCTCCCTGAGAGTAAATCCGCCGAAGGTAATTGGCCAGCTGGCAGAAGTATTCCCAGACCTCATTAACCTCTCACTACTCTGGTCTGAGGTCCCCACCTGCCTCAAGAAGACTGCTATCATCCCAGTGCAGAACAAAAGTAAAGTACTGTGCGGTGGCTTTGACATCCATCACAGTGAAGTCGTTTGAGTGATGGCACACATTAGCTGCGGCCTCCAAGACGCTCCTGATCCACACTTTGGGAAAAATTGCAGCGAGTTGTAGATGTAACACAGTCCATCATATAGACCAGACTTTCCACAATTTACTCCATCTACACTTCACACTGCCTCAGAAAAGCAGCCAACATAATTAAAGACTTGTCTCATTGCAGTCATTTGTCCTTCTCCCTGCTCCCGTTGACAGAAGGTACAGAAGTTTGAAAGCGCGCACCAGCAGACTCACCAACAACTTCCCCTCTGTTTTTAGGCTTCTGAAGGATTCTTCCGTAAAGCAAGATACTGTCTGATTCACTTCTACTCCACTGCACATTGGACTTTGTCTATGGAACTGATGCATTACAATGCTGAAAAATATATTCTGCACTCTATATATTCCCATTTGCTCTATCTGTTATATGTATAGGATTATCTGATCTGTTGGGATAGCATGCAAAACAAAGTTTTTTCCACTGTACCTCATAGACGTTAATAATAAAAAATCTTACCTAAGAGGCAGGTGGACAAAAATGCTGAAGATACTCAGCGGGTGAGGCAGCATCTATGGAGCGAAGAAAATAGGCAACATTTCGGGTCGAGACCCTTCTTCAGACAGATACGAGGGTGTGGGAGGCGGGAAGAAGAAAGGAAGAGGCGGAGATAGTGGCCTGAGGGAGAGTTGAGAAGAGGAGGAGAAAGCAGGGACTACCTGAAATTAGAGGTCAATGTTCATACCGCTGGGGTGTTACCTGGTCTGGGTTAGGATGTGATCGTAGAGTTGGAGGGAAGGGGGAATCACAGAGGGGGGGCAGTGAGAGAGAAGGTTGTTAAACTGTCTTCGGAGAGAGGAGGAGAACGTCTTCAAAGTAGGGATACCTTGAGGAGATTTCAGGTACAGGTGAACACTGCCACCAACAGGTCACTCATCAAACTACACAACAATCTGACTTGGAAATATATTGCCTGTATCATCGCACAACCCAAATCCTGGAAGAGTATTGTGGGAGCACTGTCACCAGAAGGAATAGAGGAGTGCACCAATATTTCTACAAGGGGAATTAGGAATGGGCAATAAAAGCTCTCGTAGATAGTTAATGTTTATATTATTTGGCTAAATATTCAGGAGGAAATGTTGAAATGTGTATTTTAAAACAATTAAGTAAAATTTGAGGATAGCCATTTTGTGCTATGAATCAAAATATTCAACTTAACTCAGCCTCATCGGACCCTATCGATTACAGAAATGTTCTATGCTGTAACATTTCTTCATCTAGTGAAACATTAAAGAGTATTTAAAAGATTACCGAGTTCTTACCGAGGTGATTCCAGTCACCTATCCCATGTTCTTAGGGAGTTAGATGTGGCCCTTGTGGCTAAGGGGATCAGGGGGTATGGAGAGAATGCAGGTACAGGATACTGAGTTGGATGATCAGCCATGATCATATTCAATGGCGGTGCACGCTCGAAGGGCCGAATAGCCTACTCCTGCACCTATTTTCTATGTTTATTAAACCATCTAAGCCTCAGGAAAATTGAAGAGCGTGTCACCAGAGAGAAATACGAAAAAATTGCAACTAATAATGAGACGATTGAGATGAATTATTTATCACATTATTAAACATTTTAATTTTAAAATTGTGTACTCCCCTTCGAAGATCTTACCTGCCTCTTCGTGATTTACAACATTTTAGTTAGTTTAAAAATCACAAATAAATGCTATAAATGTAGGTCTCCTTACAATTCTCTCAGGTCCTCCAACTTAACACAATGCCTCCATTATTCTCTCATTGCTCACCTTTCGACCCCTGTTTATTCAATAATTCACTTACATCATGTAGGACCTTCAGAAATTAAAATTTCAAAAGGGCTTATCTCTGCTAAAACGAGATGTTCCTCTTGTTGAGGAATAGTGTTGGACAAGAGACAGAGAAGTTGAGAAATGCTGCTACCTTCAGAGGACAATGTTTAACTCTTTTGTTTCAGTTTGTTGATTTCATTTGTAAATTCCCTTTTCTATCATGGCACCCATTACACCATCAGCCCACATATTACAGATGGCACTTTGGACACGTCTTAATAAGAAAAAAAGCATACAAGATGACCGAAATCAGCTAAAAAATTAGAAATACTCCAATCATTATGGCCTTTGAGGAGGCCTATTATATCTATATTGCGCCTACCAAACAGTACTTGAACAATCTCAAGCCATTGAGACTCTCTGAATTCCGAATCAGGGCAAAGCCAACCATAATGGTTTTAGACCGGACGTTGCTAAAGTTGATTGGAGTAGGTTTTTGCAGGCAAAAGAAAGTATGGAAAGTGGGATGTTTTCAAAAGTGTGATGACAAGAATTCAGGGCATCCACATTCCTGTTATAGAGTGAAGGACAATGCTGGTGGGAGCAAGGAAGCATGACGATGAGAGACATTGAAGCTCTGGTCAGGAAAAAGGCGGCATGGGACAGGCACCTAGGATCTATTGTATCCAGGTAGGAGTTTCGGACACGTTGAAATTTAACCATTTTTAAGTTCAATTATTAACCAATATTATTAGGGCGGCACAGTGCACAGTTGCTGCCTTACAGCGTTTGCAGCGCCGGAGACCCGGGTTCGACCCCACCTAAAGGTGCTTGTCTGTATGTAGTTTGTATGTTCTCCCCGTGACCATTCTCCAAGGTCTTCGTTTTCCTCCCACATTCCAAAGACATACAGGTTTGTAGGTAAATTGACCTTGGTAGAAGTGTAAATTGTCCCGAGTGTTTGTAGGATAGTGTTAATGTGCGGGAATTGGTGGTCAGCGTGGACTCGGTAGGCAGGAGGGCCTGTTTCTCAAAACTAAAATTTTAAAAAATTTAAAAATTCAACGGGCCTTAACATTACTTCCTTTAACAATGGCATAATCACAAAAGGAAGTTTAAAGACATTTAAAAAAATGGATACTTCTATTCTCCTCCAGAGTATATATCTTACTTTTCCTCCAGGTCCTTCTTCACAACCAAGTTCATCGCAAACTCTTGTTGCCAAACTCACTGCTGAAATCCTTCGAGGCTGAGTACAAATAATATTGCATCTAGTACTTGCACTTGACAGTAAATCTTCCAACAGGAACTGAGGTATTTGAGTGCTTTTCCCACTGCCAGTTTCACCTGCCACAACCACCACTCGATGTTTTCGCAGGGCTTCAAGAATTTGCATTTTGTGTTGAAATACAGGTAACAGCTGTCTATCGTTTAAATGTTTTTTAAACTTGAGTGAAGTCTGCAATTTTTTCAAAATAATCCTCGCCGAATCTAAATTATCTGTCTTCCCTTTATCAAAAGATAAGCTCTGGAAGTCATCGTCAGTTACCAAATTCTCCCAGGAATCTTCTGGATCTTCTGTTGTCACAGAGACACAAGTAGATGGCTGCTGTTTTAGTGTATTTAACAGTCTGCTGATAAACTGTTCACGTGGCTTATTCTTTTCTATCTGTTTTTTCTCAGTTTTCGTCTTTTCAGCTTCTCTCCATTCAATCCACACCTCCCGATAAGAAGGTGGAAGCAACTGATGAACAGCCTGAAAGTTTAAAAAGATGTGTTCAATTTGAAGAATAAACATTTGAATTATTTGGTCACTGTAGGTATGATTTATTTAAGAAAGAACTGCAGATGCTGGAAAAAATCAAAGTTAGACAAAAATGCTGGAGAAACTCAGCAGGTGAGGCAGCATCTATGGAGCGAATGAATAGGTGACGTTTCGGGTCAAAACCCTTCTTATGAAGATGGGTCACCTATTCCCTCGCTCCATAGATGCTGCCTCACCCGCTGAGTTTCTCTAGCATTTTTGTCTACCGTAAGTATGAATTATATCATCAGCAGGTTTATCACAACCACTGTTGTACAATAGCATTCCTTCATGGTTACTCGGTCAACATTATGCAATCCTGTACATAAAACTACGTTAGAAACATTAAAATATCAAGGACTGGAAAGTTTATTCAATTTTTTTCTAAAGGTAATTTGGAATGAACAACAAATGTAACCTGGTCAGTAACCTGGGGTGGTATAGCAGTGGAGGCTTGGGTATAATCCTGACTACAGGTGCTGTCAGAGTTTTTAAGTTCCCCCTATGACCTTGTGGGTTTTCTCTGGGTGCTCAGGTTTACACCCACATTCCAAAGATGTACAGATTTGTAGGTTAGTCGGCATCCGTAATTGTCCCTAGTGTGTAGGATAGTACTAGTGGACTCTGTGGTCATAGTGGATTCGGTGGGCGAAGGGCGTTTCCATTCTGTATCTCTAAACTACACTACCTGTTAAATGTTGATTGTCGTAAGGTTTAATTAGCGCCACAGTATCTGAGTAATGAAGAACATTAAAATCAAACTGGTAAGTTTGCAAAATAATTCCAAATTCAATGGTAATTGGTGTGAGACCATAAAATCAATGCATAAAGAAAATGAGCAATTTATACAGGATAATTAAGAGTATAGTGATATGCATTTATGATTCACTGTAATCTACAATATCAGGATACAAATATTTATCTTAGATTGCCTTTCTACCTCATTGTTGACATGTCTCCACAGATTGAACTTGGAAGAGTACAGCAAAGGAACAGACCCTTTGATCCACGTCATGGTCATAAATGATAGGAGCAGAATTAGGCCATTTGGCCCATCGTTAACTCCCCCATTCAATCATGGCTGATCTATCTCTCTCTCCTAACCCCATTCTCCTGCCTTCTCCCATAACCCGACACCCCTACTAATCAATAATCTATATATCTCTGCGTGTGCATGTACGTGTGTGTGTGTGTGTGTGTGTGTGTGTGTGTGTGTGTGAGTGTGAATCAATCAGTTTATTCGTCACTTGCACATAAAGTGCAAGTGAAATTAATTTGCCAGCAGTGGTACAATGAAAAAGAAAACACAAAAACACAATAAGAATTTAACATAAACATCCACCACGGCATGCATCACTGTGGTGGAAGGCACAAAACTTGGATGTTGCCCATGGTAACGATGTTGCTGTCCCTCTACCAATATCTGTCGGGGCTGCTCATCAAGTTCAGGTCGCATTTTGGTCCCACGATCCTGGTGTTTGGGCACGAGCAAGGAGGGCCGATCGGGGGGGGGGGGGGGGGGGGCTCTCATCACCCCCCACCCACCAGGCACGTGTCGTCAGGGTCGGCAAGGTAGGCACTGCCGTCAGCGCTGCTTCAAGCCGTCAATGACAAGCGGGACTGAAGGCAGCTGAAATTCTGCCTTTGCTGTACACATGCGCAGCGCGAGTTTCTTGCCGGGTTTTTCAAATATGGATTCTCATTATTTTAAGAGTATCTTAGGAAACAGTGAGAAGAATAGTGTACCAATAATGTGGTAAGTACATTTCTTGGTGCTTTATGTTTTTAAATACCATATTTCCCGGGATGGGGGGAGAGCTCCTTTCACAGTGTTTGGGGAGTCTGGCCCGGAGTAAAGTTGCGGGGAAGGCAGGAGCGTTGTGAAGTAGGGGATCGGGGCCAGTAACCCACTTGCCGCGACGTTCCGGGCACAGAGCCACCACATTGTGGCCGGGGAGTGAATTACCTTGGGTGGCTGCGAGTGGCCGCCGGGACCGGACAGTCCCTTCTGCCGGTCCCCGCACACCTCTGGTAGTGCTCTCCGTCTGAAAACCCTTCTTCTGCCGCTCCCGGCCTCACTCATGTCAGCCGCTTCCCGCAAATCCTTAAATTCCGACAGCGCACTCAAGGGACCAATTGAGGTTACTCATCTGTGGGAATTTAAGGATTTGATGGAAGTGGCTGACATGAGCGAAGCCAGCGAGCGGCAGGTGAGAGGTGTTCAGACGGAGAGAGCACTGCTAGAGGTGAGCGGGCCAGCAGAAGGCGCTGAAGTGCCAGCCGGTTCTGCTGTCGGGTCCTGGCGGCCACTTGTAGTCACCCGAGCTGCTTCCTTCCCTGGAAGTGGTGGCCAGTTCTGCTGTCTGTGCTCGGAGCGCTGCGGCAGTGGTGAATGAGTCTGACATGATCTCCGACCCCCTCCTTCTCAACACTCCTGCGCTCCCCGCATCTTTAACCCCTGGCACAGACTTTCCACACATTGTGAAAGGAACTCTCCCTCCAATTGGTCCCTTGAATTAGTATTGTCATTCAATAAGATGACAACTGATTCAACGTCCCGGTGTGCTCCCGTTTTTCTCACCATCTCTCCACCTGCTGTCATCCTCCGTCCCCCACCCAATCAGTAATTAAAAAATGAAAGAAATTTAGAAGCCTTGGGAAAATTGAATTGTTACTTATTGGGTTTTTTTCCGGAGAGAACAATCTGCACATGCGTGGTTAAAGATTTTTTTAAAAAGCTGCCTACCCTGAGTAATTACTCACGGCACGTGCCTGCCACCCACCCACCCCCGCCCAGGGTGAACTCCGACATCGCATCCCTCCCCCCCCCCCCCCCCGCGTTGGGGGATGGGGTCCAACGTGTCCCACTTGGTCTAGTCTCCTTTAAAGTTTGCCCCTCTCACCATAAAACTATTTCCTCTAATATTTAATATTTAAATTTGGGGGGAAAAAGGTGATATGTATGCCTCTTATAATTTTATATACTATCAGGGCTGCGCTCAACCTCCGGTGTTCCAGATAAAACAATCCAAGTTTGTCCAATCCCTCCCTGTAGCTAATACCCCCTAACCTAGGCATCTTCTGCTTCTGCTTGCTACTGCATCATACTGGTAAACCTCCTTTGCCCCCTTCCAAAGCCTCAAAATCCTTCCTGCCATGGGGCAACCACTGCTCTAGGTTCTCAGTTCATCTGGTTTCCCCACAGTACTCTTGCCATTTAAATAAGCACACTTCGGTTCACTAGCTTCACCATTTTCCTTCACCTATTCCTGTCCCTTTGAGATGTAAGATGCTAACTCGGTACTTCTGACTGTGTCCATACACATATTACTCCTTAAGACATAACAATCAATAGGACAGTCAATGCAGATCATAGCTTTGTCAAATATCCACACACAATTTTAACAAATTATAGCAGGACAATCAGGAGAGATAAATTTGGCTCTCCTGGTTTTTTACAAGGCTGCTGGTGCTGCAAGTGGAAACATTTCTTGCCTTAAGGCACAACAAAAAATAAAGCTGGAATCGTTCACTTTCAGCTACATAAATAATGGATGTCATGTGTTTGATCTTACCTGTCCTCTTACTAAATGCCATAGAGCCAATGTCGAAGCCAGATGTTGCGCTTGCATGCTATCTTCGGTGAGTATTGTGGGACAGACTTCTAGTATTCCATCTTTCTGTCGGTTTACTCTTACACTGAATTAAGAAAATAATTTTTAATAGCAGACGATTGTATGACCAAGAAACATAAGAAAGATGCATGAGGGAGAGAAAGTTGTTCAAGTAAAACCTCTAAGGTAAAAGCATTCCACAAAGAATCAAACACTAATGCCAATCTTGAGGACTGAACAAAGAAAAAACCAAAAAAACTGCTGGAGGAACCCAGTGGATCACTGGAGGGAAATGGACAGGCAATATTTAGGGCTGGGACCATCCTTTAGAGTCTGAAGAACACTATCAGTTGTTTTTTGGTAAAGATTCCAACATCTGCAGATATTATTATATTTTAAAAAATAACTGTAATTTCATTACCTGATGTTGCTAATTGAAATGTTATGCTGACACAAACTAAATGGGATATTTAACTGGATTATTATACTTTCTTCTGAATATGAAAGTAAAACAAATAAGATTATGTTGCCGAGTGAAATGCAACCTGTCTTTGAACCAAAGATGGACAAAAATCTGGAGTAACTCAGCGGGTCAGTCAGCATCTCTGGGGAAAAGGAATAGGTGATGTTTCTGGTCGAGCCCCTTCTTCAGATTGAGAGTCAGGGGAATGAGAAACAAGAGAAATAGATGGTGATGTAGAGAGCGCATTTATAATGATAAATGAAACTTTGACAAGATGTAACTGTCTATCAATTCTTACAAAAAGTACAAAACACACAAACCTACACTTCCAGAATCTACCCACAGGAATTTTGCGATAGCTAGGAGCTGGACCAGTGGGGATGTTTTTCCGGCACCAGTCAATCAGAAATTGCTTGGGAGATTTGCCCGTCCAACTTCGTGCAGTATAGTCAAAGTTTCGCACATCCTTTGGTTCATGTTTTACTGTATTAACAGGACAAAAAAAATTAAAAAATTTGTGAGTACAATATTATTCAGTCTTTCTGCCAGCTACAGTGATCTCACACCTGTCAAATATTCCCTTCACCTACCCTTCCTTTTTTTCGCAGGAACCACTTTCTTTACAACTCTCTGATTTGCTCATCCCTCCATGCACTTTCCCCGGCACCGTATGTATAACTCCTGTCCCTACACCTCCTCCCTTACCTCCATTCAAGGACCGTAACAGCCTTTTCAGGCGAGACAGTTGCAGCTGCTTTCCTCCAACCTCGTCTATTGCATTCAATGCGACCGCATCTATTTCAGTGAGTTGAAATATAGACGAGGGGCCACCTTGCAGAGCATCTGCGCTCTGTCCACTGTAGCCATCTAGATAGGTATGTTACAAAACTTACCTTGAGCAGCGCTGCAGTTCTGCCGCTCCCCGTGTGCGTGACTTTGGCGCCTTTCAGAGTGGGGCGTGTTTAAAGTGACATTTTTCCACAGACAGGGCAAATCGATCCATGTTAGGGGATTTCGTTGCTGAAGAAAAATCGCTCTGACATTTGATTCATTAAGGTATTTTTAAATTATGCTGGATTATTTATTAGCTAGAGTAATTTAAAAATCATCTTCTAAAGCCGTGAGCGACGACAACGGAAAGGATTTTACGTAGGGCAGAAAATAAAGCACAGAGTTTATTTTTACATTAAAACGTGGTTTTTAGAAAGCTTTTAATCACATTTTCATGTTGCGAAATGGGGACAAAAAAAATGTATGAACCGGCAGTATTTTTCCTGCCGATTTCACCGCAAACCGCAACGTTCTAATCCACCGCATTCCACTAAAACCCACTCGCAAATGATTAATTTACAGGAATTAACACAAAATTCCTTCCATTTGGCCTATAAATTCATGAAAATGAGATTTAAAAATCATGTTATATTGTGAATTATTGTGTGAATGTTATTTGGACAATTAGGCAATTTAAAAATGTTTATCTTTTCTTAAGAAATAGATAGATGTTTAGATCAAGTAATTGAATTTTGTAATTAGCTACAATTAGGTAACTAACTAATTATATGCTTTAATTTCAGGTCATCCAAGTAATATTGTTTCATATTTGTATCAGAATGCTTCAATCTATAATAACCGAAAATTTCATTGAGCTCTTAATTTTTAAGAAAGTTATAGGCTTTTGACTGTCCTAGATCACAGCTTTTGTGTTAAGTCAATGGAAAGGCAATGGGGAACAAGATGCTAATTTCTGAGTATGAAAATGGCCATACCTTTTTTAATACTGAAGATATGAAAGTGAATTAGGTGTCAAATTAAACTTATTTTTATGCTTTATCTGATGGGATAAATTGCAGACTTGATTTTATAAATCTCAAAATTTTGTAACATTGCTAATCTAGGTCTCCAGGTTGCCAACTATTTTAACCCCCCTTCACATCCCCACACCAATTTCTAATGACTTTACAACCTTGACCGTGTGACTAAACACAGTTACAATCCCATTTACAAATGTGTGGATGATAGCAACATTGTGGCAAAATCGCAGGTGGTGATAATTTAGCAAACATGGGAAAGAAAGAACAACAAGTCAAGTGGCACCACCACTACAACTTCCCACCCAAAGTCAACAGAGCCAAGGAACCAATCATTGTTTTCAGAAAGGCAAAGTCAGGAGATTGTGTGCCAGTTTCCATTGGTAGGTTGGCAGCTAACAGATAGCAGCTTCAAATTCCTGGGCTTTAACATCTTGATGACATGTCCTAGGCCCAACATATAGATATAATTACAATGAAGCTGGGCTAGAGTGTTTACTTTTACAGAAGTTTAAAGAAATTCTGTATGTCACTAAACACTCCGAGCTATACAGCATCCAAACAGACCCAAAGTACTGGAGTAACTCAGCGGGTCAGGTCTGATCTGTTGAGTTACTCCAGCACTTTTGGAAAACCAGCGTCTGTTATTCCTTGTGTCTACATGGAAACAGGTCCATGGCCCAACTTGTCCATGTAGACCAAGTTGGAATTCTGGGCTAGTTCCATTTGCCTGCATTTGGCCCATATCCCACCAAACTTCTTCTATCCATGTATCTGTCCAAATAACTTTCAAAAGTTATAACTGTATCCACTTCTATAGCTTCCTCCGGCACTTGTTCCAGATACAGATTTCTGAGTGAAAAAGTCGTCCGAGCTCTCTCTTTCTTTCTTTCTTTCTATCTAAATCTTTTTATTAGCTTTTTTTTCAAAAACAAAAATAAAACAACAAAAAAAGAATAATGATAAACATAACAATGATATTGATACCTAGGGATCAGGATTACATTAATTACAGGTATAACCTAAATATGAGTCCAGTGTCAAAATACACATTGAATATAGACCTCCCGGTCTCTATGTAAATATAGTTAAATGTTTAAAAGAAAACTTGTATATAAAAAAAACAAAAAGAAAACAAGAAAAAAAAGAAAAAAACGAGAAAAAAGGAAAAAACAAAACCCCCTAAACTAATAAAAAGGCAAAACAGAATCTGAGCTGCAAAGAATTTCAACAATTTCAGTCCCTGTTTGTCGTCAGGTCCGTTCCAGCGTATACAGGTAAAATAATTTTTATAACGGTTGGAGAGGGAACAATTTATGTCGTATGAAAATGTTGAATAAATCTTCCCCAAGTCCTATCAAATTTAACCATGGGTTCAACAATGTCACTCCTGATTTTTTCTAAATTTAAACATTATATAGTTTCAGAGTACCAATGGAGTGTGGTCGGAGGGTTAGAGTCTTTCCATTTAAATAAAATAGATTTTCTCGAAATTAATGTAGTAAAAGCAATCAGCCGATGGGCGGAACGGGACCGAGCTCTTCTTAAACTTCTTCCCATGCACCTTGAGTCTAGTTTTAGAATCAGAGGGAAGAGGAACTTGGGGAAGAGTCTGTAAGTGTAACCTTATCATTGCCCTTCATGATTTTATTCATTTCAACATGGTCATCCCTCACCCTCCTATGCTCCAGACAGATTTCCCAACTAATCCATCTCCCTATAACTCACACCCAAAGTCCAACTAATATACTGGTGAATAGCTTGGCGATCAGAACTGCACACACCAAGTGTGCTTTCACTGACAAATTGTTCAACTGCATCTTGATGTCCCAACTTTTGTACTCAATACCCTTCCCATGAAGGCTGGCATTCCAAATGTCCTCCTCACCACATTGCCCATTTAAACTGTCACTTTTAGTTTAGATTTAGAGTGCGAAAACAGGCGCTTCGGCCCGAGTCCGGATCGATCAGCGATTCCCGCATATTAACACCATCCTACACAAATTTGGGACAATTTACATTATACCAAGCCAATTAACAGCCAAACCTGTACATCTTTGGAGTGTGGGTGTAAACCAAAGATCTCGGAGAAAACCCACGTGGTCACGGGGAGAACGTACAAACTCCATAGACAGCACCCATAGTCGGGACCAAATCCGGGTCTCTGGCGCTGTAAGCGAGCATCTCACCCAGGGCTCAACAATATCGGTTGCCTAACGGCGACCTAAAGTCCCGCCAGGCAACCTAAAAGCCGTGCCATTTTGCCCGGCTTGGCAAGCACCCGGGACACCTATTGTTCAACTCTGAGTGGGCCGCCCTCTCTATCCGTCTATGCCCGCCATCCGTATCCATGTCTGGGCCACTGGTTCTCCGCTCTCCGCCCGCTCCTGATCCACAGCCAAGGCCAGCTGCCTTGCACATGCACACTGCCACGGCCTGCACATCCTCCCCCCTGCACATGCGTACAACCACGGCCAGCACATCATCGGCCGCCTTGCACATGCGTACTGCCACGGCAACTGGTCGCCGCCGGGCACTTTCTCCATCCTTTTGCATTGTGGGAGATCTGGCCACCATTGCTGTTTGGTCGCCGCCCCCGCCGCGATCGCTAAAAAACCAACGCAGAATCACTGCCTGGAGCTGGAGTAAGTCCCTGGAGTAACTCTTACTTCTTGGTTTCCTAGTCCTCCAAAAATATTCCAAATGGCATTAAACTGGAGTGGACCCTCTACCACCAAACTCCAAAATATAACAGCCTATTGCACTTTATCTGTTTATTTATTGTGTATATATGTGGCCTATGGTATATGGACACTGAACTTTTATCTCCTGTTCTGTATTATGTTTACATATTTTGTTGTGCTGCAGTAAGCAAGAATTTCATTGTCCTATCTGGGACACATGACAATAAAACTCTCTTGACTTGCGACGGACTTAAGCAAAAAGGGATAGAAGAAATTGGGTGATGTTTTGGATAGAGACCCTTCTTTAGATTTCCTCTGGTTTTAGTGCTTTTAGTTTAATATAAAGATACAGTGTGAAAACAGGCCCTTCGGCCCACTGAGTTCACGCCAACTACCCACACACTAGTTCTATCCCACACATTAGCGACGTAAGTCAAAAGTGTTTTATTCTCTCACATCTCAGTTAGAACAATTAAATCCTTACTTGCAGCAGCACAACAGAATATGTAAACATAGTACTCTGTAAACAGTGTTATAAAGGAGAAAACAAAACAGTGTAGTGTAGTGTGTGTGTGTGTGATAAATATACCCACACAAACACACACGATTTCCCTCCTGGGATTAATAAAGTTCTATCGTATAATATCGTGTGTGTAGGAAGGAACTACAGATGCTGGTTTAAACTGAAGGTAGACACAAAAAGCTGGAGTAACTCAACAGGTCAGACAGAATCTCTGGACAAAAGGAAAATATTATGTTTTATAATAGAGACCCTTCTTCAGACTGGGGGGGAAGGGGGGCGGGCAGGAAATAAAGGAAGAGGCGGAGACAGTAGGTTGTGGGAGAGTTGGGAATGGGAGGGGAAGGAGGGAGAAAGCAAGGATTACCTGAAATTGGAGAAGCCAATGTTCATATCGCTGGGGTGTAAACTACCCAAGCGAAATATGAGGTGCTGTTCCTCCAATTTGAAGTGAGCCTCACTCTGGCCATGGAGGAGGCCCTGGACAAAAAGGTCGGATTCGGAATGGGAGGGGGAGTTGAAGTGCTGAGCCACCGGGAGATCAGGTTGGTTATTGCGAACTGAGTGGAGGTGTTGTGCGAAGCAATCGCCAAGTCTGCATTTGGTCTCACCGAGGTTGATCATACGCTGAATAATCCAACCACATTTTTGTTTGGAAGTGGAAAGAAATAATAGATACTGCATTCATTGCAATGTGTTAAAAGAGTTGAGATACTGTATATACTGTATTATAATTTTGCTGCATGTCATTGTGGTATATATCATGTCTTGATTGGTGAATATGTTTAGATTGTGACTTTATTTCAACACCATTGTGCCAGAGTTACTACACTCCAAACTTTCCGTGTTGACCGTGCCTGAACCCCTCTGTCGGTGGATCACCAGCTTCCTGACAGACAGGAAGCAGCGTGTGAGGCTGGAAAAGCACATCTCGGACCCGCTGACCCTCAGCATAGGAGCACCGCAAGGCTGCATACTCTCTCCTCTCCTCTACTCTCTCTACACCAACCACTGCACCTCCACAGTCACCTCTGTCAAGCTTCTCAAGTTTGCGGATGACACAACCCTGATTGGACTGATCCAGGATGGAGAGGAATCTGCCTACAGACAGGAAGTGTCACATCTGGCGTCTTGGTGCCGTCGCAACAACCTAGACGTCAATGCTCTTAAGACAGTGGAATTGATTGTAGACTTTAAGACAGCTCCCCCTCCCCTCACCCCACTCACCATCAACAACACCACAGTTACATCTGGGGAGTCTTTTAAGTTCCTGGGAACCATCATCTCCAAGGACCTTAAGTGGGGGGCTACCATCCACAGTAAAAAAGGCACAACAGAGGATCTACTTCCTACAGCAGCTGAGGAAGCACAATCTGCCACAGATAATGATGGTCCAATTCTACACGGCCATCATAGAGTCTGTTCTCACCTTCTCCATCATGGTCTGGTTTGGCTCAGCCACCAAGCACGACACCTGGAAGCTGCAGCGAATTGTCTGATCAGCAAAGAAGGTTACTGGCTGCAACCTTCCCTCCATTGATGAATTGTACACTGCAATGGCCAGGAAGCGAGCGGGCAAGATCATCTCTGACCCCTCTCACCCTGGCCACAAACTCTTTGAATCACTTCCCTCTGGAAGGCGACTCCGGACTGTCAAAGCTGCCACAGCCAGACATAAAAACAGTTTTTATCCACGAGTAGTTGCTACTCAACAGGAAAAAACCTGTAGCCTCCCTTTGAGCTGGTATTTTGTTGATTCACATGCTTGATCAATGGTGTTTTATCATTAATGTTTTATTATTATTAATGTTTAGTGTTTTCTGAGTCATTCGTAACTGTCACTGCGTGTCATGTTGTTACTTGTGGGCGGAGCACCAAGACAAATTCCTTGCATGTGAATACTTGGCCAATAAACTTACTTGCTTACTTATTTGAAGCAGAAATAATATGTGAATGCTTCATTGAACATAATTCCGACTGGTAACTACGCCTTTCGTTCGAGCACATTATCGCACACATCATGCAAGCCGTCTTAAATTACCACCTAAACTGTCATTTGGCAACCTAAAATGTTGCCCGGCGGGCATCAGAGAAAAAAAAGTTAAGTGAGAGCCCTGCTCACTGCTGCACCACCATGCCACCCTGAACATGAATCTCAGGGCTAACCAAGGGCTCTACCATTTACTTTGTAAATCCTGCCCTGGTTTATCATACAAAAGTACAACATTTCACATTTGTCAAATTCCATTTGCCATTCCATGGCGCACTTTCCCAACTGATCCAGATGCTGTTGTAATCTTAGATATCTGTCCTCACTAACAATGTTTCTCACATTGTCATCCAATTCATTAATGTAGAAAATAAACAACAGTGGGCCTAGCGTGACCTCTGCAGCACATCACTGGTCATAGACCTCCAAGCAGAAAATCACTCTCCACAACTACATTTTGACTCCTTCCTCCAAGCCAATTTTGAATCTAATTGGCTAGTTCATCTTGGATTCCATGTGATCTAACTATCTAGACAAGTCTACCATGTGTCATAGGCCTTGCTAAAATCCTTATAGACAATGTCCATTGGCCTTTCCTCATTAATCTTCTGGGAGACCCCGTCAAAATACTTTCAGATTCTGCAGATGCACCTTAACAAAGGTTCCTGACTGGTTACATCACGGCCTGGTACGACAATTCCAACACACAGGAATGCAAAACGCTGCAGAATGGTGGACTCAACCCGGTCCATCATAGGCACAGATCTCACCACCATCAAAAGCCTCAAGATGATGGCATCTATCATTAAGGATCCAGGCCATGCTCTCTTCTCGCTGTTATCGTTGGGCCAAAGGTATAAACGCTTGAAGTCGGACACCATAAGACTCAGGAATAACTACTTTCCTAGATCAAAAGGTTTTTGAACTGAACAGTCCTATTTTTACCTTAGAAATGCAACACTGCGGACATCTTGCATTACCATGGACCTGTTGATCCAACTGTGTTTTGTAATAATGTCTTGATTTTTCAGTCTTTTTCTTTTACCGTCTTGTAGAATTTGTGTAATTTATGCAAAACTTATCCTTTTGTGTGTTATCCACATCCACGTGCCTGTGAAGCTGATGCAGCTGAGATTTCATTGTACCTGCACCTCACCGTACACGTGCAATTTACAAACTCGATTGGACTTGTCCCAAAATACTCAGTGGGTCAGGCAGCATTTCTGGGGTACATGTATAAGTGACATTGGGGGGGGGGGGGGGGGGTACTGTTACTGTTCCTCTTGTTTGTGTTTGGCCTCACCTCCACTGCCAAGGTCTATTTCTCTCTCTCTTCCTATCTACCCTGGTCCTCTCTCATATTCCTTTCTTCTCACCTTAGCATCCAGCCCTTATTACCCCGTTTGTTTATCCCTGCCCCACTGGATCCACTTCAACCTCATACTACTTTATGCCATCCCTCCCTCTGTTGTTTTCATCTACCACCACTTCTCATTCTTTACCTTGCTTTCCTATCTGATTCTCATTTTTTCAACCAGTTAATGTCTCCCAGCCTCTGTTGCTATCTCCACCCCTCTTCCACCTGCCAATGAACCCTTCCTCATTGCTTGCTTGCCTTTGCCACACATCTCCCCTCACCTCTTTATGCTGGCTATTTCTCCTCTACTCTCTCAGTCTAGTTGAAGGCCAAAGGAAAATATTTATCAATTGCTAAGCTGGGCAGAGCACCAGATAAAAACCAAATCCTGATGTTGTGCTACATTTTGGGCTTAAATAAGGGTTAGGATATGATACAATGAATGGTAGGGCCCTTGAGTGTTAGGATCTTGAACACATCTTGAAGTGGGATCTTGAACACATGCGAATGACCTGCTGAGCTCCTTCAGCTGTTCTCTTCTCTTTGCTAAAGATTTCAGCATCTGCAGCTTCTTGTACCTCCTTTTAAAAATACACACTACTTCCAAAATGGATTCTGCAATAATGAATTGAATTAAATATAATGACACTGTTCATTTACTTACTTTCTTCTTTTACTTTTGGTGCAGATTGTTCCAGCATATTTAAATTAAGGGCACCATCACATGATTCATCAGCAGGTTGGATAGAGCTTTTGTCATTCTTCGTTAACTCTGCCATTTTTACTGCTTTATCAAAAGCAGGATGCTTCTCCAACTGTTTAATCTCTACGTTGAAATTAAAAGTAGACCATTTTATTGTTAATGCAAGAGTAATGTCAACATCAAAGTGTAGTTGGCTAATCACAAGAATTCAATTCTATTAACGTATTCAGCATGAACTATTCATCAAAACGGTTTTGATATTATGGAATCATTTTTTATCACCTACATTTCCTTGTCCTATTTTCTGCTATTCTTTCGAGCATTCACTTACAATTTAATAATTTACTTTAAAAAAGTTCACCTTTATATTCAGTCTCAGGCTTGAGGAAGATATTGATCAGCTGGTAACTGGGTAGACCACCAGATTATACTCCTGACGTAGTGATGCATTTTGGGAGGTGAAATAAGGTTAGGACATTACACAACGAATGGTAGAGCCTTTAAGAGTGTTGAGAAACTTGATGTACAAATCAAAATATCCCTGAAGGTACAATGCAGATAGTGAAATAAAGGAGGCACAGAGGATGTTAAGGGGCGACCTAATCCACGAGTCCAGAAGAGTGTCTTCGACCTTCAAGCTCAAGGGCACTCGCCTGGAAAGCCTCGAGCTGGATCGACCGACCGCATGCACACACAAACACATTGCAAAGGCAGGGGTCAGGGAAAGCGGGGGAGCGCCATCGGAAACTTACACCCGCGATGAAGAAGGTAAAACGGCTGCACAGTAACAGTAAGTCCTTTAGAGAGCGTGGGGGGGGAGCGGGAGAAGGGGAGAGAAGGGGGGGGGAGAAGAGGAGAGAGAAAGGGGGGGAAGAGAAAGGGGGGGAAGAGAAAGGGGGGGAAGAGAAAGGGGGGGAAGAGAAAGGGGGGGAAGAGAAAGGGGGGGAAGAGAAAGGGGGGGAAGAGAAAGGGGGGGAAGAGAAAGGGGGGGAAGAGAAAGGGGGGGAAGAGAAAGGGGGGGAAGAGAAAGGGGGGGAAGAGAAAGGGGGGGAAGAGAAAGGGGGGGAAGAGAAAGGGGGGGAAGAGAAAGGGGGGGAAGAGAAAGGGGGGGAAGAGAAAGGGGGGGGGGAAGAGAAAGGGGGGAAGAGAAAGGGGGAAGAGAAAGGGGGGGAAGAGAAAGGGGGGGAAGAGAAAGGGGGGGAAGAGAAAGGGGGGAAGAGAAAGGGGGGAAGAGAAAGGGGGGAAGAGAAAGTGGGGAAGAGAAAGTGGGGAAGAGAAAGTGGGGAAGAGAAAGTGGGGAAGAGAAGGAGGGGAAGAGAAGGAGGGGAAGAGAAGGGGGGGGGAAGAGAAAGGGGGGAAGAGAAAGGGGGGGAAGAGAAAGGGGGGGAAGAGAAAGGGGGGGGAAGAGAAAGGGGGGGGAAGAGAAAGGGGGGGGAGAGAAAGGGGGGGAAGAGAAAGGGGGGGAAGAGAAAGGGGGGGGAGAGAAAGGGGGGGAAGAGAAAGGGGGGGAAGAGAAAGGGGGGGAAGAGAAAGGGGGGGAAGAGAAAGGGGGGGAAGAGAAAGGGGGGGAAGAGAAAGGGGGGGAAGAGAAAGGGGGGGAAGAGAAAGGGGGGGAAGAGAAAGGGGGGGAAGAGAAAGGGGGGGAAGAGAAAGGGGGGAAGAGAAAGGGGGGGGAAGAGAAGGGGGGGGAAGAGAAGGGGGGGGAAGAGAAAGGGGGGGGAAGAGAAAGGGGGAAGAGAAAGGGGGGGAAGAGAAAGGGGGGAAGAGAAAGGGGGGAAGAGAAAGGGGGGGAGAAAGGGGGGGGGAGAAGGGGGGAAGAGAAAGGGGGGGGGAGAAAGGGGGGGGAGAAGGGGGGGGGGAGAAAGGGGGGGAAGAAAGGGGGGGGGAAAGAAAGGGGGGGGGGAAGAGAGAAGGAGGGAAGACACTTTTAAGAAGTGTAATAAAGTTTAGCGGGCATTTCCTGGTCCTGAAAACTCCAATGAGCCAATCAAATGCCCGGTCTACGAAGGAGATTGCCTTCGGCTGCCCTTGACTGCCTGTAACTGAATAGCAACCCCACTCCACTGCACCACGAGTTAAAAAGACACATGCCGACCAAATCTTACTCGCGGAAAATTTTCAACGTGCTGAAAACTTTTCCGCGACCTAGCTGAGGCCACATGTATTCGGTGACTTCCCTCGTGCATGAAGACGAGTTCCAGTGGCCTTATAGGACCTCCTAGGACCTCGTGTCGACCATGCTGTAAGTTTGAAGGTGGAAGCCACTCTTCTAAACTCACAGATTACGTCGCCCAAGTGGGACAGTCCCTTAAGCCTCCATGAACACGGAGCAAGAAAGTTGCGGTACAGCTTTATAAAACGCTGACAAGGCAGCTCACATCTGGAATACTCTGTGCAGGTCACCTCAGCATAGAAAGGATATTACTGCCCTGAAGGAGGTGCAGTGGAGATTCAGCAGGATATTGCCTGGGTTGAAGCATCTTATTGGATTGGATGAACAGGGTTTGTTTTCCTTGGAACAAAGAATGCTGAGAAGGGACCCGAGAGAAGTGTAAAAATAGTATGATACTGTAAACTTTTCCCAAGGGCAGAGGTGTCTTTAATTAGACAACATAGGTTTAAGGCAAGGAGTAAGAGGTTTAGAGGAAGAAATGTTTTATCATGCACGGTTTCCTGATGCTTTGGACCACGTTTTGTTTGAACACTGTATTGCATGGCACATACCATTGTTTAGGACAACCCCCGAACACTATTGAACTCAAAGCTTCTTCTCCCATTAGTTCATGGAACTAACGACTGATAATATGTTACTAGGGGAGCACTTGACATTCAAGTTAAAGGAAGGGCCAAACAGTGCATCGTCGGTCAAAGCAAGGCTTCATGAAAAAGAAATAACCAACATCATCCAACACGGTTAGGTTACCAGACTTGTGATCAGAGGCCTGCACGAACAATTCAGGCTTGCGTGTTCAAATAGCACCATGGTAAAATGCTTATAAATTCAGTTCCCGTTTATCTTTGTGTAGCAAGATGCATGATCAAACTGGAAGTGAAGCAAGTTCTTTGCAATTTATGACACATTTTTAATATATACTAGACCAAGTGCAGACCTGTTGGGTCTGTTCCTCCAACGCCCGGTTGCGGTGGGGGGCGGCATGTGGCGTCACACGCACTAACCACTCCCCTTGATATTATATTAATATTATTAAGCGAGGGGGGGGGGGGGTTTGAGAGTGAGGGCAGAGAGAGAACGTGGTCCCGAGTGAGCCCGCGGGCCGCCAGCGAGGCATGGAACGATCTGAGGGCGGTGAAAAGCAGCGGGGAGACGGATCGTGGCTTCCGCCAGCGTGACAGAGCCGGGCGGGTGGGTGGGTGGGGGGTGGGGGGGGATGTGGAGGAGAGCCAGGCGGCAGCAGCCGTTATCTGGGGAAATAATTGATCAAATTTAGGGAGGAGTCGATTTCCGAAATCGTAAGTTAAATCGCCGCCGAAATATGTAAAAATCTCAGCGTATGTGTGTGGTTTTCGAGAAAATACGTTTCAAAGGCAAAATGACAAACACACACACACCCACATCCCCACAGTTTTAAAAGTATATAGATATGATAGAAGATATTTTGTGTTTAAGGTTTGCATTGAAATACTTAATAATGAAAAGAACTTAAAATCATGAAATAAAAATCTAGTTTGCTCACCTATTTCCCCGATGTCTCATTCTGACAATACTATTTATAGCGCTATAACGGGGTTTTTTTGCACATGTCGCAATTTAAAAAAAAATTCAAACAACACGACTATAATGACCCTGGTGTGAACTACGGGCCACGCGATGGGTTAAGTGCCGACATTTTGTAAGGGAGCTTCAAAATCAGTAAGTGTCCCATATGTCTTATTTTGAATGTATTAAATTTTGGTCGATTTTTATCACAAATTAGCTCAAAGGGATCATAGGTAGGCCCATTTTTAATCCTGTGGTATTTCATTATGATTTAATAACACTCAAATTTGGCCACCCTTGTCACAGGTTATGGAAACACCCTTATAAAGAACTTCATTCATACCTAGAATTCTGCACACCAAGTTCAGGAACAGTTACTTTCCTCCAACTATCAGATTATTGAACCAAGCTGCACAATCCTAACACTATCTTTGCAAGAGAACACAATGGACCACCTCATGCAATGTCATGGACTTGTCTCCTTGCTTTTTGCGCTAATGTCTTTCTTTCTGAACACTTTCCTTTCATGGTCTTGCAACATTTTGTCTAATTTATATTTTATGTGCCTGTGAGGCTGCTGCAAGCCAGATTTTCATTGTATCTGTACATTACCAGATTTGTGCATTGTCAATAAACTCAACTGAATCTTGTTTTCTGTGCTTTTGTCTGAACACTGAGATTTGTCATTCATATGAACAAAGAACATAAAACTGCAGGAGGCAGAGCATCTAATTTAAAAAGATAAACATGCACAGATAATTATTGAATTTAAATAAAGTGCACGTTGGAGAGAAATCACGGCAGGATAAACCTGATGGAACACTTGTGATCGGTTTGGTTTGACACAGAATCTCCCAAAAAGATATTTTCATAAAACTTACCTTGCTGGAGAATCTTAATTCTATCGCCTGCTTCTTTTTGAGCATGTTTATTATTATTAAGCTTAAATGACTGTGCCCTCTCTTTGGTGTCAAGTAGTTTTGTGGTCAGCTCCAAGTAAAGAGTATTCTGTTTAATAAGAGGTTTAAAGCCATTAAAATCCCATCAAAAAACTTTAAAACCAAAATATGTTAAGCCCAATATGTGCATCAGTACAGGAAGCAATAAAATGGCACAACCCACTCCTTTCAACTATTTGAGTGGAAGATTTTTTATTTACATTTCATTTGTCATGCTATAATTTATGTATTGGTAAATACATGGAATTATCGACTTTCAGATTTTCTTAGGTTTAAATTCTTTCTGCAACATTAATTGGCTTGTAAACTCTTTAACAAGTTATAAATAAATAGAGCAAATAAAAATAAGAACTGGCTATACAGTTCCTTCAGCCTGCTCCACAATTCAATAAAGAATGTTTAATCAGCCATGTGTAAGAAGGAACTGTAGATGTTAGTTTAACCCGAAGATAGACACAAAATAATGAAGTAACTCAGCGGGACATGCAGCATCTCTGGAGAGAAGGAATGGGGATGTTTCAGGTTGAGACGCTTCTGCCATGATCTTTTATTCTTGTCATGTGCACCAAACTACACTGAAAAACGTTGTTTTGCATGCTATCCAATCAGATCAGATAATACTGTACATAAATGGGCCATTCTTAGTCACGTGTGTGACCAAAAAATGAAAAATTGTGGAATGCATCCCTTTTAATTCTGAAAGCATTACCGGTATATTGTTTTGTACTGTGTATATGACATATATGTCAAAGTTTATCAAGTTAAATTCTTATATGTTATGCTGACAATGTTTGTTTCGGGTCAGGTCAAATATGACTGGTCACGTGTGTGCCCTCACACGGAAGCATTTTTTCCATTACTCAGTTTCATCTTACAAACTCTGTGAATTTTAAAAAGCTAGCACGTTCATATCTTTAGCAGACCTGCATTATAGTTCCATAGGAGGAAAATAGCAATTAATAAGATTAATCTCTTACAATAATTTTTTAATGTATCACTTTATGTGATGATGTTTGGTAACGTGTGGCATTTTGGGTGGTCACATGTGTGAAATGACATGCATTGGAGGAGATATGTACAGATATGGCAGCATGTGGGTAGTGGATACCAGGTACTAAGTAAGACATAACTATCTTTAGTTATTGTTGTTCATGATTTTAACTGATACTGTGAAGAGTGAGTCTCTGAACCTGGAAATTAAGACAAAAAAAGGTGTTGTTATTGTTACAAAGTTTATTCATAAAAAAATGTATGACTTTCATGCCAAGTTTGACATGTACAACATTTGCTTTGGATATGCTGCTTAAAACACAATACGAGTTCATGAAAATGTATTTAACTTGTTTTAGTTCCCATGCTGTCTTTATACATTCACCATTTTCTCTTATAAGTACCTCAGCATATAAAAAGTATGTTGTTGCTCGTGTTATTCACAAATAGATGTACACATGTATTTTTATTGTAAATTATGCATTTGTGAAATACATGTAGGTTAATTAAGCAGGTTAACTGCTTTAATAATAATTAATAATGTCTCCAAATTCAGTGTATACATATTGTACGAGATGAACAATCACATAAATACAAGCACGTGCATTAAACTTCGGCAAAAACATATTTCTCAAACCACTTTCTTGGTAAAACACAAAACTTTAATTTGACATCAAATGTTAATACAACAAACTTTCATGTACAAATCTAAAGCACATGACCTCCACTTTTCTTTAAACAAAATACAAGACTAACAGCGAGGAATTTTATATTACACTTGACCAACTGTCACACGGGAGGCCTGGTTCCCCAATGCAACATTCCACTCACCCATTGCCCCCACGGGAGGCCTGGTCCCCCTACGCAACCCATTCCCCAACACAACATTCCACCACTCACCCGTTTTCCCAACGCAACCCGTTCCCCCAATGAAATATTCCACCACTCACTCACAGACCCCAACTGCACAGGGTCTGCTCATTTCACCTTGTTCACCTTCCCTCATTTTAAACTTTTTTTAAAAATTCAGTGTATTGTGACTTTAAGAAAAATGCATTGCACCTGCTGGAGCTAGCAGGATGCATTGTCCTTGGATAACAACAATGTTGTGAGCAGGACTACAATCACATTGTGATGTCATAGCTGTAAGCACGGGGAAGCATTGTGTCTCAAATTGTCGTTTTGTAAATCTAAAAATGTAAATAACTTGTGAAATATAACATCAATCTGAACGAAACTTGACACAAAACCACCACAGGACAATTGTGATTAAGGTGGTGCAAAAACCTTAGCGCTATCGTGTACTGTTTTGGCGTAGTTCCAGGAGCACTTACGCATAGATAGAGATAGATAGATAGAAACAAGATGAGAGTTTTAGTTTTATATGTGTGTGTGTCTACACCACTATGGTATTAATGCACTAGTTTGCATGGATATTTCTTAAATTCCATCAAACTTGAACTGCCACCTGAGGCCCTGAGATCTTCTTCACAACTTGGTCTTGTGTAGAAAACAAGATGTCTGGCTCTTCAGATGGGGGCCAGTTCCAGAAACACCCAAACCTGTGGATCACTTTTACTTGTTTCATTTCCAACTAGCCTTAAAACTTCTCCAGGGAAAAGATTTTAGTCATACCTAATCACCAACCAATCCCCAACTACCCAGTCAATACTTTGGGGCACTGGACTGCATAGAAAAGACGGGGTCAGCTACACCACTTGTGCCAGAAATTCAAAATGCCAGATGGAGACACCTGGATAACATGTACTTTAC
Organism: Raja brachyura; assembly: GCA_963514005.1. The sequence continues at coordinate 62,750,375 of OY740781.1, forward strand.
TGATACCTGGCACAGGAATTACACTTCCCCATGGTTGAGTTTATTGAATGTCACTTTTTATCTCATCTTCTGAAATATGTATAACCATGACATTGGGCATCAGTGTGGTGGTCAGATTTGCAAAGTCCTTTGAGTTCTGGACAATTGGGGCATTATCTTTCTTGCTCATGACATTACACCGAACAAGTGACTTGGCAGCACCACCTATGACATCAACCACACCCTTCCCATGAGAAGTTGCAAAGTATTGCCCTTCATATGCTACGTTGTGGCGTCAGCCACTTAAGCTCGAACCCTCGTCAGGAGAGGGCGGGCACACGACGTCATGGGCAGAGGGAGTGTCCTGGTACATAAGCTCTCTCACCACGAGATCCACCAGGAGTTTCTACCGGTAGCTGAGCCCGAGGGCACAACCTCGCTCAGCTACAACAACTCTACATATAGTTAGCGCACCCACTATATGTGTGACAACAGAATAAAGAACCAGTTGCACCAACCTGATGTCTCCTCTTTATTCGCCACGTATGGTGCTGCTACATTGGTGACCCCCGACTGTCCAAATTTAAATTTGGGCTCACCTGAAGACGCAGCCTCGGGAGACCTGATGTCTACAGCCGGCTGCCCAGCCCTGCAGAACTACGCTGCCGCCAACCAGGCCCTGCAGTGAGGTATGTCGCCGCTGCCCCACCAGCTGCTGCAGGAGCTGCGAGCATTGCAGCCTCCTGCCCACGGCAGCCCCGACACACGCCCGACGGCCCTGGGAGCAGAGTGAGTACCTGCCACTCTCCCGCTCCCGACAACGGACCCCGGCTCCGGGCCTTGCACCGGAATGCAACTGACCGGGGACACTGCTCCAGGCCTCACTGGGTCTCCAGGCCCCAGCACCGCTCCAGGCCTCACTGGGTCTCCAGGCCCAGCACCGCGCCAGGCCTCCCCACGTCTACAGGCCCCAGCACCGCTCCAGGCCTTACCGCGGCTCCAGCCCCTGCACCGGACCCGGCTCCAGGCCTCACCGCGTCCCCAGGCCCTGCACCGGACCCGGCTCCCGGCCTCACCGCGTCTCCAGGCCCAGCACCGGACCCGGCTCCAAGCCTCACCATGTCTCCAGGCCCTGCACCACGCCTGGCCCCGCCGACCGCTGCACCTGTAAAAGTGGGCTTACCTGAGGCGGCCGCCGAAGCCGCCCTTCAGCTCCTCGCCGTCCTCCAGTCACCAGGTGATTCCTCTTCACCCGGCCAGCAAAATGGCCGCCGCGCCATCTTGAAACGGGCGGCTTCCGACTACAAACATGGCCGCCGCCGGCCGGAAGTGCACTACGAACTTACCTGGCCGCCGTCTACAGCGCCACCTTCTGGCCGGATGCCGTCCCTGCAGCTTCACTGCCAGCAACAGCGCCACCGTCAGTTCGGCTGCTGTCCCTGCAACCTCATCGTCATCCACAGCGCCACCTTCCGGCCGGATGCCGTCACTGCAGCCTCACCACTGTCCACAGCGCCACCCTCCAGCTGGATGTTGTGGCTGCACGATGAACAATGGACAATTTGAAATTTAGACACTGGACACTAATTCTTTTTTTTTCACTGTTCATGTTTGTGTGCACTGCAATTGGTTTGTATATTGTATTTGGTTTACCCCCCATCGTTTTTGGGGGCCGTGTGTCACAGGACACTCTCCCTTAGCTGGTCAAGGAGATGCAACCGTGTTTCTTCAGTCTCCTCGCACCCCTCGGTACATCGGGATCTCACACGCAGAGCGTCAACTGCGCCCGTGTAGAGCACCGTCCCGACCCACGCCCAGGGTGTCCCAGACCTCTTCTGTCCGGCGGCTTCTACATCCGTCTCCTCGCACCCCTCGGTACATCGGGATCGCCCACGCAGAGCGTCAACTGCGCCCGTGGAGCCCTCCGTCCCGACCCACGCCCGGGGTGTCCCAGACCTCTTCTGTCCGGCGGCTTCTGCATCGGTCTCCTCGCACCCCTCGGTACATCGGGATCGCCCACGCAGAGCGTCAACTGCGCCCGTGGAGCCCTCCGTCCTGACCCACGTCCGGGGTGTCCCAGACCTCTTCTGTCCGGCGGCTTCTGCATCGGTCTCCTCGCACCCCTCGGTACATCGGGATCGCCCACGCAGAGCGTCAACTGCGCCCGTGGAGCCCTCCGTCCTGACCCACGTCCGGGGTGTCCCAGACCGACATGAAGGAGCTTCCCTTGACCAAGCTATTCCTTCCTCCTGTTCTGGGGGGGGTCCTGTGGCGTCAGCCACTTAAGCTCGAACCCTCGTCAGGAGAGGGCGGGCACACGACGTCATGGGCAGAGGGAGTGTCCTGGTACATAAGCTCTCTCACCACGAGATCCACCAGGAGTTTCTACCGGTAGCTGAGCCCGAGGGCACAACCTCGCTCAGCTACAACAACTCTACATATAGTTAGCGCACCCACTATATGTGTGACAACAGAATAAAGAACCAGTTGCACCAACCTGATGTCTCCTCTTTATTCGCCACGTATGGTGCTGCTACAACGTGGTGTTCTTTTGCCAAAATCAAGAGAAGTTTTGCCATGAACTTGTTATTGAATTCAGAAGTTGGCCCATCTATGAAAAATATGATGGAGCCATCAGCTGAAGCTTTGGTAGCAAGATATCGCATGAATGTGTACACCGAATCCTTTTGAAGTCCATTTGAATGGCTGTGCTTTATTTCTTTGTTTCCTCAAATGACATAGCTTGGATTTGTTTTGCATGAACATGTTCTTGAAATTCTGGCATCCTCAATAACACCAACTCTTGTAGTTCACCACAGCAGCCAACTTTCATGATCTTTTTCAGCCTACCACTTTCTTGTTTTTCCCATGTCATCTAACTCACGTCCTTTGCTTTATCCGATTCATTGAATCCCTCATTCATGCACGTTACCCGACACTCACTACATTCGCCTCTCCAACATTTGTCATGCATATTCTCAGAATTGCACAACAGGCTTTTCCACAATTCATTGTTGTAGGTAATGCCAAGCCCTGCCAACTGGAGCAAAAAATTCTCATGCTCCAAACATTTGCATTGATCCGTGGGTGTGTCCTTGAGTAATAAGACATTTGACGGGCGCAGTTTTGCAAATATTGAGAAGCATACTGGATGTTCTGGATGGCGTTATTGGATATTGGATGTTCTGGATGTGCTTCCTTAAGATGCATGGTGAGGTAGAAATTCCTCATTTTCATTTTTGCCCCTAGCTCCCAAACAGTTATTTCATCCTTCATTCCTGGAGCTGTGTGTACGTACATTCCTGGAGACATCCATGTGTATGTAGAAGTTCTTAACTAGCTTTTAAGTTTCTTGTAATAGGTAGCGATGAGAAGAAGAGGATGGTTAGATTCGGGTAGATTTTGAGGCCGACTTTTTTTGATTACCTCCTTTTTCCTGGGTGACCGGTAGAAGCCTTTCTGGTTTCTTAGTTGCTCTTCCTGGACTCTGTGGACTCGTGTAGGCTTTCTGTGGCCCATTCTTAGTCGTGTGTGTGACCAAAAAGATGAAACATTGTGGAATACATCTCTTCTAATTCTGAAAATATTACAGGTATATTGTTTTTGTACTGCATATATGATTCATATTTTTTTCAGTTTTTCAAGTGAAAATGATATATGTTATGCTGACAACGTTTAGGGTAAGAGGTCAAATATGACTGGTCACGTGTATGACATCACACAGAAGCATTTTATAAACTGTGAATTTTAAAAAGCGAGCATGTTCATATCTTTATGCATTATAGTTCTGAAGGTAGGAAAATAGCAAAGAAAAAAATTAATCTCTAACAATAATTTTTTAATGTATTGCTTTGTCATAACATCTGGTCATGTGTGTGACATTTTGGTTCACTTTCCAAAGAATGGGACCTGTGCTTCTGATAATTCTGTTTTGAGTTTGTTTAAACGCGACTTTTGCTTTCTTGCAGCAGCAGCTTGGCGATATGCAGTCATCTGGTCCTTTGTCATTTTTTGTAAGCGTTTTGTGCGTAGTGCTTCCACTCGTTTACTCTCCTTGGAAGAAAAGTCAGGATCTAGTTGTCTCTTTTTTGCTCGAAGTCTCCTCATTTTCTCTCGTGAAGTCATTGGTCTTTTGGTTGCAGGAGCCTGTTTATCCATGTTTGTGGGAATCGGCAAAGTAAGATTAGACGTTTTATCTCTTGTCGAGGAATGCGTTAGAAATTTTACTGTAAATGGGGGCTTAAAGGCGAGATAGAATAATGTCAAGATGCCCTTGGATTGTGTTTGACTTGTATTAGCCATCTGTTGTTGAATAGGATTAACATAAGCGAAAAGTATGCTATGACCAATGAAATGTAGTTGATAGAATATTTTTGTCGAGTAGTATCTAACAAAAGTTGTTTACTGCACACTATAACTCAAAACAGCGCAGAAATGTGTAGCAGTAGTGAAGAGTTTGTACAGGTCCATCCTGTTGTCCAGCAGACACATGACCTGTTCATACAGTATATTTTGTGTGTATTTGGTAATGTGTGGTAATGGTATTGGGGGTGGAGTGCTGACATGGATAGAGAAGTTGGCAGACAGGAAACAAAGAGTATGGATTAATGGGTCCCATCAGAATGGCAGGCAGTGACTAGTGGGGTACCGCAAGGCTCGGTGCTGGGACTGCAGCTATTTACAATATACATCAATGATTTGGATGAAGGGATTCAAAGTAACATTAGCAAACTTGCAGATGACACAAAGCTGGGTGGCAGTGTGAACTGTGAGGAGGATGCTATGAGAATGCAGGGTGACTTGGACAGGTTGGGGGAATGGGCAGATGCATGGCAGATAGAGTTTAATGCGGATAAATGTGCGGTTATCCACTTTGGTAGTAAAAACAGGAAGGCAGATTACTATCTAAATGGTGTCAAGTTGGGAAAAAGAGAAGTACAACGGGATCTGGGGGTCCTTGTACATCAGTCTATGAAAGTAAGCATGCAGGTACAGCAGGCAGTGAAGAAAGCGAATGGCATGTTGGCCTTTATAACAAGAGGAATCGAATATAGGAGCAAAGAGGTCCTTCTGCAGTTGTACAGAGCCCTAGTGAGTACAGGCCCACACCTGGAGTATTGTGTGCAGTTTTGGTCTCCTAATTTGAGGAAGGACATTCTTGCTATTGAGGGAGTGCAGCGTAGGTTTACAAGGTTAATTCCCAGGATGGCGGGACTGTCATATGCTGAGAGAATGGAGCAGCTGGGCTTGTACACTATGGAGTTTGGAAGGATTAGAGGGGATCTCATTGAAACATATAAGATTGTTAAGGGTTCGGACACGCTAGAGGCAGGAAACATGTTCCCGATGTTGGGGGAGTCCCGAACCAGGGGCCACAGTTTAAGAATAAGGAGTAAGCCATTTAGAACGGAGACAAGGAAACACTTTTTCTCACAGATAGTGATGAGTCTGTGGAATTCTCTGCGGTGGAGGCAGGTTCTCTGGATGCTTTCAAGAGATAGCTAGATAGGGTTCTTAAAAATAGCGGAGCAGGGGATATGGGGAGAAGGCAGGAACGGGGTACTGATTGGGGATGATCAGCCAAGATCACATTGAATGGTGGTGCTGGCTTGAAGGGCCGAATGGCCTACTCCTGCACCTATTGTCTATTGTGTGTGAACCATATGTGGGCCAAGTGCTAGACACTGGCATAACATATAATTACTCCATTGTTTCTGAGATCACATTCCTACAATAACTGAGTGGACTATATTATTACATTTATGGGTAATATGGTCAGGAAGAGGAGCAATGATAGGTATAAAGAGTTCATTCATGGATTGCTTTGCCACACACATGGCCACATGGTCATGTGTGTGACCTAATAATTAATTCTTTATTAATTAAAAATGACAATCTAGTGATTTCATATTTAGTGAAAAGCAAGGCACAATAAAGCTAGGTTTTGACACTAAAAATGAATTTTATCAAAGCTGTGCTTTCCAGATGGCATAAACCTTTCATGTTTTTCAGCCACGTGTGTGGCATTTAAGGTTAAACTTCTTCGTTAATTTGTTCATTATAATTGAATGAAAACTATTCTTTGTAAGTGAAATATTTAAAAATGGACGTGGACAAGCATATCATAACATTAAAATACAGAAAGGAAGATATTAGATACAATTTTACAGTTGTCTAATAAAGGGGAAAATACATGTTATTTTCATTGTAATACACACCAATGAAAATTTATGCAAATGAACATGAATGGGGTCTTAATTTGAAGAACAAAAATTCACATAACTTTGGACAATGCTCTTTATGAATATACAACTAATAGGCTGTGGGTCGAGGTGCATTTCCGTTTCATTTTGTGACCCAAATCACGTATCTACCTGTATTTTTAACATATTGTGTAAAAATATTATACAAATCACCTAAAACTCGTCAAGAACAAAACCTGCACATGTTTTTAAAATATGAGAAAATCCTCCAATTTTCCAAGTAGTAATTGTCCAATCAAAGCACGTCTGACATTGAGTCGGATGCCAATTGACCAATCATACGCTTTGTTTCAGGCTACTTAGGCAGAGAGCACTCTGGGATCATGGCAGAGAGGAAGGTTAGTGCAAGAGGTTTTAACTGTCAAAGCAATAATACAAATAACCTCACATGATTATCTACACCATAAAAAACCATAACAGTATGATTGATGATTACTGTGAACTTTCAGCAAGTTGTCATCGAGTTTTTGCAAGAGAGTGAACTGCAGATTACTGTGCATGCATACGTTTGGAAGAGTTCAACTTTTAGGAAGACTCTGGATAAGAATACTTTGAATACCCAACTGTACTAAATTAACAATGTTTTCCAAAAAGGGAACCGGTCCAAGACATGATTATTATTGCGAGATTGTAGTGTTTTCTTTCGTACATTGCGTGTAAACAAATACAAATTTAATGTTTCTGTTTGTAAACTAGCCATTCATGACATACACACCTATGAAATCTAGACCAAAAGATTGGGAAAATAAATTATATAGTCTACTTTTGCTGTTTAGTGTGTCCAAGTTTGAATTGATATAAACCCGGGAACGAGGAATACAACACATCTCATCGATTACCGTAGGGATGACAAAGGTCCGCCTGTTCATTTCAGTTGCAACGAGCACGGTGATTGGATCGATTTTAATTAACAGGTTCCCGGCAATGCAGTGATGAATGATCTCGCTGTACAGAGAGGGAATACACCTCACCGTGACCCCAAAATGTGCCACGGGTTGTGTTTCTTTCTTTGAGATGGGTTGGGAGACAGCCCGAGATCAGGCGGTGATTGAGGCCACTAAGACTTAATGAACAGTGTGCTTACCCATCCAGATCAAGTCCAGTGATCCTGGACACTGGTTCCTGCAAAGTACCTAAAACAGTTACTTTCCTCTGGCAGACACACGATGCTGGAGTAGCTCAGCGAGACAGGCAGCATCTCTGGAGAAAAGGAATAGGTGACATTTGGGAGTCGTGTCCCTTCTTCAGACTGAGAGACACAGATGTCTTTAGTTTCTCTCTCCCCTCACTCTCAAACTTAAGAAGGGTCTGGACCCGAAAGTCGCCTATCCATTTTCTCCAGAGATGTCGCTTGACCCGCTGAGTTACTCCAGTAAGTGTGTCTACCAGAGGAAAGTAACTGGCAGGCAGTGGGGAATGCACAGGATCTGTGCATCAGGGGGGTTCAGGAACTGGTGAAACCCGGGTCAGCACGGCCTGGGCTGTACAAAGTAGTAAACTTGGCTGGGCCGCTTGGGGTAAAGTTGCAGGGAGAGCAGGAGCGTTGAGAAGGAGGGGGTTGGAGATCATGGCAGAAACTCACTCACTTACCGCTGCCGCGGCGCTCCGGGTGTGGAGCCACCGCATTGTGGCCAGGGAGGGAAGTAACTCAAGTGGCTGCAAGCGGCCGCTGGGACCGGACAGCGGAACCGGCCGCCACCTCAGTGCCTTCTGCCGGTTCGCCCGCCAGCCACGGTGTCCTTCGGCATAGGCGCAACCGGTGGAGGTGGTGGTTGGTGGGAGCGGAAGGCTAGCTGCTCAGTCCCGGGCTCCCTCTCTCTCTCCCCGTAATGTGATCTCCCTGAGCCAGGAAGTAAATTGCCCGCAGCACGGAATCCAGCTCCCCATAGAATAATATTAAGTTACCTATTATTGGGCACTAGATGGCACTGTTACTTTTTCTAACAAATGTTCTAATTATCTTAGTGCACAACTGACGAGTTACGAATTCCTTCTTAATTATATTTTATCTAAATCTTTGCCAAATTTCAGGTAGACACCAGACATGGGTCACAAAAGTTAACTTCTAGACGCTTTCTCGATGCTCGGCCCACAGCCTATAAAAAGTTAAAAGATATAACTTCATTTTTTTCAAATTTGGTTCACTTTCCAAAGAATGGTCCAAATACAAGCACACGGTATTGGCGGTTCAGTATTGATGTGGATAGAGAACTGGCTGGCAGACAGGAAGCTTAGAGTAGGAGTGAACGGGTCCTTTTTAGGATGGCAGGCAGTGACTAGTGGGGTGCCGCAAGGCTCAGTGCTGGGACCCCAGCTATTTACAATATATATTAATGATTTGGACGAGGGAATTGAATGCAACATCTCCAAGTTTGCGGATGACACGAAGCTGGGGGGCAGTGTTAGCTGTGACGAGGATGCTATGAGGCTGCAAGGTGACTTGGATAGGCTGGGTGAGTGGGCAAATGCATGGCAGATGCAGTATAATGTGGATAAATGTGAGGTTATCCACTTTGGTGGTAAAAACAGGAAAGTTGACAATTATTTGAATGGTGGCCGATTAGGAAAAGGGGAGATGCAACGAGACCTGGGTGTCATGGTACACCAGTCATTGAAAGTAGGCATGCAGGTGCAGCAGGCAGTGAAGAAAGCGAATGGTATGTTAGCATTCATAGCAAAAGGATTTGAGTATAGGTGCAGGGAGGTTCTACTGCAGTTGTACAGGGTCTTGGTGAGACCACACCTGGAGTATTGCATACAGTTTTGGTCTCCAAATCTGAGGAAAGACATTCTTGCCATAGAGGGAGTACAGAGAAGGTTCACCAGACTGATTCCTGGGATGTCAAGCTTTCATATGAAGAAAGATTGGATAGACTCGGCTTGTACTCGCTAGAATTTAGAAGATTGAGGGAATTTAGAAGATTGAGGGGGGATCTTATAGAAACTTACAAAATTCTTAAGGGATTGGACAGGCTAGATGCAGGAAGATTGTTCCCGATGTTGGGGAAGTCCAGGACAAGGGATCACAGTTTAAGGATAAGGGGGAAATCTTTTAGGACCAAGATGAGAAAATCATTTTTCACACAGAGAGTGGTGAATCTCTGGAATTCTCTGCCACAGAAGGTATTTGAGGCCAGTTCATTGGCTATATTTAAAAGGGAGTTAGATGTGGCCCTTGTGGCTAAAGGGATCAGGGGGTCTGGAGAGAAGGCAGGTAAGGGACATTGATTTGGATGATCAGGCATGATCATATTGAATGGCGGTGCAGGCTCGAAGGGCGGAATAGCCTATTCCTGCACCTATTTTCTATGTTTCTATGTTTCTACAATCAAGCCATACTCAAGTACATTAGAAACATAGAAAATAGGTGCAGGAGTAGGCCATTCGGCCCTTCGAGCCAGCACCGCCATTCAATATGATCATGGCTGATCATCCACAATCAGTACCCCGTTCATGCTTTTTCCCCATATTCCCTGGTTCCTTCAGCCCTAAGAGCTAAATTTCTCTCTTGACCACTGCCTTCTGTGGCAGGGAATTCCACAGATTCACAACTCTCTTGGTAAATAACTTTTTCCTCATCTCAGTCCTCAATGGCCTACGCATTCTTAAACTGTGACCTTTGGTTCTGGACTCCGCCAACATCGGGAACACTTTTCCTGCATCTAGCCTGTCCAATCCTTTAAGAGTCTTATATGTTTCTATAAGATGCCCTCTCATCCTTCTAAATTCCAGTGAATACAAGCCCAGTCGACCCATTCTTTCACCATATGTCAGTCCCGCCATCCTGCTAATTAACCTGGCGAACCTACGCTGCTCTCCCTCAAAACGAATAATGTCCTTCCTCAAATTAGGAAACCAAAATTGCACACAATATTCCAGGTGCGGTCTCACCAGGGCCCTGTACAACTGCAGTAGGACTTCCTTGCTCCTAAACGCAAATCCTCTCGCAATGAGGGCCAACATGCCATTAGCTTTCTTCACTGCCTGCTGTGCCTGCATGATTACTTTCAGTAACTGATGTACAAGCACACCCAGGTCTCGTTGCATCTCCCCTTTTCCTAATCTGACATAATTCAAATAATAATCTGCCTTCCTGTTCTTGCCACCAAAGTGGATAACCTCACATATATCCACATTATACTGTGCCTGCCATGCATCTGCCTACTCACCCAACCTATCCAAGTCACCCTGCAGACTCATAGCATCCTCATCGCAGCTCACACTGCCACCCAGCTTTGTGTCATCCACAAATCTGGAGATGTCGCATTCAATTACTTTGTCTAAATCATTATAGGTAGAGCAAAGATGAAGATATAGAGGGTAGAATATAGTTCTCAGCATTGTAGTGTCCCATAGACAAAGTCCAATACCCACAATGGTGTAGAGGTTAATTGGCTGGTACTCCAGTTCTTATTTTCAATAATCATAGCATAGTTATTCTTTAGCTCTTATCCATTTTCCCAGTACATCAATACCCCAAATTTCCACCTCAGCTTTTAATGTACTCAATAAATTAGTATCCTCATTTCTCTGAGTCAACAAGTTTCTCTTCACATTAATTCTAAATTGCCTTTCAGTCCTGGACTTCTCTGACACGGAAGCATCTGATCAACACCATGCCTGTCAAGTAATCTCTTAACTTTGTTTATTTCAGTAAGATAACAAGTCATTCTACTAAATTCCAGTGAAAGTAAATCAATTTAATTTACTTTCCTCAGATTGATTTCTGGGTTGAGGGAATAGACCTATTACAAAGTACAACAGAAAGGAAACCTAATATCACATTCTATGGATAGAATTTTAGGTTTCAATAAATTATAATATTATTTCAACTACAAGGACACTCTAATTTTTGGCTCATCGCCTAGTTCAAAATGATTTTCATACTCACTGGATCGAAGCGTTCTTCCATCTCAGAATTTTCGGGTTCTTTGATATCCCGATCGATTTCATCAGCATCACTCCCACTACTTGCTTCTGCATACTGTAAAATCCAATCCTTCATGCTAACCTGCGAACTTTCACTTTCAGCTACCTTTGAAGACAATGTAGACAATACAATGTAGGATTCAAAACTAGCTCTTTCCGAAGAATGATATCCGTGTCCGTTACAAAAAAATTGTATGACTCTAGCATCCACTTCTAACTTCATAGATAACTGAAATGCAGGTACATAATAGGTACAAAGAAAAACTAAAGTGGATGGGTCTCTACTGTTGAAAGTGAAAGCCGAGATATTGAACTTTAAAAAAAAATCAAGAAATAATGCTGCCAGTCATAGAAAATACTTTCACGTGAATCAGAGCAAAGTGGAAGCTATTGACTTGTCTCCAAGATATGAAAATAAAGAATCAGAAGATATATTTCTATACACACAGGGAGAGACAAGAATGGGGAACTTATCACTGCAAGTTGAGAAAAATAGTGCAAATGCACTTAAATGAGAAACTGGAAAGAAACAAAGGAATATGCTAAAGTTTTGAAGTTAAGAGATAGAACACACAAAGTAAGCATAAGCATTATTTAAATTTCCAATCTCAAAAAAATAAAACAGTTTAATATTCTCACCTTGGCTTCAGGTTTCTTAACATTTTTTTTTCTGTCACATACTTCATGGTTTGTTGCACATATTACAGGCATTTGAAATTTTGGTTTGCTCTTGGTCTCTTCCTCTTCAAGTTTCTGACTGAATCCATCAGGTAACAAATCTTTTAAAAGACAATGTTTTTCTACATGAATGTTTCTCTTATCAAATACAAATCATTCTAGTATAAATCACTGTAAATAAGGAAATATATATTTTTTGCAAAACCACTGAATATATATGGCTGATACAGTTGAATATGGTTATTACTTGGATGTAGTTTGATATCAACCAATATATACATGCAAAGATCCTGAATTCAATTGGCCCAAATGCATTATTTTCTTTTACATATTTTTTTAAAACCTAAAATCATTTGTGGTAGGAGGAGCAAATCATTTACTTATAACACTTAATTTCCTTACTATCTTACAGCTATTTAGCTTTACCTTGAACACAAGGTCCTGGCGAGCTCTAAACTAATAGAATGTTCACAATATGTTTATATATCTCACAAAATACTTCCCTATTACTATAAACTTTGCTGCTGTTAACAGAGGTAGAGATGCTGCCTCACTGTGCCAGAGACCCGAGTTCAATCCTGACCATGGGTGATGTCTCTCAATCAAGGGTGATATCAAGAAAAGGATGGAAAAAGCTGTCTGTGCATTACATGTATATGTACATGGCAGCATAGTGGTGCAGTTGGTAAAGCTGGTTGGTTGGCGCAGACTCGGTGGGCCAAAGGGCCTGTGTCCACACAGTATCTCTTTAAAGAAAACCCTCTTTGGGCTGTCCTCTGTCCCATTCCACCTATTTTGCAACACTAGATCACATGGGAATTAGGGAGAGCTGGCTAACTGGATTTGTGGAAGAAAGCAGGTGCAGCAGACAGTGAAGAAAGCTGTCACAACGAGAGGAGTTAAGTATAGGAGCAAAGAGGTCCTTCTGCAGTTGTACAGTGCCCTGGTGAGGCCACACCCGGAGTATTGTGTGCTGTTTTGGTCTCCAAATTCGAGGAAGGACATTCTTGCCATTGAGGGAGTGCAGCGTAGGTTTACAAGGTTAATTCCCGGGATGGAGAGACTGTCATATGCTGAGAGAATGGAGCAGCTGGGCTTGTACACTCTGGAGTTTGGAAGGATTAGAGGGGATCTCATTGAAACATATAAGATTGTTAAGGGTTTGGACACGCTAGAGGCAGGAAACATGTTCCCGATGTTGGGGGAGCCCTGAACTAGGGGCCACGGCACGGCACACTCAGCGGCCACGGCACGACAAAGCACCTCCCAGCTCCACACAGCGGCTTCCCCGACTCCACTCAGCGGCTTCCCTGACTCCACTCTACGGCTTCCCCAACTCCACTCTTGTGGGCTCACTCAGCCCGGCTTGTGGGCTCAATTTGCACGGCTTGTGGGCTCAGCCCCGCCTCCGGGACTTTATTCTCCTCGCCCCGGTGATTGACAGCGGGTGAGACGGGCGAGAAGATGGTGACTGACAGGCGAGAAGAACAATCTGCTGAACCTTCATAACTTTTATAATATTCCACCGATCGGATCAAAACTTGGTGCGCTTGGAGCAGAGAACGGTAAGATAGCGGAAAATGTTTTAAAAAGACAATCCGGAAGAGGGCAAGATGAGAGCTTTAGTAATAGTATAGATATAAAACTCTTAAAGGATTGGATACGCTAGATGCAGGAAACATGTTCCCGATGTTGGGGGAGTCCAGAACCGAGGGCCACAGTTTAAGAATAAGGGGTAGGCCATTTAGAACTGAGATGAGGAAAACCTTTTTCACACAGAGTTGTGAATTTGTGAAATTCGCTGCCTCAGAAGACAGTGGAAGCCGATTCACTGGATGCATTCACTGGATAGATCTCTTAGGGCTAGCGGATTCAAGGGATACGGGGAGAAGGCAGGAACGGGGTACTGATTGTGGATGATCAGCCATGATCACATTGAATGGCGGTGCTGGCTCGGACCGAATGGCCTACCTCTGCACGAACTGTCTATGTATCGATGTAAAGCAGAAGGTGGTAGTGGAAGAGTGCTTTTCGGAGTGGAGGCCTGTGCCTCAGGAATCAGTGCTGGGCCCATTGCTCTTTGTGGCTTATATCAACAATTTGGATGAGAATGTACAAGGCATAATCAGTAAGTTTGCAGATGACACTAAAGTAGGTAGTATTGTAGATAGTGAAGAAGGTTTCTCATATATTGCAGCTGGCTCTTGGTCAGCTGGGCAAGTGGGCTGAGGAAGAGTTAATGAAAGTTAATGTAGATAAGTGTGAGATGCATTTGGGAAGTCAAATCAGGGCAGAACCTCACGGTGAATTGCAGGGCCCTGGAAACATTTGTAGAGCAGAGGATTCAAGTTATACAGGTGCACAGTTCCCTGAGAGTGACTCACGGTTAGATAGGGTTTTAAAAAAGTATTTTGGTACATCGGTCTTCATCCTGATAGAGGTATCATTGAAGATGCCAGGGGCTCGACTGGATCGGGCGCCCTCCAAAAGACCAAGGCAATGGATCGGACGCGGCCTGCAGTGGTACAGAGCAGTGGCGGCCACTAACAACTTTGTTTAGCCAGGCCAAACCTACAATGCCACTAGACCTTTTCAACCGTTAAGTGTAACCACTTTTGACTTGAATCATGAAAAATGGTGGCAAAACATGGTGACTGTTGTATACTGTCTTAGTATGTCTATTCCTATATCCTTGTATTTTACCTTGAATGTGCTTACGTATAGTAATATTTTTACTGAACTGTATGCAGTTTGGTCATCCTGCTATATGAGGGTTGTCATTCAACTGGAAAGAGTGCAGAAAAAAAATGACAAGGATGCTGCCAGGACTTGAGGGGCTGAACTATAGGGAGTGGATGAGCAGACTAGGACCTTATTCTTCAGAGCGCTGGAGGCTAAAAGTGATCTGTTAGAGGTGTACAAAACCATGAGAGGAATACATAGGCACAGAGCCTTTTACCCAAGGTAGGGGCATCAAAAACCAGAGGGCTTAGCTTTAAGGTGGGTAGGGCATTTAATAGTATCAGTTATTATCCTTTTTTGTCCCACTCAGAGGATGGTGGGTATATGGAATGAGCAGCCAGAGGACACAGTTCAGGTAGGTACTCTAATGAACACTTAGACAAGTACAAGGATAGGAAAGGTTTGGAAGGATATCGGCCAGACATGGGCAATTGAGACTAGTTTAAATGAGCCATCTTGGTTGGCATGGACAGGTTGGGCAAAAGTGTCTGTTTCCATGCTGTGTGACTCCAAGACTCCTAAATTTAAATGCTCTTCCCTTTCATCAGGGTGCTCGATATATTTCAACACGTTCAAGTACTGCGTCCAAAATCATAAAATTATACTAAACCATGATTATCCCTGATGAACCTATTACAGCCCACCAATTTAAGGGAATGAATCACTAATGGACAGGAATGAAGAAAAACCAGTAATTTCCACAAATTTTGCACTACTTAATTCTTATTACATATAAATTCATTAATATTCCACAGTCGATTCTTCTGCAATTAACCTACCATCAGGAAGATTTAAACATAACCAATCCAAAGCTGAATGAAGGTCCCCACCATAAACAACAGTATTTTTCATGGCTTCTTCAATGTCTTCTGTCCGAAATGAAAAGTCTTGCAAAGCTGAATATATATCCTGCACAGATAACTCAGTTTAGAAGATGTGGACTAACCCCACCTTAATATGTAACTATTCTTCACATTTTCAATCAGAATTAAAATTAAAAATTAAATTAAATTTCAAGACTCAAAATCCCTTGAGCAAAAGTTGTAATCTGAAGGAAACATTTACAGCGTTAATTACACCGCAAAGTCAATTACACCGCAGATCTCCTCCCAACTTCAATACCATCCTGTAGAAACAAGGAACTGTAGATGTTGGTTTACACAAAAAGACACAAAGTGCTGGAGTAACTCAGTGGGTCAGGCAGCATCCCTAGAAAACACGGATAGGTAGTGTTTTGGGTCATGAAAATTCTGACCCGAAACATCACCTATTGATGTTCTCCAGGGATGATGCTTAACCCGCTCAGTTACTCCAGCACTTTGTGTCTTTTTGTTACTCCAGCACTTTCTCTCATATTACAAACACCATCCTAACTTTAATAAAGATCTGATAGGTCAAATCCCCAAGAGTTTTGGTGATGTCAAGGCAGCAGATTTTCCAGGTGGTTGAGTGGTATTCTCATTTATACCCAAACATGTCATCACTTTACTTTTTGTCCAACATTACAGAGAGTATAATAAATGTTACAGTGAAGCTGCTGTTTAAAGAGAGCAGGAAATGTACAAGCACTCCAGACCATAGCTCCAGCCATAAACTGGAGTGCAGCTTTAGTGTAGTCGTTTGTTCATTAGTGCATGTTCTAAATCATGGAGCACTCTGCATAACTTTATTAAGCAGCAAAATATACTTTGTTTTGTTCAAATTCCCATAATCTAACAGCCTCAGAACTGCATTGGTGTTGGACTAACAGATTTTCCAGACTTTGATTGACTGATTGAAAGATACAGCAAGGAAATGGGCTTTTTGGCCACTGAGTCCACACCGACCATCAATCATCTGTCCACATTCACATTCACTCCTTACACACTCAGGCAAATTTAGAGAGGCCAATTAACTTACAAACCTTTGGACAAATATTATACCAACACACTTATTTACAGAAGCAAAACAAATTATCAGACACTCAGAACAGGCAGCATCTACTGAGGTAGCAGGATTGTCAACATTTCAGCAGTCTAACCCGCTGAGTTACTCCAGCTTTTTGAGTCTACCTTCAGTTTAAATCAGCATCTGTAGTTCCCTCCTAAACAATCTATTACCATTACCTGCAGCTTCTTAGCTGTAAGCCTTCCAGATATGGTTCCCGATTTGCTATGGTGCACTTTGAATTGGTTGATTAATCCTATAACTTTTTTTTCCAATTCAGATTTAATGACCACCTAAAAAAAACATGTGATTTTTGTAAGATTATGCAATAAACATTAATACATCATTACATTGGTCTAATACCAATAAATATTATAAATAACACACATACTCACATAGCTATTAATGGGGGCACATTGTGCACTTCTGTAAAAAGTCAAATAATGAATGATGGGAAATTAATTAAAAAATAATTTGACTGAAAATACCAGACAAGTGTACTATTATCCTGCTTACATTTTACAAGTGAAATAGTTATCACAAAAAAAAATGACAATGCCATGCATGTTTAATATTGACATTCATGAATGCAATTTTTATCCATTCTGGAATCTACATCTTGCGAATGTTAAATCATTTTACACTGCAAAATTGAAAATCAGCAGGGGACAGACTGTCTTTTCATTTCTGAAATAGGTGGTATCTAGCTACTCATGCAATAAATATATATTTTTCCTCCTTTGGCTGAAAACCAGTCAGTCAGCAGCAGCAACAATAACATGTATTTTTGATATCTTTTGCATGAATGTTTTCATAACAATGTGCACAACAAAATACAAAAATTACCAAATGTAGGCAGATTGAAGGTCTGAATACAATTGTTCAGAGAAAACTGACTGCGTCATTATACATCTAACCAAGCTAAAAGTGTAAAATCCCAAAGCAGTGCAGAGAATGGCAAGCAAAGTTTGTTTTAAAACCTTAAAACTGTTCATTTTGAACTGTGAATTAACAATTATCAAAATTATTCAACATTAATGAAAGCAAGGCGTTCGAGTTATACACCACTGCACAGAAAAAGACGGACTAATTTAGTAAAGAGATAGACACAAAATGCTGGAGTAGCTCAGCGGTACAGGCAGCATCTCTGGAGAGAAGGAATGGGTGACGTTTCTGGTCGAGACCCTTCTTCAGACTGATGTCAGGGGAGTGGGCGGGACAGAGATAAAATTTAGTCGAAGACAGTAAGACTGGTGGGAGAACTGGGAAGGGGGAGGGGGATGGAGAGCGAGGGAAACCACGGGCTATTTGAAGTTAGAGAAGTCAATGTTCATATCATTGGGGTGTAAACTGCCCAAGCGAAATATGAGGTGATGTTTCACCAGTTTGCGCTGGGCCTTAATGACAATGGAGGAGGCCCAGGACAGAAAGGTCGGGATGGGAATGGGAAGGGCTGTTAAAGTGCTGGGCAACCGGGAGATCAGGTAGGTTAAGGCGGACTGAGTGGAGGTGTTCAGCGAAACGATCGCCGAGCCTGTGCTTGGTCTAACCAATGTACAGGAGTTGACACCTGGAACAGCTCATGAGGTTGGAGGAGGTGCAAGTGAACCTCTGCCTCACCTGAAAAGACTGTCGGGTCCTTGGATGGAGTCGAGGAGGAAAGTAAAGGGACAGGTGTTGCACCTCCTGCTGTTGCAGGGGAAAGAGGGGGGTGGTTTGGGTCGGAAGGGACGGGTTGACCAGGGAGTTGCGGAGGGAACGGTCTCGGCGGAAGGCAGAAAGGGGTGGAGATGGGAAGATGTGGCCAGTAGTGGGATCCCGTTGGAGGTGGCGAAAATGTTGGAGGATTATATGCTGTTTTTTCTTTCTTTAACTAAGAGATACGTGGACTTTCACCAGGAATTAGGATTCCTGTCATATGATATAGTCTTAATACTTGGTGGAGATGACACAGATGCTTTTAGATACAAATTTGTCTTGAAAACATGCAATGTGTCAAAAAGCAGCATGTGTGGTACTTCATATCAGAAATTTGATTTCATTCCATTTCTGCAGGTTATCTTTAAGAACCATATTGTCACAGGATTGCTTATTATCACCTTAAGAACGGTTCTGTCCGAGGTTCCCGCAGTGCCAAGGTCACTTGCACCTGATGCACCAAAGCTATACATTTTTGGACCTAAGGACAAAAGTTTAAAAAAAATTAAATTAATTCTGCAAATATTGGTCTTCTGACATTCAATCTCGGGCATTAAGTCAGGTGAAGCGGAGTCATTTAAGATGATCTCGGACCCTCATAGCCCCAGATGTTATTACAATCTCAGTCACCGAGGCCAATGTCTCTTCAGGAGGGTGAACTCTCAGAAAACATCTTTACCTGATAGTGTACTTAGTTGCATTTCCAAAGCCTGCATGCATCAACTGGCTGGAGTATTTGCAGACTTCAACCTCTCATTGCAGAGGTTTGATGTTCACATCTGCTTTAAAATGGCATGAATAATATTGGTGCTCCAAAAGAGCAAGGTCACATGCCTCAATGACAGCTGATGGTGGCATAAACACCCAAGGTGATTAAGGGCTTTGGGAGGTTAGTTATGGAGCATATCAATTCATACTTCAACAAGAAACTGAACCAACTAACATTTGTTTACAGGCACAACAGATCAACGGGGCATGCGATCTTGCTGGTTCCCCACTCTGTACTAGACCACTGAGACAATAAAAATACATGTCATGCTGTTGTTCATAGACTACAGCTTGGCATTCAACGCCATCATCCCCTCCAAACGTTATCAAATTCAGAGTACTAAGTCTCTGTGCATCCCTTTATAATTGGATCCACAACCTTCTTATCAACAAAACACAATTGGTATGAATTGGGAACAACACTTCCTCCTCAATAACCTTCAATCAGCATAGGGATTCCTCAAGGCTGCGTTCTCAACCCCCTGTTCTACTCACTCTTTTTCCTTGACTGTGCTGTCAGACACAGTCTCAACTCCATCTTCAAATTTGCTGACAACACCACCATTGTTGACAAATTACAGATAATAACTAGACTAAGTGGGACCCGTTCAGTCCAATGTTCACATGGGAGGGCTGGTCCCCCAACGCAATATTCCACCTCTCCACCAATTTCAATATTGCTGGCCAGCCGGGGGGGGGGGGGGGGGGGGGGGTAGGTGGGTGTTCTGGAGTGCTAGTATGGGTGTTGTGGGCCAAAGGGACTGGTTTCTAGAGGGCTAGTATGGACATTGTGGGCCAAATGGATTCTTGGGCTGGTAGCTCAGTCACTGAGGCCTGGCAGGCTGGCAGCTCAGAAACTGCCAGAAATTCTGCCCAAAACAGGTGAGAGACTGTGAGGGAGAAGGGGGAGAGGGTGGAGCATCAATTAGACATTTTTCATCTTTTTCTGCATATCACAGCAATGAAGGAGGAAAGTCTATCCTGGCCTGGATCTCACAGGGAGCAAATGAAGGGAGGGAGCAAAATACTGGGGTGAGTTTTAATACTTGCAGGGGGAATACTTACTGATGGGCCAAAGGGACTCCTGGTCTAGTGAACCTACGCTGCACTGCCTCAATCACAAGGATGTCCTTCCTCAAATTCTCCTGGACGTGCATATCTCTAAGGATCTGTCCTGGACCTAGCGATCATAAAAAAAAGCCCATCAAAGCCTCTACTTCATTAGAAGATTGGGGTGAGTTGAAATGTTGACTACTCTCATGCTTTTACCGTTGTACATTGGAGAGCATATTGATTGGTTGTCTCATGGCCTGGTTCAACAATTGGTATGCCCAGGAATAAAGATTACAAAAAGTGGCGAATATGGCCCATCACAGAAACGGACTTCCCTGCCATCGGAGGGATACAAGAGGCAGTGTTTCAAAAAGGCAGCCAGCATCATCAAGCACCTATACCACCCTGGCAATGCTCTCATTTAATCCTCCCAATTGGGAAAAGTCTGAAAGCTGTAACGTACAGGTTCAGGAATAGCTTATTTTGAATAACCATCAGGCTATTGAGCACTACAAACTCTTACTAAACTCCAAACATTCTGGATTGTATTAGGGACTTTGGGGGTTGTTTTGTTTTTGCGCTGTATTGGATATTTTATTTATTAAACTACTTGTTTTGTTTGTTTTTTTGTTGTGTAATCTATTGAGTACTGTGTTTCCAAACCCGTTGTGCTGCTATTGCAGAAAGAAATTATTTTATTGTTATGTTTCGGGACATATGACTATAAAATACACTGGGCAATTCTGAATTTTGGGCACATGGATATACAGAGTATAAACTTCCAACCCTCAATCAACTGTGAACCAACTGATCAACCACAAGAGCTGGGGTGGAAGATTGCAACCTTCATGTGGTCCGCCCTGTTTCGACTAATGTGATCAACTCGATGTGCACAAACGGAAGATCAAATAGAACAAGTTGTCCAACAACTTTAAGCTCTGCATGCCACAATTGAATAATTTAATATATGCAGAAGCACAGTTTCTGTTACAAGATCACATTCTGTTGTGAGATTTCTTCATGTTTATGTCCTATTTTTTCCATAAATGCTATTATACCGACCTGATGGAAGTATATACAATTATGAGAGGCATGGTTGGGTAGACAGTCAAAACCTTTTCCCCCCAGGGTGGAAATGTAAAAAAATTAGAGGGCATAGCTTTGAGGTGTGATTGGCAAAGTTTAAATGAGAAGTGCAGGACATGTTATTTTTACACAAAGAGTGGCAGATGCCTAGAACGCGCTGCCAATGGTGAAGGCAGATGCGATTGTGGCATTTAGGCACTTTTAGATGGGCACATGGATATGCAGGGAAAAGAGGGATATGGAACATGTGCTGGGGAATGAGAGTAGTATCATGGCATCATGGTCGGCAAAGACATTGTGGGCTGAAGGGCCTGTTCCTATATTAAACATCCTATACTGTATACCATCCTATACATCCTATATTAAACATCCTATCCTATACTGTTCTATATTAAACTCTCGTTTTTCTCAACTGCCAAAATATCACGGCACTGCTACTCTATTTCTTCACGATCATGTTATAATCTTTTTGCTACAAAGGCCAATATACCATTTGTTGTATTCATACTTTGCTGTCCACTTGCATTATTCACAATGTGGAACACAAAATCTCCCCGACTGCTCTACAGAAAGCAGACGAAAGGCCTGCTCAGACCGTAGCATTTGCCACAGCTCAGGTTTGCCAAGGTCTCCCAAGCGGGCCCGGCGACAGCACGATGAGCCGCAGGGCAGGGCCGCGCAGCACAACACAACACAGCACAGTCGCGGCCTGCGATCATTCTCCCCCGGTACCCGGCCGCGGTACCTGTTTTAACTTTATTCTCCTTGGCGGTCGGTTTGGCGACGGGTGGCCGAGGACTCTGGCTTTTCTCGCTGTTGGCCGGCGGGGCCGCCTGCGGCCGCTGGAACCGGGCAGCCGCGGCCACGGCCGCCGCCTCGGCCCTTCTCTTCTTCTTGCCCCCCATCAGTCGCTCGGCTCGGCTCGGCTCCGACGCCCGACAAGGCCGCGCACCGCAGCACGCATGCGCCAGCAGCGACAACCCTCCGCGGGGCTCCCGAACAACGTGCTCGTCTATAGCAAACATTATAGCTCCTCTATAAACTTTGGTCTATAGGACCTTAGGGTCTGCTCATCCTGGGAAAGACACTGTGCTCGAGTGTTTCATTGTCATATTGACGGGTGTTTTATTGTTATATGTCCCGAAACGGAACAATTAAACTTTCACTTGCAGTAGCACAACAGTTATGTAAGCAACTTACTCTGTAAAACCCATAATAAACAATAAAAAGTGAGTTACTCCAACATTTTATGTCTATCTTCTGTGTAAACCAGCATCTGCAGTTCCTTCAGTATATAAAACAGACAAATAAATGGGCAAAGGAGTGCGAAGTAAAAAATAATGTCCCCCCCAAATCTATATAGTTCGGAGCCTATATTTGGAGATTGTAGTATGAGGAAGAAACTGCCCCTGAACCGGATGTTTCTTCCCAATGACAAGAGTGAAATGAGAGCAGGGACAGGGCTGTGTGGAGCTCAGCGATTCTTATATATCCCTTCGATGGTGAGGAGGTCAGTACCCGGGATGGGCTGGGCAGTGTTCACAACTTTTAACTCACGGGTCAGGATAGGTGACATTTTTGGTTTGGACCCTTCTTCAGACTCAAGCACCTGCAGTTCATTGTTTCTACCCTTAACCTGGGTTTAGGTTTGTTATTGGTGGACAAAAATGCTGGAGAAACTCAGCGGGTGCGGCAGCGTCTATGGAGCGAACGAAATAGGCAACGTTTCTGGCCGAAACCCTTCTTCAGACTGGTTTATTATTGTGATATTTAAAAAAACATGCTATTTCAATCAGAACAGATAATACCACACATTAAATACAATCAAGTCAAACTCAGATACGAGAGATAGTGACACAAGGAAAGGAAGATGCTGGTTTACAAAATGTAACATCACGTCTCCATGGACACAAAATGCTGGAGTAACAGCGGGACAGGCAGCATCAAAGATATATTTGGTAAGCATCTCTGGAGAGAAGGGATGGGTGACGATTTGGGTCAAGTCCCTTCTTTAGACTGTTTAAGAAGGAACTGCAGATGCTGGAAAATCGAAGGTAGACAGAAATGCTGGAGATACTCAGCGGGTGCAGCAGCATCTCTCCCTCAGCCCTCGGGCTCCTCCTCCTTCTTTTTCCTTTCTTCTCCCTCCTCCCCCCACCCCCTATCAGTCTGAAGAAGGGTTTCGGCCCGAAACGTTGCCTATTTCATTCGCTCCATAAATGCTGCTGCACCGGCTGAGTTTCTCCAGCAGTGCATGTTTTCCTACATTGTAAAAAGTATAGGGTAGAAAGAAAAGTATTGTTAGTTAGACTGATGGGACTTGGTGTTGAGGCTTTTTCTGTTTTATCTTTGTTTGGGCATAATGAGAAACATCAATTGATATTCAGGGCTGTTCTTCAATTCCTGCATGTGACAGGATTGTATATAAGAATCTAGTTCAAACTCTGAACTGTGGAAGGCAGTAATACGCTTAACAGCGTCTACACTGCCAGAACCCGAAAAAAGAAGGAAAAAAGAGTTTCTCCAGCATTTCTGTGACCCTTCTTCAGACTGATGGCTTCTGACCTAGACGTCACCCATTCCTTCCCTGCAGAGATGCTGACGTCCCGCTGTTACTCCAGCATTTTGTGTCTGTGTTCGATGTAATCTAGCATATGAAGTCCCTGCATACATAGCATCCGCCCCAGCTGTGTTTGGAAAGAAGCGAATGACTGGATTGTCTTGTTAAAGAAGGAACTGCAGATGCTGGAGAATCGAGGGTTACACAAAAAGCTGGAGAAACTCAGTGGGTGCAGCAGCATCTAAGGAGCGAAGGAGATAGGCGACGTTTCGGGTCGAGACCCTTCTTCAGACTGGTCAGGGATCAGGGAAACGAGAGATATAAACAGTGATATGGAGAGATAAAGCAAGAACAATGAGTGAAAGATATGCAAAAAAGTATTGGTGATAAGGGAAGCAAGCCATTGTAAGCTGTTTCTGGTGTGAAAATGAGAAGCTAGTGCGACTGGGGGGGGGGGGGGGGAGATGGAGAAGGAATGTCAGGGCCCGAGGGCTGAGGGAGAGGTGGGGGGGGGGGGGGGGGGGGGGAAGGGAGCAGTCTGGGTTAACAGAATTGAGAAAATTCAATGTTTAAGCCCAGAGGATGCAAACTCCCCAAGCGGAATATGAGATGTTGTTCCTCAAACTTGCGGTGTTGTTCACTCTGGCCATGGAGGAGGCCCAGGACCGAGAGGTCGGATACGGAGTGGGAGGGGGAGTTGAAGTGCTGAGCCACCGGGAGGTCGGGTTGGTTATTGCGGACCGAGCGGAGGTGTTCGGCGAAACGATCGCCTAGCCTCCGCTTGGTCTCACCGATGTAGATTAGCTGGCATCTGGAGCAACGGATGCAGTAGATGAGGTTGGAGGAGGTGCAGGTGAACCTCTGTCGGACTTGGAATGACTGCTTGGGTCCCTGAAAGGAGTGGATGGGGGAGATGGCTGACTGGATTGTCTTCCTCTCTCTCTCTCGCAGTGCGCCTGCCCAAAGATGTGGGCGGGGCCGGGCCGGGCCGGCCGGCGGGTCATGCACTTCCTGTGCGGCCACCGCGCGTGCGCGCCAAGGAGGATTGTGGGTCGCGTGGAGATGGCGGACGCGTTCGGGGACGATCTGTTCAGCGTGTTCGAGGAGGACTCCTCTAGAAAGGCCAAGGCAGCGGGCGGCGCTGGAGGGGCAGGGAAAGCGGGGTAAGAGAAGCTCACTGCTGGTTTCACCGCTGACAAAGTGGCACTGATAAATACCGCTGAAGGTAAAGGTGAAACCGACCCAACAAGCGGCGCGTGTGAACTCAGCTGCAACCTGGGCCATGCTGAAGGGTGAACCAACAGTGGCGGGGACGCGATCAGATGAGGGAGGGTCTCTGGCTGAATGTGAAGCTCTTTGCATAGGTAGAGGGATAAACTTGTGATGGTCATTGCAATGAAAGCTGTCTTCTACAGTGCAGTTAGGGCATGTGTAGTCTTTCGGCCCAACTTGCCCCAGCTACACTAGTCCCACCTGTTTGTATTTGGTCCATATCCCTCCAAACGAGTCCCATCCATGTACCTCTCTAACTGTTTTTAAACGTTGGGATTGTACCAGCCGCAACTATCTCCTCTAGCGAAGGTAGACAAAAAATGAAGGAGAAACTCAGCGGGTGGGGCACCGTCTATGGAGAGAAGGAATATGTGACGTTTTGGGATGAGTCCCTTCTTTACACTGATGGGGTGGGGGGGAGGGGGAGAAAGGAAGTAGAGACAGTAGGATGTAGGAGAACTGGGAGGATGGAGCGAGAAAGCAAGGGCTATCTAAAATTAGAGGTCAATCTTCATACTGTTGGGGTGTAAACAACTCGAGTGAAATATGAGGTGTTGTTCCTCCAATTTGCGCTGGCCTCACTCTGGCAATTGAGGAGGCCCAGTATAGAAAGGTCAGATTGGGAGGGGGAGTTGACATGCTGAGCAACCGGGCGATCAGGTTGGTTAACATGGACTGAGCGGAGGTGTTCAGCGAAGCGATCACCGAGACTGCGCTTGGTCTCGCTGATGTAGAGAAGTTGACACTTAGAACAGTGGATGCAATAGATGCAGAAGAAGATACTTCTAGCCTGATGACAAGGGAGGGGGTGGGACAAAAATAGAATGTAGTCGGAGACAGTAAGACTAGTGGGGGAACTGGGAAGGGGATGGAGAGAGAAAGCAAGGGCTATCTGAAGTTAGAGAAGTCAATGTTCATATCGTTGGGGTGTAAACTACCCAAGTGAAATATGAGGTGCTCTTCCTTCAATTTGTGCTGGGCCTCACTCTGACAATGCAGGAGGCCCAGGACAGAAAGGTCAGATTGGGAAGGGGAGTTGAAGTGCTGAGCAACCGGGAGATCAGGTAGGTTAAGACGGACTGAGCGGAGGTGATCAGTGAAACGATCGCCGAGCCTTCGCTTGGTCTCGCCGATGTAGAGAAGTTAACACCTGGAACAGCGGATACAGTAGATGAGGTTCGAGGAGGTGCAAGTGAACCTCTGCCTCACCTGGCAAGACTGGGTCCTTGGATGGAATCGAGGGGGGGAAGGTAAAGGGACAGGTGTTGCATCTCCTGAGGTTGCTGGGGAAAGTACCTAGAAACATAGAAAAAGAGGTGCAGGAGTAGGCCATTCGGCCCTTCGAGCCTGCACCGCCATTCAATGTGATCATGGCTGATCATCCAACTCAGTATCCCCTACCTGCCTTCTCTCCATATCCCCTGATCCCTTTAGCCACAAGTGCCACATCTAACGCCCTCTTAAATATAGCCAATGAACTGGCCTCAACTACCTTCTGTGGCAGAGAATTCCAGAGACTCACCACTCTCTGTGTAAAGAATGTTTTTCTCATCTCGGTCCTAAAGGAATTCCCCCTTATCCTTAGACTGTGACCCCTTGTTCTGGACTCCCCCAACATCGGGAACGATCTTCCAGCATCTAGCTTGTCCAACCCCTTAAGAATTTTGTAAGTTTCTATAAGATCCCCCCTCAATCTTCTAAATTCCAGCGAGTACAAGCCGAGTCTATCCAATCTTTCCTCATATGAAAGTCCTGACATCCCAGGAATCGGTCTGGTGAATCCTCTCTGTACCCCCTCTATGGCAAGGATGTCTTTCCTCAGATTTGGACACCAAAACTGTACGCAATACTCCAGGTGTGGCCTCACCAAAACCCTGTACAGCTGCAGTAGAACCTCGCTGCTCCTATACTCAAATCCTTTCGCTATGAATGCTAACATACCATTTGCTTTCTTCACTGCCTGCTGCACCTGCATGCCTACTTTCAATGACTGGTGCACCATGACACCCAGGTCTCGTTGCATCTCCCCTTTTCCTGGGAAAGGGGTGGTTTGGGTCGGAAGAGATGAGTTGACGAGGACGTTTCAGAGGGAACGGTCTCTGCGGAAAGCAGAAAGGGGAAGATGTGTCCAGTAGTGGGATCCCATTGGAGGTGGCAAAAATGTTGGAGGACTATATGCTGTATATGAGATATGCCTCCATGACTCTATAGAAGGCATGCAGCATGCTTGCCTTCATTGGTTGGGGCATTGAGTGTAAGAGTCAGGAAGTCACGATGCAGCTTTATAGGACTTTGATTGGGCCACATTTGCACTATTGTGTGCAGATCATAAGTGGTAGGAGCATAATTAGGCCATTTGGCCCATCAAGTCTACTCCGCCACTCAATTATGGCTGATCTAACTTTCCCTCTCAACCCCATTCTCCTGCCTTTTCTCCATAATCCCTGACACCTGTAAAAGTCTGTCAATCTCTGCATTAAAAATATCCATTGACTTAACCTCCACAGCCTTCTGTGGCAATGAATTCCACAGATTCACCACCTTGCTTCCACAGTTCTGGTTGCCCCATTACAGGAAGTGTGTGGAAACTTTGGAGAGGGTGCAGAAGAGGTTTACCAGGATCCTACCTGGATTAGAGAGTATCAGGGGAATTTGGGCAAACTATGATTGTTTTCTCTGGAGTGTTGGAGGCTGAGAGGAGATCTGATAGAAGTGTATAAATGTATGGGATAGGGCAGTCAGTCAAATCCTTTTCCCAAGGTGAAAATATGTAAGGCTGAAGAGCATGAAAGATGAAAGGGGCAAAGTTTAAAGTATCTGTGCATGGCAAATATTTCTTACACAGAGGATGGTGGTTGACTGTTGTGCGGTTCCAGGGTTGGTGGTGTAGGCAGATATGACACTGGGGTCATAAGAGGCTTTTAAAAAGGCACATGGATGTGCAGGGAATAGAGCGGATGGATCATGTGCAGGCAGATGCGATTTAGCTTGGCATCATGTTCGGCACAAACATGGTGGCCCAAAGGGCCTGTCCGTGTGCTGCACTTTATGTTCTATGTTCTAAGAGGCTAGTTAAAGGCATATGACCATGAAGTATTTTCGCAAACAATGGCAGGGAAACAAGACTATTTAAGGTGGACACTGGTGTTTCAAATACATATAAGATACAAGATACATTTATTTGTCACATGTGTGTCACATTAAGCCAGTGCATTATAGCCTCCCCCTGGTCAACTCGTCCCTTCCCACCCAAACCACCCCCTCTCCAGGTACTTTCCCCTGCAACCACAGGAAATGCAACACCTGCCCCTTTACAATAGACGATAGGTGCAGGAGTAGGCCATTCGGCCCTTCGAGCCAGCACCGCCATTCAATATGATCATGGCTGATCATCCACAATCAGTACCCCATTCCTGCCTTCTCGCCATATCTCCTGACTCTGCTATCTTTAAGAGCTCCATCTAACTCTCTCTTGAAAGCATCTAGAGAATTGGCCTCCACTGCCTTCTGAGGCAGAGAATTCCACAGATTCACAACTCCCTGGGTCAAAAAGTTTTTCCTTAACTCCATTCTAAATAGCCTACCCCTTATTCTTAAACTGTGGCCCCTGGTTCTGGATTCCCCTAACATCGGGAACATGTTTCCTGCCTCTAGCTTGTCCAATCCCTTAATAATCTTATATGTTTCAATAAGATCCCCTCTCATCCTTCTCAATTCCAGAGTATACAAGCTCAGCCACTCCATTCTATCAACATTTGACAGTCCCGCCATACTGGGAATTAAGCTTGTGAACCTACGCTGCACTCCCTCAATAACAAGAATGTCCTTCCTGAAATTTGGAGACCAAAACTGCGCACAATACTCCAGGTGTGGTCTCATCTGGGCCCTGTACAACTGCAGAAGGACCTCTTTGCTCCTATAGGGTTACACAAAAAGCTGGAGAAACTCAGCGGGTGCAGCAGCATCTAAGGAGCGAAGGAGATGGGCGACGTTTCGGGTCGAGACCCTTCTTTTGCTCCTATACTCCACTCCTATTGTTATGAGGGCCAACATGCCATTAACTTTCTTCTCTTCCTGCTGTTGCTGCATGCGTACTTCCAGTGAATGATGAACAAGCACCCCCCGATCGCATTGTATTTCACTTTTCCCAATTTGATACCATTCAGATAATCTGCCCTCCTGTTTTTGCTGCCAAAGTGGATAACTTCACATTTATCCACATTAAACTGCATCTGCTGCGCATCTGCCCACTCACCCAACCTGTCTGTCACCCTGTGTTCTCATAGCATCCTCCACGCGATTCACACTGCCACCCAGCTTTGTGTCATCTGCAAATTTGCTAATGCTACTTTTAATCCCTTCATCTAAATCATTAATGTATATTGTAAATAGCTGCGGTCCCAGCACCGAGCCTTGCGGTACCCCACTCGTCACAGCCTGCCATTCTGAAAGGGGCCCGTTGACCCCTACTCTTAGTTTCCTGTCTGCCAAACAATTTTCTATCAATGTCAGTACCCTACCCCCAATACCATGTGCTCTAATTTTGCCCACAAATCTCTGCTGTGGGACCTTATCAAATGCTTTCTGAAAGTCCAGGTACACTACATCCACTGGCTCTCCCTTGTCCATTTTCCTAGTTACATCCTCCAAAAATTCCAGAAAATTAGTCAAGATACACGGTTCTCACTTAACTGTTTTTCCCTGTTGCCAGCCGGGCAACCTAGGCAGCTTTTTAGGTTGCCAAATGACAGTTTAGGTGGTCATTTAGAACGGCTCGCGTGACACGTGTGATAATGTGCTCGGACGAAGTGCGTAGTTACCAGTAAGAATATTATTTCTGCTTCAAATGAAGTAACAAACTAAACATATTCACCAATCAAGACATGATATATACCACAATGACATGCAGCAACATTACAATACAGTATTTCATTTATTTTCACGTTGCAAAGCCATTTCTATTATATCTTTCCATTTCCAAACAAAATTCTTGTTGGATTATTCAGCGTATGATCAACCCCAGTGAGACCAAGTGCAGGCTTGGAGATCGCTTCCCACAATACCCACACTCAGTTTGCAATAACCAACCTGATCTCCCGGTGGCTCAGCACTTCAACTCCCCCTCCCATTCCGAATCCGACCTTTTTGTCCTGGGCCTCCTCCATGGCCAGAGTGAGGCCCACTGCAAATTGGAGGAACAGCACCTCGTATTTCGCTTGGGTAGTTTACACCCCAGCGGTATGAGCATTGGCTTCTCCAATTCCAAATAGTCCTTGCTTTCTCCCTCCTTCCCCTCCCATTCCCAGCTCTCCCACAGCCTACTGTCTCTGCCTCTTCCTTTCTTTATCCTGCCCCCCCCGGAGGGGGTCTCGACACAAAACGTCTCCTATTCGTTCATTCCATAGATGCTGCCTCACCCGCTGATTTTCTCCAGTTTTTTGCCTATCACCCATTCACACAAGTTCTGTTATCCCACTTTCCTCACCCACTCCCTACACATTAGGGGCAATTTTACAGAGACAAGTTAATCTGCAAAGCTAATGCGTATTTGGGATGTGGGAGGAAATGTGCAAACTAAACACAGACAGTGCCGGAGGACAGGATCAAACACAGATCTCCAGCATGTGAGGCAGCTGTGCCACTACATTTTGTTTTCCAACACGCTAAAAATTATACGTTGATAACTTTGGTTACTAAAAAAAGAAACTATCCATTTTCAGTCTTAAATCTCTAAGTGACGCTATGTCCCCCTTTACGGGTGCTGGAATCTTCACTCCCTCACCGCTGCCGCAGCTCTCCGGGTGCGAAGCCACGGACTGTAGCTGGGGATAGAAGCAGCTCGGGGAGCGGCCACCGGGACCCGACAGCTGAACTGGCCACCACTTCAGCGCCTTCTGCCGGCCCGCTCACCTTTGGCAGTGCTCTCCGTCTGAACACCTGTCACCTGCCGTTCGCCGACTTCACTCATGTCAGCGACTTCCTGCAAATCCTTAAATTCCCACAGCCGAGTAACCTCAATCGCGCTGTCGGAATTTAAGGACATGAGTGAGGCCAGCGAGCGGCAGGAGAGAGGTTTTTAGACGGAGAGCTGCCAGAGGTGGGCGGGTGGTTCTGAAGCTAAGGTGGCGGCTGGTTCCGCTGTCCGGCCCGGCGGCCGCTCGAGCTACTTCTCTCTCTCTCTCTCTCCCCCCCCGGCCTCAGAGCAGTGTCATTTCATGCCCCCTTGCAAGGAACGTCGCAAGTGGATTCCCCCGACCCCTCATTCATAACATTTGTGTCCTCCCCGCAACGTTACCCCGGGCCAGACTCCCCAAACGCTGTGAAAGGAGTTCTCTCCCCACTCCGACTCCCACACCCCCCCACACCCCGGCAAATACGGTATTAAAAAAAAAAAAATCACAAAATGTACTTACCATATCATTGGGACACGACAAACCATGGTTGAAAACCCCACCAATAAACTTGCGCTGCGTATGCGCAGTAGACTGATGCGCATGCGCAGTATGATGCTGCGCATGCGCAGTGCTACAAAGGCAGGATTTCTGCTGCCTTCAGCCCCGATTAAAATTGACGGCTTCAGGCAGCGCTGACGGCACGGGGGCTGCACAGAGCTTCCCGTGTCACAAGCGCTGCAGGTGAAAGGCACAGGGAATTATGCCTACCTAAGAGATCAGTCTCTTACATAGGTATAATTCTCCCATGCCTTTACTATTTATATTTAATAATTCCCATTTCATAATTTTAGTCAGGGTAGGCAGTGCCTACCTTGCCTACCCTGACGGCACGTGCCTGATACATACATACACATATATACACGTGTGTATGTGTATATTATATGTATGTGTATATATACATATATACGTGTGTGTGTGTGTATACACATATGTGTGTGTATATATATATATATATATATATATATATATATATATATATATATATATATATATATATATATATATATATATATATATGCATGTGTGTGTGTATATGTGTGTATATACCTATATACACACTAGACTAAATGGGACCCGTTGTGTCCCAGCATCACACGAGAGGGCTGGACACCCAACATAATATTCCACCTCTCCACCAATTCCAATATTGCTGGCCGGTGGGGTGGGGTGGGGGGTGGGGGGGGGGGGCTTTCTGTAGTGCTAGCATGGGTGTTGTGGGCCGAAGGGACTGGTTTCCAGAGGGCTAGTATGGACATTGTGGGCCAAATGGATTCTTGGGCTGGCAGCTCAGTCACTGAGGCCTGGTTGTACAGTCACTGAGACCTGGCAGGCTGGCAGCTGAGAAACTGCCGGAAATTCTGCCCAAAACAGGTGACAGACTCTGTGTGTGAGAGAGAGAGAAGGGGGAAAGGGTGGACTGAATGGATTCTTGACCTCGCAGTTCAGTGAGTCATGGCTGGTGGGCTGGTAGTTCACTTACTCATGGTTGGTGGGCTGGCAGTGCAATCACTCATGGCTGGTGGGCTGGCAGTTCAGTCACTTACATCTGGTGGGCTGGCCGTTCACTTACTCATGGCTGGTGGGCTGGCAGTGCAGTCACTCACAGCCGGTATGCCGGCAGTTCACTCAGTCGCCTCTCCTCCCTTCACCCCCCCCCCACTCTGCACCTTGCCATTCCCCTTTCCCCCCCCCCCCCCCACTCATTCAGTCCATCTCCCCACAACCCCCCCCCCCAATGCACTCTTAGTGGCACTCCCACACGCACACACAGACACACAGACTCACACACACACACACACGCACACGTACACACAGACACAGACACACACAGCATCAATACTAAAATGCCAAGTAACTTCAGAACATGGTAAGCATACTGAATCCTGTTACTAACCATATACTCTATGTAAGAAGTTTGAAAATAAGAACACCGGTGTGTCTAAACCGAATGATTCAAACGTTTAAAGCCGTTTTTATTCTGAAATACTCCTCTTCAGCTGCTGCTACAGCAAAAACGTGCGGAAATGACGCACTCAGCGCCACCTCTCCACCAGTCACGGAATAAGCGGCAATTTTGCATTAAACACAGTCCTGATCTAATAAAACGTTTATTCACGGTTTTTCCTCCGAAAAACTGTTGCATCCTTTTCAATAAGGCACAGCTAAAAGGCGTTTTTTCCAAAACAAACCTTTTGCATTTGGCAAGGCAACTTTAATTTGGCATGGCAACTTTAGCATTCTCAAATTAACTTTTCAAATAGGCAAGGCATTCTCAAATCAACTTTTTAATTAGGCCAGGCAACTTTAATATTCTCAAACCAAAGACAACTTTTGCATTTTCTAACCAAAAAACACTTTTAGCATGCATTTTCAAACCAATAAATGCTTTTAACAAGCATTTTCAAACTAAAAAACACTTTTAGCTAGTATTTTCAAACCAAAAAACACTTTTGCATTTTCAAACCACATTAAGGGCACTCACTGTTTAGTAGACATGTGTTCAGTGTTATTCATAGCTCAGACTGAGAGACGTGACCCTCTTGCTCCCCCATCTTGTAGAGACTGACTGAGGCACTCAACACTTTCGGGTTTTATAGTCTCCCCCCCCCTTGTGGCCTTCAGGAGAGAGAATCTCAACACTTTTGGTTTAATCGATGGGGCAAATCCTCTTGTCCTGCGCAGCGGAGGGGGACTCTGAGTAAGATGGCCAAAAATCACTGCCGTAAGTGGCAGCGTTTTTTCTAAAATCAATATACAGTGCATCAGGAAGTGGTCAAGATGAGACTTTTAGTAATATAGATACACAATAAATAAACAGATAAAGTGCAATAGGCTGTTATTGTTCAGAGTTTGGGGTTTGGTGGTGGACCCTCCATCACCTCCAGGTTAAATTCCATTTGAGGATGAGCAGGCCGTGGCAGTGCGCATTGCAGGGCAGCCGAGGATGTGCAGGCCGTGGCAGTGCGCATGTGCAAGGCGGCCAGCCGTGCCGGCGGATGAGGAGTGGCCGGAGAGCAGAGACTCGGTGGCCCTGACAAGTATGGCGGGCGGAGATGGAGAGTGACGGAGAGAGAGATAGAGAGGGGGGGCCAGCTCAGAGTTGAACGATAGGTGTCCCGGGTGCTTGCCAAGCCTGGTAAAAGGACACGGCAGTTAGGTTGCCCGGCGGGACTTTAGGTGGCCATTGACAACCGGACAAGACCCTAGACTGCTCACCAGCATCGTTCTTTTCCTGTGTGGTGCTAAGGTGGAAGAAAACACATAAAATTACTGTTTCGCTGAACACGTGATCTTGGTCTGCCAAGACCTATTGAATCTCCTGGTTGGTAACCATTTTAACCCCTTCCTTTCCCGTACTGATGTGTGTGTCCTGGGCTGCCTCTATTGCCACAGTGAGGACACACGCTAACTGGAAGAACAACACATATTCTGCTTGGTCGGCTTACAATTCAATGATATGAAAATTGCATTCTTCAATTTTAGGTAAACTCTAACTAACCTCCCTGCCCCACCTAGATTCCCACTGATTTCATTCCTTCCTCTGGCTTCACAATTCACAACTCTTCAATCCGATTGTCTTGCACCTTTTGATCATCTCTGGCCTTTGTCTAAACACTTGCTTTTCAAAAGGTTCACCTATTACCTGCCTTGCTTTGTCCTGCCCCTCCCCTTTCCCCCTCCAGCTTTCCAAATGCTGGAACCTTGAGTAAAACACAAAGTGCCACTGCATCTCTGGAGTACTGTGATAGATAACGTTTCAGGTCATGACCCTTCTTCAGACTGGTCCGTGCCCCTAAGAAAATTACCAGCGGGGCTCGAAATTAGCGGTTTCCCGGGTGCCACTGACCACTCAAAGTGCCGTCGGGCAACCTAAACGGGAAGTCATTTTGCCCGGCTTGGCAACTTGGTTTATACC
This sequence comes from Raja brachyura, assembly GCA_963514005.1. Next base: position 62,785,199 of record OY740781.1, read on the forward strand.
GAAGATATACCGTAAGAAAGATGCGAAGTGTAGCGTGACGGAGGGTCGGAGCGAATGATGGGCCCCGCACAGCAGCAGCTCCATCTCCTCCTCCTCCCGCACTCCGTCTGGCCTGATAACGCTATAGGACCTTTGCTGATAACGGCCGCTGCTGCCACTCTGCCAACGGCGCTTTCAAAACAAACCCTTGGAGGAGGGAGGTGTTGGTCAGAGGTGGAAGTAGGGGGGGGGGGGGGGGGGCGGCTGAGGATAGAGCGCGGTGATTGGAGGAGGGAGACTTGCCAAAACACTCTCAGCAGACCTGCACCGCAGCCAGGATCGATCCCGGTCTCCAGCGCTGCAATTGCTGCCGAACCGCCGCTGGACCATCCCCGTCCCCACCCGAGAGCCCCCCCCCCCCCCCCCCAGGCCCGGGGGTGGCCAGAGGCGTCGGGAGTCAGACGGGCCTGGTGACCCCAGGCCCACGGGCAGCGCAACTATGCCTGTCCTGCCAGGTTGTCCCTGCCTGAATTTACGAGAAATATGTCATCAGTTCAGGCATGACCAGGCAAGACGGGCAGAGTTGAACTGCATTTAGCACTGGATTGAGTGTCCGAAGCCTCGCGCGCATGTGTGAGTGTGCGTACGCGGCCGCCAAGATATTGTGTCCCCCGGTCCCCTCCATATTTTGATAGCGATTTGAACGATAATGCCTGTGCTGTCCGAGGAGCGCTGACCTCCTCTCTCTCTCTCTCGCTCTCTCGCTCTCTCTCTCCCCCTCTCCCTCTCCCCCTCCCCCCCCCTACCCTTATCCTGCGACCCCTCCTCTCCATCCCACACTGATCCCCATTCCTGCCTCTATTCAGTGCTCACTGACATCCCCTGTGCTCCCCTCCTCATCTACCCCCCCCCCCCCCCCGCCCCCCCCATCTATTCATCCTGCACTGATCTCCCTATCCACCTCGCATTGCTTCTTCTGCCACTCCCCATCAATCCTACACTGGTCCCTCAATTCATCCTGTACTGACCCCCCCTTCCCATCCATCCTGCACTGCTACCCCTTCATCCTGCACTGCTCCCCCCCCCCCCCCATTCATCCTGCACAGATCCCCCCCCCCCCCCCCATTCAACCCCACTGTCATCCCCCACGCTCTCCCCTCACAATTTTACCCACTCCAACCAACACGCACTAATTTGGTCAGGAGATATTTCACTTGAAATTTTAATGTTAATTGAAGTGGGAATGATGGAAAAAGCATTTATCAACCATTTTTTAAAAATTGGTTCCTTACAAACTGGGTATCTTCCTTGCTGTTCACAACACATACAACTAATCTGACTGTCCGGTAATGTGGTGTCTTGACACCTTTAAATATACTACCAAAAGAACATTTGCTGCATTTATATCCTTTGGCCATCTCTTGTTAGTTAGTGTAATGTTTAACCTGTCAGATGGGTATAGTCCGTTTTGACAGCTATTATCATAAAATGCCTTCAGAAAATTCCTTGCAACGTGTATATTTTGTTGTGAATAAATTATGTGGGAAGTGAGAGTGTTTCTGTACCAATAGCAATAACAACCCATGCTATGGCCATGTCATGATAATTTTCGGTCCTTCACAGAAAAAATGCTTGCATCAATCTGTAGTGTGCATGGTTAAGCATATATGTTATCATGGTCCAGGATTTATTGACACAAGTTGATCATGCGCTGAATAAGCCAACCACATTTTTGTTTGGAAGTGAAAAGAAATAATAAAAATTGCATTAATTGCAATGTGTAAAAAGAGTTGAGATACTGTATTATAATTTTGCTGCATGTCATTGTGGTATATATCATGTCTTGATTGGTGAATATGTTTAGTTTGTGACTTTATTTGAAGCAGAAATAATATGTGAATGCTTCATTGAGCATAATTCCGACTGGTAACTACGCACTTCGTCCGAGCAAATTATCGCATGCGTCATGCAAGCTATCTTAAATGACCACCTAAACTGTCATTTGGCAACCTAAAAAGCTGCCAAGGTTGCCCAGCTGGCAACAGGGAAAAAGAGTTAAGTGAGAGCCCTGATAGCTTATGACGTTTCAGAGAAAACATTTCAAGTTTCCAACCAAAGTTCTATAAAGCTACTACTCATTGCCCCAACCAATGAAGGAAAGCTTGCCTTATGCCTTCTTTACCACCTGCCAATTGTACAACCACTTTCAGTGAACCAAAGTCAAGAGATCTCAAGATCCTTCTCTATTTCAGTCCTTGCAAAACTCCTGCCATTAACTCTGTACTTTCCATTTTCATTTGACCTTACAAAATGCATCACTTTACACGTGTCCAGCCTCTGCCGTTTATTTGCCTAGATTTCCAACTGATCTATATCCTGCTGCATCCTTTGACAAATGTTCTCACACTTTCATTGTACTTGTCCTCAATGTAAACAGTCCGAAGAAAGATCCTGAGGCGTTGCCTCATGTCCTCCAAATATGGTACTTGACTTGCTAAGTTACTCCAGAACAGTTGCTTTGCTTTGCAAGTGTGTGCTATTGTCAACAGACTACCTATTGAAAGTACTGTGTTAGCTTGTGTAATGGAAATGAGAATTTAAATAATTTTAAATAAATTAATAGGACAAAATCCACCTGTCACCTCAATGGCATTTTGGATGCCATCTCCACAGGTGTAACCAATTCTCATCAAATGTTGTTTTTCTTTAATAACTCATCAGTAGTATTTTTGTTAACATAGTAGCGTGTCCAAGGTTACAAGTGGAAGGCAGAAGATTGGGGATGAGAGACAAAAATAGATTAGCATGATCGAATGGCGGAACAGACTCGATGAGCCAAATGTCCTAAGTCTCCCATGTCTTTATGATCTAATTATTTATGTATTGAATCAAGAAATACGTGTAGATTTCTGCAGGTGTGGATTTGTATAGCAGCCAAACAAGTCTCCAAAGAAGGGTAGAAAGGTTGAAGTGTTTATGAAGGGAAGTGAGAGGAGAGAATTATGCTATGGAAAAAGTTGTAAACCTTAATCTACTTCCTAAATGATTAAGAATGTAACCAAGTGAGGATGGAGATGTGGGAGAGTTGAGCCGTGGAAAAATGATACGGTTCAATGATTAAATAATGGCAAAAATCAAAATAAAGTGGGGAGGGCAGTTCATACTCGATTATATGAGCAAAGGGATTTTACAGAGATCGGTTAAAATGGAAATGATAAACTGAAGTTGAGGTTACAATGCATGTATGTGAATGTGTTAAATAAGGCCAGTGAGCAATTGGTACAGATATTCCCTTTGGGAATAATATGTGGTAAAAACAGGGAAAGCATACCATAGACGAGTATAATCAAACTATACACAAGTCCACAGGTAGTCCAAAAATAAAATAAAAAAACTACAGAATGTAGTATTGCAGCAACAGAAAGTCCAGATTTTTTTACAAAAATGCAGGGCCACAAGTTGGATTGGACAATTAGGGCTACGCCCTTAGGTTACGAGAGGTCCTTTCAGTCTGAAGACAGCAGAGAGGAAACTTCCAGAATCTGATGGTATGTGTCATCAAAGGTCTATGAAATAAAAGATAGAACATGAAGAAGTGGAATGTACCAAGGCACTAAAAGACTAGTTCACATCTTTTCTCTTCACTGGGGAAGAGACAGGTGGTATACTTTGAAACTTGATGGTATAAAGCTGAACATAAAATAAGTAAATCACCAGTGCTATTGAGGGTACACTTTGGGGTCTGAAGGAAATACAGGAGGAAATCGCCATGGCAATTACTTTCATTTTCAATGCAATTTGACTATGGGGGTGATGGTAGAGGACTGAAGAGTGGCTAATGTTGCTACTTGTTAACAAAAGGGGGTGAGGATAAACCAGGCCGTGGCAAGTCGGTCAATTCAACCTGTGGTGGGAAAGCTTTTAGAAACATTGATCTGGGACAGGAACAATAGTCTCCTGTGGAGGAAAATGGATTGATTGAGACAAGATGGCATGGATTTAAGGGCAAATTGTTTAACCGATGTGATCAAATGTTTTGATTAAGTAATTTATATTGTTGAGGGTAATGCATTGTGACAGTGGCCGCTCCTTCGGAAGCTGCCCTGATCCCGATCACTGGCTGACAGGCCAGGAGAGGCCAATCCCCAGCATCATTGGTATTGGCTGTGTCCAATTAGTTGAGATTGGTTTGGCCACCTGAATCTCATCCGCCTTCTCCTTATAAACCCAGGGGAGAAGGTGAGTGAAGAAGCAGAAGAGAAATAGGTAGAGAGAGAAAGAAAGATAGAGAAAGTGGGACGCCTCCCTGCTAGCTGTGTTTCACTATCACAGGTTTGAGAAAGACTGAGCCACTGGGACAAACCCGAGTCCATGGTCAAGACCGGGCTGCCAGGGAGAAACCAGCACCTTCACTGAGGCTAAGACTGAGTAACCAGGGCAAGCCTGAGAGGCCAGTGCCTCTACCTGCCCACAGACAACAAGGGACTGTGCCCAAACACAAAGGCAAAAACAAAACCTCCAGGATAACCCAGAGATTACCAGCGCCACCTCTTCAAGCCCAAAGCTGAGTGGCCAAGATAAACCTGTGATTGGCAGTGCCTCCTCTCAAGGCATGGGTGAACAGCAGGGAGAAGCATGAGATTGTTACGTCTCTTCCTTCGAAGACCAGGACTGAGCTGCTGGGACAAGCCTGAGATCCCCAGTGCCACTGCAAATGCTTCCTGATTGTGAGGAACAGCGCCTGGACCTTCTTACCATTGTAAATAAAATATATCATGCGAGTACATCCTACTGCGAGTGTCGGTGTGGTCATTGCTGTCCTGGCATCATCCCCGATGCCACAGCATTTAACGTGTATGTGGACTGAGGTGCAGCATAACAGACTTAACAGCAAAATTGAAGCTCTTGGACACTGATTGCATGGACATGGAGTTGGCTAAATAACGGTCAATAGTGGATTCTGATGAATGATTGTCTTTTTTGTACTGAAGGAAAGAGATTAGTGGTATTCCCCAGAGATAAATGTCAAGGCCATTGCCTTTTCAGATCTAGGCGGAAATAAAAGCTGAAAACAATCAGCATCTGGTCCATGCCATAGGGATTCATTTATAATTCTCTTTAGGTTAAACACATCCTGTTCTGATTTGTGTTTTACAGGAAGGTCACTGCTGGAACTCTTCAAGATGCAAGTATAATTTCTTCAGTGAAGAATAAGCGTGATGGCGATGCTGATAATCCAGATGACACGATATTTGGAAAAAAGCCCAAACTCGAAACCATATCCACAGAGGAAATCAAGTAATGTTTAAAAAATACTAGTATTCTTGAAATGTGGTTGATAAAATGTTTGTAATGAAAATTATTCAAGCCAAAATATTTTGATGTTACATAATATTTATTCACATTTGTTCATTTATCCACAAAAATAAATCTCCTATTCATTTAGTTGGTTAAATATTTTTCTTTGAAAACTGAAACTTAATAGACTCTTGAATGCACAGTTGAGGAATGCAACTCTGCAATGTCGAATTGAGGAAAACATTCTGCAAAAGCTTCAAGTTGAGGAACTTTTAAGGTTTATCCATTGTCAATATTTGTCCATTGTCAATTGTGGATGCAGATCAGACCTTCACACAAACTAACCTCCCCGTCTCCATTTATGCCTCGGCAAGGTCAAGGATGTGTCGCAACCTTGCCACTCCCTCATCTCCCCTTTCCTATCAGGCAAACTATAGAAGTGTGAAAATACACACTGTCAGATTCCGGGTCAGTTTCTTCCCAGCTGTTATCAGGCAACCGAATCATCCTACCTTAACCAGAGAGCAGAGCTGAACTACTATCTACCTCCTTGGTGACCGTTGGACTATCCTTGATCGGACTTTGCTGGCTTTACCTTGCACTAAATGTTATTCCCTTATTATGTATCCATACACTACAAATGGATCGATTGTAATAATGTATTGTCTTTCTGTTGACTGGTCAGCACACAACAAAAGCTTTTCACTGTACCTCGGTACACGTGAGAATAACCAAAACTAACTTAATGTACCTCTACTATAATTTGTTGAAAATCTATAGAAACATGGCTCTCAGACAATTTGCTATATACTTCTCTGACAAGAACATGTTATTTCTAAAGTTTAAGAGTGGGAGCTGAAGCATCATTGTTAAGCTATGTTCATAAACATGAGATCAGGAAAATGGTTTGTCCAAGTTTATTATTAGATACCATGACACTGCAGATGTTATAAATTTATAAGTAATGATTCACTGAGTTCTGATTCACGTTGAACGTATTGGTAAGATTGACATGTTATGACAAGTACTGCTTGCCCATTGAATTTGGTTATTTAGTCTTGCAGACTTGATGCCCAAGGTGAAGGTGGAAGAAGTGGAAACTGTAGAGGCATGTAACCATGAGGTAAATGTCTTAAAATAACTATTTTTATTGTTCTAAACTTTTGAACATAGTACCCCAGAAAATACTCAATATCAATGTGAAATTCCTGTGAATCCCAAATAGTGTGGTTCTCATGCATCTAATTAAAGATTAATTGCTGAATTCGTTTTTTTTTTTATGGGTATAGAGATATAGCATGGAAACTGGTCTTTCGGCCCACTGAGTCCATGCCGACCGTTGATCACTCATTCATATTAGTTCTGTTATCCAACTTTTTCATCCACTCCTGACATATTAGGGCCAATTAACCTACTAACCTGCTCATTTTTGTGATATGGGAGGAAACCAGAGCAGCCAGAGGAAACCCATTTGGTCATGAAGAATATGCAGATTCCACATGACGGGGCTCGAAATTAACGGTTGCCCGGGTGCCAATGGCCATCTAAAGTTCCACCGGGCAACCTAAAAGCCGTGCCTTTTTGCCCGGCGGGACTTTAGCAAACACCTGGGACACCTATCGTTCAACTCTGAGCAGGGCCCCCCTCTCTCTCTCTATATATATATATATATATATATATATATATATATATATATATATATATATATATATATATATATATATATATATATATATATATATTATATATATATATATATAACACTCTCTCTCTCTCTCTCTCTTTTTTTGCAGGAGTAGGCCATTCGGCCCTTCGAGCCTGCACCGCCATTCAATCTCTCTCTCTGTCACTCTCCATCTCCGCCCGGCATGCGTATCCAGGTCTCCCCTCTCTGCTCCTCATTCGCCAGCACGTCCGGCCGCCTTGCACATGTGCACTGCCACGGCCTGCACATCCTCCCCTGCACGTGCACACAACAACGGCCAGCACATCATCGGCCGCCCTGCATGTGCACACTGCCGCGGCAACTGGTCGGAGCCGGGCACTTTCGCCCTCTCTTTGCATTGTGGGAGATCTGGCCGCTATTGCTGTCCGGTTGCCGCATCGCTGCAACTGATGAAAACCAACACAGAAACGCTCCCTGGAGCTGGAGTAACTCCCTGGAGTAACTCTTGCTTCTGGGTTTCCTGGTCCTCCAAAAATATCATCTCCTGTTCTGTATTCTGTAAACAATGTTATAAACGAGAAAACAAATCAGTATATATACATAAACAGCATCGTGTGTGTGAGTAGGAAGGTAGACACAAAAAGCTGGAGTAACTCAACAGGTCAGACAGAATCTGTGGACAAAAGGAAAATATTATGTTTTAGGTTTTGTCTGAAAAAGGTTCCTGCACACCTCGGGAATGTGGAACGAAACAAGAGCACCCGGAGAAAGCCCATGCGATCAAATGGAAAAGGAGCAAACTCCATACAGACAGCACCCATATTCACGATCAATTCCGGGTCTCTGGCACTTTTATGCAGCAACTTTATGGCCAATGTACTGCCCCATAGTCTTGAACTGCATTAAAACATACAGTAGCTGTAAAGGAGGAAGTTGCATCACTTTAAGACTGAAAATGGATAGTTTTTTTTTACGTAATCAAATTTATCAACGTATACGTTTTTGAGTGTTGGAAAACAAAATATAGTGGCACAGCTGGTGGACTTGCTGCCTCACACGCCAGAGATCTGTGTTCGATCCTGTCCTCGGGCATTGTCTGTGTGGAACTTGCACATTCTCCCCGCAAGTGTGTGGGTTTCCTCCCAAATCCCAAAGATGCATTGGCTTTGTAGGTTAACGTCTCTCTAAAATTGCCCCCAATGTGTAGGGAGTGGGTGAGGAAAGTGGGATAACAGAACTTGTGTGAATGCTGGAGAAACTCAGCGGGTGAGGCAGCATCAATGGAGCAAAGGAAATGGGCGACGTTTCGGGTATAATCCCTTCATCAGACTTATGTGGGGGGGGGGGGGGAAGAGAAACGAAGAAAGGAAGAGGCGGAGACAGTGGACTGAGGGCGAGTTGAGAAGGGGAGGAGAAAGCAGGAACTACCTGAAATTGAAGAAGTCAATTTTCATACTGCTGGGGTGTAAACTGCCCAAGCAAAATACTGCTGCTCCTCCAATTTACGGTGGGCCTCACTCTGGCCTTGGAAGAGGCCCAGGACAGAAAGGTCGGATTCAGAATGGAGTTGAAGTGCTGAGCCACTCTCAGATCAGGTTGGTTATTGCGAACCGAGTGGAGGTGTTGGATGAATCAATCGCCAAGCCTATGCTTGGTCTCTGATGTAGAGCAGCTGACACCTAGAGCAGCGGATACAATAGATGAGGTTGGAGGAGGTGCAGGTGAACCTCTGCCGCATCTGGAAAGACTGCTTGGGTCCTTGAATGGAGTTAAGGGGGGAGGTAAAGCGACAAGTTTAGCATTTCCTGCGGTTGCAAGGTAAAGTGCCAGGAGAGGGGATGGTTTGGGTAGGTAGGGACAAATTGACCAGGGATTTGCGGAGAGAGCAGTCTCTGCGGAAAGCCGACGGGAGGAGATGGGAAGACGTGGTCAGTGGTGGGATCCCGTTGGTAGACAAAAAAGCTGGGGAATATCAGCGGGTGAGACGGCATCTATGGAGCGAAGGAATAGGCGACGTTTTGGGTCAAGACCCTTCTTCAGACTGGGGGGGGGAAGAAAGCAAAAGGTGGGAACAGTGGGCTGAGGGAGAGCTGGGAATGGGAGGGGAAGGAGGGAGACAGCAAGGACTACCTGAAATTGTAGAAGCCAATGTTCATACCGCTGGGGTATAAACTACCTAAGCAAAAAATGAGGTGCTGTTCCTCCAATTTCTGATGGGCCTTACTCTGGCCATGGAGGAGGCCCAGGACAGAAAGGTTGGATTCAGAATGGCAGGGGGAGTTGAAGTGCTGAGCCACCGGGAGATCTGGTTGGTTATTGTGAACTGAGTGGAGGTGTTGTGCGAAGTGATCGCCGAGCCCGTGCTTGGTCTCACTGAGGTTGATCATACGCTGAATAATCCAACCACATTTTTGTTTGGAAGTGGAAAGAAATTATAGAAATTGCATTCATTGCAACATGTGAAAAGAGTTGAGATACTGTATTATAATTTTGCTGCATGTCATTGTGGCATATATCATGTCTTGATTGGTGAATATGTTTAGTTTGTGACTTTATTTGAAGCAGAAATAATACGTGAATGCTTCATTGAGCATGATTCTGACCGGTAACTATGTGCTTCATCCGAGCACATTATCGCACGTATCATGCAAGCCGTCTTAAATGACCTCCTAAACTGTCATTTGGCAACCTAAAAAGCTGCCTTGGTTGCCCGGCTGGAAACAGAGGGAAAAAAGTTAAGTGAGAGCCCGGCATGTACAGCACCTGGGTCTCTGGCTCTGAGACAGCACCTTCACGGTACTGCCATTATGTACACATTTTATGCATGAACAACATTTTCTATCGCCCTATTCTTAATACCACCCTTGATTGAGTGGTAACTGCTTCTAAGATGAATTGCATTGCAATTGATCATGGGATAAATTGAATTACTTCTACCCTAGACAACTATACAATATATAAATCTACACTGACTCCCTAAATGACATAAACATGAATAAATGATCAGTTTTGAAGAAGGGTCCTGACCCAAAACATTGTCTCTCCATTTCCCCTCTCAAATGCTGAAGGACTCACTAAGTTCCACCAATAGTTTGCTTTTTGTTGTAAATCATAGGTACATTGAGTTTGTTTTGAACCTTCATTGTGAGAAAGGGTGTAAAACATGGCAGAATGATTTATGTAAATCATTATTAACATTAAATTAGCAGTATTGGTATAAGTTGATGTCGTTGCTGATCTACTGATTTTTGAGTGTTTCATCATGAGTGTATTAGTAAGACTTGCGTGTTTTGACACTTAATGTGTGCCTGTTGAATTCGACTATTTAAAGATTTGCGGACTTGATGCCCAGGGCAATGAGAACAATTCAGTAAAATTAACTGAGCAATTAACAAATGGACATCAATCAGTTCAGCACAGAAACTGAGCCCTGGCCACAATGTCCGTGAAGAACATGATGCTAAGTTAAACAAATTTCATGGCTGCATGTGATTCATACTCTTCCATTCCCTGCCTAGCCATGTTGTCTACCTAAAAGCCTCTTAAATGCCACTATTGGATCTGCCTCCATCCCCAAAAGGTTCTGATTATCTACCCTATCTATGCTGAAAGACTATTCCAAATGATTCGCCGTTTTAGATTCCTAAAAATTCCTGAACTCCCAAAGACGATTGTAATTATTGATGCAGGAGAGACAAAGCAAACAATCATTTAGTGCTGGATCAAGATGGAGTGGAGCAGAAATGGTAGAGCAGAAACTTGCCCAGCAGGTAACAAGGAGATGTCATTGAACCAACTTCAGAATGATGTTCCTTTGGAGTCAACACACATCATTATTTTCTAAATATTGGACAGGACATGAAATGTGTTTCTTTTACAATTGCGATATCTTGGGTTGTGCTAAGCTTGTAAATAAACATCTGGATCAAACAAAATGGCCAGACATTTTCATTCTTGAATCACTTCATTAAAAAAAAAAATCAGGTGTACTGATTATTTCCTACATGTAAACTTTGAAGTATACTAAAATCATCCAAATTAAAAAATATAATTATTATTGCTATTACTTTCAGGTGGCCATTCCAATGTACGATGAATATCAGCAACTAAAACCTCGTGTCGGAAAAGCAGCAAAGGTACGGTCCAGTTGAGCTTTCTCGATGGTTGACTGCATATTCCTAGCATGGTGATGGAAGTTTCTGTGGAGCTGTGAAAAAACACATGTAAACTCCAAGACTGGATTGGTTCTTGGGCATCAAAATTAGTAGCAGTCTGTAGTTAGTGTAAAATATTGAGAGATTATTTGGCACAAAATTCTGTTTTTTAAATTCAGTTGATTGTTTCACGCGTTCCTTAGTGTCTTGAGCCCTTTGGAAACAAGCGATGTCGGCTTCAGTCTGCCCTTTCCCTTCCATTCTTTCAATGCTATTCGTAACTCAGATATATCCGAGGACATTGTGGGGAAACCAGAGAGGATATTGCGGGAGCCCTGCTTTAAATTTAGAAGTCATCCTTAAATCCAGAAGAGGTGCCGGAAGACTGAAGGTTGGCAGATTTTCAAGATGGGCTGCAGGGAAAATGCTGGGAACTATAGGCCTGTGAGCTTAACATCTGTAGTTGGAAAGTTACTGGAGAGTAGTCTGAGGGTCAGGTTATACAGGCATTTGGATGGGCAAGGGCTGATTAGGGAAAGTCAGCATGGTTTTGGACGTGGGAGGTCTTGTCTCATAAATTTGATTGAGTTTTTTGAACATGTGACCAAAAAGGTCGATACAGGCAGAGCTGTAGATGTTTTGCATATGGATTTCAGTAAGGCATTTGACAAGGTTCCACATGGTAGGCTGCTCTGGAAGGCTGGATCGCATGGGATCCAAGGAGAGGTAGCTGAATGGATAGCAAATTGGCTCCATGGAAGGAAGCAGAGGGTGATGGTGGATAGTAGCTTCTCAGACTGGAGGCCTGTGACTAGTGGTGTGCCTCAAGGTGTGGTGCTAGGCGCGTTACTGTTTGTCATCTACATCAATGATTTGGATGAGAACATACAGGGCAAGATTAGCAAGTTTGCTGATGATAAAAAAGTGGGTGGTTTTGCAGATAGTGAAGATAGTTGTGAAAGATTGTAGCAGAATCTGGATCGATTGGCCAGGAGGGCTGAGGAATGGTTGATGGAATTTAATACAGAGAAGTGTGAGGTGCTGCATTTTGGGACGTCTAACAAGCGCAGGACCTACACAGTGAATGATAGACCTCTGGGGAGTGTTGTAGAGCAGAGCAATCTAGGAATACAGGTGCATTGTTCCTTGAACGTCGTGTCACAAGTAGATTAGGTGGTCAAAAAGGCTTTAGGCACATTGACCTTCATCAGTCAGAATATAGAAGTTGGGAAGTCATGTTGCAGTTGTATAAGACGTTGGTGAGACTGCATTTAGAATATTGTGTTTAGTTCTGGGCACCATGTTGTAGGAAAGATATTGTCAAATTTGAAACGGTTCAGAGAAGATTTACGAGGATGTTGCCAGGACTAGAGGGTGTGAGCTATAGGGAGAGGTTGAGTCGGCTGGGTCTCTATTCCTTGGAGTGCAGGGGGATGAGGGGTGATCTTAGAGGTGTACAAAATCATGAGAGGAATAAATTGGGCAGATGCATTTTCTCTTGCCCAGTGTAGGGGAATTGAGGACCAGAGGACATGGGTTCAAGGTGAAGGGGAAAAGATTTAATAGCAATCCAAGGGGTAACTGTTTCTCACAAAGGGTAGTCGTTGTGTGGAACAAGCTGCTACATGTGGTAGTTGAGGCTGGGACTATCCCAACGTTTAAGAAACAGTTAGACAGATACATTAATAGGACAGGTTTAGAGGGATATGGACCAAGCGCAGGCAGGTAGGACTAGTGTAGCTGGGACATGTTGGCCGGTGTGGACAAGTTGGGTCAAAGGGCCTCGTTTCCACACTGTATGACTCTATAACTCTTCGTTGAATCTTTTTACCACGTGCTTACCTTTATTATCCCTTAATTCTCAGAGAAAGGCTACTCAACAATGTCTGGATACTGTCATTGATGCAGGCCTTTTAGTCACCATGCCCATCAAGTTCCTATCTATGCAAATCCCATTTACTAGCATTTGTTTCAGTAGCCTTCTGTGCCCTGGCAATGCAAGTACTCATCCAGATATTTTCTGAATGCCGTGTGAGCTCCTGCCTCCATCAACCACTTGGGCATGTTCCAAATTCCAACCATGCTTTAGATGGAAACAATATTCTACCTCCAATCCCCTCTAACCCTTTGGCTTCAAACGATATTCTATGATTATGGGCACATTTGTCTGAAGAAAATGTTTCTTCTATCTATCCTACCCCTTCATTAATGTGCATGTTGCTGTCTGGTTTCATTCACGAAGGGTGCAATCCTTTCATGTCATGTCTCTCTTCAGAACAAAATCAGAATCCTCAACCGCTCCAGTGGTTAAAAAATAACAGCACAGTCATTGAAGACTATTTTGTTCCATTGAGGACACCATCACATGATAGTTTATTGCCGCATTTACTTCTCTTCCTACTCCATTCTTTCTGCATACATCCAATTTCATGAGCAATTGCTGATATCACCTTTTCTGGATGAGAGAGTTCTTTGTTTGGGCTTGTTCTTGTCTTTTTTTCACATAGTACATTGTCTACATAACACTCAGATGATTGATTAAATCATTGGCTATTCTGTAGAAAATTGGGGGGAAAGAAATTACAAATGGTCTCAGTTCTACACCATCTTTGGTAATTACAGAACCAAGGACCCTAATAACAGTTAACAGAAACAGCAGTGCTTGTGTCATCGATTTGTAAAACAGTTCAATTCTTCAACCTTATGTTGCTAACCTTCTCGCCATGTTTTATGATTCAAACTTTACATCTTTCCACAATAAAAAAGGCGAAGGGTTTGTTCAAAAGAAAGCTTCACTGTTGCCAACTCAGGACCCTATTGGTTGGTTGGGGGCAGTGCGAGTCTGCTGCCCTGCCAGCAGCGTGTTCGTTATTTTGACTCTTTTTGTTTTTTTTTAGTATGTCCAAATGTTTGTTTTGGTGTCTCTCGATATATCTTATGTGGGGGGTGGTGGGGGAGAAATGGGGAAACCGTTTTTCAGTCACTTCCTCAATGGAGGGGCCACTTTTTCCATGTCGCTTCTCCACCTTCCTCTCGCGGCCTAACAGCTTGGATTGGAGCGGCCTTTCCTGGAGTCAGGCCCAGAGCATCAGCAGCGGGCGCAGCGTGGACTTTTCCATCGCAGAGCGGGGGGTCGCCAGAAAGGAGTGCTCCGATTGCTGGCCTCGTGACTTTGGCATCTTGGGGCTGTGGTCTGCAGAGCTTCTAGCCATGGGCATAGCATGGACTTACCGTCTGGGATCCCTTGTCTGGCCTGCGGCCTATGACATCCTGAGGCCGCGGTCTCCAGTAAGAAACTGGCCGATTCGGGGCACTCTAAGCTGCGGAGTGTATTCGACCGTCCCGACGTCGGAGTTTCGATCATTCTGACATAGAAACATAGAAAATAGGTGCAGGAGTAGGTTATTCAGCCCTTCAAGCCTGCACCGCCATTCAATATGATCATGGCTGATCAGAATTGCCGCGAGGGCCTGTACATCAGGCCGTCCGTAGCGGCGACTACGGAGGGTTTATGGCCCCGACCACGGATGAGGAGGACTGACTGAACTTTGTTGCCTTCCACCACAGTGAAGAATGCTGTGGTGGATGTTTATGTTAAATTGTGTATTGTCTGTTTTTCTTTCCAACTGATGCATGGCAAATTCATTTCACTGTACCTTAGTTGGTGCATGTGACGAATAAATTTGACTTTGACTTTGCCATATTGACTTGTGATTAAAATACAAGGGTTTAATTTATTTTGAAATTATTTATCTCTGTAAATATATTAACTAGCATTGTGACGTGGACCTGACAAAGCAGGTCTTGATAAAAATCATGGGATCAATCTAAAACAAATGGTTGAATGGGCTGGAACTGTTTAATGGAATGTCTGAGTTTAAATTTACCTCCGCTCTTTCAAATGCTCATGCAAAACATGGTATTTTGGTGAATTTTTTAAATTTTGTCCTGAATGGTTTTGACAGTGAATGGTTTTCAAATCTTGAAAAGCACCAAAAATGCTGCTTCACCATAAAACATTGTTCCGTATCAATCAATTGAACCTCGCTTTCCTTTGTCAATTCTGATTGCAGGGCTTGATATCAGCCACAGGATGGTGCTATGCCAGTATATATCATTCAACATAAGTAATTTATGTGCCAACTAATCAGAGTTATTGAATAATCGAATAGCAATGAATTAAGTTCTTTCATTCCCTCTGTTTTGTTCTGCGTTTTTTCAGAAGGAATTGGCTCTATTTTCCCTTCAGTTTTCACATTGCAGAGACCAAATTTATTGCTCCATTCTGTTGTTGGCTGCCATTTCATCATGTTAACCTGAAGCTCACTTTCAGTTACTGTTTGCTTTGTTGGTTTTATTCACTGTTTAACATATACTGTTTTATATCAAAATAAGGAATGAAATAAGTTGCAAGTAAGCAGTTTTGTCCCTCCTGCCTACATGTGATCTTCCTTGATGGAGAATTCCAAGGGGTTCACTATCTTTAGGTGATTATATTTATTTGTCTTTGGTTTGATAGATCAACTACTCAATGTTTATATTTCTGTTACTCCATCAAATAGCGAGACAGCTTTTGCCAAAAATCTGTTATTTTAAACATACAAAAAATCATAGTCATACAGCATAGAAACCGCACCAAGAGATTATTACTTTTAAATGGTTCTTTTATAAAAATTCCAGGAATACCCTTTTATCCTGGATGCTTTTCAAAGAGAGGCCATCGCTTGTATTGACAACAACCAATCTGTATTGGTGTCTGCGCACACATCAGCTGGCAAAACCGTTTGTGCTGAGTAAGTGATCGTCATCAAATTAATTGCCAGATCCTTTATGCCTGTCAAGGGAGAAATATTGGTTATTTTCTTGTATTTTTCTTACAATAAGTACTTCACGGTCTGCGTGACGGAATATTTAAATGCCTTGGCATTAAAGCCGCATTTTTCTTTAAATAATTTTGAAATAAAAACACAGTATGTTCTGACATACACAAGATACATGAGTATCCTCGCGTAACATGGAGATGTGCAGTTAGTATTCATGCTTTTGGAATTCATTTTGCTTCAGATTTATAACATGCACAATTTTCTCATTCTGTGAAATATCCATACATTTCTTGGCTTTACTTCTGCTAATGCAACTAATTTTAAATGCTGCTGGAATTCCTATTTAAATGCCTTGAAAATATTCTCTAATAGAATTGTTCTCATTCTGTAGATATGCAATAGCCCTTGCTTTACGTGATAAGCAAAGAGTTATCTTTACCAGTCCTATCAAAGCATTGAGCAATCAGAAGTATCGTGAAATGTATGAGGAGTTCCAGGATGTGGGATTAATGACTGGTGATGTTACTATCAATCCAACGGCTTCCTGCTTAGTTATGACAACTGAGGTAAAGTTTGTTTGTGTATTTACATTTATCTCTAATTTACTATTCATATCTGGTGCTATGGGAACATAATGGCTAGGATACAGTGATTGCCTGCAAAAGAATTGTTTATCATGGTTTTCTGGACCTGCTGACTTTTAGTAAGTTTTGCACGACTACTTGGGTTAATTACACTGCTATTTCAGCACAATACACTCCTCTGGACTGAGGTCCTTTGTGAACAACAAAAATAGAAAAAGCTGGAAAAAAACAAACATCTGTGGAACAAGAAATGGAGTTAATGTATTAGCTAAAGCCTCTTTGTCAGAACTGCGAAAAATAGATAAGAAGGTAACTTTGAGTTGCAGGGAAGGTGGAGATGGATAGGACCCATAGAATATCCCAAGAGTCTAGAGTTTTATTGTCGTGTGCCAGATAGGACAATGAAATGCTTGCTGCAGCAAAACAGAATATGTAAACATAATTCAGAACAGGAGATAAAAGTTCAGTGTGTCCATATACCACAGACCATATACCATGTCTGTGATTGGGTGAGACCAATGTTGCTTTTGGGATATTTTGATGGCAAATGGTTTAATAGGGCAATAGGGCAATAGTTAGAGGCTGATTGAAACTTCTGCTTAGAGGCTGTCAAAGATTGAGAACATGATCACACAAGCCCAGCATATCAAGCGTACTCTTTTTGTTTTTTTTGTGTGACTTGAACCTTGTATTATATATTTGGGCAGATTTTAAGGAGTATGCTCTATAGAGGATCAGAGGTTATGAGAGAAATGGCCTGGGTTATCTTTGATGAAATCCATTACATGAGAGATGCAGGTGAGTAAGCACTTTATTATGAATACAAAATAGCAGCTTGCAGTAACATAGGGAAAGTATGAAACAATATTTTAAACATTTATCAACACCATATTCATAGCCCTCTGCCATGTCTATGTAATACTTGTACATAGAAGCTAACAAAATATTACCATCATGACCTACCCATGGGTATACTAATTTCCTAAATGGACATGAAGTTTAGTTTCTTTTACGAAAATAAACATAAATGTTGGAGAAATTGGACGGTATTAAGTACAGCATTTGCTGTGTTCCAGCAAATGGCATATAGCTGGTATTGTCAACTTGTGAGGTGGGGAATTTTTGGAATAGTACTGTATTTCCAATAATGTCTATTTTCTTCGTTTGTACCTAATTATGATTGCTTGTTAAGCCCAGCATAATTTTAATAGTTTTCATGGAAAAATTGAAAAATAAAATGTTAATTTTACTTATTTAATTTTAGAACGAGGTGTTGTATGGGAAGAAACAATTATTCTTCTCCCAGACAATGTTCACTATGTGTTCCTTTCTGCAACCATTCCCAATGCACGCCAATTTGCTGAGTGGATTTGCCATCTTCACAAACAGGTAATTAAGTACAAATTTTAGATTCTTTGATAAAGAAATAATTAGCAAAATCTGGAGTTCCTGTAATAATTGCATATGTTTTTTGATTTTAGTTGAAGTGTTGTAATATTTAGGCCTCCTTTTAAGAATTTATTTTGGGTTCTTTGTGTCTGGCGATTAGTTGGTGAGGAGGAGATTGACAATAAAGAGAATGTATGTCACATCATGAACTGAAAAGTGGTGTGATGGAGCATTAGGTTTGACCGTAGGCGATCAATAACTTGGATGCAAGAGCAGACATGAAAAGATTATGCTGTGGTACTGTTGTTTATGTAGTTGGCAGCTGGAAATTTCATGGGGAGGCATGGATTAAGTGAGAGAGGAAACTCGTAAATTTACCGCGAGGAAAGAACAAGGGGCAAAGTGTTAAAATTTAAGTTCAGCCATTCCAGAATAAAATTGTGAAGAATTTTATAAGAAATTGCAAATACTAACTAGATCAATTGCAAATTTCAAGAATAAGAGACTGACTTTAGCGATACAGCTTGGAAACAGACCCTTTGGCCCACCGAGTCCACGGCAACCAACGATCACCCTGTACACTCGCACCATTCTACACATTAGGCCACTTTACAATGTTACTGAAGCCAATTAACCTAGAAACCTGTATGTCTTTGGAGTGTGGGAGGAAACTGGAGCACCTGAAGAAAACCCATGCGGTCACGGAGAACGTACAAACTCCGTACAGACTGCACCCTTAGTCGGGATCGTTCCCAGGTCTCTGGTGCTGTGTTAGCATCTCTACTGCTGCGCCACTGTACCACCCCTAATATGTATTGTTAAAAAAAAGGGATGCAATTCGAAGGCAGCCATATAAATGAGGGATATAGATTAGCAAATGTCCCAGCGCAGTTTAGTCAGCAAAGTTGGTTTTAAGAAGGTGCAGGTTGTTCAAGAGATGCAATCAATAACAATAACTGGCTGTTCAGTGAAAATGAATAAATTGTTGATGTAACATGACTAGCACACATACAGTCAAAAGAACTGTTTATACTTTAGAAATATTTTTTTGAGATGAAGCAGTTTGAATTTGTTACAAAGGTACATTAAATGTGAAAGTAAATTACTTTTTCTGTTTTCTTTTTTATGCTAGTAATCAAAGTAAAAATATTTTTTCCCCTCCAAATACTTTAAATTAGATTTTTTTAATAAAACCCAATGCTGAATTCTGCAGACGTGTCAATTACATTAAGCAGTAATTATTTTGTTGTATCACATTTTAAAACCATGCTTTCTGGTATAACATATTAAAAGTTTTGAGAACATTAATTTTTCTCAATCTCAAAATAATTTGGCTTAAATTGCAGTAACACATTGTTTTATGACATGGAAATAGCTCATTTTATTGGTAGGAAGCGTTATCCATTGTGCCCATTCTTTCCCTCATCCTTCAGTCTTTATCCATATTATTTGCAGTTCTGGAAGCAAGCTTTAACATAATGCTCATAATGCTGTAATAAAGATTTTTTTGATTCTTTGATAATCAGGATATTGATCACAATTTATTTCAGCCCTGCCATGTAATCTACACAGACTATAGACCGACTCCTTTGCAACATTATATTTTCCCAGCAGGCGGTGATGGATTACACTTAGTTGTTGATGAAAATGTAAGTGAAGCTCATCATTGAAACGCACTGCATTTCTTAATAAAATTGTATTAATTATTGATATGCTTAACATATGTAAATTGAAAGAAATTGCAGCAAAGCATGCTGGCAGGTTTATGTAAAATTGCATCTGAAGGTTAAATCAAGAGACATGTTCCTGACCCTAAGTCTGTCTGTTTACAGTTACAGACAGACCTGCAAAGTGAGTGGCCAGCTGCTTCTTCATTGAGCATATAAAACTCATCTGACTCCTCTACTTAGTACAGAGGAAACTGCACTATTATAGGCACAATTCTTTGGATGTTGGTTCACACAAAAGCATTTGTGTGGCTTTCCAGATGTGAGCAGAAGATGCCAGCCTTCCATTTGGAAGAAGTCTAGGGGAATTGCCATGCTGGGCTTTATTTATCACTTAAGTCAACATCACAAAAGCAGATTGTTTGGTAATAATCGTATTGATGCATTTGGGTTTGCTGGGTGCAGATTGGCGGCTGCGTTTCCTGTATTACAGCTAATTAGGTTAAAGTTTGTTTTTCCATCTTGTTTTTTATTTTTAGTCAGTTTCAGGTTTGTTTTAGGGGGAATCTTTAACTTTTATATGTGGGGGAGGGGGCGGGGTAAGGGGGATACTGTTTCCCAGTCACTTCCAGGCGAGGACGCATCTATTTCTCCGAGTCGCGTCCTCGCCCCCCCCCCACCTCGCGGCCTACCTCCTGGATCAGAGCGGCCTTTCCTGCCGGGGACTGGGAAGTGGACCAGAGCTGCAACAGCAGCGGCGGCGCTGGAGTCACCACGGAGCGGGCGATGCCTACCTCGGTTGCCGCTGGAGCTCCGGAGCATTGGGCTGCTGCTCCAACATCGTGAAGCTCTGGTTTGGAGAGCTCCCACGCGGGCGGCGCTGAACTCCATGGAGTCCTGGGGCCCTTTGCCGAGGACCTCCAGTGTTGAATCTCTACCCGGCGCGCCGCAGACTCCGGTAGGAGGGGGCCGACTCAGGGTCCAGGCCGCTGAGGACGTCCCCTAGCCCCGACGTCGGACTTACATCACCCCGGGGAGCAGGCCTGAACATCGGGCAGCCCGGAGCGGCGACAGCGGAGAGCTCGGGGAGGCCCTGACCATGGGTGAACATTGGGGAACATCTGAGGAAGAGGCTGACTTTGGTGCCTTCCCTCACGGTGGGAAATTTTGATCCTGCTGTGAGGGGATGTTTTATGTTGAATTTCTATCTACTCTGTGTTGTGTTCTTTATTTTTTTCCTGTATGGCTGTATGGTGACTTCATTTCACTGTGCCAATTGGCACACGTGACATATAAAATGCATCTATCTGTATCTGTAGTTTCACAATTCTGGCATATACATTTCTAATTGATGAACATTTAAAACAATAGGACAAGGAGCTTCTGTGAAACCCCATTTTTGATGGCAGAGTTAAGTATAAGAGTTCAATAATAAAGATTGCCACTTTTGTTGCGTTCAGCCAATTGAATGAGTGATCCATCTAGATCTTCACTTTATAGAAGTTGTGTGCTTGATATGGCAAAGGCTGTAAGTTCTATCAGCATCCTTAGTGTTGAAGATTTGACCTCTCAAGTCACCCAATGCTCTAAAGGGGCCACTCTTGTCTGTCTTTCGAAAATACCGTAAATTCAAGCTAGTTCACGGGTTGTCTGTAGCTTGGTAATGCAGTGAAAAGTACTTACACAAAGACCACGTCAGTGTTCAATAGAAATTTGCAAAGCCTTGAAGAAAATCATAATCTACTCTTATTTTTGCAGATTTCCCTTTGCTGGAATTGGATCACATAAGTTTAAGTTCATTGGTTTTGATCAGAACGTTATTTTGTGGTTGAGTGTTCGTAAATGATTAATTCCACAACAAATATAAACATATTTTTACAATTCCCCTCCAACTCTATAGCCAGTTGTGACAATGACGTTGGACGCATATTCCTGATTTTTGGATGTTATCTTTATAATGTAGGGAGATTTTAGAGAAGATAACTTCAATACAGCGATGCAGGTACTGAGAGATGCTGGAGATCTTGCAAAAGCTGATTCGAAGGGGCGGAAAGGAGGAACGAAAGGTACAGAGAAAAAAACTAATATCATTTTCAATGTCGGTATCTAAAATCAATTTACAGTCTTTATCATTGGCTTAGATAACGTAAGCAAGTGCAACATATAAAAGGTATACAAGGAGTTTAAAGTCTAAGTGCTAAAGACAATTCAACAATTAGACTCTGGTACATCCAAGAACACCCTGGGAAGCTAGAGAAGAAATTGCAAGAGCCTTGTCTGAGATATACACATCATTGTTAGCCGCAAGTGAGGTACCGCAAGACTGGGGGCTAATGTTGTGCCTTTATTTAAGAAGGGCTGCAAAAGGAAAACCCGGGTACTGGAGCCTAACATCTATGGTAGGTAAATTACTGGAGGGCATTATGATGTGCATTTGGAACGAGGGATTAATTGGGAATAGACAGCATAGCTTTGTGCGTGGGAGATTGTGACATGCAAAATGTTGGGGAACCTGTACTTCGAGTTTGTACTGAAGTACAGGTTCCTGTACTGCTATAGGAAAGATTTACAAGAATGTTGCTAGATCTCAAGGGCCCGGGCTACAGCAAGAGATTGGGTAGACTTCGAAATTATTTCTTGGAACACAGGAGACCAAGGGATGACCTTATCAAGGTGTGTAAAATCATAAGGGGCATGGAATGATGTACATTCATTCTGTTAGGATTGGGGAATCAAGAACTAGAGGGCATATGTTTGTGGAGAGGGGTAGGGTTTAATACCAAATGGGTACCTTTTTCCACACACTAGGTAGTACATATATGGAACGAGCTGCCAGGGGAGGTGGTTGAGGCAGCTGCAGTAACAACATTTAAAATACATTTGAACAGATACATAGATGGGAAAGGTTGAAAGGGATATGGATCAAATATGGGCAAATAGGACGCTGAAATGGGAAGCTCTTGGTCTTAAAGTTTCATGTCGGCATTGCATAAATTACCCAAAAGAGAAACTGAGGTTTAAGTAGAATTCTGACAGATAGGTTGTCTTCTGATGAAGTGTATTTGAATATTTAAAAAAATAAAACATTTCAAATCTGAAATAAATAGAGCAATTGTTGTCAGGTCGTTCAACATCCGAGGAGAGAGCAGTGGAGTTAATGTGGAATGTTACTTAACACTTAATATTAAATGCTGGAGTAACTCAGTGAGTTTGGCAGCATCTCTGGAGAACATGGAGAGGCGACAGGTTGGGACTCCACCCTAAACATCGCCTATCCATCTTCTCCAGAGATGCAACCTGACTAGCAGAGTTACTCTAACAATTTGTGTATTTTAATGTTTAAAATTGATAATCTTTCAACAGATGATGAGTGGTCATTAACCTGAAACATGAACCTGGTTTCTTTTCCTGTAAATGCTATCTGGCCTGCTGAATATTTCCAGGATTTTGTGTTTATATTTTTGATATTTTCTGGTAACCTGGAAATCTTGCTTAAAAAAGGCTGGTAGGAGTTCTGTTAAAATTGATTCTTTAGAATGAGCAGCAGTCTTATTGTATTTTACATCCAGTAATGTTATGCCTGACCTTCGCGTGACATTAGCTTGATCACACTTTGATCACAGAAAGTTCACAAAGCCTTATTTTTAAAAAAATGTAATTGATAGAAGGACAGCATTTCATTGGTCTAAAGCTTTGAAATTATGGCTGTTATTTTTGACTATGTATTGATATTCAAAGTAACGTACAACTGAAATGAAATGGTCTCATATTTATGGTTATTAGTACTTATGGAAAAAGTACAATATTTTTGTGGATGCAAGGTTTAATTGAGCAATCATTTTGGATAAATGTATATTTCTAAGGCCAGTCAAATGCTGTGTTAAATCACTGTGGAACAAAATAAATCATACTCCTTTGGGAAAGTAGGCTCATTTATAACAATATCAAATAATCTCTTCCACTTCTGTTCATATTTTATATTGCGCTTTGCATTTTCAGGTTTTATGTTTATGACTCGTACCTAGCAATTTTGAGGTTCATTTCATATTCAAATCAAAACAAACGGGGATAAAAGATAACATTGTGTTCATTTAAACCAAAACTCTCAGTATATGCATACACCCATTTTGACCCCTGACCCCCAGCTCTCATTCATAACCCAGATGCATGTGATGTGGTTGAATTTGAAGTCGTCATTGCTCTTCTGTTCGGAGGAGAAGCCCGGTATCTGCTACCTGGGTCTACTTTAGTTCTGAGCTTGAAGGTGGCTTTCCTCTCAGTTGCCTTTCGTTCCCACCTAGACCAGGGTTGTTATGCTTTTGTAAGTTTCTGTTATTGTTACCCACAGGGCCATCAAATGTATTCAAGATTGTAAAGATGATCATGGAAAGGATTTTTCAGCCTGTTATTATCTTTAGCTTTAGCAAGAAAGACTGTGAAGCGTATGCTCTGCAAATGACCAAACTTGACTTCAATACAGGTAAGAATAACTTATACAAACATTTTTATTTCACAGCTTTGCCTAACGCATTTAAGCTTAAAAATATCCTTTTTCTTGCGAATGTCCAATAGTTTCAACATCATTAATTGGAACAAAATGATATTTTCTGAAATCATGGTTGTTGCAAAAGAGTCAGGGTTCTTAGCACCACATTAGACGAAAAATACACAGCATGTATTTTTTAATTGGATTTGGAATTCCCCTGCTATTTTAGAAGTAAGAGAAATGCATTAGTCTGCTCTTTTTTCTGTCTTTAAAATGTTTCTTGGAATTTCTTAATGCTGGATTACTCCAGTATTTTGCATTTTTCATGGGATTTCTTGTTTGAATCCTTCTATTTGGCTCTTTGGTTCTGCTAAAACACAGAAAAAGCCATAGAGTGATAGTGTTGAAACTGGTCCTTCGGCCCAACTTGTCCACACCAGCCAACATGTCCCAGCGGTAACGGTGGCACACAGAGTTGCTGCCTTACAACGGATGCAGTGCCGGAGACCCGGGTTCGATACGGACTACGGGTTCTGGCTGTACGGTGTTTGTACGTTCTTCCCATGACCTGCGTGGGTTTTTCCCGAGATCTTCGGCTTCCTCCCAAACTCCAAAGATGTACAGGTTTGTAGGTGAATTGGCTTGGTAAATGTAAAAATTGTCCCTAGTGGGTGTAGGATGGTGTTAAAGTGCAGAGATCGCTGCTTAGCGCAGACCTGGTGGGCTGAAGGACCTGTTTCCGCGCTGTATCTCTAAACTAAATTAAACTACTCTAGTCCCACCTGCCTGCTTTTGGTCCATATCTCTCCAAACCTGTCCTATCCATGTACTTGTCTAACTGTTTCTTAAATATTTGGATGGTCCCAGCCTCAACTACCTCCTCTGGAAGCTTGTTCCATGTACCCTCTACCCTTTGTGTGAAAAAAGCTACCAGACTGATTCCTGGGATGTCAGGACTTTCATATGAGGAAAGATTGGATAGACTCGGTTTGTACTCGATGGAATTTAGAAGATTGAGGGGGGATCTTATAGAAACCTACAAAATTCTTAAGGGGTTGGACAAGCTAGATGCTGGAAGATTGTTCCCGATGTTGGGGGAGTCCAGAACAAGGGGTCACAGTCTAAGGATAAGGGGGAATTCCTTTAGGACCGAAATGAGGAAAACATTCTTTACACAGAGAGTGGTGAGTCTCTGGAATTCTCTGCCACAGAAGGTAGTTGAGGCCAGTTCATTGGCTATATTTAAGAGGGCGTTAGATGTGGCACTTGTGGCTAAAGGGATCAGGGGGTATGGAGAGAAGGCAGGTACGGGATACTGAGTTGGATGATCAGCCATGATCACATTGAATGGCGGTGCAGGCTCGAAGGGCCGAATGGCCTACTCCTGCACCTATTTTCTATGTTTCTATGTTTCTATTCCTCAGATTCCTATTAAACCTTTTCCCCTTCACCTTAAACTTATGTCCTCTGGTCCTTGATTCACCTACTCTGGGCAAGAGACTTTGTGTATCTACCCGATCTATTCTTCTCATGATTTTACACACCTCTATAAGATCGCACCTCATCCTCCTGCGCTCCAAGGAATAGAGTCCCAGCCTACTTAACCTCTCCTTATACCTCAGACCCTCTAGTCCTTGCAACATCCTCGTAAATCTTCTCCGTAACATCTCCAGCTTGATAACATCTTTCCTACAACATGGTGCCCAGAACTGAACACACATTTGCAGTGCACCAAAATGACAAAAAGTAAAAATGACGTGACCCGACAAAGGAATCAGCCTGAAATGTATGAAAGATAAATGACAATGTGAATACACGACCAATGCAGTGCAAAGATTGAACTGCAAAAGCATTATAAAGAATCAGAATGGTATTTAAAAAATGGTGCAGGGTACAAGAAGGAGAGGAGAGTGCAGGTCAAGAATACAAAAAGAATGAATTAAAGACAGGAGGTAGGTAAATACAGGGAGATTTTACTTGATATATCTGAAAGAAATGATCTCGAGATCCCAAGTTAAGTTCATTAAACTATACATGTCAGTTGGTTGGATTTTAAATAATCCGCAGAGATATTGTTCAACAAAGTTGGCCAAATTGGATCAAAAACATTTCTCCCAGTACTTTCTCACGATGTATGATCCACAACGGGCAATAAATATAATGTCAACAGAAACTAGATTTTAACTGGAGCACGAGTTGCATGTGGACTCACAAATCACATAATTCTGTTCTCTATTCTGGCA
Source organism: Raja brachyura (assembly GCA_963514005.1). The sequence continues at coordinate 62,811,488 of OY740781.1, forward strand.
CTTAGTCACAGAGACATACAGAGTGGAAACAGGCCCTTCGGCCCAACTTGCCCCCGCTCACCAACATGTCCCAACTACACTAGTTGCATCTGCCAGCTTTTGACACATATCCCTCTAACCATATCTCATCCATGTGCCTGCCTAAATGTTTCTTAAACGTTGCGATAGTTACTACCTCCTCTGGCATCTCGTTCCAAACACCTATCTCCCTTTGTGTAAAATTTTTGCCCCTTGGATTTCTATTAAATCCTTCCCCCATTATCTTAAACCCAAGTCCTCTGGAGGTTCTCAATTCTCCTACTCTAGCCAAGGATATCTGTGCATCTACCCGACCTATTCCTCTCATGATTTTATAAATCTCTGTAAGATCACCCCTCATCCTCCTGCACTCCAAGGAATAGCGTCCCAGCTTAGACAACCTCTCCCTACAGCTCAAACTCCAGTCCTGGCAAAATCCTCGCAAATCCTTTCTGTACCTATTCCAGCTTGACAACATCTTTCCTATAACATGGTGCCCAGAACTGAACACAATACTCTAAATGTGGTCTCACCAATGCCTGATACAACTGCAATATGACTTCCCAAATAAAAATATTCAATACTCTATGACCGATGAAGGCCTATGTGCCAAAAGCCTTTTTGACCACTTTATCTACCTGTGACTCATAGAAACATAGAAAATAGGTGCAGGAGTAGGCCATTCGGCCCTTCGAGCCTGCACCGCCATTCAATGTGATCATGGCTGATCATCCAACTCAGTATCCCGTACCTGCCTTCTCTCCATACCCCCTGATCCCTTTAGCCACAAGTGCCACATCTAACGCCCTCTTAAATATAGCCAATGAACTGGCCTCAACTACCTTCTGTGGCAGAGAATTCCAGAGACTCACCACTCTCTGTGTAAAGAATGTTTTCCTCATTTCGGTCCTAAAGGAATTCCCCCTTATCCTTAGACTGTGACCCCTTGTTCTGGACTCCCCCAACATCGGGAACAATCTTCCAGCATCTAGCTTGTCCAACCCCTTAAGAATTTTGTAGGTTTCTATAAGATCCCCCCTCAATCTTCTAAATTCCATCGAGTACAAACCGAGTCTATCCAATCTTTCCTCATATGAAAGTCCTGACATCCCAGGAATCAGTCTGGTGAATCTTCTCTGTACCCCCTCTATGGCAAGGATGTCTTTCCTCAGATTTGGAGACCAAAACTGTACGCAGTACTCCAGGTGTGGCCTCACCAAAACCCTGTACAACTGCAGTAGAACCTCCCTGCTCCTATACTCAAATCCTTGAGTATCTCAACCTCAAGGAACCATGCACCTGCACTCCTAGATCCCTCTGCTGTACAACACCCCCCCAGAGCCCTACCATTCACTGTGTAGGTCCTTAACATGTTACAACCACTTTCACTATCTGCAAAACCACCCACTTTTGTATCATCAGCGGACTTGCTAATCTTGCCATGTATGCTCTCATCCAAATCATTGGTGTATATGACAAACAGTAACAGGCCCAGCACCGAACCCTGAGGCACACCAATAGTCACAGGCCTCCAGTCCGAGAGGCAACCTTCTACCATAGCCCTTTGCTTCCTTTCATGAAACTAATTTTCTATACATTTAGCTTTCTGTCCTTGGATCCCATGCGATCTAACCTTCCAGTGCAGCCTACAATATCGAAACTTGTCGAATTCCTTACTGCAATCCATGTATCGAGCATCTACAGCTCTTGTCCTCAACAACCTTTTTGGTCACATCTTCAAAAAAACTAAATCAGATTTGTGAGACATGACCTCACACGTACAAAACCATGCTGACTATCCCTAATTGGCCCTTGTCCATCCAAATGCCTGTATATCCTATCCCTCAGAATACTTTCTCACTACAGATGTTACGTTCACTGGTCTATAGTTCCCAGCATTTTCCTTGCAGCACTTCTTGAATAGAGGCACAACATTTGCCACCCTCGACAATAGCACCTTCGATTTTCCAGCATCTGCAGTTCCTTCTTAAACATAATCTATTAGCACGCAGCCTTTCCAATATGTGTGCAGTATTTGATATAGCTAACCGTATATTTTCCACCTTTGTCTAGTTTGATGCCTGGTTTCATTATTATCTATCCAGTAGTAGCTGCAGAAACCCCAGAATAGGTCATCTCTCTATAACCCCAGGAGTACCTCCTACTGATACATTTAGCTGTCTTGTATTCCTCTCTAACCTATCCTTTGCAAATGTCCACATTTATGTATAATCTTAGTCATAGAATAAGATGAAGCCATTTGGGATAAATATAAACAAAGATGGTGTCTTTAGAATTCTGTACTCCAGAAATTAAGAATGCCCAGTTGTGGAGTCTATTTTAGATACACACATCAAGATCTTTTCTAGTACTGAGGGAATTGGGAGGTGTGTGTGGAAAGTGAGGTTGAGGTGGAACCTCGGATTAGAGTTCTGCTTGGGTACAAAATTAAGACCTGACCTAATCACTGCCAGCTGGAACCCGATCTGATCTGACGTGACCCAGTTCGCAGAACAGTGAGAAGGGCGAAAAAGACTTGTTGCACTTGAATTGTTATTGATCAGGAAAATGTTTAATATAATTCCAAGAAATGCATTGTCACCCGGATGAACCACTAGCCTAGGCTGAACATGAACCTGAATGTTTTATCAGAAAATACACCAGGCCCGAAGTTGCTAATTTATGTTGAATTGCATTGGGTTCAGGGTGGTAACCAATGCTCTAAGTCAGATGTGTAGTCGTTGAAGAACAGAATAAGTTGGCAGAGTTTAATGGCCTACTCCTGGTCTTTTTTTAATTTTGTTTCATTAATATCAAGCAAAACAAAATTTGTCGGAGTAACTAAGTAGGACAAGCAGTATCTGTGGAGGGAAATGGACTGAAGACATGACTGGTCAGGATCCTTCTTCAGACGATCTGAGGAAGAGTCATGACTCAAAACATTGTCTGTTCATTTCACACCACATATGCTGCCTGACCCACTGAGTTCTTCCAGTGGTTTGTAGCTTGCTCAGGCTTCCAGCATCTGCTGTCTCTTGCATCTTTGTTAATATTGATGCACACCGCATCAATACATCTGGGATCCACACCAAAGTATTAACATTTTTGTAATTTTGATAATGTGTTTCTGAAAGTCAAGCCAAGGGGATGTGCTGACAAATTGTGTTTTAGATGGATGGGACTTTCAATGAAAATAATTTAATTAACTTCATTGAAATTAGGATTTTGTTCAGATTTTCAGTGATCACATAGACCGTCTGTAAGTGATTTCATTTCAGACTTGGAGTGTTCCACCATTTTCACCATTTGTATGATTGGGGTTAATGTGATCTTGCAACCTTTTCATTACTTTATCAAATGGAAAATATTTCACTTTTTGTAGCTGGTGTTCTATAATTTCTGAATCCAGTTCAGTCAATCTGCATTATTAGGTGCTCTAAGAAACATTTCCATATGTTCTGTGTATGGCCTGAAAGTTCACACAACTGATCATGCTCTCCAAGGCTGCCAGTGTAACCAACTTGTCTGTGCAGCCATTTTGTTCTATTCAACTTTTGAGATTATATTTACCAACAATGATGATGCATGAAACAAGGATAGTTCTATAAACATACCCTTTGACTCAACAAATGAATCATAATATATGAAGTTCCCATATTACTGGAGTATTGAAAAAAGACTGCGACCATCCACCTGATATGCCCCTTATGATTTAACATCACTCCACAGTCTCCTATCCTCCAGGGGAAATGATCCCAGCCCATCTAACATCTTTTTACAATTCAGTCCCTGCAGTTCCGGTATTATTCTTGTGAATCTGCTGCTTTTTCGGCTTAATCACGTTCTTCCTATAGGTGGGCAACCAGAACTAAGCACAGTACTCCAAGTGTAGTCTCACCAACAACTTGTACAGTTGCAACATAAAGTCCCAACTCCTGTACCCTGACATCATCAGAAGGCAAGCGTACTAATGGCCACTTTCACCATCCTGTCTACCTGTGTTGCCACTTTCAGGGAACTATGTACCTGTGCCCCCAGGATCTCTCTGTTCTACAACACTATTACAGTTTATTGTGGAACTTCTGCTCTGGTTTAACATAAAATTGCCATTCCTCGTACTTGTTTGAGTTAAATTTCATCTGCCATTTCTTGGCCCATTTCCCATTTCATCTGGATCCTGTTGGTGATAACCTCTTCACTGTTCACTACACGACACCACACCACCAATTCTTATCTCAACAACAAACCTATTTACTACTTGAAGAACATTGTCATCCAGATCATTTTTATAGATCAGCAACAGGAGACCCAGCACTGATGCCTGCGTACAACTCTGCTCATAGGCCTCTAATCTGAATAATCGCCCTCCATCAGCACTTGCTCATACTCTGTTTAATCTTGTTATTCCTTCCACCAAGCCAATTTTATTTTAAATTGGCAAGCACACCCTGAATCCCATGTGATCGAGTGGTGGCGCCATCGAATGTGGCAACCTCGCCAGCAGTTGTCTGTCCTTTCATCCTTTTTGTTAGTTTTATTCTGTCTTAAGTTTGTTTTTGGAGGTCTTTTAGTCTTTTTTATGTGGGGTGGGGGGGGGGGGGGGAACTTTGACATCGCGTAGCCTGGGATCCTTGCCAGGGTCACCAGCGTTGAATCTCCGCCCAGCTCGACCTGTGGACTGGGAGCCACGGTCTCCGGCAGGAAGCGGCCGATTTCTCCGGGCTCCGGCCGCTGAGAATTTTCTTCCGTTCAGGGGGCCTGAAACATCGGGCCACCGTTGCGGCGACTGCGGAGGCCTCAATAGGCCCCGACCTCGGGTGAACAGCAGAGAAGGACAAAGGGCTTGATTAGGAAAGGAAAAATAGATTATGAAAGAAAACTGGCAGGGAACATAAAAACTGACTGCAAAAGCTTTTATAGATATGTGAAGAGAAAGAGATTAGTTAAAACAAATGTAGGTCCCTTGCAGTCAGAAACAGGTGAGTTGATCATGGGGAACAAGGATATGGCGGACCAATTGAATAACTACTTTGGTTCCGTCTTCACTAAGGAAGACATAAATAATCTGCCGGAAATAGCAGGGGACCGCGGGTCAAAGGAGTACTTGAGTGAAATCCAGGTTAGCCGGGAATTGGTGTTGGGTAAATTGAATGGATTAAAGGCCGATAAATCCCCAGGGCCAGATAGGCTGCATCCCAGAGTACTTAAGGAAGTTGCTCCGGAAATAGTGGATGCATTAGTGATAATCTTTCAAAACTCTTTAGATTCTGGAGTAGTTCCTGAGGATTGGCGGGTAGCAAACGTAACCCCTCTTTTTAAGAAGGGGGGGAGAGAGAAAACGGGGAATTACAGACCAGTTAGTCTAACATCGGTAGTGGGGAAACTGCTAGAGTCCGTTATTAAAGATGGGATAGCAGCACATTTGGAAAGTGGTGAAATCATTGGACAAAGTCAGCATGGATTTACGAAAGGTAAATCATGTCTGACGAATCTTGTGGAATTTTTCGAGGATGTAACTAGTAGTGTGGATAGGGGAGAACCAGTGGATGTGGTGTATCTGGACTTCCAGAAGGCTTTCGACAAGGTCCCACATAAGAGATTATTATATAAACTTAAAGCATACGACATTGGGGGTTCAGTATTGATGTGGATAGAGAACTGGCTGGCAAACAGGAAGCAAAGAGTAGGAGTAAACGGGTCGTTTTCACAATGGCAGGCAGTGACTAGTGGGATACCGCAAGGCTCAGTGCTGGGATCCCAGCTATTTACAATATACATAAATGATCTGGATGAGTGAATTGAAGGCAATATCTCCAAGTTTGCGGATGACACTAAGCTGGGGGGCAGTGTTAGCTGTGAGGAGGATGCTAGGAGACTGCAAGGTGACTTGAATAGGCTGGGTGAGTGGGCAAATGTTTGGCAGATGCAGTATAATGTGGATAAATGTGAGGTTATCCACTTTGGTGGCAAAAATAGGAAAACAGACTATTATCTAAATGGAGGCCGATTAGGAAAAGGGGAGATGCAGCGCGACCTGGGTGTCATGGTACACCAGTCATTGAAAGTAGGCATGCAGGTACAGCAGGCAGTGAAGAAAGCGAATGGTATGTTAGCTTTCCTAGCAAAAGGATTTGAGTATAGGAGCAGGGAGGTTCTACTTCAGTTGTATAGGGTCTTGGTGAGGCCACACCTGGAGTATTGCGTACAGTTCTGGTCTCCAAATCTGAGGAAGGACATTATTGCCATAGAGGGAGTGCAGAGAAGTTTCACCAGACTGATTCCTGGGATGTCAGGACTGTCTTATGAACAAAGACTGCATAGACTCGGTTTATACTCTCTAGAATTTAGGAGATTGAGAGGGGATCTTATAGAAACTTACAAAATTCTTAAGGGGTTGGACAGGCTAGATGCAGGAAGATTGTTCCCAATGTTGGGGAGGTCCAGGACAAGGGGTCACAGCTTAAGGATAAGGGGGAAATCCTTTAGGACCGAGATGAGAAGGAATTTTTTCACACAGAGAGTGGTGGGTCTCTGGAACTCTCTGCCACAGAAGATAGTTGAGGCCAGTTCATTGGCTATATTTAAGAGGGAGTTAGATGTGGCCCTTGTGGCTAAGGGGATCAGAGGGTATGGAGAGAAGGCAGGTACGGGATACTGAGTTGGATGATCAGCCATGATCATATTGAATGGCGGTGCAGGCTCGAAGGGCCGAATGGCCTACTCCTGCACCTAATTTCTATGTTTCTATGAAAAGAAGAAGAGGACTGAACTTTGTTGTCTCTCCTCACAGTGGGAAACGTTGATTCCGTTGTTGGGGGATTTTTTTTATGTTACATTCTAAAGTCTTGTGTTTATCTTATTTGTGTGCTGCATGGTAACTCAAATTTCACTGCACTGGTGTATGTGACAATAAATGCCCTTTGTTCTTTGTCCTTGATCTAACCATGCCAAAACCTTGCTGAAGTCTATGTAGACAATGTCTACTGCCGTGCCCTCATAAATCATCTTTATCGTCGTCTCAAAAAGCTCAATCAAATTTGTGAGACAGAATTTCTCCTGCACAAAGCCATGCTGACCATCTCTAATCTGTCCTTTTCCAGATGTAATATAAAGGAACTGCAGATATTCTTTGATACCAAAGATAGACACCAAATTTTGGAGTAACTCATGTGGTTAGAGCAGTGTCTCTGGAGAAAATAGATAGGTGGCGTTTCGGGTCGGGACCTTCAGTCTTATTCCCTCAATAATTATTGATTTGCTCTAAATATACTTGAAGAATCTTAAGTGTTTCTCCTTTTCCTTTTCTGCCAACTTGATCTCATGTCCTCTTTTTGTCCTCCTGGTTTCCCTTTTGTGTACTCCTGCATGTACCCAAGAGATTTGCTTGATCCTCGCTGCCTATATGTGATATATGCCGCCTCCTTTTTCCTGACCTGTGCTTCAATATCCCTTGTCAAGCAGGATTCCCTAATCATAGCCAGCTATGTCCTTTACCCTAACAGGAATATGCTATCTCTGAACTCTTTCTTTTAAAAACATCGCACTTTCCAGATGTTTGATTTTTATGTTGCTTATTTTCTCCTTTTCATCAACTCCCTCACCTTACTAAACTTTCTTTGCACCATTCAGCTTGTTTCCAGTTTTGATAAAAACTCATTTACCCTAAATATTAATGCTATTAATCCCACCACATATGCTGAGTGACCTGCTGTTTCTGCTTTTAGTTAAGATTTATGGCATCTGCAATATTTCACTTTTATTGCTCAAACCCACAACATCTTGGAATGCTTTAATGGCAATAAAATTTATTTTAACATTAAAAAAAAAATTATCATTGTTTTAGAGGAACTAGACAACCAGTCTCCACAAACAGTAAAAAGATAACGAGTAGATGATATTAACAAAGTTATATTAGTTTGACGAGTAAATATTTGCCAGCACGCTGAAGAAAGGTCCCTGGTCCCCTCTGAATAGTGCTCCGAGAACTTTATCTTTGCATGCGAGGGCAAATTGGGCCCTAAATGATAACTTAGCAGATGCAATCAAATGGCTTATTTATGTGATACTCAGGATATGAGCTTACAGTCTTTGGGAAAATAACACACTTGCTTTTTGATGTTAGGCGAGATTAAGAGATATGTCCATAGTTGAGATTCCATTTAAGAAAAACTGGAAAGGTCACAAGGACCTTGTAGCTGAGTAAGTGTTGAAGCATTTGATCGCGAACTATCCTTTCTAATACTTTTACAATTAATATTTATTACATTTCTGTATAAGAATTGAGACATCATGTTGCAGTTGTACAAAGTGGTTATTGGACATAGAAACATAGAAAATAGGTGCAAGAGGAGGCCAGTCGGCCCTTCAAGCCAGCACCGCCATTCATTGGGATCATGGTTGACATATCTAAAGAAGCTTTTACTGTCCTTTATATTCCTGGCCAGCTTTCCTTCGTACTTCATCTTTTCAGCCCGTATTGCCCGTTTTGTTTCCTTCTGTTGTCCTTTGAAACTTTCCCAATCCTCTGGCTTCTGGCTACTCTTTGCTGTGTTTTACATCTTTTCTTTTAATTTTATTCTATCCCTAACTTTTGTCAACCACGGTTGCCTCCTACTCCCCTTAGAATCTTTCTTCCTTTTTGGAATGAAATGATCCTGCATCTTCCGGATTATGCCCAGAAATTCCTGCCATTGCTGTTCCACCGTCATTCCTGCTAGGATCCCTTTCTAGTCTACCTTGGCCAGCTCCCCTCTCATGCCTTCATTGTCCCCTTTGTTCAACTGCATCACTGACACTTCCGATTTAGCGTTCTCAAATTGCAGATTAAAACTAATCATATTATGATCACTACCTCTAAGCAGTTCCTTTACCTCGAGTTATCTTATCATATCTGGCTCTTTGGACAACACTAAATCCAGAATAGCCTTTTCTCTGGTCGGCTCCATTACAAGCTGCTCTAAGAATCCATCTCGGAGGCATTCTACAAACTCTCTTTCTTGGGATCCTGAACAAACCTGATTTTCCCAGTCTACCTGCATATTGAAATCCCCCATCACCACATTGGCAAGACCTTTGTTACATGCCAGTTTTAACTCCTGCAACTTATACCCGACATCCAGGCTACTATTTGTGGGTCTGTAGATAACACCAATTAGTGTCTTCTTGCCTTTACAATTCCTCAACTCAATCCACAGTGACTACCTCGTCAGTCCCTATGTCTTCCTTCTCAAGGGACTGAATTCCATCCCTCACCAGCAGAGCTACCGCCCCTCCTCTGCCCCATTTGACACCCCATCCCCCTTATTCAGTTTAAAACCACCCATGCAGCAGTGGCAAACCTGCCTGCCAGAATGCTGGTCCCCCACCTGTCAAAATGCAATCCGTCCCTTTTGTACAGTTCCCCCTTACTCCAAAATAGATCCCAGTGATCTCAGAATTGAAATCCCTGCCCCCTGCACCAGTTCCTCAGCCACACAATCAGGTCCCGTATCTTCCTGTTCCTGCTCTCGCCAGCACGAGGAACTGGAAGCAAACCGGAGATAACAACCCTGGAGGTCCTGCTTTTAAGCATTTTTCCGAGCTCTCTAAAGTCACGCTGCAGAATATTCATCCCCTTCTTTCCGACATCGTTCGTGCCGACATGCACTACCACTTCCGGCTGTTCACCTTCGCTCTTGAGGAATTTTCTGCACTCTGTCCGTGACATCCTGGATCCTAGCACCAGGAAGGCAGCACACCATCCTCGAATCCTGTCTGTTCCTGCAGTAACCCCTGTCCGTACCTCTCACAATGGAGTCTCCAACTACAATGGCGTTGCCTAACGTTGGCCTCTTTGGTTTTGGCTCAACAGCCCTTTTTGCTTTGCAAGCCAGTCCGCCGCTAAGTGTGATAACGATTTCTGTCCCGACAGCTTCTAAGTGGGTGAACCTGTTCACAAGAGGTACAACACCCGGGAACCTTTGCATTCCATGTTTCCCTCCCTTTCTCACCCACCTTCTCTCTTCCACTACCTTAGGTGTAACAATGTTACTGTAGGACTTGTTGAGGAACAACTCAGTTTCTCGGACGAACCTGAGGTCATCCCCTTGCTTCTCCAGTTCCCCAACACGGTCCTTCAGGAGCTGTACCTGGATGCACTTCTCACATTTGTAGCAGCCAGAGGCACCAGCAGTGTCCTTGACCTCCCACATACTGCAAGCATCACACTGAATCAGCTTGCTTGACATCTCCTTCTTTTGTCTCTCCTTCAGCGTTTTGCGTAGCCTCCTCTCCTCAGCCACCTCACCGAAGACTCTCGAGCCAAGGACTCGCACTTTTCTCACAGGGCACTTCACTCACTGCCGCTCCCGAAGATAAGTCTTGCTTATATTGACTGATAAATTGCCTAATTTACCAATTTCCCCCTCTGACTCACTTCTAACTCTCCTCCCACTCGGGCTAGAGCCAATCAGTGCTTTCTCCTGCTTCTCTTTGTTGCTGTCGCTTCAAAATCCACGGGAGCTCTGAGTTATCTGAAATCCACGGGAGCAACTACATTATGGCAAGAACACAAAGTACTCTGAGTTAGGTAGCATCTCTGAACAACATGGATAGGACCATTCTTGAGAGGATAGTTTGGTTGCCAGACTAGTGGAAGGGTGTGGTGGCATAGAGATATTCTGGGCTTGAGTTGCAAGAAGATTTTGACAGACAAACGGGTGACCTTCTGAGAGGTTCATAAAATTATGAGGGGCATAAGTAGGGTACAAGGGTAGATTTTTTTTTTCCCCCTGGGCAGGGAAATGTAGAATGAGAGGGCACAGATTTAAGTTGAAAGCGAAGAAATTTAAAGGAGGTATAAAAGTTACATTTTGTTTTCACCGAGGGTGGTAAATATTTGAAAGAGCTGCCAAAGGTGGTTGTAGAGTACTTCGATAGGATGGTTATAGAAGGAAATGTGCCTAATATGCGGAAAAAAGGATTTGTGGCAATTGGCATGGACATAATGAGCTGAGAGGGCCTATTTCTGTTCTGTATGTTTCTATGATTTGATAATATTAAATGTTACTGTAAGTCTCAGTTATTCAGATAAGCATGAATGAAAGGTTATCACTGGTTATGATTAGAAATGTCCTTGGACACTTCTCATTATTACAATGAAAAAATGGTAAATGTAAAATAAATTACATTGAAAAAAGGCCAAAGATGATACCTGGAGCAACCACATTATGGCAAGAACACAAAGTACTCCGAGTTAGGTAGCATCTCTGAACGACATGGATAGGCGATGTTTTGGGTCGGGGCCCTTCCTCATACCCTTATTTAGACTTATTCCTCCAGAGATGCTTCCTGAACCGTTGAGTTCCTCAAGCACTTTCTGTTCTCCACAAGATTCCAGCATTTCCTAGCGTGGATGCATAATGGTCTTCCCTGCATGGAGGATATTGTGAGGTAAGTGGGTAAGAAACACACCAATTTGAAAGTACAAATCAGTTCTATCTGGAAAGCATTTGGAGCACTTGTGGTAGGAAGAGAGGTGCTACAAGGGAAAATAACTCTGGTGGTTTAAAGATGCCATGGGAAATCAAATGGAAATCGAAAATTGTGGCAGGCTTTCGTAATTAAAATTGGGGATACTCAAATAATTAAACCAGAGTGAATCCACAGAGGCTGGTGAAAATGAAAAAAAAAAATTAAAAATGAGTATTTTGTTCAGGCAACAGGATAAGAATTTGGATGGAACATAGGAATATGAACAGCAGATTATTGAATTTACTGCTAGTTAAAGGAATAATTTTTTATTTTTCTGCATTGATTACAATTTTTAGCATGATACAATCATACAGGAAAGTTTAGGGATACAGAGTGGAAACGACCTTCGGTCTACCCAGTCTGCGCCGACCAGAAATCCTCACATACTAACACTATCCTACACACACTAAGGACAATTTTTACAATTATACCAAGCCAATGAACCTACAAGCCTGTACGTCTTTTGAATGTGGGAGGAAACCGGATATCCCGGAGAACGTACAAACTCCATACAGCCGGTCATGGGGAGAACGTACAAACTCCATACAGCCAAGCATCCGTGGTCAGGATCAAATCCAGGTCTCTGGTGCTGTAAGGCAACAACTCTACACAGCAAATGGTATGTTAGCATTCATAGCGAAAGGATTTGAGTATAGGAGCAGGGAGGTTCTACTGCAGTTGTACAGGGTTTTGGTGAGGCCACACCTGGAGTATTGCGTACAGTTTTGGTCCCCAAATCTGAGGAAAGACATCCTTGCCATAGAGGGGGTACAGAGAAGATTCACCAGACTGATTCCTGGGATGTCAGGACTTTCATATGAGGAAAGATTGGATAGACTCGGCTTGTACTCGCTGGAATTTAGAAGATTGAGGGGGGATCTTATAGAAACTTACAAAATTCTTAAGGGGTTGGACAAGCTAGATGCTGGAAGATTGTTCCCGATGTTGGGGGAGTCCAGAACAAGGGGTCACAGTCTAAGGATAAGGGGGAATTCCTTTAGGACCAAAATGAGGAAAACATTCTTTACACAGAGAGTCGTGGGTCTCTGGAATTCTCTGCCACAGAAGGTAGTTGAGGCCAGTTCATTGGCTATATTCAAGAGGGCGTTAGATGTGGCACTTGTGGCTAAAGGGATCAGGGGGTATGGAGAGAAGGCAGGTACAGGATACTGAGTTGGATGATCAGCCATGATCACATTGAATGGCGGTGCAGGCTCGAAGGGCCAAATGGCCTACTCCTGCACCTATTTTCTATGTTTTCTATGTACTTCAGTGCAGTGTCTCATCAGATTTGCAGCAAGATATAATGTAATGATTTAAGAAGTGGTTCCTTGATTTGAGGTTGATCTGTGGAGGCTGAGAAGAAATCAATTCATTGTCTTACTGTACTGTTGACTGTACTAAATAATCTCTGAAGTCTGAAACATAGATTAATTGCAGCACCAAGTTGTGAAATTGCTGGAACGTATTCCTTCCACTTACTGCACAATTTCTCTTTATAAAAGCCCCAGTGAATTTTTCAGCCTTGTAAAACATGCATCCATTGTTATTGTTTGACCCTATAATGACTATGCCAAACTTCATTTGAGATTCCAGGTGCTGATATGTTGAAATAATTGAATGGCATGTAGAGTATACAAGGGCTCAAACTTGGCTACACAGTGAGAATAGAAAGTTTACGGGAAGTTGTGACCCTTTTATAGTGTGGAAGTAATGTGGTTTGTAAGGAAGTAATTTTCTATAGTCCAATGCACCAGATGCAGTGATGCATAATATCCGTTCCTCTTGGCAGAACTTGATGTACATCTGCCCTGAGAAAAGCCAAGTTACCCAAATACTTCCAGGATAAATTATACTGAATTTTTATTGCAAGTAACATTAACCAGAAGGGAATATTGTCAGTTTAAATAATTCAACTACTACTTTGTGCGTCATCGCAAACATTAGTTATGTAGTTTGGCTGAAAGTGTTTGTTTTCATTTAAACATTATAACCATATAACAATTACAGCACGGAAACAGGCCCTCTCGGCCCTTCCAGTCCGTGCCGGACTGTTTTGCTTTCTATTACATCAGTTTGTCAAATAGAATCTGCTTTCTATTACATCAGTTTGTCAGCAAAGTATAAATAGATAAAAAGGAGTTTTATCAAAGATTTGCATTGTCTCACATTTTAGTTTCGGTCCCAATTTAAATATCATATGAGATTGTTGTCGACCTTTGTCCTCTAAATGGTTCGATGACCCTCTTAAAATTGTAATTGAATACCTCAGTATTCAGACCAGACAATCCAAAACTTAAACTGTTAACTTTTGTTATTTCATTACCTTTCTGAGTTTTACTTAAGTTTGGAATATTGCCCAACTTATTACACAGCTTTTGAACGCAACTGTTGCACGATTTGGTATTGGTTTATTATTGTCATATCTACCAAGACATAGTGAAAATTTTGGTTTTGCATATTATCCTGGCAAATCATGCCACAGTGAGGAAGAGGTTGTTGTCTTTATACCATGCTGTGAACATCTTCCTTAATTCCACTTCATTATTGTTTGAGACCCAGCCCAATATGGTGGTGTCATCTTCAAACTTGTAGATTGATTTAAAGCAGAATTTGGCTGCCCACAGGGCACCTATGTTGTGAATTATCATGGAGGATATTTCGTTGCCTCTCCTTATTGGTTGCAATCGGTTGTTCTGGAAGTCAAGGGTCCAATTGCAGAGGGTTTGCTGAATCCTGGTCCAGAAGTTTGGTTGAAATTATGGTGCTGAAGGATGTTCTGGTCAATAAATAGGACTCTAAAGTAGGTGTCCTTGTTATCCAGATATATCAGGGATGAGTGTATGGCTAGGGAGACATAATCTGCCCGGGGATCTGTTGCAGTGGTAGGCGAATTGCAGTGGATCAAGGCTCTCCAGGTGACCATGACCAGTCTCACAAAGCTCTTCATGATGGTGAATGTCGGAGCGTTTTGTGGCACTGGGATGATAGTGGTTTTCTTCAAGCTGGTGGGAACCTCAGATTGGAGTAGGGAAAGGTTAAAGGTGTCTGCGAATGCTCTTGCCAACTGGTCTATGTAGGTTCGAAGGAAACTGCTAGAGACGACTCCTGGGCCAATCGCCTTTTCATGAGTTCGTTCTCAGAAAGTCCCTTCTGGCATCTGCAACAGTGACTGTGGATACAGGTGCACCTGAAGCTCTCAGGGTAGGGTTGTCATTTCACTGACCTGTTCACAAAGAGCATAGAATGTATTGAGCATGTAGGGTAGAGATGCTTTGATGTCAACTATTCTACCTGACTGCTTTGTAGCCCTTTATTGTGTCTGTATGCAATATATTTTAATAAATAAGTAAACAGAGCATTTGCAAGGCCTTGCCTGTGCTTTGCAGCCTGCAATAAAGTCAAAAAAGGGATACACATTTAAATTATACTAATGCAGCAGTTTTATTAACTTGACAGTGTGAGTGAAGTGAGTGAAGGAACAGCTTCATCCCCAGAGCTATAGCTGCTCTGAACCGGCCCTGCTGAGTGCCTCCCCCCATGAACTGTCTCCCTCGGATGGTCACGTCGCACATCGACCTGGCACAGACCTATTTGCACTTTATATTGTTTTGCTGTTTTTTTTTAAATCTTGTTTCTCTGGGTGTCTAAATTTTTAGTTGATTAAGTTATTACATCGGATGGCAGCTGCATACCAAATCTCGTTGTACCTCTGTGCAATGACAATACAATTTATTATTATAATTAATTTTGAGTCTTTGGAGATAGCAAACGGTAATTTTACATTCATATTAAGCAGTATGAATACTAAAAATGGAAAAATAAGATTCAAAGAACTTTTGATTTTGATACATAAGTAGGCCATTCGGCCCTTCGAGCCAGCACTGCCATTCAATGTGATTATGGCTGACCATCCACAGTCAGTACCCTGTTCCTGTCTTCCCCCATACCCCTTGATTCCACTAGCCCGAAGAACTCTAACTCTCTTTTGAATCGGCCTCCACTGCCTTCTGAGGCAGAGAATTCCACAAATTCGCAACCCTCTGTGTGAAAAGATTTTTCCTCAGCTTATTCTTAAACTCTGGCCCCTAGTTTAAGACTCCCCAACATCGGGAACATGTTTCCTGCATCTAGCCTGTCCAATTCCTTAATAATTTGATATGTTTCTATAGGATTTCCTCTCATCCTTCTGAATTCCAGTGATTACAAGCCCAGTCATTCCATTCTTTTATCGTATGACAGTCCCGCCATCCCGGGAATTAACCTTGTGAACCTATGCTGCACTCCCTCAATTGCAAGAATGTCCTTCCTCAAATTAGGAGACCAAAACTGCACACACTATGCCAGGTGTGGTCCCACCGCGGTCCTGTACAACTGCAGAAGTACATCTTTGCTCCAAAATGCAACTCTCTTGATGAAGGCCAACATACCATTAGCTTTCTTCACTGCCTGTTGTACCTGTATACTTACTTTCAGTGACTGATGTACTAGGACACCCAGGTCTTGTTGTACTAGTGGAATCAATGGATATGGGGAGAAGGCAGGCACGGTTATTGATTGGGGACGATCAGCCATGATCACAATGAATGGTGGTGTTGGATCGAAGGGCCGAATGGCCTCCTCCTGCACCTATGTTTCTATGCTTCCCCTTTTCCTAACCTGACACCATTCAGATAATAATCTCCCTTCCCGTTCTTACCTCCAAAGTGGATAACCTCACATTTATCCACATTATACTGCATCTGCCCACTCACCCAACCTGTCCAAGTCATTCTGCATCCTCATAGCATCCTCTGAGGTTGGCATTAGAATGTTTTCGTTGAAGTATAGGGATTTTGTGCAGTTATTCTAAAGACGTATGTTTCTCCTCAGATGATGAGAAAAAGCTGGTAGAAGAGGTATTTAACAATGCTATTGACTGCTTGTCTGATGAAGATAAAAAACTTCCTCAGGTAAATATTTATTTGTAAGTCTGGTAAATTATTGAAATCAAAGTTAACCCATTTTTAATGTTATAGATTAATACCCTAAGTAAAATATGGATATCTATTTCTCTAGTTCTTGATTATAGAGGTATTATAATATTGCTGTTGCAAGAAAAACTCAACCATAAATGATGCTGCTCAGATTTGCTGAAGGTCTGATTCATGTTAAATTTAACAATAAATCCATAAGCAGCCAAGGTTATCCATTTAGTTTTGGATAAAACTTCATCAAGCACCTTTTTGTTAATTTATTGAACAGCTCATTAATTATCCATATGCTCTCCTCTGCCTGTTTTGGATTGTTTCCCCTGTCATTGATGCTGATCCCAGTGTAATATTACTCCCTCCTCGCTCTCAGTGGCATGGTTCCCATCAGGGGCCAATTCTTTTTTTTTTGTAATATTTTTTTTATTTGAAGTAATCAGTTTACAATGTATAGCTTACTTTATAAACTAACACCTTAATTCAATATTACTACAAATAACATATCAAAACTTAATATCTTCTATTTTTTGGAAATAAAGAAAAAGATATATAAAAGAGAAAAAAAAAAGGGAATAAAAAAAAAAAAAATTCCCACATACTTCAACCATAAAAAAAAAGAAAATTTGAAAAACAAAAATATTACATATATATAAACAAAACTAAATACATTATACGAATTACTATTTCATACAGTAATATCTATAATAAATGTGCAATAATATCAAATGTAAGTAAGTTATTCGCATCGGATTCCGTAGGGTGCCCGTCGAGCCGTGATTCCAAGAATAGCTACTTCTCTAAATACTGTATATATGGAGACCATATCGATTCAAAAGAATTATACCTGTCCAAAAGGACAAATCTAATTCTTTCCAAATTCAACGTCTCCAACATCTCTGCTTTCCACATTTTAATTGTTGGGGATAATGTTCCCTTCCAAAATTTAAGTATCATTTTTTTCCCTATTATTAAACAGTAATCAAAAAAATTTCTTTGATTTACTGTGAGTACCAAATTTGGCTCCGGGATTCCAAATATTATTAATTTTGGGTCTGGGTCGAGTTCAACCTTAAGAACTTCCGAAATAACTTTAAAAATTTCAATCCAATAATAATTCAACCGTGGGCACGTTACAAAACTATGTATTAAATTTGCTTCAAGATTCTTACATTTATCACAAATAGAGGAGAGACTAGGAAAGATACTTTTTAATTTGGTTTTCGAGTAGTGTAATCTATATATAACTTTAAATTGTATCAATGTGTGTCTGGCATTCAAAGAACACCAATGTATTCTTTGTAAGCTTTCTTCCCAAGTTTCTTTTATTATAGGTAATCCAATTTCATTTTCCCATGCTTGACGATATGTTTCAGTTGTTGGGTTCTCTTTATCTAAAATAATATTGTATATATAAGCTATAAGCTTATCCGTATTTGGATGTAAATTAAACAGCTCATCTAATAAGCCTGATTCTTTATTTTTATAGTCTTGTGTGTTGCATTTAATAAAATCTCTAATTTGTAAATACCTAAAATGGTGTTGTGAAGGTAGTCCATAAATATCTTGTAACTCTTCAAATAATAAAAATTTTCCATTTCTATAAAGGTGTCCTATCCTTTTAATTCCTGAATCCTCCCACAGTCTAAACCCTGCATCTAAGATTGAGGGTTTAAACAGTGGGTTATTCCTAATTGGTAACCTAAAAGAAAGATTATCCAGATATAAGGTCTTAACTATCTGTTTCCAAATACGCCTATTATTATGAATTATAGGGTTGTCCCTATAAGTCTTTTTTTGTACTTCCTTTGGTGCGAAAATAATCGACTCTATATTGAAAGGTAAACAGTCTTCCTTTTCCATTTTTAACCACATTGGTTCATCATCCATATTTACCCACCAAAAATTCATATTCTTAATCCGGACTGCCCAAAAGTAGTATAGAAAATTTGGAAGTGCTAGCCCTCCATTTATCTTAGACTTACATAAATGTTTTTTACTTATTCTATGACTTTTGTAATCCCAAACAAAATTATTAACAATATTATCAATTTTTTTAAAAAAAATTTTGGGGAGAAAAAAAGGAATTGCCTGAAATAAATATAACAATTGTGGTAAAAAAATCATCTTTATAGCATTAATTCTACCGATCATAGATATAGGGAGTATTTTCCAATATGAAATGTTTTTTTTAAGTTTCTCTAATAATTGATAATAATTAGCTTTAATTAATAATTTATAGGATTTAGACACATTGATTCCTAAATATTTAAATTTATCTGTAACTATTTTTAATGGGTATTTTTGTAATATATTTACATTTATACCAGTTATAGGCATAATGTCACTTTTATTCCAATTAATCCTATATCCTGAAAATACGCTAAATTAATTTATAACATTGAATAACTTGGGAATACTACATTCCGGCTTAGTAATATAAATCAGAATATCGTCTGCATATAAAGATATCTTATTATTTGTTGTGTCAGTATTATACCCATATATTTCAGGTTCTGATCTGATTCTTTCAGCCAGAGGTTCTATCACCAAGGCAAATAATAAAGGGGCCAATTCTGTTGTTGATTAAAAAATGTTTTCAAATGTTTTTATTTAACCAGGTTGAACACGTTTTGCCTCTTTTAAAAAGAGGAATTGGAATTCATCATGGAGGTTTACTTCCTATACTGAAAGAAACAATTGAGATTCTTTTCTCTGAAGGACTTTTGAAGGTATTTTTTGTCTCTCAAAAATGTAGTTGATTTACGAACATAGAACAGTACAACGCAGGTAAAGGCCAATTGGCCCACTGTGTCTGTGCTGAACATGTAACCAACTGTTATCTGCCTGCACATAAAGGTCTCCATTCCCTGCATATTAATGTGCCTATTCAAAAGTCTCTGAAACGCCACTGCCTTGTTTTCCTCCACCACTGCTTCCAGTTCCAGACACCCACCTTTCCCGTGTTTAAAAAAAAAACTTGCAAGTTTCAGATACATTTCAACAGCTTATATGGCAGTAAATTAGGTGATAAATCAATATTAAATAAGTAGAGATAAGAATGAACATGAGCTTACATTGGGGTAGGATTAAGGTTTTGGGGTCCATTGGGATATATATGGACGTGTGGTTGAGCATTTAGTGATTTAGAACTGGAATGTCTGTGGGTTGAACTTTGGAGATCCCGAGGAAAATATGCTTTTGGGTTTCAGAATTAGCTGGGTCTCGTTCAGAGGTTGAGTCAGTGGCTTTACCTGAATGATAATTGTTAATGGATTGAAATAACTGGATAGAACGTGGAATTTATTATAATCAACGGTGAACCTTTTTTGCCCATGCTTAGCAGGAGGGCTTGGTTACTCATTCGCAGCTTCATTTTGAACAACAAAGCAAACTTGTGAAAGGTCTTGTGGCCACTATTAGAAGGTTGCCATTAACATTTTCTTATTGTGAATTTCTCTTCCAAAATGAATGTGGGTGCTGGGTTAATTCAAATTTTCAATCCTACGTTTATTAGATAAGGGTATAAATTAACAGGGATCAAAGACTGGCTATGATGTAAATCAGTCATGTTCTGATGGTATTGTGGAACAGACACCATATAATAACCATATAACAATTACAGCACGGAAACAGGCCTTCTCGGCCCTTCCTGTCCGTGCCGACCTTTTATTTTCCCCTAGTCCCATCTACCTGCACTCAGACCATACTCCTCCATTCCCTTCCCGTCCATATACCTATCCACTTTACTCTTAAATGTTACAATCGATCCTGCCTCCACCACTTCTGCTGGAAGATCATGCCACACAGCCACCACTCTCTGAGTAAAGAAGTTCCCCCTCATGTTACCCCTAAACTTCTGTCCCTTAATTCTCATGTCATGCCCTCTTGTTTGAATCTTCCCTACCCTCAATGGGAAAAGCTTATCCACGTCAACTCTGTCTATCCCTTTCATCATTTTAAAGACCTCAATCAACTCCCCCTTAACCTTCTGCGCTCCAAAGAAAAGACCTAACTTGTTCAACCTTTCTCTGTAACTTAGTTACCCAGGCAACATTCTAGTAAATCTCCTCTGTACTCTCTCTATTTTGTTGACACAAGAGTCTGAATAGCAGAACTGTGACTGCGTTCATATTTCTGTGTTTATATTATGGACGTTTTTGTTCCAAATCAAGATCTAAAGGTTTATGAAGCATGTAAGAAAGCAGACTTTGCTTATTTCCTTTGAACCTGTGTACGTAAGCTTTCCTGTGTGTGTCACAACACTGTGTGTTATAACTTCAAAAACAATTCATGCAATTTAGCTGGCAAGATGATCGTAATTATTTGCCCTGAAGTGTCTGTGCAGTGAAGGCATTTATCAAAATCAGAATGCCGTTTATTGTCATTTGAACATAAGTTCAAACAAAATTACGTTTCTGCAGTCATAACAACAAACAGCAAAACACACAATTAACACAATTCCACACAAACATCCATCACATTGAATCCCTAAACACCTCCTCACTGTGATGGAAGGCAAAAGTCTTATCTCTTCCCTTTTCTCTGTTCTTATTCTTCTCCCGCAGTCAAGCAGTCAAACTGCTGCATCGAGCTGATCGAGGCTCTTGATGCTAAATTTCGGAGCCCCCTGGCGGGCGATGGTAAGTCCCGCGGCCGTTTAAGCTGCGCTGGGCGATGTAAGGCCCCTCTCCGGGTCGATTTAAACCCCTCGATTCAGGCGGGCGAAGTTTGCCGTTGTGGGAGCTCCGAAAAGCAGTCTCCCACCAGGGACCCGCGTGCTCCCGATGTTGCCGCCCACAGGGCCTGCGGCCGGAGCCTCAGAAGCTCCGAAGTCGTGTCACAGCCGCGCTCCACCACAGAGTTCCGCACTCCGAAATCGGCCAGCTCCGCGATGGTGAGTCCGCAGGCTCTGCGACTGAAGCCCCTGGTCGATTCCGGGTGGAGACCCAACGACAACAGAGACTCAACAAGGAAAAAGTCGTGTCCCCGTACAGGGTAGAGATTAAAAGTTTCCCCCACCCTGCCCACCACATATACACAGCTAAAAATAATATAAAAACTAAAACCAAGCCATCCACTTAACAGACAAAAAGAGAAAAAAAAACACAGACGGGCTGCAGAGGCCGCTGCCGCGAGGCGCCGCCATCTTATATATATTTTATGCAGTAGTCTGGTACAATCGGTAATTTGTAAGTCGGTATTTTAAGGCCACGTTATACATTAATTTCTGATTGTTAAAAAGTAGGTTCTTCTCAAAATTCTAATCTCATTTATCATGATTTATGCCTGAATATCAATGTCTGTTTTTGAATCTTTTTTCCTTAGGCATTGTTTGCAACAGAGACCTTTGCAATGGGTATCAACATGCCAGCCAGGACTGTTCTATTCACGAGTGCACGTAAATTTGATGGGAAAGATTTTCGCTGGGTACAAAAGATTTTATTTTGCTTGTTTATTAATCCCGGACCTTGCAACTATTCAATTTACCTAACATAAATCTATAACGTCTGCTCTTTAATAGTGTAAATGAACTTGGCTCAGTAAAGCTGGAATTAATTCAAAGATCAGCTTTGCTCTCCTCTTTTCTTGAATGTGATTTGCAGTGGTAAAATTTGGTCTATGATGCCTTCTCAACAATGCACATTTGGGCGTCTCACTATATCCCATCAGAAGAAAATAATTGAAAGTTAATCCAAATATGAATGATAGAAAGAACTTACAAAGTGCTGAATACAGCATTGATTGGGGTTTAGTGACTCGTTGGTCCATATGTGCCAATTCTGATTAAATTTGATATCATCTTTTGGTCTTTTTTCACTACTACTGCACTCCCCACTTCATCGTAATTATGCATATAGTTATGTTATTTTTAAAATTACTTTACTATTTTTATATCAGAATAACTTTGTTAAGTTAGCAATCCTCTGCTCAATCCTCACCATCTGCTTGTACAGCCTTGCTGAAAAGCCTGCATCTTTAGGTCTTTCTAGTGAAGGATAAAATGTGAAACAAATGCTTTAATCTTAAATTACTGGCGTTCTGGCAAGAAGCTTTGATGTTTCAATATCTGATTTTGAATTGTTAGTTGATGCAAGAAATGTAATTGGATTGTGATGCATTCTTATCTGTAATTCGTCACTTTATGATGAGGAATAGTTCAATCTTTGGTTTACTTATTGAGTATAAATTGTTTTAAGTGTAACCTTTTATTCCAGTTGATAAATGAAGCTTGTTGGGTTTATGGTTTATAGTTCACATGAGTTGCGTTGGATAGTCTAAACAGTTTTTATTAAAAATCCCATTTCTCTTTAACTCTCGCATACCCATGTCTCCTGTGTAATTTTCCCTTTATCCACCTACACTAGAAGCAATTTACAGCAGACATTTAACCTACCAGCACATTTCTAAAATTGACAAGTTGGTTGACAAGATGGAAACCCATTTGGTCGTGGAGAGAACATACATGTTCCATGCAAACAGCACTGACCTCAGTCAGTAGAACTATGAGACAGTGGCACCAAAGCTGAACCATTCTGATCTCTTTACTTTTGTCAACTTCTATTTTATTCAAATGTTGATCCACCTACCAGTAGTGGTTTCCTTTCAAAATCATTGTCCAATGATTTCTCCTTTCAAATTGCAGATTTCTTCTGGGGAATACATTCAGATGTCTGGTCGAGCTGGTAGGCGTGGCATGGATGAAAGAGGAATTGTTATTCTCATGGTAGATGAAAAGATGAGCCCAACAATAGGAAAACAGCTGTTAAAGGTAACTTGAAAAAAATTATAATTTAAAGACTGGTTAATATTTGTGACGATTTTGCATTTTTGATCAGATAGTGTCAGTTTTAATTGAAGGGATAATTAACAATCTCATATTTTCCTATTCACTTTAAGGTAATGATTGTATAGAGAATTTTGAAAAATAAGCCATCATAAGGAAGAGTGAAAAAGGCGGCATATGATACTAAACCAAGTGGGACCCGTTGGGTCCCTGTCACACGGGAGGCCTGGTCCCCCAACGCAATATTCGACCACTGACGCACAGCCCCCACGGGAGGCCTGGTCCCCCAATGCAATATTCCACCACTCACCCATTCCCCCAACGCAATATTCCACCACTCACCCATAGCCCCCAACTGAGCAGGGGCGACTCATTTCCCCTTATTCACCCTCCATCTTTTTAAACTTAAAAAAACAAAACAATTGCACTTGCTGCCAGGACTCGGTGTCCTGGGATTTGCATCATTGTAACAGGCAGGGCTACAATCCCATTGTGATGTCACAGCTGTAACTGCCTGTGCAGATGGAAGAAATGTTTCTCAGTTGGATTTTGTAAAGTTGAAAATGTGAATAACTTGTAAAATATAACATCAATCTGAACGAAACTTTGATACACCACACCATAGGGTAATGGTGAGTAAGGTGGTCAAAATCTGTGCTGTTATCATGTGCCGTTTTGGCACAATTCCGGGCATGACGGACACACAGATACCGACACGCGCACGGACACTGGCACACACGGACATGGGCGGACGGATACCGGGATAACCGTATAGTGACCGTAATATGATAAGTTTTAATCTACAATTTGAGAGGGAGAAGCGAAAATCGGAAGTGTCAGTATTGCAATTGAGCAAAGGGGACTATGGAGGCATAAGGGAGGAGCTGGCCAAAGTTGACTGGAATGAGACCATAGCAATGGAACAACAAAGGCAGATAATTCTGGGAATAATACAGAAGGTGCAGGATCAATTAATTCAAAAGAGAAAAAAAAAATCTAAGGGGGGTAAGAGGCGACTGTGCCTGACAAGGGAAGTCAAGGACGGTTTAAAAATAAAAGTGAAGAAGTATACTATATCAAAGGTGAGCGGGGAGCCAGAGGATTGGGAAACTTTTAAAGAGCAACAGAAGTTAAATACAAAGACGATACATGAAAAGATGAGGTACAAAGGTAAGCTAGCCAAGAATATAAAGGAGGATAGTAAAAGCTTTAGATATGTGAAGAGGAAAAAAATAGTTAAGACAAATGTGGGGCCTTAAAAACAGAGACTGGTGAATTTATTATGGGGAACAAGGAAATGGCAGACAAGTTGAACAGGTACTTTGGATCTGTCTTTCTCCAAGGAAGACACAAACAATCTCCAAGATGTACTAGTGGCCAGAGGTCCCAGGGCAGGGGTGGGGAACCTGTGGGCTTAAGGCCGCATGCAAACTTATAGACAGACTAAAAATAACAAAAAGGATGAAAGGACAGACAGGCTGCCACACTCGATGGTGTCACCACTCGGACAGTTCGATTTTTACAAAATAATGTACATTTTGAAGGATATTTAATTGAAGTTTATTGAATGCCTTATTTCATTACAGCTAACTTAATGCGGCATTCCAACATGAAAAGGTTCCCCACCCCTGTCCTAGGGTGATGGAGGAACTGAGGGAAATTCACATTAGGCAGGAAATGGTGTTGGGTAGGACTGGTGGGACTGAAGGCTGATAAATCCCCAGGGCCTGATGGTCTGAATCCCAGGCTACTTAAGGACGTGGCTCTAAAAATCGTGGACGCATTGGTGATCATTTTCCAATGTTCTATAGATTCAGGATCAGTTCCTGTGAATTGGAGGGTAGCTAATGTTATCCCACTTTTTAAGACCGGAGGGAGAGAGAAAACAGGGAATTATGGACCAGTTAACCTGACATCAGTGGTGGGGAAGAGGCTGGGGTCAATTATAAAAGATGACATTTGGATAGCAGTAACAGGATCAGCACAGATTTTTCAATATATATTGGTTTAGATGAAAGGATTCAAAGTAACTAGCAAATTTGCAGATGACACAGAACTGGGTGGCAGTGTGAACTGTGAGGAGGATGCTATGAGGATGCAGGGTGACTTGGACAGGTTGGATGAGTGGGCAGATGCAGTTTAATGTGGATAAATGTGAGGTTATCCCCATTGGTGGCAAGAACAGAAGGCAGATTATTATCTGAAAGGTGTCAAGTTATGAAAAGGGGAAGTACAATGACATCTGGGTGTCCTTGTACATCAGTCGCTGAAAGTAAGCATGCAGGTACAGCAGATAGTGAAGAAAGCCAATGGCATGTTGGCCTTCACAAAGAGAGGAGTTGAGTATAGGAGCAAAGAAGTCTGCAGTTGTCCAGGGCCCTGGTGAGACCACACCTGGAGTATTGTGTGCAGTTTTTGGTCTCTAAATTTGAGGAAGGATTTTCTTTCTATTGAGGGAGTGCAGTGTAGGTTTACGAGGTGAATTCCCGGGATGGCTGGACTGTCATATGTTGGAAGAATGGAGCGACTGGGCTTGTATACACTGGAATTTAGAAGGATGAGAGGGGATCTTATTGAAACATATAAGATTATTGAGGGATTGGAACGATAGAGGCAGGAAACGTGCTCCCGATGTTCGGGGAGTGCAGAACCAGGAGCCACACTAAGAATAAGGGGTAGGCCATTTAGAACAGAGATGAGGGTAAAGGTTTTTACCCAGAGAGTTGTGAATCTGTGGAATTCTCTGTCTCAGAAGACAGTGGAGGCCAATTCGCTGGATGCTTTCAAGAGAGTTAGATAAAGCTCATAATGATAGCAGAGTCAAGGGATATGGGGAAAAGGTAGGAACGGGGTACTGATTGTGGATGATCAGCCATGATCACAGTGAATGGCGGTGCTTGCTCGAAGAGCTGAATAGTCTACTCCTGCACCTATGTTCTATTGTCTATATAAAATTATATGAGGTAGACAGTCAGAAACGTTTTCCTGGGATGGAAAAATAAAACTTAGAGGGTACAGCTTTAAGGTGAAAGGACAACATTTAAAGGAGATTTTCACACAGTGGGGGAGTGCCTGAAATGTATTGTCAGGGGTGGTGGTTGAAGCAGATACATTAGTGGCATTAAAGAGACTTTGGGATAAACACATGGATAGTGATGGATCTGGAGTATTTGTAGACAACTAAAAGATGGTCTTTGCATCATGTTTAACACGGACATTGTGGCCTGTTATTGTGCTGTACTCTTGCATGTTCTATATGCTGGCGTATTACTTGAAACATGTTATGGCAGTCATTACCACATACAATGCATTTGCTCTGTATTTTTTAATAAAGTTGCAGAAAATTAAAATTTTAAACCCATTTGCCTGCAATGATCTTGAGATAGGATGATTTGAAATCAAAGAACAAAAAATAGAGGAGTAACAAGTATCTAATTATTCTAAATACATATACAGGGCAAATCTATTCAATCTCAGTCTATCCTTTTCTGGAAAACAGTCCAGTCCAGGAAAGGACACTAAGTTCTGGAGTAACTTAGCAGGTCAGGCAGCATCTCTAGAGAACAAGGATATGTAACATTTTGTACTAGTCGAGCAAATCTTTGCTGCACTCGTCCTGTACCAAGTATACCTTTTTTTGGAGAAAATATGTCAAAAGTTGTGAACAATACTCTGGGTGTGGTCTCATCAAGGCCCTATACGAATGTAGTAAGGCATTGTTACTTATGTATTCAAATCATTTCATACTCAACATATCATTTGCCATCCTAACTGGCTGCTGCACCTGCATATAAGCTTTCAGTGTCTTACGTAAGACACCCGAGTCTCTTTGCACATCAACATTTCACAAACTTTTACTTTTTTAAAAAGTGTCAGTATTTCATTTTCTTGTGAAGTGGATAACCCCTCGCTTTCTCTAATTTTGCTACATTATATTAATCACTGACTTCAGAAAGGGGAACTAAGGAGACCACATGCCCGTTTTTGTTGGTGGCGGAGATAGTTAGCAACTTAATTAATGGGTGTGTCAACATTTTGGATCAACAGTCTTGGGCCCAGCACATGCATGTTATCACAAAGAAGGCGTGCTAGCACCTCTACTTTCTAGAAGTCTATAGAGATTTGTCAAGTGTATAGTGTCTGAAGAAGGGTCTCAACCCAAAACGTCCCCCATTCCTTCTCTCCAGAGATGCTGCCTGACCCACTGAGTTTCTCCAGCATTTTGTGTCTCCCTTCGATTTAAACCAGCATCTGCAGTTCTTTCCTAGAGATTTGTCATGTAACTGAATATTCTAACAAACGTAGAAAGTATCCTGATGATTGCAACATGGCCTCATACGGCAATTCCAAAGTACAGAATGCAAGTGGCTTTAGAGAGTGGGAGACTAAACCTGTTTCAACACAGTTGCATCCCTCTCCACCGCTGAAAGCATTTACTACCTGAGCGGTTTCTTCAAAAAAATGGTTGCTATCATTAAGGATCCCCACCATTGGGGCCATGCCCTCCTCTCCTTCTAATGTTGGGTAGGAAGTACACACCCGCCTGGTTCAGGAACAGCTACCTTCATAAAACCATCAGATTCTTGATCTGACCTATACATCCCTAATTTGACTCGGCAACAGAACATCATGGACCATCTCTTACACTATTATTCTTTTTCTAATAGTGTTTTGCACTAGTGTCTTGTTTCTTGCTCAGGCCTTTCCTTTTCATTGTCTTGTATGATTTATTTATATTGTGTGGTCTGTAGCTGTATGTGAGATTTTAATTGTACCTGTACTTGACTCTGCTATTGAATATGACAAATTGACTAATCTTGACCTGACTTCATCTGCCATGTTGTTTCTAACTTGTCTAGCTTTCCAGTATCACATTGGAGCTTTCGTGCATCCTCATGATTTGTAGGAAATACTTGTGAAATCTCAATGAGATCTCAAAACATTCATCGTAGTAACCAACTTTATCTTTGTTGTGCACCAAATCTAGGAAAAATACAGAGAACAAAATCAGGATGTATGCATGGCCTTCATTGATTTGACAAAACCTTTTGACCAGATTAGCTGTGAAGCACTGTGTAAGGTGTTGACCTCACTGGTTTCCCCACTCTTTCGCAAAGCAATGACCTTTATTTCTGTAATAACATGGATATGGACCTGTTATGCAACTCTTTCTTTTCCCCTTCAGTCAAGACTGGTACCAACATCCGATACAGAATAGAGGAATAGGTTTATAATCTTAATTATCTTTTCCTGTAGACACAGCATCCATTACTGATATTCACTGATATGTCTTTGGTCCAGATTTATTATTATTTAATTGAATTTAATACTTTTTATTAGCCATGTATACACACTAGGAATTTGCCTTGATGCTTTGCTTGCAAGTAACAACACGATATACGGTAGACAATTAAAATTAAAACATTATTTAAACATGTGAAGAATTAAATAAAATACCCAAGCACAAGAAGGCTACAGACCTTTGGCTGTTGAGTAGAGCTACTGCTCTTGGGGGAAAAAAAGCTGTTTTTATGTCTGGCTGTGGCAGCTTTGACAGTCCGGAGGGAAGAGCTTCAAAAAGTTTGTGGCCAGGGTGAGAGGGGTCAGAGATGATCTTACCCGCTCGCTTCCTGGCCCTTGCAGTGTACAGTTCGTCAATGGGGGAGAAGGTTGCAGTCAGCAACCTTCTCGGCTGATCGAACGATGCGCTACAGCCTCCAGATGTTATGCTTGGTGGCTGAGCCAAACCAGACCATGAAGGTTCATGATTGGATCATAGTTCCATTATATTTCTGGGTTGTATAGTTTCCGATACTATAAAAACTGTATCTTGCAGTTTTGCCTTCTACAATGACAAAACAAAATTGATTGTTATTCACTTTGATGTAATGGTTTATTTTGGTAAGTAACTAGTGTCTGTCTTGTGAGCCAATAAAAGCATTAAACCAACTCACTCTTTGGTTCACTCGTGTATTTAAACTACAAAGTTTGTTGGAATATGGCAACAGATGCTGTTCTGTGGCATATTTATACTGATAAAGTACTTAAATTATTTGTGTTTGGCTTTCTTCTCCCAGGGACAGTCATACACAGTTCTCAGTGATTTCTTGGAATAGGCTCTCCGTGAAATTGTGTGAAATCTCTAGAACATCTTTGACGTTATGTATCAGCTATCCACTATGCTTATAATTGTTTATCTCTGGGGAGGACTGTTCTCATTTTGGCTTTGAAATCAAAACTGGTCATGAATGTTACAGCTAAACAACAATTTGGAAAACATTGTATGTTTGCCAAAACGTGATCCCTACCGCATTGTATAATTATAGTTTTGTTGGTGAACTGTAGGGAACTCCTGCAAAAATCATTAACTGGTTTACATTCGGTTGAGTTTGCTCTGTGTACGGTTTGAACTTAAGCCTTAAGCTGTTTTAATTCCAAATTTCCCTAGACCATATTAATTTTGAGTCGATTCATAGATTTGTAGCAACCTTTTTATAATTGTTCTTCAGAGTCATAATAATACTTTATTAGCCAAGTATATTTGCAACATATGAGGAATTTCATTTGCCATACAGTCATACCAATACAAAGCAACAGAACACACAAAATACATTTTAACATAAATATCCATCACAGTGACTCCTCCTCATTCCTCACTGTGATTTAAGGCGTAAAAAAAATTCAGTCTCCTCCCTTCTTTGTTCTCCCGCGGCTGGGGCCTTGAGCCTTCCGTTGACGGGGCGATCTTGGCTCCCGTAGATGGCGGCGTTTTGGCCCTCGCGCGGGGTGATCAAGCTCCTGCATCCGGTGGATCCCAGCTCCCCCGCGCCAGAGCGATCTGACCCTGGGTCGGGGCTGGTCGAAACCTTCTGCGTCGTTTGGAGCTTTCCGACATCGGTCTCTACCCTTATGGTGAAATCCGCAGGCTACGGTTGGAGTGTTGATCTCAGGCAAGAATAATGAACCTTTTACATCCTCCTTTCACTGATAATAATTTGAAATCTGAAACACAAGTTTTGTAGTTGGTTCCCTGACATTTTTAAAAAAATGATTCCTTCTCCTTCCAGTTGGATCATGACCCCATCAGGCCAGTGTCTCACAGAGTCCATAGTTCCTACGGTGACCTTCTCTCCATTGCATCCAGCCTTAAACAGCCCTAGCTCAGACAACTCGCTTTACCTTCTCCTCAAGCAGGGCTATCTGGGATTTCATTGTTTCACCCTGGTCTTGTCTCATGGAGCTTATTTCTCCATGTTCTTTCTCTCCTCGTTCACACCCTTCCCATTTATATGTGTGACGCCTTTTATGGCCTCTGCCACATTGACTATTTCCAATTTTCTGGCACCAACAGTTCAACTTCAGACGAGTTTATTATCATATGCACAAGTATGGTGAGGTAGAACTACAATGAAAATCTTGAAAGCAGCAGCATCCCAGTTGCATAGACTCAAGACACTAGAAAAACATAAATTATACCTGTACATAAATTACTTATAAATTCTGCAAGATTGTAAAAAGAAATAATGATTGCAAGAAAAATACATTAGTACAAAACATAATTTGATATAAAAACATCTTTGGCAGTGCAAGAGGTGAGTACATTGTTCCGTTGTTGTACGTTAGTTAAAAAACCTGATAGTTTAGGAAAGTAGCTGTGCTTGTGATGTGGCTCCTCTGCACTGGGGAAACCAAACGCACATTGCTTAACCTTTACTTTGCAGAACTCCTCAGTCATTCATAAGGTAGGAGTTGAAACTAAGCTACAAGATGGAACGTTTCCATGAATAACTTCAAATGTGAAGGTGACAACGCTAATAAAAAAGGCCTATCTCATTGTGCTTGGCTCTAAAAAGAAGTGCAATTTATTTGTCGTCATAAAGTGAGGAACAATTTCTTTTGTGATGCCTGTGCCATCTTTCTGTGCAAGTCTACTTTGAAAGAGGACTCTCAACTGATTTTCTTGTTTTAACAATTTAATTTTTCTTTTTGCAGGGTTCAGCTGATCCTCTAAACAGTGCTTTTCATCTGACCTACAACATGGTTTTGAACCTGCTTCGCGTTGAAGAGATTAATCCGGAATATATGTTGGAGAAGTCCTTCTACCAATTCCAGAATTACAAAGCAATCCCTGGGGTGGTGGAAAGTAAGGACAATTATTTTCTTAATAATGATGTTGTATCAACAGATAACTTGCCTTTTGTGATAGGATAAAAATTGGCATAACTAATAAAGTACATATTTTAGTTCTGCACAACTTCTTTTATGGGAGGTCCAGATTGGGAATGTTTAATACTTTTAGAACAACTTTTAAGAACTGCACAGGAGGGGGGACGAAGAGAGGGTGAGAGGGAGGGAGAGGGAGCAGAGACTGAGACACATGAGAGCAGGTTGAAAAAACGAAGACAACGAAAGCTGCCTTGCATAACACTGTACAAGTGAGTAACAGAAGCAGGCAGATATGGTGTAGTTACATAGATCTGTTTTGCCTTATTCTTCTTTGTGTTGTTAATGTGTGCCCGCAAAAAAAAAACTACAAATAGCATGCAGAAAGCATTTTTGAAATTTTCAGGAAATACCATTAAATTCCAGGAAATTTGGGATTCTATTTAAGGAAAAAAAATGTTGAGGTGTGAGGCATTCCTGATGCATGTGAAGCACCACTGGTCACAGATCTCCAGCCAGAAATAACACCCTTCCACCACAAGGATAAGCCAGTTCTGAATCCAAAATACCAAGTCACCGTAGATCCCATGCATACTAATCTTCTGGATCAGCCTACAATGAAGGCCACATGAATTCTTATGTTGGATTCCTCCATTTCTTAGCAGTCACAATTCTAATAGACTGGGTACAGGTTCAGTTAGAGTATTTCAGTGCACAACATTGGCTGCAAGATGGGGGAGTTTCAGTCCATTTATATTTTTGGAATTGAGTTTTTATCCTCAATAATATGATTAGTTTAACATGTTTAATTGGTTTTGAATGTGATGTCAGCAAATTCAGAGTCAACAAGAGTTCTACTTGGGGTTTATGACTTAACCGGCTGTCAAAGCTCCAGTCAAGTCAGTCAAGTCAAACAAAGTCAAACAAACTTTATTGTCATTTAGAAATACATTGATATATGCAGTTCCAAACGAAATTACGTTGCATTTGGCTCCCTGTGCAACACAATAAATTAACCGAAGGATAGGTATGTATGAAAAGGATAAATAGACAATAGTGGCAGCCCATTTACATGGCATTCAGGAGTCTGATGGCTCGTGGGAAGAAGCTGTTGCGGAACCTTGATGTTCTGCTCCTTATGCTGCGGTATCTTTTTCCCGAGGGCAGCAGAGTGAACAGTCCGTGATGGAGATGTGTGGGGTCCTTTATGTTACTGCTGGCCTTAGACACACAGCGTTTGGTCGCAATATCCCCGATTGAGGGGAGATAGGTCCCGATGATTTTTTCCGCTGTCCTCACCACTCTCTGCACAGACTTCCAGTCGGAGGCTCTACAGTCCCCAAACCAGACAGAGATACAGCTGGTCAGAATACTCTCCATGGTGCCCCTGTAGAAAGTAGTGAGGATGGGATGGGGGAGATGAGCTCTTCTCATCAGGCGCAGAAAGTGCAACCGCTGCTGCGCTCTCTTAACAGTTGATGAGATGTTAGTCGACCAGGTCAGACTGTTAGTGATCTGCACCCCCAGGAACTTTGTGCTACTGACCACCTCCACATCGCTGTCATTGATGTGAAGTGGTGTGGGACTGTGCCGGGTTTTCCTGAAGTCGACGATAATCTCCTTTGTTTTCTCGACATTCAGGATCAGGTTGTTCGTATTGCACCAGTCCACCAGTTGTTTCACCTCCTCCCTGTAAGCCAGCTCATTGTCGTCCCTGATGAGGCCCACCACTGTTGTGTCATCTGCGTACTTCATGATGTGGTTTGTACTAAACCTGGCACAACAGTGGTGAGTCATCAGGGTGAACAGCAGTGGACTCAGGACACAGCCCTGAGGGGAGCCGGTGCTTAGAGAGATGGTATTGGAGGTGTTATTTCCAACCCTCACAGACTGAGGTCTGTCAGTGAGGAAGTCCAGTAGCCAGTTACACATGGGGGTGCCGAGGCCCAATGGAACCAGTTTGCTTATCAGGTGCTGTGGGATAATGGTGTTGAATGCTGAACTGAAATCCACGAACAGCATTCGCACATAGGTGTTTTTCTCCTCTAAATGTTCCAGGCTCAGATGGAGCACGGAGGATATAGCGTCCTCTGTGGAGCGGTTTGGCCTGTAAGCAAACTGGTATGGGTCGAGTGTGGAGGGGAGTCTGGAGGTGATGTGGTCCCTGACCAGCCTCTCGAAGCACTTCATCATTATGGGGGTGAGTGCTACAGGGCGGTAGTCATTGAGACATTGTATGTTGGATTTTTTTGGCACAGGTATGATGGTGGCAGTCTTGAAACATAATGGGACGACCGCCTGGTTCAGCGAGGTGTTAAATATGTCCGTAAGGACATGTGCCAGCTGATCAGCACATTCCCTGAGCACCCGCCCTGGTATGTTATCAGGGCCTGCCGCCTTTCGCGCGTTCACTCCTTTTAGGGACCTCCGAACATCCACTATGTCAAGACTGAGTGCCTTTTCCTCACAATGAGGAATACCTTTGCTTGCAGGTGTGTTATTTAGTGCCTCGAACCGACCAAAATAGTTGTTGAGTTCATTGAGGAACTCAATGTTGTCATCACAGGGTGGTGAAGCAGTCTTATAGTCCGTGATTGATTTGATTCCCTGCCACATGCGCTTGGTGTTCTTGGGGTCATGGAAGAAGCTCTGGATTTTCTGACCATGGGCACGCTTGGCCAGCCTGACGACTCGGTTCAGGTTGCCTCTTGCGGATCTGAGTGCCACCACGTCGCCGGATTTAAACGCGGCATTACGTGCTCTCAGCATTCCACGTACCTCTGTGGTCATCCAGGGTTTCTGGTTGGCCCGTACAGTGATGGTCTTGGTGACACAGACATCCTCAATGCACTTCTCCATGTAAGCAGACACGGACGCAGCATACTCCTCTAGAGCTTCAAACCAATTAAGATTTGGTTTTGGTGCCTTGGCATGTGTGTTAGAATTAATTTTTACGCAAAGGTCCACAATGAATGTTGTTTTATTCCGATAGTTCCTCAAAAACGACATCCACCAGTTCTGACATGCAATTGAAATCCGTCTTCCTCCAGTTTGAGGCTCTATCATGAGGCCAAACTTATATTTTTCCATGACTACCTTGGAAACTCCCCCATCTCCAAACTATGGTCACTGTTCCCAAAGGATGCCTTCATGGACACTTCCATCACTCGCCCATCCTCATATCTTTAGATATGGTCTCTACAAAAGGCCATCTTGAATGAATGTTCTGAATTCCATCACATTTGAGCCATCTGCATTCAGACATTCTAATCAAAATTGGGAGAGTTAAAATTCCTCATGACTACAAGGCTGTTGCTTTTAATTCTTCTGTAACCTGCATATATATCGGTCCTTCTAATTCCTGCTTCTTATTGGAATAGCTATAACCCCACCATAGTGATTACCCCCATATACCTAACATCTACCCTTAAAGCTACATTCACCAATCACTGCAGGATATCCTCCCTGAGTGCTGCCTCAATGCCATGCCTAATCAGCAGTGGAACATCCCCTCCTCTTTCACATCCCCTTCTGTGACACCTGAAAGTTCTGTACCCTGGAACATTAAGATGCCACTCCTGTCCTACAATTAACCATCTTAATGTGTTTGCAATAATGTCATAATCCCATGCTCTCAGATCAACCATCTGACCTGTGAGGCAGTCTGGATTAATTTAAATGTAGTTCAGCATACTGACTTCCTCGTGCTTCTCCTGTTGTCATCTGAGCATCCCCAATTTTCTTTAAGCGAATCAGTCTCCCGAGCTGTTACACTGTCATTTTGGATCCTGCCCTAACGCCTCACTAGTTTGCACCCTCCCGAGTATCACAAGCAAACAATCCTGCAAGGATATTATTCTCCCTTAAGTTTAGCTGCAACCAAGTTATATCTGTACGAGTTATTTCTGCTCCAGAGAGATCACAATATTCCAAAAGTATGATGCATCAATTTACTTATGTGTGAAATCAATTTCAGTTGCATAACAGTAAGCAGGGGATAACAGCGCTCTCATTAATTACAGCCAATAATAAGTGGTGCCATAAGATATGATGTGTAAGTAAAATTAAATATAATTTTCCAAGTTCTGGATCACCTATCTTTTTGCATTTGTTCATCTATTTTGCGAATTTTTAAAAATGTATTAAAGTAAAATGAAGTACTATCAATACCCAAGGCAATTTATTGATTATATTTTCATACCCTTATCCTAAAATCATAAAAAAATTGTTAATGTTAAATAAACATTGATGAATTCGATGATTACTTTCAAAATAGCAATATAATATATAACTGAAGAAGGGTCTCAACTCAAAATGTCACCTATCCATGTTCTCCAGAGGTGCTGCTTGACCTGCTGAGTTACTCCAGCATTTTGTGTCCTTAAATATAATCTTTTGTTCTTACAGTAATTAGAATCCCTGTTACCACCAGAGTAGATGTTTAAGATAACTATCAATCAATACCACATCGTGGTAAAGGTATTTTTGATTATGGGCTGCCTTATAACCCTCTTCTCCCCGCCCTGTCACCCCCATCACTGTCCCCAGTCCCACTATTATAAATATGTTCACTCACCATCTTTAAGAATATAATACTTTGGTTCAGGGAGAATAAGAAATATAGTGAAAGTTAGCAGTCTAGTAATGTTGTGCAAGTTTGTAAAGAGCTAGTAAATCATTCCTTAAGTGAATAATTTACTGCATGCGTCATTATTCTGACAAGTGGAGGCCAAGTTAATGTCTGAAGTGAAACCCTGAGGACTATAAACAATAGTTCATAGTACAATGCTTCCTGGGGAGCATCATGTAACCATTAGAGATAAATTATAAAATAATAAAAAGCAGAAAGCTAGTGCATTGTAAACCTTCTCATAGCGTGCACAGAATAAAATATTCAAAATTGATTTCAATATTAAATTGCTTTCAACTATTAAAGCAAGATGTGATTAAAAATAAAACAACATTTTACCTGATCTGGTTAACCTTTGATGAAGTGGAGTCCCAATTCCAGCAGATTGCTTTTAAGTAAAGCTTACTTCCCACTTAAAATCTCAATATAATTTATTTCTCTGGTTTTTGTTGTTGTTGTTGTTTTGACTCGTTCTTCCTGCCAACATCTGCATTTATTGTAAAACACCAAGTGCTGGAGTACATCAGCGAGTAAGGCAGCATTGAGTGGACAGATGATGTTTTGGGTTGAGACCTTTCTTCGGACTGAATGACAATGGTCATTCTTCACACTGCACTTAATGTTGTCTTTATTGCCCTGTGAAATACAAAGGACTTGTCCCTTGAATTGCAGAAGTCTAATTTTGTTATTCTTAGTAGTTTGATAAAATTGAGCGGCTTGGTGAGCCTTTTCTGAAGGCAGTGAATAGTCAGCCAGTGTTGCACTACTGCTTTGGGATGTAAGTTTGCTGCTTTGCTTTACAGCAAAATTAAACCCAAGATCCGTATCTTGTGAAGCCCAAGATCAGTCTCCAGTTCCAGTGGATGAGTTATTGATTATTTTGTTTTTTAGTTTATGAAATTGTTTTGGTACATAGGCAGTGATGTCATTTATGATTTGCCATAAACTTCACATTAACAGTTTTAGTGGATATTTATGCTGGATTAAGGAATGTTTGTGCCAATGGCTTTTTACTCTCTCAACTGCACAATCTACAAATAGTTAAACACTTATACCAAGACGTTTATAAGAATGTGATCATTTGGCATGGTTTGCCTTGGATCAAGAGCTGAATTTAATGGTTTGGAAAGCAAAACAAGCAATATCCATATTCTTGGGTTTCCTCATAATTGCTGATTTCAATTTCTGCACGCTTATTAATACCACATAGTTGGTGAACAGAACTAGATCATAGAAAAGAGGAGAATCTCATTATCACTTGAGATGTATCCAGATAGTTTTGTATCGGAGCTCAAAGATTGTCATAGATTTGAACATTTTTCTTTGTTCATTCTGGAAGATTTTAATGTTAGGTTGGCTTTTAAGGTAATGTATCGAAGATGGATTTAGTTTATGCGGTATCATAATCTAGTATAGCGAGTATATAGTTCTCTCATAGCCAGTAGTTCCCTCCATTGTAGTGGAGGGAAATCCAACCAGCCATTAATGATATTTGAAAAAGTAGGCAATCACGAATAGGATTATTTCTATTTAGCTACAGGTGAACTGGAAACAAGTTCCTCAATGTATATGGCAGAACTGGGTGAATGAGCATTAAAAAGGTTCTCAGTGACTTTTCCTATAAGTGGACTTTTAACAAGTTAACTCGGACAGTGGATTTGCATTCAAAGATATCCAGAGTTAAGTCTATAACTTTTTTCATAGAGGTAGAGTGCACATTTAGTGAATGGTAATTTTTGATCTAGATTTTCTCCATGGCCCACCTTGAAACTATTATACATGCAGTGCAACATTTACGTGCCTAGAGGGAAAAAAATTTGCATTACTGTTGTTGTTTCTATGCCGGGGACCTGATGTAAACTCCTCATTGCCTCGAGCTGCTGTACTGAGAATGAGGTCTTTGGGATCCTGCCTTCTGTGTTGCTGCACTTTGCTGTGCCAAGAACATGGCTCAAATCCAGTAATGAATTGCCTCGTGGATCAGTATGGAGAGGCTCCCTGTGAAGCCTGCTGGTGAGTAGTCCAGGCGTGTAGTGCAGCTAGCGACTGTGTTTGAGCTTGTTAATACAGAAATCTCTGGGGTGAGGGAAACGTGCAGGCAAGTTAAAGAGACAGGAGGCCACAGCTTCCATCACATACAACAGGAAATGTTGAGCGAAACGTAAGAATGCAAATTGTCTGTCAGAACGTGGGCAGGTGCTGCCAGTTCCCAATAGTGAGTGGCCCGTGTTTACAATGCTTGCCATGGTGTAGCCTGAGCTGTACATCTCAGCACTGACTCCATTCACCCATTTTGCTCAAGAGAGCCTCTCAGCACTGACAGTGGGCAATTCATGCTTGCATGAGGCCAATGTACAGGTGACGTTTACGTCAGATTCCTGACAAAGCAATACTCAATGTGTTTAAAGTATATTGGATACATACCTATAACTATTTAGACTGGAGGATCAAGAGCACAATAATAAATCAGCACTGCAACATAATACCCAGCACGATAACTGCATTACAGCTCATTACAACTATTTTTGAGGATAGGTGGTTGTAATAACTGTATGGTGTATTTTTCCCCAAGAGCTTTTAGGTTTTCTACATGTAAACCAGAAAGGTATATTGAAAATAAGAGAATTAGAGAATAAATATTTACACCCAAATTGCTGTTGGCATTTTAGGGTATTTGCCAATACAACTTTTTACATCATGTATTTGAAATGGGATAAATGCTTGGGGAGGTGAAAACTCTGATGCTCACAGGTCCCTGTGGTTTGGATCTTATTGCTTCAGTAATTCGTTTGATATGATGCTTGAGTATATTTCCCCATGGTTAAGATTTGGCCATCTTGGTTCAAAGTAGTAATGTTTGTGAGATCAACAGTCATTTTGCCTTGGTATGTATTTGGAGAATCACTTGAGCTAACATATAATTTGCAACATATATAATGACCAACATTAGTAGTGTAATGGAATAGTTTGTCACTCGCTGGAAGGGTGAAACTGCAAACTATATTTCAGTAACTTCACTCGATACAGAACAAAAATGGACGTTTAATCTTTATATTCTTCTTTTCTGATGTACTCCAGCTGCTGTAAAAATGTTTCATTTACATTTTGCATATCTAAGGTTCAACATTCCACTCCCCCTTCCCCAACCAAACGTCCAAATATCTAATTATGTGAAAGGAATGCCACATCAGACTAAAGCCCCGTCCCACTTTCCCGAGTCACGATTTCTCACGAGTTTTTCCCTTGATTCAAACTCTAAGAATGTCTGTAGCGAGGCCGTAGGAGTCCGCAGATATTTTGTAGCGGCTCGTAATGCCAGCCATAGGCATCAGGTAAGTCGGGACGTTTTTTCAGCATGTTGAAAAATGTCCACGAGTAACAAAAATAGCGCCGAGTACCTACGGGTGGCATCTCCGAGTTTGAATCAAGGGGAAAACTCAGGAGAGTTTGTGAGTAACTCGGGAAAGTGGGACGGGGTTAACCATTTTATGGAATAATAAATTATTTATTTAATCCCTTCATCATTAATGCTTGTTGTGTAAAGATGGTATCTTTATATATAACCCAATATGTGTTGTATTTTTACAGAGGTCAAGGTTCTGGAAGGGCAGTACAATGAAATTGAAATTCCCAATGAGGAAAATGTTGTTGCTTACTACAAAATACGGCAGCAGCTGGCTAAACTGGGTAAAGAAATTGAAGAATATTTACACAAACCAAAGTACTGCCTCCCTTTTCTCCAGCCAGGCAGACTTGTTAAGGTATGCTTGTATCATCGTTATTTAGCCAATGACACTGAGGCAGTCTCATCATTGCACAAGGAGCTAGATTTGACAAGTCTAAAGTTAGATGTAGAGTAATAAATATTTAAGAAAGAACTGCAATGTTGGAACAAGTCTGAAGAAGGGTCTCGACCCGAAACCTGAATGGCGGTGCTGGCTTGAAGGGCTGAATGGCATCCTCCTGCACCTATTTTCTATGTTTCTATGAAACATCACCTATTCCTTCGCTCCATAAATGCTGCTTCACCCGCTGAGTTTCTCCAGCATTTTTGTCTACCTGTAGAGTAATAAAGCTTTTAAGCACCCACTGTCCTTTTCTTTCGATGTGATATGGTTCTGGTTTTATATACCTTGTTGAAGAAGCGTTGGTGAATGAGCAATGCATGCAGTTGATGTTTTTGATTATTCTACATCTCTTTACGCCATTGTATATGTCTCTCGTTTTCCTTTCCTGTGACTGTCTGAAGAAGGGTCTCGACCCGAAACGCCACCCATTCATTCCTTCTCTCCAGAGATTCTGCCTCGCGCGCTGAGTTACTCCAGCAATTTGGGTCTATCCATGGCTGATACCATCTCTGACCCTACACTCATCCCTCGAACACCAGGAAGGATATCGACCACAGACTTTTTATTTATCAACTATAGCTCTATTTTCAATACCATTGTCCCAACCAAGTTCATCGGAGTCAGCACTCCACTCCACAACTGAATCCTCTAATTGTTAACCTACAGACCACAATCAGTGAGGGATGGTGACAAATCATCCTTTATAATAATTCTCAACACTGGTGCCCTGCAAGGATGCGTGCTCAGCCCCCTACTATATTACTTATACACCCATGTACGGCCAAATACTTATCTATCTCAATCTACAAGTTCGCAGACGAAACCTCCGTTGTAGCTCCAATGAAGGTTGAGAACGTAACCTGGTGCTGAGACAAGAACCTCTCGTTCAATGGCAGCAAGACAAAGGAGATTGTGATTGACTTAAGGAAGTTGAGCAGCAACACACTCCAATTGGGAGACATTGATGGCACCGAAGTAGAGATGGTCAAAAGCTTCAAGTTCCTAGGAATAAATATCACCAGCAATTTGTCCTGGTACAGCCATATCGAAGCTCTGGCCAAGAAAGCACACCGATGCCTCTACTTCATTAGAAGCCTTAGGAAGTTCAACATGTCCCCAACAATCCTCAACAACCTTTACAAATGCACTGTAGTAAGCATTTTATAGTGATGCATCACAGAATGGTTTGGGAATAGCTCCAGCCAAGACCACAAGAAATTGCAGAGTTGTGCACCATCATGCAAAACAAACTTTCTTCTACTGACCCCACCAACACTTCACATTGTCTCGCAAGACTGCCAGCATAATCAAGGACGCGTTTCACTCCAGTCATTCCCTCTTCCCCCCTCTCTCATTAGGCAAGAGGTACTGAAATGTGAAAACTCATACCTCCAGATTCAGGGACAGTTCCTTCCACCTTTTACCAGGCAATTGAACGGTCCTCTAATCAGCTAGAGAGCAGACCTTGATTTTAATCATGTATATAGTCTTTTCTTTGACTGGATTACATGCAATCAAAAGCTTTTCACTGTACCTTGCTTGGTACACGTGACAATAATAAACCAAACTAAACCAGGAGATCAGTGGGTTGTCCAGATCATCTAAACCACCACTGTGCTAAATTCATTTTGTTTTGAAGAGTATTCAATGTTTTTCTCTTTGCAAGCATTATTTAATTAAAGTGAATTAAAATACAAAAAATAAAATAGCATGTAGAAGGAAAGATATTGTAAGGTGTTTAAAACAAAGATAGCCTTTCTCCAATAAGAATTTTGCAATATTGTAGCAGTCGATTTGCTCATGACATTTCTCAATTAAAATTGCTTCTAGGAGTTGAAAATTGATTACACTTGTATGTTTTAAAATCTGGTTTGTAATTTGTAAATAATAGGTTACTTTTGATTTCACAAGTATCCGAAGATATTTAGAAATCTGCTTTTGAGTAAATGAATGCACCTTCTGTCTTTCAGGTAAAAAATGATGATGATGATTTTGGTTGGGGAGTTGTGATAAATTTCAATAAAAAATCTAATGTCAAGGTAAGGAATGTGTATTAATTAAAGTGTTTTAAATAGTATTTTATTACCAACAGTACACATCTTGAAAATATTAATGATTTGAATACACATATATATTAAACTGAAAAAATGTGAGAATTTGAAATAAATAGAAGCATGTGATTATCTGAGGTCTGCAACTTGATGTTTTTGGTGATTCATCCATTTTTACTTGTTTTTTTTCCCTTGGTTAACAGGAACATTTATTACAATGCTGTGTAACAACTTCAAAAAACAAATGAGTTATGTGTGTTGGGTTATTAAGAGAATACCATGCAATAGTCTGGAAAGTTGCCCATCTGGCCACATACTGAACCTGATGAACTGCCATAGTTTTATGGTCTATCTACTTTGTTTCAATTGCTG
Source organism: Raja brachyura (assembly GCA_963514005.1). The sequence goes on from OY740781.1 coordinate 62,853,835, forward strand.
CAGTGAACATCGGTGGTTGAGAGCTACTTCTTAATTAGCACAATGTAATACAGAGAGGACCCCTCATATGTTTACCATATTGTTTAAATTTGGCTAACATCCAGTTGAAAGGTCAGCCAGAGCATTTTTACATCTTTTGCTTGAGCTTTCCCTCTCTTACAATGATTTGTCTTCTGCTGTGTATAAGATGGAGAAAAAAAAGTAATTGCATATTTAGACATGTCAATACAACTCGTACCAGGAGTCACTCAGAATCACTTTACTGAATTATTAGGAACTTGTGAAACTGTTTGCTTTTCAAAACTTCAGTGAACCGTGAGGCTCAGACTTCCAATGACTCCAGAAATCCAATGATTTCCGAATACCTCAATTCTATCTTGCCCCCCCCCCCCCTTGCCCAAACGCTTCTAAATCTGCATCTGGGACATCTCAAACACTTCAACCCATTTTTAATGGGTTCTAAAATGTTTGTTTAGGAAAAAAAACCAAGATGGTTATTTTTGCCAAATGTTTAATTTATTTTGGATGTCTATAATAAAAAATATTATATAAAATATACACAAATAAATATATTGAAAAAATGTTGAACTGTGATTTACATTGTTTTTACTTTTATTTTCATAGCCTAACACCGGGGAGTTGGATCCATTGTATGTGGTAGAAGCTTTATTGCATTGCAGTAAAGACAGTGTGAAGCTTGCAGCTTCGGAAGCAGCTAAGCCGGCAAAGCCAGGAGAAAAAGGAGAGATGCAGGTGTGTGGATTGCAGTTCACTTCAGTACTGCTGAAAACATTCCCACTTTGTTATTTAGTCTGGATAACGTATTAGTGACAATTTTTAAATGCAAAAATCTTGATCTCTTGAAGTTTGATTCCAGTCCTCGTATTTGCCAGCAAAATGTAGATAATTATGTATAAGTATCCAAAACGTTTGCAAAAGGTGAGGGTCAAAGTATCAATTCTGAATATTCTTCCTTCAGGACGCTGCTCAAATTAATTTACACCAAAATTAATTTATGGCATTGAAATCAAAGTAAACACTATTGTGACATGAATTATGTTGTATTAGAAGTGTATGCCCATAGAGAAAACAAACTGATTTGAACGTTGGAGGTCATGGCTTACAAATCTGAGTTTTTTTGAAGATGTGACCAAAAAGGTTGATGAGGGCGGTGCTGTTGGTCTCTTCTCCTGTCACCCCCCCGGGACGGTCCGCTGCTTTCTGCTATGTTGCGCCTCTACTGGGCGGAGGCGAGCGTCCGGTGCCCACAGAGAGTCCCAAACACACTGCCATCGCAATGCCCTGCTGATCTAGCCCCTTCCCCTCTGGCCCCCCTCGCTAGCTCCTGCCCTCTCCCCCGTGATAAAACCCCTCCCCCATTGCTCTTCCCCCGTCTTTTCTCCGAGCTCTCTCCCTTCTCTCTCCCCCCCCCCCCCCCCCCGCGCACACACACTGCTTCAGGGCCGAGCTGAGGATCTGAGGCCTGGCTCTAAGGGCCCCGCGGCTGATGCTCCTCCGGGGCACGCAAGAAGGGAGAGGAGCGGCAACCTCGAGATCCTGGGGAGGTGAGGAGGGAGTGTGGTGAGATGAGGGGGGATAGGGGGAGTGGGGGAGGTGAGAGATAGGAGGGGGCTAGGGAGGGGAGAGGAGTTATGGAGGGAGGGAGAGGGAGAAAGGTGAGGGAGGGATTGGGGAGGAGAGGGGAAAGAAGAGGTAGGGTGAAGAGGAGGGGGAGAGAGTGCGAGGGATGAGGCGAAATGAGCTGCACCTGTGCAGTTGGGGGCTATGAGTGAGTGGTGGAATATTGCCTTGGGGGACCAAGCCTCCTGTGTGACAGGGACCCAAAGGGTCCCACCTAGTCTAGTACATGATTACAATGGAGCCATCCACAGTGCATAGGTACATGATAAAGGGAATAATGTTTTTTGCAAGATAAAGCCAGTGAAGTCTAATCAAAGATAGTCTGAGGGTCACCAATGCGGTTGATAGTAGCTCAGGAATGCTCTCTAGTTGTTGGTACAATGGTTCAGTTGCTTGACAACAGCTGGGAAGAAACTGTCCCTGAATCTGGAGGTGTGCATTTTCACGTTTCTATACCTTTTGCCCAATGGGAGGGGGATGAAGAGGGAATGGCCAGGTTGCAAATCCTACTTGATTATGTTAGTGGCCTTGGCATTGTAAACTACTCAAACCAAAGTTTAAAACAAATGGGTTCCAAGGAAAGAAAGCTGAATGGATAGAAAATTGGCTTTATGGAAGAAAGCAGAGGGTGATGGTGGAAGGTTGCCATTCAGGTAGGAGGCCTGTGACTAGTGGTGTGCCACCGGGTTTGGCGCTGGGTCCATTGCTGTTTGTTATCTTTACCAATGATTTGGATGAAAACATACGCATACATAGCAAGTTTGCTGATGACACAAAAAATGCGTGGTATTGTAAATAGTGTAGATGGTTGTCAGAAATTGCAGCAGGATCTTGATCACTTGGGTAGGTGAGCTGAGGAAAGGTTGATGGTCTTTAATACAGAGGAATGTGAGGTGTTGCATTTTGTGAAGTCTAACGGGCAGGGAATACAGAGTGATAGGGAAGGTTCTGGAGAGTGTTGTAGAGCAGAGGGATCCAGGAGTGCTAGTACTTAGTTCCTTGAAAGTGGTGTCACAGGTAGATAAGGTGATTAAAAAGGCTTTTGGCACATTGGCCTTCATCAGTCGGAGCATTGAGTATAGAAGTTGGAAGGTCATTTTGCAGTTATATAAGATGTTGTTAAAGCCAGATTTAGAGTATTGTGTTCAGTTTGGGGCACCGTGTTATAGGAAAGATGTTGTCAAGCTGGAAAGAGTGCAGAGAAGATTTACAATGTGTTGCCAGGACACGAGGATCTGAGCTATCAGAGCAGGACAAGACTCTATTCCTTGGAGCGCAGGAGAATAGGTGGTGATCTTATTGAGTACAAAACCATGAGAGGTGTAGATCGGATATACACAGAGACTCTTGGCTAGAGTAGGAGAATCGTGAACCAGAGGACTTAGGTTTACATAGAAACATAGAAAATAGGTGCAGGAGGAGGCCATTTGGCCCTTCGAGCAGCACAGGCATTCATTGTGATCATGGCTGATCGTCCGCTATCAATAATCCATGCTTGCCTTCTCCCCATATCCCTTGACTCCACTAGCCCCTAGAGCTCTATCCAACTCTTTCTTAAATTTAAGATGAGGGGGGAAAGATTTAATAGAAACCCAAGGGGTAACTTTGTTACACAAAGGGAGGTAGGTATTTGGAGCGAGTTGCCAGAGGAGGTAGTAACTATCGCAATGTTTAAGAAACATTTAGGCCGGTACATGGATAGGATATGGTTAGAGGGATATGTGCCAAACGCAGGCAGGTGGGACTATTATAGCTGGGACATGTTGGTGAGCGGGGGCAAGTTGGGCCGAAGGGATTGTTTCCACTCTGTGTGTCTCTGTGACTAAGTGCCAGAATACAGAATATGTATTTGTGAGTCCACATGCAGCTCGTGCTCCAGTTAAAATCTAGTTTCTGTTGACATTATATTTATTGCCCGATGTGGATCATACATCGTGAGAAAGTACTGGGAGACATTTCTTTGATCCAATTTGGCCAACTTTGTTGAACAATATCTCTGCGGATTATTTAAAATCCCACCAACTAACATGTGTAATTTAATGAACTTAACTTGGGATCTTGAGAACATTTCTTTCAGATATATCAAGTAAAATCTCCCTGTATTTACCTACCTCCTGCTCTTTAATTCATTATTTTTGTATTCTTGACCTGCGCTCTGCTCTCCATGTACCCTGCACCATTTTTTTTTTAAATACTTAATTCTGATTCTTTATAATGCTTTTGCAGTTCAATCTTTGCACTGCATTGGTCGTGTATTCACATTGTCATTTGTCATTTATCTTTCATACATTTCAGGCTGATTCCTTTATCTGGTCACGTAATTTTTACTTTTTGTCATCTTGGTGCACGGCAAACGTGTGTTCAGTTCTGGCCGCCATGTTTTAGAAAGATGTTATCAAGCTGGAAAGGTTATGGAGAAGATTTACGAGGATGTTGCTAGGACTAGAGGGTCTGAGTATAGGGAGAGGTTAAATAGGCTGGGACTCTATTCCTTGGCGCGCAGCAGGATGAGGGATGATCTTATAGGGTTGTATAAAATCATGAGATGAATAGATTGAGTTGATGTACAGAGTCTCTTGCCCAGAGTAAGAGAATTGAGGGCAAGAGGACATAGGTTTAAGGTGAAGAGATTAAATGGGAATCGGAGGGGCAACTTTTTCACACAGAGGGTGATCGGTATAGGAGAACATGTTTCCAGAAGAAGTGGTAGAGGCAGGTACAATTGCAATGATTAAAAGACACTTGAACAAGTACATGTGTAAGGTTCAAAGGGTTTGATGCAGAAAATCATACCAGCTTAGATGGAGTATCTTGGTCAGCATCGACGAGTTGTGCTGAAGGGATAGTTTCTGTGTGGTATAATTTTGACTCCAGGATGTCCATTAGTAGACTGTGTGAGGAGCATTCTGTTACTCTGCTAGTTTCTTGCTGAATTGAATGGTAGTGAAAAACGAATCTATTGTGTCTTATTTTCACTGTGCCTTGTCTACCATTGGGCAAGATTTAACTACTCTGATTGTAGTGGATTTCCCAATCCCTTTGAAGATACAAGTGGATGTGTAGATCCAATAATTTAATTCCCATAGATTGAAGATTAAATAAATATTGTATTTTTAAACTTGACTGCATTTTTTTTTATTCAACAGGTTGTTCCTATCATGCTGCACTTAATATCTGCAATCAGTAGCGTGCGTCTATATATTCCAAAAGACCTGAGACCTCTGGACAACAGGCAAAGTGTTTTGAAATCGATACAGGTAAATTGCTTTAAGTAAATTTCTTTGTGAGCCAATGGATTGTCATTCTGGGCCTTGCTGCAGCTATATCAATTTCATATATGACCCATGTGTACAAAAGAACTGTAGATGCTGGTTTAAACTGAAGATAGACACAAAAAGCTGCAGTAACTCAGTGGGACAGGCAGCATCTCTGAAAATAAGGAATAGGTGACGTTTTGGGTCGAGACCCTTCTTCGGACACACAAAAGCTATATTATAATAAAGATAATCGCGGTGGCATAAATGGATGAAAGATGAAAATCTGACCATTTATTTTGATTAAATCTCTTTAAGACTTGGAGAACCTCATGAATTTGATGTATTCTTATCCATGTGATTTATATTAGGAAGTACAGAAGAGATTTCCTGAAGGTGTGCCTTTGTTGGATCCAATCGATGATATGGGAATCAAGGACCAAGGACTGAAGAAAGTTATGCAGAAAATTGAAGCTTTTGAACACAGAATGTATTCGCATTCCATGCACAACGACTCAAATCTGGAAACTGTCTATGGACTTTGCGAAAGGAAGGCACAGGTAATTAATCCATCTTCATAAAACCATTTTGATGACTTTTTAAAAATTAGACGTGTATAAAATGTTGCTATGGACCATATTATGATAGCAAGGAAGGCCCGTTAATGGTTATGGGGAGAAGGCAGGAGAATGGGGTTAAGAGCAAAAAATAGATTGGCCATGGTTGAATAGCAGAGCAGATAGACTCAATTGGCCGAATGGCCTGATTCTGCCCCTATGCCTTAAGGTCAAGGAATGTTGGCAACTTAATATTTCTTAACAGCATATTAAGATATTGTTTTGTGTTTATCTCTTTCTTTTAGCAATGTCTTTTTTTCCAAAATTTTATCTGTTAAATGTTTTCCAGAATTCATTTTATGCTGATGTAACTTGGAGGATCAGACAGCAACTCTGGAGGGAACGGACAGGCGATGTTTCAAATGGGAAAGATCCCGTCATTATTAGGACTCCTCCTGAACCTGAGACTTTCCCTCCAGAGATGTTACCTGACCTGCTGAGTTATGCCAGAACTTTGTTTTTCTTTCAAGATTGCAGCATCTGTAATTCCGTTTATTTTTCCTTTAGTTTTCTTCCTTCTGTTTCTCCTCAGTTTAGTTTTTGTCATGTATACCGAGGTACAGTGAAAAACCTTTTGTTGCGTGCTAACCAGTCAGCAGAAAGACAATACATGATTTCAATCAATCCATTTACAGTGTATAGATCCATGATAAGGGATCATAGTTAAAGTAAGAAATGTTGCTGTAGGAATACAGATTTGAGTGTGGAGCGATTGTAATATGAGTTTGTAGATCTGCTTCTGTGGCTAGCACGCAAATAGGCGCCTGTGTTGGGCACCATCTTGGAAGTTCCTTTTTCAACTCTTCATTTTGCTCAAAAAATGTTCTATGTTCACCAGTTAGTGATAAGTTGAAATATCAAAGGTAAATAAAATTGTATATATTTCATGTGAATGAAAAATTATCGTCTATTAACCAGTTAAATATCTATGTATAGATTGCAGGAGATATCAAATCAGCAAAACGAGAACTGAAGAAGGCTCGAACGGTTTTGCAGATGGATGAATTGAAATGCCGTAAACGCGTGATTAGACGATTAGGCTTTGCTACCTCATCTGACGTTATTGAAATGAAAGGCCGAGTTGCTTGTGAAATTAGCAGGTAAGGGGTTAATTAAATTGGCAATTCCAATTAATGCTAACTATATTTTCTGAAAAGATTTAGGATACTAACAATTTCCTCATGATTCAATGATAAACCATGAAAAAATAACTACCAAATTGTGTGGTGAAGCTTTTCTGGAGATTTGATTTTTTAATTATTTCTTTATCGTGTAATCGGAATGCAATTTTATTATCAGTAGGGAGCAATTTTTATTTTTTACAATGCTGAAGTTGCTGTGTGAATTGGATGTGAATTGAACCAAGGAACTGATTGTGGACTTTGGAAGGGGTAGGATGGGGACTCACAGTCCCGTTTATCTAAACAGGTCGATGGTGGAGAGGGTTAAGAGCTTCAAATTCCTGGGCGTGCATATTTCTGAAGATCTCTCCTGGTTCGACAACGCTGATGCAATTATTAAGAAAGCACATCAGCATCTCTACTTCCTGAGAAGATTACGGAGAGTCGGTATGACAAGGAGGACTCTCTCTAACTTCTACAGGTGCACGGTAGAGAGCATGCTGACCAGTTGCATCGTGGCTTGATTCGGCAACTTGAGTGCCCAGGAGCGGAAAATACCACAAAAAGTAGTAAATACTGCCCAGTTCATCATCGGCTCAGAGCCCCTCGATGGTAGGGAGGTCAATCACATTCGCTGCCTCAAAAAGGCTGGTAGCATCATCAAGGACCCACACCATTGTGACCACACACTCATCTCCCCACTACCTTCAGGTAAAAGGTACAGGAGCCTGAAGGCTGCAACATCCAGGTTCAGAAATAGCTGCTTCCCCACATTCATCAGGCTATTAAACTCAACTGAAACACATCTCTGAACATTAACAGACCATTATCTGTTTATTTGCACTTTATCTGCTTATTTATTATGTGTGTGTATATATTTATATAATGGTACTGTGTGGAATGATCTTCCAGCAGAAGTGGTGGAGGCAGGATCGATTGTAACATTTAAAAGTAAAGTGGATAGGTATATGGACGAGAAGGCAATTGAGGGGTATGGTCTGAGTGCAGGTAGATGGGACTAGGAGAAAATAAATGGTCGGCACGGACGGGAAGGGCCGAGAAGGCCTGTTTCCGTGCTGTAATTGTTATATGGTTATATGGTATGTGGACTCACTGATTCTATTTGGGAGAAGCTATTTGATAAATTAGTGGGCACCTAAGTAGACAATGATACATTAGAACTACAACTTTGAGGAATTGTGTTGAAATAATTAGTGGTCATGGGGACTTGTTTGATGTATTCAGGTATCAATCAAGTCATCAAATTATCCCAGAGACTTGTTTTTCAAAGGAAGGTAGGGGCCATTAAACTCCTTAAGATTTACTGCACATTTCTGCCTTTGAAGACTTTGTTAAAAAAAACCAGTAGGATCTCGATTGGACTGTTACTCTTGGTCTTGCTCTATCAGTAAACCTGAAGTGCTGCATTCTTCCATTGCCTTAACTCTGGCCTCATGTCATTTAAATGTGTCTCCATTTAAAATTATTTCATGCAATTGTGAGTTAATTTGTGATTGCTATTCCCCAAATTTTTCTTTTTGTAGTGCGGATGAGCTGCTTCTGACGGAAATGATGTTTAATGGCATCTTTAATGATCTGACTGCTGAGCAGGCAACAGCTTTGCTGAGCTGTTTTGTGTTTCAGGAGAAGGTAAATATTCTTGCTATTGATTTTTTTTAAAAATTCTTCAGAGAACATTTCCTGATGGCATAGGATGAATATGAAGATCAATCTAAATTCACTCACTTCTCTGTATGCACATTCTAAATCTTCAAACATAGAACATTGTTTCATCACCACAAAATATTACCTGGTATTATATGAGATGTTTCCATATATATTATTATCATGTTTGATTTACTTGTAAAGGTACATATCAGGCTTGTGGTTGCTTGGGCTCTGTATGTTGCCCACTACAATAGGTTCAGCAGGTTATGCTGCTGCTGGAGTGGGAATAGGTTAATACCTCAGTTCAATCCCCTCCATTCACTTTGCTGAATAGTGATCAGGAGCAGGCTCACGGAGAGGAGGCCATGTTGGCCTGAAGATGGTGGATTTTAGTAGTTGGCAGCAGGTCCTCTGATGGCTTGGTGAGGAGGCCCAGCCCCCAATAAACCCTATAAACTTTGACAACTTGACCATCTGCCAAAGTTATGGGGAAAACTTAAGTGTATGTGTTTGGTGTCTTTCGACACAGAGGAGTATGAATTATTGAGCTCATGAAGTAAGATAGTTGATAATGTGTGATGGATTCTTTGCCTATGTTTAAACAATGCCATCAGACAATGGAGTCAAAGTAGAGAGATTCCCAGGACCATCCATTTTTAACTGGGGCCATTGAAATGTTATCTGTAGGGGGGGAAATTAATAGGGATCTGAGGGGCAAATTTTTCACACAGGATGGTGGGAATATGGAATAAGCTACCTGAGAAAGTAATTTAGGGAGGTAATATAATTTCATCATTTCAAAAAGACAGTTCCACAGGCACCTGTACATGGGTAGGAACGATTTAGAGGATCATGGGCCAGGCATGAATAAATGAGACTACCTTGGATGGGACATCTTGGTTGAAGAGTGATAGTTGGGCTGAAGGACCCATTTCCGTGCTGTATGACTCAATTTCTGTGCTCCCCGTAATCTGCCAACTTATTCCAGTATCCATCACCCTCTGAAAAGGTTGCTCCTCTTTTTTTTTTAATCTTCCCTCTCCACCTTGTATCTATGTCATTTATCTTGAGTCTCCCTTATCCTGGGAAAAAAGTTTCTCCCTATAACTCGTGCTCTTCGGTTCAAATAACAACCTGCCGAATCTTTTCTGCACTCTTTCAGGATTAATGATATCCTTGCTCTATCTGCACACAACACTGAGTGTGCTCTCGCCATGTCCTGCACATGTGTTACATTTATAGATTTAATAAGTTATTTACATTAGAGTTCAGCCATTACTTCACTAGGCAGAGAAGCTTGAGGTGCTAAGAGGCTACCCTTTTTTTTCCAATACATTACTTTTGTCAAAGCATTTGATTTCTCCTATATTTGTGAATCTTTGCCAGCTCCATCATTTGTCAAATCTGGACAACATCCAACATTCTCCATGTGGTGTCATGTTTGATGGGGCACAGATATATTTGATGGCATACAATCTTTTGAAGAAGTGTTTGAGCAATCACACAAATAAAAGCTATGTGTTTAAGATGTGTTGTTGAGCTCTTCCTCTGTGGAATATTTTCTGTTTTCCTCCAATGTAGATTTTATCATTATTTTACAATGGTGCTTTCATTTATAATGAAATTTGGATCTAAATTGTCAGCTAAGGGGGCATCATCTGTTAATAATTATTTCTCTCTGGCAAGTGAAGAACTGCATTGCTTTGAGGGATTGGCCAAAGCTTGACACGCAATCTTTTTTACCATTCTAGTGCCATAACACTTGAAAATCTGGTCAACAACGTTGTTACAAATTTTTTGTCACAGCACTTTTCAGAACAGACTGAATATTAAATGTCCCTGCTCAGCAATTTTAACAATTTTATTTCTTATTTTCATTTTCAGTAATTCCTGAATAATTCCTAAAATTCCAGAATTCAACATTTCAAAACCACACCCTGATCCAAAAATAGTGCATGGGATTTTAATTCCCAGATGAGAAGGCTTAACCTATTTTATTTATTACCTCGCAGGGCTGTTCTGAAGCCTAATTTTTTTTTTAATCCTTTATTCTGTTATGATCCTTCATTAATGATGTTATTCTAGATTCGAACATCAAAATCTGTTTACGCAAGCTGCTTGAGCCATGTCCAGTTAGTTGGAAATATTTAATTTTCTGATTTGTGAGTCTGTTGTATGCATTTGAGTGAACAGAAAATTGTGAAGTAACCAATCCAGTTTGTCATTAATTCTGTGAATTACCTATTCAGTTACCATGATCAGTGAGTAATAAAATAATGTTGATTATTGTATTCTAATTTACAGGCAAATGAAATGCCTAAGCTGACAGAACAACTTGCAGGTCCGTTACGACAGATGCAGGTACAGTCTTTCTTAATCAAAACCAGATCAAACTAGTAGGAAAGAACTGCAGATGCTGGTGTAAATTGAAGTTAGACACAAAATGCTGGAGTAACTCAGTGGGACAGGCAGCATGTCTAGACGGAAGGAATGGGTGACATTTCAGGTCGAGACCCTTCTACAGACTGGTTAGGGAAATGAGGGGTGTAGACGATGATGAGGAGAGATAAATAACAATGAAAAAAAGATGTGCAAAAAAGTTACGATGATAACGGAAACAGGCCATTGTTAAATGTTTGAAGGGTGAAAACTAGAAGCTGGTGCGACGGGTTGTGAGGGATAGAGAGAGCGAGACGGAATGCCGGGGCTACCTGAAGTGAGAGAAATCAAGATTCATACCACTGGGCTGTAAGTTGCCCAAGCGAAATATGAGATTCTGTTCCTCCAATTTGCGTTTAGCCTCACTCTGACAATGGAGGAGACCTAGGACAGAAAGGTCTGTGTAGGAATGGGAAGGAGAATTAAAGTGTCCACTCCCTGACTTGCATAAGGGTTACATTCCGTGAACCCTGACGTAAGTCGGAATCACCGACTGTCTCTGTTTTCATCCTCTGCCCAAAATAACTGAGTCGTTTCTCGACAAGTCCTTCAGTGAGATTGTTACACCCAAGGCACTAGAAGAGAGAAGGTGGGTGACGGTGAGAAAGGGAGGAAAACATGGGATGCAAAGGTCCCCGGGTGTTGTACCTCTTGTGAACAGGTTCACCCACGTGGAAGCTGCCGGTATCCCACTGAGCGGCGGACTGGCTTGCCAAACAAAAAGGGCTGATGAGCCAAACCCACAGAGGCCAAAGTCGGGCAACGCCATTGTAGTTGGAGACTCCATTGTGAGAGGTACGGACAGGGGTTTTTGCGGCAACAGACGGGATTCCAGGATGGTGTGCTGCCTTCCTGGTGCCAGGATCCAGGATGTTACGGACAGAGTGCAGACAATCCTCAAGGGCGAAGGTGACCAGCCGGAAGTGGTCGTGCATGTTGGCACAAATGATGTTGGAAAGAAGGAGATGAATTTTTTGCAGCGGGACTTCAGAGAGCTCGGAAAAATGCTGAAAAGCAGGACTTCCAGGGTTGTTATCTCCGGTTTGCTTCCAGTTCCTCGTGCTGGCGAGAGCAGGAACAGGGAGATATGGGACCTGAATGTGTGGCTGAGGAACTGGTGCAGGGGGCAGGGATTTAGATTCTTAGATCACTGGGATTTTTTTTATAGTAAGGGGGAACTGTACAAAAGGGACGGATTGCATCTTAACAGGTGGGGGACCAGCATTCTGGCCGGCAGGTTTGCCACTGCTACACGGATGGTTTTAAACTGAATAAGGGGGGTGGGGTATCAAATGGGATAGTCGAGGACGGAGTTAGAGGGAAAGAGAGTAAAGCGATGGTTAATGACCCCAGAATTAACGGGGAAGAAAGCTCACAAAGGGATAGGAGAGTATGGCCAAGTGTAATAGGGATCGATGTGAAAGGGGCCACTTGTCAACATAATTGTATAAGGAGTAAGAGTGTTGTAAAAACAAGCCTGAAGGCTTTGTGTCTCAATGCGAGGAGCATTCGTAATAAGGTGGATGAGTTGAAGGTGCAGATAGCGATTAATGACTATGCTATAGTTGGAATCACGGAGACTTGGCTCCAGGATGACCAAGGCTGGGAGCTGAACATCCAGGGATATTCAATATTCAGGAGGGATAGACGAAAAGGAGGTGGGGTAGCGTTGCTGGTGAGAGAGGAGATTAATGCAATAGAAAGGAAGGACATTAGCGTGGAGGATGTGGAATCGATATGGGTAGAGCTGCGAAACTCTAAGGGGCAGAAAACGCTAGTGGGAACTGTGTACAGGCCACCTAACAGTAGTATTGGAGTTGGGGATGGCATCAAACAGGAAATTAGAAATGCGTGCAACAAGGGTAACACGGTTATAATGGGTGACTTCAATCTGCATGTAGATTGGGTGAATCAAATTGGCAGGGGTGCTGAGGAAGAGGATTTTCTGGAATGTATGCGGGATAGTTTTCTCAACCAACATGTGGAGGAACCAACGAGAGAGCAGGCTATTCTAGACTGGGTATTGAGTAATGAGGAAGGGTTAGTTAGCAGTCTTGTTGTGCGTGGCCCCTTGGGCAAGAGTGACCATAATATGGTTGAGTTCTTCATTAGGATGGAGAGTGACAAAATTAAGTCAGAAACAAGGGTTCTGAACTTGAACAAAGGTAACTTTGAAGGTATGAGATGTGAATTGGCCAAGATAGACTGGCAGGTGATTCTTAAAGGGTTGACAGTGGATGTGCAATGGAAGGTATTTAAAGACTGCATGGATGAAGTACAAAAGTTGTTCATACCAGTTTGGCAAAAGAATAAATCGGGGAAGGTGGTGCATCCATGGATAACAAGGGAAATCAGGGATAGTATAAAAACAAAAGATGAGGCATACAAATTTGCCAGAAAAAGCAGCCTACCGGAGGACTGGGAGAAATTCAGAATCCAGCAGAGGAGGACAAAGGGCTTAATTAGGAAAGGGAAAATAGATTATGAAAGGAAACTGGCAGGGAACATAAAAACTGACTGCAAAAGTTTTTATAGATATGTAAAGAGAAAGAGACTAGTTAAAACAAATGTTGGTCCCTTGCAGTCAGAAACAGGTGAATTGATCATGGGGAACAAGGACATGGCAGACCAATTGAATAACTACTTTGGTTCTGTCTTCACTAAGGAAGACATAAATAATCTGCCGGAAATAGCAGTGGAACGGGGGTCAAATAAGATGGAGGAACTGAGTGAAATCCAGGTTAGCCGGGAGGTGGTGTTGGGTAAATTGAACGGATTGAAGGCCGATAAATCCCCAGGGCCAGATAGTCTGCATCCCAGAGTACTCAAGGAGGTAGCCACAGAAATAGTGGATGCATTAGTGATAATTTTTCAAAATTCCTTAGATTCTGGAGTAGTTCCTGAGGATTGGAGGGTAGCTAATGTAACCCCACTTTTTAAAAAAGGAGGGAGAGAGAAAGCGGGGAATTATAGACCAGTTAGTCTAACATCGGTAGTGGGGAAACTGCTAGAGTCAGTTATTAAAGATGGGATAGCAGCGCATTTGGAAAGTGGTGAAATCATTGGACAAAGTCAGCATGGATTTACGAAAGGTAAATCATGTCTGACAAATCTGATAGAATTTTTCGAGGATGTAACTAGTAGAGTGGATAAGGGAGAACCAGTGGATGTGTTATATCTAGACTTTCAGAAGGCTTTCGACAAGGTCCCGCATAAGAGATTAGCATACAAACTTAAAGCACACGGTATTGGGGGTTCAGTATTGATGTGGATAGAGAACTGGCTAGCAGACAGGAGGCAAAGGGTAGGAGTAAACGGGTCCTTTTCAGAATGGCAGGCAGTGACTAGTGGGGTGCCGCAAGGCTCAGTGCTGGGACCCCAGCTATTTACAATATATATTAATGATTTGGACGAGGGAATTCAATGCAACATCTCCAAATTTGCAGATGATACCAAGCTGGGGGGTATAGTTAGGTGTGAGGAGGATGCTTGGAGGCTGCAGGGTGATTTGGATAGGCTGAGTGAATGGGCAGATGCATGGCAGATGCAGTACAATGTGGATAAATGTGAGGTTATCCACTTTGGTGGCAAAAACATGAGGGTAGACTATTATCTGAATGGTGGCAGATTAGGTAAGGGGGAGATGCAACGAGACCTGGGTGTCATGGTACACCAGTCATTGAAAGTAGGCATGCAGGTGCAGCAGGCAGTGAAGAAAGCAAATGGTATGTTAGCATTCATAGCGAAAGGATTTGAGTATAGGAGCAGGGAGGTTCTACTGCAGTTGTGCAGGGTTTTGGTGAGGCCACACCTGGAGTACTGCGTACAGTTTTGGTCTCCAAATCTGAGGAAAGACATCCTTGCCATAGAGGGGGTACAGAGAAGATTCATCAGACTGATTCCTGGGATGTCAGGACTTTCATATGAGGAAAGATTGGATAGACTCAGTTTGTACTCGATGGAATTTAGAAGATTGAGGGGGGATCTTATAGAAACCTACAAAATTCTTAAGGGGTTGGACAAGCTAGATGCTGGAAGATTGTTCCCGATGTTGGGGGAGTCCAGAACAAGGGGTCACAGTCTAAGGATAAGGGGGAATTCCTTTAGGACCGAAATGAGGAAAACATTCTTTACACAGAGAGTGGTGAGTCTCTGGAATTCTCTGCCACAGAAGGTAGTTGAGGCCAGTTCATTGGCTATATTTAAGAGGGCGTTAGATGTGGCACTTGTGGCTAAAGGGATCAGGGGGTATGGAGAGAAGGCAGGTACGGGATACTGAGTTGGATGATCAGCCATGATCACATTGAATGGCGGTGCAGGCTCGAAGGGCCGAATGGCCTACTCCTGCACCTATTTTCTATGTTTCTATGTTTCTATAACTAGCTGAAAGTATTAATTGCAATTCAGCAGAAATCCCTCTCTGCAGGCATGACAAATCCGTGTCTCTCCTCGCTCAAACTGCAAGTCAATACTGCTGGGCTGAAGCTCGCCGGCTCAATAGCATCTGGCTGAGACTCTTTAACAACATAACCTCGCCACAGCATCTGTGGAGGAAATGTACATCCTTGTCCTCCAGAGATGCTGCCTGACTCGGTATGTTACTCCAGCACTGTGCCATATATGGAGTATTATGTGCAATTCTTGTCATCCTGCAATAGGAAGAATGTCATTAAGCTATAAAGGGTGCAGAAAAGATTAATCAGGATGCTACCAGGATTCGAGGGCTTGAGTTATAAGGATAGGCTTGGACATTTTTTCCCAAGATCATAGGAAGCTGTGGATTGACCCTATTAAGTTATACAAAATCATGAGAAGCTTAGATAATGTGAATGAACTTTTTTCCCAAGGGTCAAGCAGTCCTGAATTAGTGGGCACGGGTTTAAGGTGAGAGAGGAATGATTTAGAAGAGACCTGAGGCAATTTCTACACACAGAGGGTGGTGCATATATGAAATAAGTTGTAAAGGCAGATACAATGGTGATATTTAAAAGACATTTAGGCAGATACGTGGATAGGAATGTTGAGAAGGTTCTGGGACAAATGCAGGCAAATGGGACAATGTAATTTGTACCACTAGGAGGTAGTGACTACAATATGATATATTTTAATCTGCAATTTGAGAGCGAGAAGGTGAATTTGGATGTGTTGGTATTGTAACTGAGCAAAGGGGACAATCGAGCATGAGGGAGGAGCTGGCCAAAGTTGACTGGAAAGGGCCCCTAGCAGGGGTGATGTTGGAACAGCAATGGCACGAATTTCTGGGAATAATCCAGAAGATGCAGAATATTTTTGTTCCAAAGAGGAAGAAATATTCTTGGGGGAGGCCGTGGCTGACAAAGGAAGTCAAAGACGGTATAAAACTAAAAGAGAAAGCGTATAACATTGCAAAGAATAGTGGGAAACCAGAGGATTGGGAAGCTTTTAAAGAACAACAAAAGATAACTAAAAAGGCAATACGGGGAGAAAAGATGAAAATACAAAGGTAAGCTAGCTGAAAAAATATAAGAGGATAGCAAGTTTCTTCAAAAATTAAAAAATCAAGTCTGCAATTTATCCCATCAGATAAAGCATAAAAAGAAGTTTAATTTGACACCTAATTAACTATCATATCTTCAGTATTAAAACAGTTATGGCCATTTTCATACTCGGAAATTATCATCTTGTTCCCTATTGCTTTTCCATTGACTTAACACTAAAGCTGTGATCGACGACAGTCAAAAGCCCATAACTTTCTTAAAAATTAAGAGAACTGAATTAAATTTTCAGTTATTATAAATTGAAGCATTCCGAAACAAATATAAAACATCTTATTTGGATGACCTGAAATTAATGCAATTAATTTGTTAATTACCTAATTGTACAGCAGGCAGTGAAGAAAGCGAATAGCATGTTGGCCTTTATAACAAGAGGAATCGAATATAGGAACAAAGAGATCCTTCTGACGTCATACAGAGCCGTAGTGAGACCACACCTGGAGTATTGTGTGCAGTTTTGGTCCCCTAATTTGAGGAAGGACATTCTTCCTATTGAGGGAGTGCAATGTAGGTTTACAAGGACTTCCCCCTTATCCTTAAACTGTGGCCCCTTGTTCTCGACTTCCCCAATATCGGGAACAATCTTCCTGCATCTAGCCTGTCCAACCCCATAAGAATTTTGTAAGTCTCTATAAGATCCCCCCTCAATCTTCTAAATTCCAGCGAGTACAAGCCGAGTCTATCCAGTCTTTCTTCATATGGAAGTCCTGCCATCCCAGGAATCAGTCTGGTGAAGCGTCTCTGTACTCCCTCTATGGCAAGAATGTCTTTCCTCAGATTAGGAGACCAAAACTGTACCCAATACTCCAGGTGTGGCCTCACCAAGACCCTGTACAACTGCAGTAGAACCTCCCTGCTCTTGTACTCAAATCCTTTTGCTATGAATGCCAACATACCATTCGCTTTTTTCACTGCCTGCTGCACCTGCATGACTACTTTCAATGACTGGTGTACCATGACACCCAGGTCTCGTTGCATCTCCCCTTTTCCTAATCGGCCGCCATTCAGATAATAGTCTACTTTCCTGTTTTTGCCAACAAAGTGGATAACCTCACATTTATCCACATTATACTGCATCTGCAATGCATTTGCCCACTCACCCAACCTATCCAAGTCACCTTGCAGCCTCCTAGCATCCTCCTCACAGCTAACACTGCCCCCCAGCTTCGTGTCATCCGCAAACTTGGAGATGTTGCATTCAATTCCCTCATCCAGATCATTAATATACATTGTAAATAGCTGGGGTCCCAGCACTGAGCCTGGCGGTACCCCACTAGTCACTGCCTGCCATTCTGAAAATGACCCGTTTACTCCTCCTCTTTGCTTCCTGTCTGCCAGCCAGTTCTCCATCCACATCAACACTGAACCCCCAATACTGTGTGCTTTAGGTTTGTATACTAATCTCTTATGTGGGACCTTGTCGAAAGCCTTCTGAAAGTCCAGATATAACACATCCACTGGTTCTCCCTTATCCACTCTACTAGTTACATCTTCGAAGAATTCTATGAGATTCGTCAGACATGATTTACCTTTCATAAATCCATGCTGACATTGTCCAATGATTTCACCACTTTCCAAATGTGCTGCTAACCCATCTTTAATAACTGACTCTAGCATTTTCCCCACTACCGATGTTAGACTAACTAGTTTGTAATTCCCCGTTTTCTCTCTCCCTCCCTTTTTAAAAAGTGGGGTTACATTAGCTACCCTCCAATCCTCAGGAACTACTCCAGAATTTAAAGAGTTTTGAAAAATTATCACTAATGCATCCACTAATTCTGGAGCTACTTCCTTAAGTATTCTGGGATGCAGACTATCTGGCCCTGGGGATTTATCGGCCTTTAATCTATTCAATTTACCTAACCACTTCCCGGCTAACCTGGATTTCACTCAGTTCCTCCATCTCATTTGACCCCCGGTCCCCTGCTATTTCCGGCAGATTATTTATGTCTTCCTTAGTGAAGATAGAACCAAAGTAGTTATTCAATTGGTCTGCCATGTCCTTGTTCCCCATGATCAATTCACCAGTTTCTGACTGCAAGGGACCTACATTTGTTTTAACTAACCTTTTTCTCTTCACATATCTATAAAAACGTTTGCAGTCAGTTTTTATGTTCCCTGCCAGTTTTCTTTCATAATCTATTTTCCCGTTCCTAATTAAGCTCTTTGTCCTCCTCTGCTGGACTCTGAATTTCTCCCAGTTCTCTGGTAGGCTGCTTTTTCTGGCTAATTTGTATGCTTCATCTTTTGTTTTGATACTATCCCTGATTTCCCTTGTTATCCACGGATGCACTACCTTCCCTGATTTATTATTTTGCCAAACTGGGATGAACAATTGTTGTAGTTCATCCATGCAGTCTTTAAATGCCTTCCATTGCATATCCACCGCCAATCCTTTAAGAATCACTTGCCAGTCTATCTTGGCCAATTCACGACTCATACCCTCAAAGTTACATTTCTTTAAGTTCAGAACCCTTGTTTCTGAATTAACAATGTCACTCTCCATCCTAATGAAGAACTGAACCATATTATGGTCACTCTTGCCCAAGGGACCACACACAGCAAGACTGCTAACTAACCCTTCCTCATTACTCAATACCAAGTCTAGAATAGCCTTCTCTCTCGTTGGTTCCTCTACATGTTGGTTTAGAAAACTATCCCGCATACATTCCAAGAAATCCTCTTCCTCAGCACCCCTGCCAATTTGATTCACCCAATCTATATGTTGATTGAAGTCACCCATTATAACTGTTTTACCTTTGTAGCATGCATTTCTAATTTTATGTTTGATGCCATCCCCAACTCCACTACTACTGTTAGGTGGCCAGTACACAACCCATATCGATTCCACATCCTCCAAGCTAATGTCATTCCTTTCTATTGTGTTAATCTCCTCTCTAACCACACTCCACCTCCTTTTCCTTTCTGTCTATCCCTCCTGAATATTGAATATCCCTGGATGTTCAGCTCCCAGCCTTGGTCACCCTGGAGCCATGTCTCTGTGATCCCAACTATATCATATTCATTAATAACTATCTGCACATTCAACTCATCCACCTTATTAAGAATGCTCCTTACATTGAGATGCAAAGCCTTCTGGCTTGTTTTTACAACACTCTTACCCCTTATACAATTATGTTGAAAAGTGGCCCTTTTTGATTTTTGTCCTGGATTTTTCTGCCTGCCACTCTTACTTTTCACCTTGCTTCTACCCTCATTTTACATCCCTCTGCTCATGCTCCCATCCCCCTGCCACATTAGTTTAAATCCTCCCTGACACCATTAGCAAACACTCCCCCAAGGACATTGGTTCCATTCCACCCCAGGTGCAGACCGTCCTGTTTGTACTGGTCCCACCTCCCCCAGAACTGGTTCCAATGCCTGATAAATTTGAATCTCTCCCCCTTGCACCATTTTTCAAGCCACGTATTCATCTGCAATATCCTCCTATTTCTACTCTGACTAGCACGTGGCACTGGTAGTATTCCAGAGATTATTACCTTTGAGGTCCTACTTTTAAATTTATCTCCTAGCTCCCTAAAATCGCCTTGTAGGACCTCATCCCGTTTTTTACCTATATTGTTGGTGTCAATGTGCACCACAACAGCTGACTGTTCACCCTCCCCCTCCAGAATGTTCTGCAGCCGTTCAGTGACATCCCTGACCCTTGCACCAGGGAGGCAACATACCATACTGGAGTCTCGATTGTGGCCGCAGAAACACCTATCTTCCCCTTACAATTGAATCCCCTATTACTATTATAGCCCTTCCACTCTTTTTTTCTCCCCTCCTGTGCTGCAGAGCCACCCATGGTGCCATGAACTTGGCTGCTGCTGCCTTCCCCTGATGAGCCATCTCCCCCAACAGCATCCAAAATGGCATATCTGTTCAGGAGGGAGATGACCGCAGGGGTCTCCTGCACTACCTGATAAAGAGGCAAGAGTGGACATTGGACCACTTTTGTATTTTACGTGGTACATAGCATACAATAACTATTTTACCTAATGAATTACCAGTTAAAGATAAATGGAAACAGGGCTTTGAATTTAATCAGGCCATGCTGAAATTTATTTTTAACTAGCAAGAATGTAAGTTTTACTTTGAGGTCTCATTCCAATTCCTTCAACTATCTAAGCCCCTGTCCCACTTTCACGACCTAATTCATGACCTCTGCTGAGTTGGCCCTTGACTCATACCCACAGCATGGTCGTCACGAGGTCGTAGGTAGGTCGTTGCAGGCCGTGATGCTAATGGTAGGTACTCGTGGCATCAAGTAGGTCGGGGCGTTTTTGTAGCATGGTGAAAAATGTCCATGAGTAAAATAGGTCGTGAAAGTGGGGCAGGCTTCTAACTAATTGCTAAATATTAGCATAGTCTCCTAGTTGACCTTCTCTTCCTGCCATCTCAGTAACAGATTTCTCCTCAATGAAATGTCTAAATTTAATCTTGTTTATAATAACATCTTTTCATTTTGGATCCCACACTTGGATGTTAATGCTATTTGAATATAATAAATCTTCCTGGAAGGCTGCCCATAATTAATTGTTCTTGTAATACTTTCACTTGGCCTTTTATTTAATTGTTGGGTCAGGAACATCATTGCACACTAATTGCTGCTGCATTCCTGCATTACAACAGTGGTTTCATGTCAAAAGTTTAAAAGTAAAACAAAGTGATAGAAACATTCAACCGATTAAATAGACAGCGGTAAGAGAGCCAGGATTATCATTTCAGATCAAGGACCTTGCGTTATTTATTCATCATGACATCTTGTATCTGAGTTATTTCCTTTTCAATATAAGCCATCTTTGTAAACACTGATGCAGGGATTTATGCTTTCCATTATTTTTTATTTATCCTTTAACTTGTTATCCTCTCTTCAGAGCCCCAACTAACATTTGGCAAATTTCATTTTGTCTTGCATACACTACATCTACTTGTTTATAGAATATTAATTGTTATCACTTTTTTATTCTTTCCCATATTATTTCACCATATTTGTCATGCTTAGGCCACTGCATCCAGCAATTACCACTAGCTTCTTTATCTACAGCATTTTGAAACTTAACATTGTCATTCTTTCAATGTACATTCAACTATTTTGTTTTCTTTCATTAAAAGAAAACATTGATCTGTGCCTTTTTTCAATTCACCTCCCCCTTAATTTTTGTTAGTTGTTTATATTTACTTGAGAAAGTAATGTTATTGTCACTGCGCTGTCATGTTCATCAACATTTCCTCCCCTAATAGTTTTACACAAATCAAGATCAAATAATATGTAAGAAGGAACTGCAGATTCTGCTTTAAACCAAAGAAAGACACAAACAGCTGGATTAACTCAGCGGGACAGGCAGCATCTCTGGAGAGAAGGAATGGGTGACTTTTTGGGTAGAGACCCTTCTTCAAATAATAGCTCTCTTATTTGCAAAGAAATGTACGGTTTCAGGTCAAGAAAGAGCAATGCATCTTAACAAATTAAGAATTATATCCAACATAATCGGCTTGTACTCGCTGGAATTTAGAAGATTGAGGGGGGATCTTATAGAAACTTACAAAATTCTTAAGGGGTTGGACAAGCTAGATGCTGGAAGATTGTTCCCGATGTTGGGGGAGTCCAGAACAAGGGGTCTCAGTCTAAGGATAAGGGGGAATTCCTTTAGGACCGAAATGAGGAAAACATTCTTTACACAGAGAGTCGTGAGTCTCTGGAATTTCATTTCGGAGTCACGTGAGTGACTTCGTGAAGAGCCCGCCGGCGCGCATGCTCGACATATCGTCGTACCGCGTTGCTGCGACGGCTGGCGGTGGAGCGCGCTCCTCGCCAGCCCTTCAGAAGGGGCCACGGAGGTAAGTATTCTACCTTTAGTTGGTGGTCCTTGTTGTTGGTTTTGTCTTGCAGCAAGGACATGGATGGGAGTTCCAAGGGCCGGAGGACGTCAGGACGAGTTCGCCGGTCAACAGTTCCGGGGCCTTTACCATCGGCAGTACCTGCATCGCAGGCCGGGACTCAGGCGGAGATGTGGGTAAGCCCTGTGTTTACAGGTCCAGATCCGCCAGCACACCACAGCTCGGAGGAGTTCGACGAGGAGGAGTGTGGTGTGCCGCCAGAGCAGGGGGACCCTGCCATGGCAGTCAGGTCGTCAGCGGGCTCGCTGGCGACCTCGAGCTGGGTGCGTGCGGCTGCACGGCCTGTTCCACTCCGAGAAGGGGAAGGGCAGGAGCCCAGAAGCCTAACCCTACCAGGGCTAAGGCATTGCCTGACACGGAGGAGCGGTCAGGTTCCAGGGAAAGACCCGGGGCGGCTGTGAGGTCCAGCCGGCACGCCCCGACTCTCGACGCCGGGACGGGTCGGTCGAGTCGGGTCTCGTCACGGTCGCCGAGCCCCCCATGGATGGGTGGGCAAGACCATGCGTCGGCAACGTCCACGATGTGGGCAGCCGGCAAGACTGCGCGGGCCCCAGGCAGCCATGCTTCGGCTGGTGCCGACACCTCGCCGCAAGTGCCCTTAGTGGCAGCGGCTTCAGCTCCCGCTAAACGGAGGCGGTTGAACACGCCCGCGCAGGAATCGCGCAGTTCGCCTCGGCGGCTGTTAGCGACAACTACCGGCACCGGCAGGGCCTCGACGAGGTGCGGGCCGATGACAGGAGCCCGGTTTTCTTTTCAGAGCCGGAGGACTCCGACCACCTGAGTGTTCAGGGTGAAGGGCGTATTGACCGTATGGAGCGGCTGCTGGAGCTCCTGCTTCAACGTCAACAACAGCAGGGCAGCAACAGGCACAGGGCGTCTTCACAAACATCTACTATCAGCCTGGAGCAGCAGGAAGAAGTCCTCATCCAGGCAATGAGCCGTCACAAGGCTCCATCCAATTGCAACTCCCTCAACGTGCCTGTGGTCAATACGCCGATATGGGGCAACATCAGTGCGGCTATCCGTCAACAGGAGGTAAAACTGCAGCGGATCCTGAAGCTCCTCACGGCCGGTATTACCGCCTTTGTGCGGTCGGTGGACGGGGACGAATTGAATTTGGACCAGGGAGATGCCTGGCCCTCCTGTGCGCGACCCAGCACGAAATTAACGGGTTTCGCAAAACCAGCATCCGCCCAGCGCTCAATCCAAAGTTTGCAGGAGTGTGCAAACCACCGCCGCCGCCACCGCCCCGTCAGCTCTTTGGGAAGGACCTCTCGAAGAGAGTCAAAGAGCTTGACGAGCAAGCCAAAACGGTGGGGATCATGCGCCCTCAGAGTGCCCCCACACCGTCAGGCTCAAAGTCTCCATACATTCGATCACGAGGGTCTGCCAGTACCTCAACGAGGACCCACCCTCAAGCTCCACAACGACAGCAACATCAGACCCAGCACCAGGGGTCTTTTGTAGGACAGGGTCGGCAGAGACCCTGGTGGAAAACGAAGACGCAGCGCCCTCAAGCCAACCCAGCACCTCCACGTCCACACACGCGTGTCAAGGACCGCCGGTAACCACGGAGGTGAGGGGGTCTGGTTCTCTCTTTTCTCTCTGTTTAACTTCACATGTTGGTGGTCACCTTCGGTGGTTTTTTGGGTGCATGAGGTAATTTCACTGGTGACGAGTATGTGTTGCAGAATATTCAGGGGCATAAAATTGAGTTTATTAATGGCGACATTCCTCCATCCCAGCACATGCCCGCTCGAACATTTAAAATTATCTGCTGCAGAACAGGCAGCCGGCTATAAGGAATTGTTAAGTCTTGAGCAAAGGAGTGATTAAGAGAGTGGTGCATGAGCCAGTTGAATTTGTTTCGAACATATTCACCAGACCTAAGAAGGATGGAAGTTGTCGTGTCATTATTGATCTAACCCGTTTGAATACTTTTGTAACATATTCTCATTTTAAAATGGATACGATGAAACAACCAAATCATTGATTTCTCATGGTTGTTTTATGGCATGCATCGGTTTAAAAGACATTAAGAGAGTGGTGCATGAGCCAGTTGAATTTGTTTCGAACATATTCACCAGACCTAAGAAGGATGGAAGTTGTCGTGTCATTATTGATCTAACCCGTTTGAATACTTTTGTAACATATTCTCATTTTAAAATGGATACGATGAAACAACCAAATCATTGATTTCTCATGGTTGTTTTATGGCATGCATCGATTTAAAAGACGCATATTATTCCGTATCCGTCCAGAAATGTGACAGAAGGTTTTAAAAATTCATCTGGATGGGGCAACTCTGGCAGTACAAGGCTTTGCCTAATGAGCTCACCACAGCCCTAGATTGTTCACTAAATTAGTGAAGCCAATTATGGCTTATTTGAGACAACGACACCATATAGTATGGCCTATTTAGATGATGTCTTAATTGTGGGCCACACCCTGGAATTGGCTGAACAGGGTGTTGCAGCTGCTGTCAATATATTTCAACAATTGGGGTTTATTGTCCATCCAGAGAAATCAAAGTTCTACCCTGCCCAGGTGATTAATTACCTAGGGTTCACGGTGAACTCTATAAGCATGAGGGTTACCATTCCAATTAACAAGATTGACGAGGTTACCCAGGTGTGTCAAGATTTAATCCGCACCAATATACCATCGATTCGGCACTTAGCTACAATAATTGGGAAGCTGGTAGCTTTGTTTTCGGCAGCGCGATATGGACCTTTGCATTATCAGAATTTGCAAAGAGCTAAAATTGTTGCGTTAAAACAGAACGCTGGTCATTATGATCGGTCCATGCAGCTGCCGCCCGAAGCGATAAATGAGTTGCAATGGTGGGTGTGTCACATTAGCAACTCATTCAAGCCTATTAGGGAGGCTAATCCGGTGGTATATTTGCAAACTGATGCAAGCTCCAATGGTTGGGGATCCACGAATAATTGCTCTAGTTGTGGTGGCAGATGGGACACCCTTGAATCAACGATGTTGTTAACTCAAGGGATTAACTATTTGGAGTTGCTGGCAGCATTCCACGGACTTCGTGCGTATTGTTCTAAGCTTGTTGGAGCACATGTCCGTCTCCAAATAGACAACGCCACAGCAGTAGCATATTTAAACCATATGGGTGGTACCAGGCCAGTTTCGTGTGACAAATTGGCAAACTCAATTTGGCTCTGGTGTGTTCAAAGAGACATTTGGATTTCAGCTACCTATTTGCCAGGTGAGCTTAATACTGTGGCGGACACCAGGTCACGCAAATTTAATGACAATATTGAATGGATGTTGCATCCTGAGATCTTTTCTAAAGTCACAGCCAAATTTGGTAAACCGGACATTGACCTCTTTGCGTCACGGTGGAACCATCAGGTACCAACCTACGTTTCATGGGAACCAGATCCTGGGGCAATAGCGCTAGATGCATTCTCGCTGGACTGGGGGAAGTGGTTTTTCTATGCCTTCCCCCCATTTTGCCTCATCAGTCGGGTATTGGGAAAGATTCAGGCAGATGCTGCCAAGGGCATCCTTATTATACCCGACTGGCCCACACAGCCTTGGTATCCGGTGGTCTTTGACATGCTCAACGAACCTTGGGTCCTTTTGAAGGGTTGCCCACAATTGGTTACTCACCCTGTCTCAGGGGAGCCGCATCCCTGCCATGGCTATTTAAATTTGTTGGCTTGCAGGTTCTGAACAGGCCGTTAGTCCAATACGGCCTCTCGGCTCGGACCATGGATACCACCGGGGCGTCGTGTCGAGAGTCTACAAGGCGAAGATACCGCTCGCATATTAAGAAGTGGGAAGCCTACTGCAGCCGCTCTCGCATCACGTACGATGACGTGGCAACAACCGACGTCCTGGAATTCCTCGCGGGGTTGCACCATGATGAACACTTAAGTTACAGTGCCATCAACAGCGCCAGAAGTGCGCTATCATTCTACCTCAGTTAGGAGGTAGGATCCAACAGGCTAGTGTCCAGACTCATGCGGGGTATATTCAATATGAATCCGCCTACACCACGCTATAATATCACCTGGGATGTCAGGGACGTATTAACCCTGCTCAGGACGTGGTCACCCATGGAAGGGCTCCAACTGGACCAACGCACCATGAAGCTGGTGATGTTACTAGCGCTGACTTCAGCTCAGAAGGTACAGACACTACACAAACTTCGTGTCGACAGAATGACGTCTGCCCCCACAGAAGTAGTCTTTTTCATTGACGAGCTACTAAAGCAGCATAGACCTGGGTGCACAGGGCTGCAGCTGAAGTTCCCGGCATACCCCGCAGATGCTAGGCTATGTGTAGCCTCACATATCCGCCACTATGTCAAGGTGACGGCACGCATCAGAGGAATGGACAGATACCTGCTTGTCACTCATAAGAGACCTCATCATCGAGTGACAGTCCAGACGATATCCATGTGGCTTCCAGTCGTTTTGGGTAAGTCAGGTATCGACACTAATGTGTTCAAGTCTCTTTCCAACAGGGCTGCATCGACGTCAACGGCGAGGGTCATGGAGGTGCCCATGGACCAAATTCTCGCCACAGCAGGATGGGCTAATGAAGCTGTGTTCCAGCGTTTTTATAACAAGCTTGTTGCTGCTCCTCTACAGTTTGCAGAAGCCGTGCTGAATGCAGGTCACGAACGTGGAGATGTCCCCGCATGAGGGGTTTTGATTTGTTATTAATAACTCTGCTCTTGTTTTGCAGTATGAACTATTGAGCAAGTTTGTTCCTCCCATCCATCCCTGGTAGTGGTGTGTCAGCATGGACGTGGTCCAGGGCGTGTAATCACAGAAGCTTTGAAGTCTTCACGAAGTCACTCACGTGACTCCGAAATGAAATAGTAAGATTGAACGAGAACTTACCAGTTCGAAGGTTGATCTTTATTTTATGAGGAGTCGAAGTGAGGGATTTCGTGCCCTCCTCGCCCAACCCTCAATCACCTTCATCTGGTAATCTTAGTCACTTCAATCTTACTATGCGAAGTCATTTCTTTGTTGGTTTCTGTGATTCCACGCCGCTACTTTGAAGTATGTCGAGCATGCGCGCCGGCGGGCTCTTCACGAAATCCCTCACTTCGACTCCTCATAAAATAAAGATCAACCTTCGAACTGGTAAGTTCTCGTTCAATCTTACTATTCTCTGCCACAGAAGGTAGTTGAGGCCAGTTCATTGGCTATATTTAAGAGGGCGTTAGATGTGGCACTAGTGGCTAAAGGGATCAGGGGGTATGGAGAGAAGGCAGGTACGGGATACTGAGTTGGATGATCAGCCATGATCACATTGAATGGCGGTGCAGGCTCGAAGGGCCGAATGGCCTACTCCTGCACCTATTTTCTATGTTTCTATGTTTCTATGTAAAATCATTTGCATTTCTTCAAGTGATAATGTTTTCCTCTGTGTAACTTCAGGAATGTGCAAGGAGAATAGCCAAAGTGTCAGCAGAAGCCAAACTGGAGGTTGATGAGGAACTGTATCTGGACTCCTTTCGCCCCCATTTAATGGATGTCGTATTTACTTGGGCAAACGGATCTACCTTTGCTCAAATTTGCAAAATGACAGAAGTTTTTGAAGGTAATATTACAATTATTCATATTCTATTGAATTCAATAATAAACTTATACTTGACTTTACACTATTTCCCTGCAACTTTCTGGATTTGTAACGTTTGCAAGTGTAAGTATAGTTACAAACATAAAGGCAACAAATATTGCAAACATTTTCAAATATATTTATATTTGCACATTCTCCATTGGTTGCTTTACAAATGACATTTCAGAGTATTAGCTGCAAAAATAAAATATTGTTTTGTAAATAACAATTGGTGTTTTCCTACCCTGTCGGTGAATATCCCCCCTTCAGTCCTTTGCCCTCATTAGAACAAAACATTGGCATTGTGAAAACAAATGTTTTTTTCCATAATTCTAGGGGCAGACTGTTTCAATTAGAGTGAAGTCATAGAGTTATATTTTAACAACTGTGCTTTAAACTTTCAAGATGGTAGAACATTTTCATTTCGGGTGACAAAGCAATGGGTGGGAAGTGGAAAGAACAATCTTATTCTTTTTTGCAAAGAACAAATAATACTTGACCCCTGGAGGGAGAATTGGTTTTGTGTCTCACTATACTGAAGAGGTTGAGAGAGATCTGATTACATAGCGTTGAATGCTCTCCCCTAAGAATTAATTGAGAAATGATTTGCATGTTTTAAGGATGAGTTACATTCGAAACCAAGAAACACAAAGGCCTTTAGGGATAGAATAGTGCTGGCTTTTAGAAGGGATTGGATACAACCAACAGTAACATGATGGAATGATGCTTTGTATGCTCTTGTTTCTGGTATTTTCAGTGCATTTGATTTGATCTTTTTCTCGTATTGCTTTGATAATATCTGTTAGTTTTATTGAATATGTTGATTCTTGCATTGAAATAGAATGATTAAGCCTAATATTATGAGGTGCAATATTTTTCTATCGATTGGTTTGGATAATATTTCAAGCCCACTTTCAGAAACAAGCTTGTGGTCTGAAGTGAGAGTGGTAATTCCAATACATCAAGTATGAAAAGTCTTTATTGCTGGAGTAAATAGGTCCCTGGAGAAAATCTATGTTGGCTGACCTGATTCAATTGTTTATTTTCCAACTCTGGATCAACACTGGTTTCCATTCTTGTGCACAACGAAAAGAAACAGGAAAAGTCCCTCAAAACGCTCATCATATTTTGGCATAAAAATATATCGTTTTTGGTGTTTTTTGAGAACGTGTTTAATTCTTTTTAAGTGCTTTTTTTAACTACATCTTAACAATAAAGTTTGATGTCTTCTGCTTTTGTGGCCAATTTGCCCACACCGGCCAACATGTCCCCGCTACACTGGTCCCACCTGCCTGCATTTGGCCCATATCCCTCCAAACCTGTCCTATTCATGTAACATTTGTATTGGTTTATATGTTGAATTTGAGTTTTCTCGAAAGCTGAAGCTCAATACTAAATATCCATTCTGGCACTTCGGGGAAACTGCCAACTATAGGCAACAAAGATTCTGTTCTTCCAAAGCATTTGGCGTTAGGTAATTATCATTATCATTAAGAATCATTATCATTTAGCTAATTTCACTGCTGCTGAGCCTTTTTTCAGGCATGATTGTCCATCTCTCTAATAGGAACCATGAAGATCTAAATGTTATGGCAGTGCAAAATATATATGCTGCTTCTAGCACTTGATCTGCCAGGTTTGTTTCTCATGTAAGATAGCTTTTGTTCTAGCTTGGATGTGATTTGCCACAGTGCATGTCTCCTTAAACTATTACAAAACAATTTTTTTGCAAAGGTGCCAGCACTAAATTGAGTTCCTAACGATACTCCAACGTATTCTTATCACTATACTATTAAAACGCGACGCAAATATGATTTAGTGAAACTGGCATTGAAAATCTCTTTTTTTATTAATTGACTCCTTGAAAGCCTCAAAGGTGATGCCAGGGCTAAGTATTTCCAGGATGTTTTAATTTCCAAAATCTGGAACCAGTGGTATTTTAGTTAGATTTATTTATTGTTATGTGTACAGAGATAGAGTGAAATGCTTGCTGTGCATGCTTTCATTCAAATCATACCATACATACATTTAGTATATCCTTTTCTAGAACAGCACACAGAGAATCACCACATTCTGCCATAATCTTGCAACTTCTAAGTTTCTGAAAAGTTTGATTGTGGCCGAAGGGACTGCAATTTCTTATATTCTCATTTTAAAATCTGGTGTCCTGGTGGCATTGGATGAATGAAGCAGGGTTGGTCCTTCCATCACCACACCTTTCAGCTGCCGCAGGCTACGTTCGATTCACTTTCTCACCCGGCCACTGTTGGAGCTTCTGCGGCTGCCTCAGCCAAAATGACAAACTGTGAGCAACACAAATGTGCCTCCCACAACCGCCTTTCCACTTCCCTGCTCAGAGGTTGCCATGACCTTCTTCCCGAGCCGATCGTAAAACTTGGGGCCCTTTCTGAGAGCACGGGACTATTCACAGCCACCAACTCTCCCGTTCATCTGTCGCCATCTTGAAATCTTGTTTTAGGTTTTGTCTAAAATTATCCTGCCAGAACACACACATGCCTGTGCCTTTGCTGCACTTGTTTGATCTGCACATTAAGGTCATTTTTCAATAAAAGTAATTGATTTTGGTCCCCCTGGTGACCTGACTGAAAGTTCAATCTGACTTGTAATCTTCTTTTGTGTGCAAACAATTATCTCCCATTTATTTGAACTATCCTGTTATAATGGCATTTTAATTTTGGAATGGTATTCTGATTAACTTTAAACATTTTGTTAATTGTGTATCGCATGCCACTGGGTTTCATCCAAAAAAAAGCTTAAGATGCTTTGATCTTTTATTTAACGAACCCAGATGCACGGTCACCTTCTTAAATATCTGCACAGTCTCTAATGCCTGCATTTTCCCCATTTGTTTCACGCCCATCGCAACTGTACATGGTTCTCAACATATGGTTTGACCAGAGAACTGAATAGTTGAGTCACCACTTGCCATCAAATAGACTGCTTTGGCTGTAGTTTAATATTGTTTTTTGTTGATTGCTGCTCTTTCACAGATATACAATTCTCTTTCAAGTGCCTTAAAATCTGGTGTATAAGATGTATTTGTTTATGTGCTGCACTATTTTGAATTTTCGGACACTTCTGAAAAAATCCTTTCTGAAATAAAATCTCCAACAACTTTTCACAAACATTTCTCTGTTCACTGGGCTGAGAGCTGCACACTTTGCAGAGAATATATTGCGAGGGAAAACTTGCCACCAGATAGCTTTAAAGCCTGTAAAGCAAAGTAAAGCTTGAAAGCAGAGTGCTGTTTTTTTTCAGCCTCGAAGCCAAGGGGAGAGATGCCAGTGTGACTGTGGCAAGGTTGGTGAAGGAGGTTGCTCATGTCCAAACAAGCCGGCTAAATGTGGGTCCAGCTTGTGTCACAAACAACAGTTTGGAAAAACTTACCAACATACACAATGGATCTTACATTGTATTGCTGTATATGCCGCACATTCCATCCACTCTTCAAAAACTTCCCAGAAAATAGATTAATGTTTGTTTTTCTGACTGTATGATTTAATGGCTGCTGTTTTTGATACCATTGAACTTCCACAATTAGTATCATTTGCAATTATAGTATGGATTTTCTTGAGTTTGTGTGTAAGTCATTAATGTAAGTGGGATGGATGTAGTTGATTCTGTGTCTTGCATACCACAATTGTGGCTTCCATCAACCTAGTATTTACTAAAGAGTGTCAGGCAGTATGTGAAATTTAGTGGGTTAAAAATTTAGTGGTTTAAAAATCAGAACTTTTGCACACTTTATGATTTTTTTTTTAGGGTAACCAGCATCTAAATACTTGCATTGGTTTTGTTTCTGTTGGAGATTATATATTTTTCACTGGTGTTTAAATTTATTCAGTGATGAATTTGGACCATAAATATGTGATTTCTGTTTAGAAATGAAATCTGAACTGTGCCAAAGTGCGGCGTGGCTCTGCTTTTGGAATCTGCAACTGCTTTGGTTGTCTTTCTGCCCTGTTATGATAATTCATTCCAGATGGGGATGGAGATTGTTAGAACCTCTGGGATTCATGGATCTGTTTGCAGCATAGAGTCCTGTCTTTGCTGGAGTCCCAGCACAATTGCAAATCAGCGAAGAATACTAGCGTTTCTTCCTGTGGAAGTTGTTTGTCATTCATAACTAAAAAACTATTCTAATTAATTGGGGCAGTTAATGCTGAATGCCAGCAACATTTCTTTGTGATTTGAAGCCGTGTATTCTTTTCAGTTTGGCTATATTTGTACGTCAATATGGTCCAAATTGGTGGTTTGTGCTTTGTGGGTTATGCTGCCTTTCACAACCACCAGAACTATTTACTCAGCAATGCACGTTGCTGCAACATACACTGAATTGGCCACACTGCCAGCCACATCACATCGTAAGCATTGTGGCATGCCTGCAAGCATGCCCATGTATTACTCTAGCTTTTAACAAAATGAACCCACAAAGCCCATAAAACAAATCTTAACTTTCTCGAAGTTAACAAAATGACTTAGCTTAACTGAGTGAGCAGAAATCTCTTCTGTTCCATGTTCAGTTTCCTTTAAATTCTGCTTTT
The DNA here is from genome assembly GCA_963514005.1 of Raja brachyura. The sequence goes on from OY740781.1 coordinate 62,886,185, forward strand.
CTGATGAACAGACTATCGAGACAATCTTTCAGAGTTGGACTAAACTATTTGCAAACTTAATATCATATTTGACTGAGCTGAACTTTGCACCATCATTAAGATTGCCTATTTCCACCATGTCATGTTTACTGCTTAACTCGCAGCAAGTTCCCCTCACAGGAACACCATGAACACTAAAAAATAGGAGTAGGAGCAGGTCATGTTTTTCTGCTGTTCAATGTAATCATGGCTTATCTGCTCCATGCCTCATCTTCCCCATCATCCTGAATTCCAGAGATATCAACCTTCCTAGAGAAGAATTTGCTGTGCACCTCCATCTCCGAATCTTGTAACTATGTCCTCTTGTTCAAAATTCTCCCTTGTGGAAACATCGCAAAATCTATCTATTCAAGTCTCCTTTAATTTTAAATGTTTCAGTTGGTTCACCCCTCATATTCTATATTTCAAAGAATATGAATTTAACTAACTGTTCATGATAGGACATTCTCATACCAGGAATTAGCCTAATGAATCTCTTCTGGGACACCTCTAATGTTTGTACATCTTTCCTGAAATAAGGGTACCAGAACTGCACAGAGTATTACGTGCATTGTATTTAAATTATACAGGACTCTTGCTAACATCCTGTATAATTTAAAAATAACACGTCTTTTCATTTTTAGCTCTTTGGTTTCAAATCCGTCTGTGACATTGCTGCGCTCCATCTCTACAATTTTCTGAGTATCTGTGATTGCAAATCTTGAGGCAATTGCTCCTTAAGGTAACAACACCCAAAATTTATTATGTCGTGTTACTTGCAAGCGGAGCACCAAGGCAAATTCATTTTATGTGTACATACTTGGCCAATAAACCTATTCATTCATTCATTCATTCATTTAGGGAATTCTCTCCCTAAATCTTCCCTCTTCCCTCTTTCCTCCATTCTCTTAAGATATTCCTTTAAAGCATATGTCACTGACCACATGTTTAGTCTTCCAAACTAACTGTAAAGACTACATAAAGAACTTGGTAAGCAAATTGCTGATTTCCTTAGTTAAGGGTCGATATATAATGTCAACAATGAAATAGATATGTATTATATGTGGAAATGTAGAGTCTCACGGTCTGATTAAACGTCATCGTCTGAACGGTTTCCCTCCATAATAAAAATCCTGGATTTGCTGAGCAATTTCCAGTATTTTCTGTTTCTGTTTTTATTTCAGGTTTCTAGCATGATTTTTTTTTTTAGGGTAACCAGCATCTAAATACTTGCATTGGTTTTGTTTCTGTTGGAGATTATATATTTTTTCACTGGTGTTTAAATTTATTCAGTGATGAATTTGGACCATAAATATGTGATTGTGTTTAGAAATGAAATCTGAACTGTGCCAAAGTTTTCAATTGTGCATGAAATTGACGGATCAATCTATACAATCCCTTCTGCTGTCTTTTCCTCCTTCTACCAGTCACAAACCACACATCTTGCAGAGTGACAAATCACTGCACATGAATTTCTACATCTTTTCACCGTGCTCCAACACCAAGGGACATCAAAAACAAGAGGGCGTAGGTCAAATGGAAAAGCAAGAAACTGCAGATGCTGAAATCTTGAGCAAAAAGGCCCCATGAAGTGCTGGAAGAACAGTGTGGCAATTAAGAGGCATCATATCCATGTACCTGTCCAAATGGTTTTTAAGCATTATAATAGTACCTGCCTCAACCACCCTCTCTGGAGGCTTGCACCTTATACCTCCCACCCTTAACCATCGTTTAATGTTTTGATGGATATAAGCAAATATGTTCTAATTATCTATTTTTTGCTTGTTTTGGTGTTTAAAAAAAAAAAAAGTTTATTATGTGGCACTGCAGTAGTTTGGGTGCCGAAGTTTGTTTTGGTATACTTTCCTGTTGTGTTTTTTGTGTGGTTAAATTCATATTTGCTACAGAAATTTTATTTTTGTCAAATAACGTATTGCATTTTAAACAGGCAGTATTATTCGTTGTATGAGACGATTGGAAGAACTACTTCGACAGATGTGCCAAGCAGCAAAGGCCATAGGAAACACAGAGTTAGAGAACAAATTTGCAGAAGGTTTGTATTTATATAACTATTACAATAAGTAAGTTCAGACAAACATATTAAATAACTTTTTGTTATTTTATAATTGTACATTGCAATAACTTGATTTGCATTGGGTAAGCATCGCAGTGTACTCATAACTATATAATTTCCTTCTGTATAAAATTAATGATTTTTTTTTAAATTATACCCTCCCCTTGGATTTGGCAGCAGTGTAAGTGATGTTGGACAGACCTTGGGGAGATGAGTGAGGGAGAGGTAAAGGTATTGCATTTAGGTAAGACAAACCAGGGCAGGACTTGCATGGTACAGTGCCCTCCATAATGTTTGGGACAAAGACCCATAATTTATTTATTTGCCTCTATAATCCACAATTTGAGATTTGTAATAGAAAAAAATCACATGTGGTTAAAGTGCACATTGGCAGATTTTAATAAAGGCCATTTTTATACATTTTGGTTTCACCATGTAGAAATTACAGCAGTGTTTATACATGGTCCCCCCATTTCGGGGCACCATAATGTTTCGGACACAGCAATGTCATGTAAATGAAAGTAGTCATGTTAAGTATTTTGTTGCATATCCTTTGCATGCAATGACTGCTTGAAGTCTGCGATTCATGGACATCACCAGTTGCTGGGTGTCTTCTCTGGTGATGCTCTGTCAGGCCTGTATTGCAGCCATCTTTAGCTTATTCTTGTTTTGGCAGCTAGTCCCCTTCAGTGTTCTCTTCAGCAAAAAGGTATGCTCAGTTGGGTTCAGATCGGATGACTGACGGCCACTCAAGAATTGACTTTTTTAGCTTTGAAAAACTCCTTTGGTGCTTTAGTGGTATGTTTGGGATCATTGTTTTGCTGTAGAATGAACCACCGGCCAATGAGTTTTGAGACATTTGTTTGAACTTGAGTAGATAGGATGTGTCTATACACTTCAGAATTCATTATGCTACCACCATCAACAGTTGTATCATCAATGAAGATAAGTGAGCCAGTAGCTTCAGCAGCCATACATGCCAAGGCCATAACACCCCCACCACCGTGTTTCACAGATGAGGTGGTATGCTTTGAATCTTGGGCAGTGCCTTCTTTCCTCCATTCTTTGCTCTTGCCATCACTGTGATATGTTAATCTTCTTCTCATCTGTCCACGAGACCTTTTTCCAGAACTGGTTGCCCTTTTAAGTACTTCTAGGCAAACTGTAACCCGGCCATCCAATTATTGCGACTAACCATTGGTTGGTATCTTGCAGTGTAGCCTCTGTATTTCTGTTCATGAAGTCTTCTGCGGACAATGGTCATTGTCAAGTCCACACCTGACTCCTGAAGAGTGTTTCTGATCTGTCGGACAGGTGTTTGGGGATTTTTCTATATTATAGAGTGAATTCTTCTGTCATCAGCTGTGGAGGTCTTCCTTGGTCTGCCAGTCCCTTTGTGATTTGTAAGCTCACCAGTGCTCTCTTTCTTCTTAATGATGTTCCAAACAGTTGATTTTGGTACGCCTAAGGTTTGGCTGATGTCTCTAACAGTTTTATTCTTGTTTCTCAGTCTCATAATAGCTTCTTTGTCTGTCATTGACACAACTTTGATTCTCATGTTGATAAACAGCGATAAACGTTTCCAAAGGTGATGGAAAGACTAGGTGCTGAGAGCTCTCTTAATCCTGCATTAAGGAGGAAATTAAACACACCTGAGTAATTACAAACACCTGTGAAGCCATGTGTCCCAAACATTATGATGCCCTGAAATTGGGGAGTGGAACGACTATGTGTAAACACAGGTGTAATTCCTATATGGTGAAACCAAAATGTATAAAAAATACCCTTTAATAAAATCTGACAATGTGCACTTTAACCACATGTGATTTTTTTCTATTACAAATTTCAAATTGTGGACCATCGAGGCAAATAAATAAATGATGGGTCTGTCCCAAACATTATGGAGGGCACTGTGAATGGTAGGGTCCTGTGACTCGTATAACAGAGACCTTGGAGTCAGGCAAGCATGCAAAATGCGCCTTGATCACCTTAACTATCTGTCTCCACTTTCATGGTAATATGTAAGTACCATGAAACAGATGACACAGGTAGTAAAGAAGGTGCTGCACACTTTCCCTCATTGGTTAGAATGTTGAGTGCAAGAGTTGGGACGTCATATAAGAGACATTGATACGGCCACAATTGAAATGGTCTGTACAGTTCTGGTTGCAGTTCTGAGAGCAAACATTCCACAAATCCCACCTTGCTGAAATACAGATAGAACTCATGCAGTTGTTAGAATGCGTTTTGACTTCTCTGTGCATCTATGCTGTAGCTGAAGATTCTGATCTTGGCTGACTATTACAGGTATGATATGTGTCAGCATTGAGTTGCATCTACATGCATCTGTTGATGTATCTTTAAAGGCAGTTCTCCGTGATTACTGGGTTAGGTTTCCAGGGCCAATAGGACATTGTTGGTTTCTTGCAAAAATCTATCTGACTAATTTGCCCATCTTGTTACTTAATATAACTCTTTACATATAAAGCAGCTTTGATTATGTACAATGAAAGCATTTATTTTTAATTAATAGCTCCAGTTATAGTCCATTAAACTCAAAATGGTTGCTTAAGCACTGTTGATAAAATCAGAGTTCCAGATTCAATTTTCAGTTTGGATTGGTTTATTAATATTTTGCATTTACTCTGTCCCATTTGGTTACATCATTCTTGATCTTAAGACAAAATAAACCTATTAGTGAAATATGGTGGGAATCTGTGTCAAAATTAAATGGCCTGATACTTGATGCGTACTTTGATGGCTTCTTGCTTAAAATATCAATGGAGTCATAACACAGTCCATTAGCGCAAACATGAGAGCATTCGAATGAAGAGGAAAGTGAGTTTTTCTCTGTTTTATCTTGCAAATTTTGCACCAGATAGAATATCTGTTGGTTGTCATCATCTACACAGAATATAGAGGGGACTATATAAAAACAGACAATAATTAAGAATACAATAATTATTCTCAAATCAGAATTGATAATCTTGTGATTTTTTTTAAATCTTTATTTTCAGGCATTACCAAGATCAAAAGAGATATTGTTTTTGCTGCAAGTCTTTACTTATAATTTTGAAAAAGCACTGCAAATAACATTTGCTTCCAGGCTGAGTCGAACATTAAATCACAAGATTTGAAAGGACCACATGAAGAGACTTTTATTTGATGAATAAACAGCCAACAGCTGAGCATTGGTCAGACTTTTGCAGGACATTTTATTCTCCATTGAATTTATGTATAGTATGGACCTCAAGCACCAACAAAGCAAGCTTCAATCTGGAAACTGTACATGGAAAGCTTTACTGTTATTTTAATAAACATTTTACACCTTAAATTAATGTATGACAATTTACTTATAATGATGAAAGCTCTTTAAGCGAAGGCACAGTAGAAATAAACATTTGTATTCATAAACATCTGTTATCACTGTTATATAGGTGTACAAATACAAAGTGAGTTGGATTCCAAGGATTTAGCAGTGGGTGCTTTTTCATAAAGGTGGTTATCTATTTGCTATTAGATATTCATCGTGGATATATATGTTTTTACATTCATTGACACTTGCAACAATCATTTATTGTGGATTAGTCCTGCCGTAATGGTTTCCATGTGTCTCATGCAAAGCCGAGTGTGAATTTTCCTCATCTTTTGGTGAGATTCTTGGTTGTCTCTTTTTGAAGAAGTCTGACACAAACACCACCTAGAAAAGGCAAATGAAATATAAGATCATCATTTGCAGTCAATTGTACGTCACTGATCACAATCTCACCAAATTCCTCCTCTAAAATTAACATGTAGGGAGAGAGCAGAACAGTGGGGAAATTGGATTAAAAACCGATTTCTGAAGAGGTGCATTTGAGGAGGATGGATAAGGCAAGGAAATATGCAATGAATACTGGTTTATATAGAAGGATTTTGTGGGTGACCACAGATGTTTACATTTAGTAGGTTGTAGTTAAGGTTGTTTAGGGTTTGCTTTGTTCTTATTGACCCGGGTATAGAATGCAAGTTAATCAGAACTATATAACAGTTACATCATTCTTTAAGGAGTTTAAAAAAAATGTTTGACAAGTATGAGGTAATGCACTTCAGCAAGACAAATTCTGGTAAGACACTGAGTAAATGACAGGGCCCTTGGAGCACTAATGTCAAAGATTCCTGGTGGTACTCTCCCAGAAAATAGCGACACAGGTGGATATGTAGTGAAGTAAGCATTTGGTACATTTGCTTTCATAGGCTGAACCACCACATTTAGGAGTTGGGACATCATATTGCAGCTGTACCAAACATTAGTTAGTCCATGTTTGGACTGGTCACTACACTCCAGGTGGCAATAGGGAGAATCCAGAAGAGATTCACCAGGATACTGACTGGAATAGAAGGTTGTAGGTATAAAAAGAGATTTGATGGGCACTTTTTCTCACTAGAATGAAGGCGGCTGAAGGACATGCATTGGATAGTTTCTTCTCCCCCCCCCTCGGCAGTGCAGTTAAGTCCAGAACTAAAGAGTACAGTTTTAAGATGAAAAGATAGACATTTATAGCATTAAATGGTTAGCTTTTATGCAGAGACAACAGTGGTCATCTGGAATGAGCTACCAGAGGCAGATTACTATGCAATGGTATTAGTCTATCTTCTGTATTTGGATAATACTTTGCTCGGGAAGTTCTAAAAGTATACAGGTCAAATGTGGATAAATGGGAATAGCATAGATAGATGCCACTCGGCAAAGATTAGGTGAGCCAAAAAGGCCTATTTGTGTGCTGTCTAATGTATGATTCTGTATTTGCATGAAAAGTGAATGGTGCTGGCAAGGATGAATATGGCATGGGGGGCAGTGTTAGCTGTGAGGAGGATGCTAGGAGACTGCAAGGTGACTTGGATAGGCTGGGTGAGTGGGCAAATGTTTGGCAGATGCAGTATAATGTGGATAAATGTGAGGTTATCCACTTTGGTGGCAAAAACAGGAAAGCAGACTATTATCTAAATGGCCGATTATGAAAAGGGGAGATGCAGCGAGACCTGGGTGTCATGGTACACCAGTCATTGAAAGTAGGCATGCAGGTGCAGCAGGCAGTGAAGAAAGCGAATGGTATGTTAGCTTTCATAGCAAAAGGATTTGACTATAGGAGCAGGGAGGTTCTACTTCAGTTGTACATGGTCTTGGTGAGACCACACCTGGAGTATTGCGTACAGTTTTTTTGGTCTCCAAATCTGAGGAAGGACATTATTGCCATAGAGGGAGTGCAGAGAAGGTTCACCAGACTGATCCCTGGGATGTCAGGACTGTCTTATGAAGAAAGACTGGATAGACTCGGTTATACTCTCTAGAATTTAGGAGATTGAGAGGGGATCTTATAGAAACTTACAAAATTCTTAAGAGGTTGGACAGGCTAGATGCATGAAGATTCTTCCCGATGTTGGGGAAGTCCAGGACAAGGGGTCACAGCTTAAGGATAAGGGGGAAATCCTTTAAGACCGAGATGAGAAATACTTTTTTCACACAGGGAGTGGTGAGTCTCTGGAACACTCTGCCACAGAGGGTAGTTGAGGCCAGTTCATTGGCTATATTTAAGAGGGAGTTAGATGTGGCCCTTGTGGCTAAGGGGATCAGAGGGTATGGAGAGAAGGCAGGTACGGGATACTGAGTTGGATGATCAGCCATGATCATATTGAATGGCTGTGCAGGCTCGAAGGGCCGATTGGCCTACTCCTGCACCTAATTTCTATGTTTCTATGAAATCGGTGACATTTTGGTTCAGGACCTTGCTTCAGACCTTTCTTTGGGTGGAAAGCAGTTTTAAATTTCAAAAAATGTTCTGACATGAGCCAAAACGTCATCTTATCCATGTTCTCCAGGGATGCTGTCTGACGTGCTGAGTTACTCCAGCATTTTGTCTTTCTAACGTGCGGTCCAGCAGTGGAGTACAGTAACAGAGGCAGTGATCTGTAAGTCATTATGTCCCGCACTTAGTCAGTCTCCATGTCCAGGATTTACTTAGCATGGGAAAGGCTGAAACCCAGCCATTGTATGGAGATTCTGCGACCATTTCTAAACAGACACACATTTATAATGTGTTCAGTGTTTTACTTTATATTTCCAGCAAATGTTGTATATTACTTTAACAATGTCTTTTTTGATGATAAAGCAACAAAGGAAGAACTTGTTTCAACTTACAACTAATATGGCTGCAAGGGCTCCTTCGATAAGTCCTGTTAACACGTCACTCCAGTGATGTTTGTAATCAGACACACGTGAAAGTCCCACGTAAACTGAAGTTGCAATTAAGGCAAACTGAAGGGTTGGACGCAGCAGCCTGGACCAATCGCCCACCATTCGTGCTTGCAGATAAAGCTGATGAAAAATGTAAATTCATGTTAAATGTTTGGATTTGTATTACAGAGTTATTAACAATATGAGCTTTGAGCTTTTTTGACAACAGAAACCATTTTTATTATGTGTAGGAAAAAACTGCAGATGCTGGTTTAAATTGAAGGTAGACACAAAATGCTGGAGTAACTCAGTGGGACTACACATCATCGCTGGAGAGATGGAATAGGTAATGTTTTGGGTCGATACCAGTCTGAGTTACTCCAGCATTTTGTGTCTACCATTTTTATTGATGGTTGTGCTTTAATCAATTTGGTCACTGAAACCATGTTTCTAGTATTCTACAATGTGTGATGAGGTTGTGTTTAGAATTTGTTTTTCACTGTTATTTTCACTCTTATTGAAGGCCTGGTTCTTAACTATGAGGAAAAACCTTTAAGGAAAATGCTTTTATTTTTAGGTCCATGGCAAACAATGCAAAGCATTAAAATCTGAAAAATAATTTTAATACCCCTGAGTTTTCATTAAATAAACTAATTAAACCTCTGTGACTGTTTCCTGCACTGTGCACATTACTAAAAGAAATATAATTAGCATCGTAGGATCTTGGGTGTAGTTAGAGTGCAATAAATTTCACCATCCTATAGTTTTTCCACAGCTAGAGGTTAATCACGTGGACTTGAGTATTAGCAGCCATTGGAGGAGGAGCAAGGTTCCTCAGAAGCAAGAGAGTTGTTTATCTTTATATTTCCAATTTGGCTGCAAGGACCTTTATAAGTATCACGCAAATCATGTTCCTTATGAAGGGCAATAAATTGAACTACGCTGTTTTTAAGAAAAACATAAATGACATTGGACTGATGAATAACATGTTTCTCCTGTTCCACCTCCCTTGTAATTTATTCCCTTCTCCAAAGACCCATGCAGAAAGAAGATTTCACAGCTGCTATAAACTTTCAAATGCCTTGGTACTAGCCCACAAATCAATGATTCTGAGCTTCACACATACATATACTGTGTGCAGAAATTACTCTAGCCTCATATAGCAACTCAAAAATGTTCACCCAATTTAATATAGATGTGGCATTAAACCAGGAAATGTCATGGTCTCTGTGTCTCAGCTACACAGGAGACAGCATGCTCATCTCCAAATAATTGTCTTTAATGATAAATGAACACTTATAACAGTGATTAATATTTGGTTTAACTAAAATGTCACCATGGAAAATAAATCTCTACCTAATCCTTATAGAACATTATCCCACAGCTGACATTCAAAACTGCACATTAATAATTCCTTCTGCTACACTTAAACCAAGGAGGCAAGTCCACTCTCCATGCATTTGGCAAAGTGTGAATGTTCTTCCTTCATTCTGCTTTCAACACAGATTCAGCACATCTGGCACTCAAAACATTACAGATTAAATTAAAATGAAATGTCTTATTTTCAATACTAAATGGTCAAATGAAGAAATGGAATTCTTGATTTAGAGCTGAATTAGGTACACTTCGTTCCCTTTACCATTTTGCTGCCATTTGTTAAGATTTTTTGGTTGGTGGCATATTCCTGCTCATCAATGATGGAAAGTCAAACAAACCATCCCCATTTCAACATGCATGTTATACTAAAAATGAATGGAGCCTTGACTAGAGGATTCAAGCAACATTCCAGAAATGTCCGTAAATGGAAAACTGGAAAGGATGTAACTCAGCAAAATTACATTCACCTGGGCTGTGTTACTGAGCAAACTACTGGAGCAGTAGCTGAAACTCTGGGTCCTGTGTAGGAAGGAACTACAGATGCTGGTTTAAACCGAAGATAGACAAAAAGCTGGAGTAACTCAGCCGACCAGGCAGCATCTCTGGAGAAAAGGAATGGGTGATGTTTCAGGTCGAGCCTGAAGAAGGGTCTTGCCCCAAAACGTCACCTATTCCTAAACCCTGGGTCCTTATGGGCTTCATCAGAACGTCTTAAAATATGTGTTTAGTGAGGCAGTTGGTGTGTTGTTTTCAATTTCCCCCTGTTTCATAATGTTGAAGGGTTATGCCCGTCCCACTTAGGAAACCTGAATGGAAATCTCTGGAGACTTTGCGCCCCACCCAAGGTTTCCTTGCGGTTCCCAGAGGTTTTTGTCAGTCTCCCTAATGGTCGAAAGTGGTTTCCGTTTTAAAAATCGGTAATTTTTTAGTCGAAGCCGGTTGCGATGCTAGTTGAAGGTGGTTGCCGGAGGACAAAAACCTCCGGGTACCTCCGGGAACCGCACGGAAACCTTGGGTGGGGCGCAAAGTCTCCAGAGGTTTCCGTTCAGGTTTCCTAAGTGGGACAGGGGCATTACTGAGCTCTGAGATGCATGGGGTATCTGGATATCCTAGTGTATGATCCGCAAAAAGTCAGTAAGTAGCTGCAGCAAGTAATTAGGAAAGCCAACAGAATGTTATCAGTTTGTTGCTGGAGAAATTGAATATACAAAAGGCAGATCTGGGGAGTGGGAAAAGCAATTGTACTTTAGTTCTACAGGACATTAGTTAAACAACTAGCTTGCATTTTTTCCATGTGACCTCGTGGGTTTCCTTTGGGTGCTCCATTTTCCTCCCACATCCCAAAGATCTGTGTGTTTGTAAGTTAATTGGTCTCTGTGAAATCACCCCTTGTGTGTACGGAGTTTATTGAGAAAGTGGGATAATACAGAACTAGAGTGAACAGGTGATTAATGGTTGGTGTACACTCATTGGGCCAAAGGGCTGTTTCCATGCTGTATCTCTAAACTAAACATTTGCAGCATTGTGAACAATATTGACCATTATTTTAAAGAAGCAATTCCAAGAAAGCTTATAAGATTGAAATCCGGAATTATCTTTTGAGGAAAGGTTTGATTGGCAAGGCTTGTATTTTCTACATTGCAGGGTGCTGGAGTCATACAGCACGGAAACAGGACCTTCGGCCCATCTCGTCCATGCCAACCAAGATGCCCTATCTAAGCTAGACTTGATTGGAGCATACAAGTTGCTGACAAGTTGCATTTTTTTAAAGTAATTTGTGGAAGTAGAACATTTAAAACGTGTTTAAATTAAAACGTGATTAAACATTAAAACACAGCAACCTCCATATTTTGCTCACGGCATTCAAGGAGGGAACTTCAGCTCAGCGAGTCTGTGCTGATTCATGGAGCAATCCCATTCCTCACTAGTTTTACCTGGGCTATTCTTCCCACATGCCCATTGACACCCCCCCCCCCCCCCCTCCCCGTCTCCCCCAATCAGCTACTTGGGGAAGTTTGCAGTGGCCAATTATCCAACCGAGACCGCACTTCTTTGAGAGGTGGACGTGGAAAACCAGAGCAATCGGAGGAAATTCAAGGAGGAATCAAAGGTCACTGGAGCAGTGAGGGGTCAGCTCTACTGTAGAACCATACAGCACAGCAACAGACCCAACGGCCCACAATTTTGCACCAAACATGATGCTAAGTTAAACTAATCTCTGCCTGTACATGATCTATATCCCTCCATTCCCTGCATATCCATACCTATCTTAGACACCACTATCATATCTGCCTCAAAAACCAACTCTGGCAGCACGTTCTAGGCATCCACCCTTCTCTGTAAAATAAATTGGCCCATACATTTCCTTATGTCCTCTAAAAATGACTTAGTAACTCTAACCCGCTGAGTTACTCCAGCATTTTGTGTTCCATGCAAGATTCCAGTATCAGCATCGTTGTGCCTCCATTTTAAAACTACGCACTTTAGTATTTGACATTTGCACCCTGGGAAAAAATACATCTACTGTCTACAGTATCCATTCCTCTCATAATTTTATAAACCACTGTGCCGCACATTGATTTAATAGAAAGCCACGTCAGAACAATTTATTTCAACTGGTATTGAAGCTCAAACCATTGGTCATCAAACATAATTCCCAACGACTAATTGTGCAAAATGTTATATTAAATCTGTGACACTTTGTCATCAAGTTTAGCAGCAAAATTCTGCTGGGTGACACCAAATGACGTTCTGCAGATGTGCCACAAGATGGTGCCGAAGTGTCTGATAGTTGAATCCACGCAATATCAAGTTTTAAAAATCAATCTTTCTGTTGGGACAACCAGACAATATACATCTGGACAAAGTACTGAGAACAAAGAGTACTAATGTTTGGGCTAAAGGGCCTGTCCCACTTGGACGACCTAATCCATGAGTTTAGACCCTCGATGAGTTGAAAGAAATGTCAAGGTCGTGTTGACTCGCCGAAGTAAAAGACCTCCTACGACCCCCCCCTCTTTCACACCTAAGACCAACTACGACTAGCTACGAGTGGAAAATGATCACGCTAAAATGATGTCATGTTTGCATTTTATTTCTCAGGTCAGTTACTGACCCACGTCTATCTACGACTACCATCACGACCTACTACGGCCTACCTACGAGTTTCCATGCCAACCTTTTTTTTACTCGTGGACATTTTTTATCAGGCTGGAAAAAACGCCGCGACCTACTTGAGGCCACGAATACACGAGCATGAGGAAGAGTTACGAAGACCTCCTACGACCTTGTGGCGACCATGCTGCGAGTATGAGTCAAGGGCAAACTCGGCAGAGGTCACCAATTAGGTCGTTAAAGTGGGACAGGGACTTTAGGCAAAACAATGTTTTTTTGTTAATTCTGCTAAAGTTAAACACAATTTAAAAATATTTGGAACATTTAATTTACACTAACTTCCTCGGGTCAGTGTACAGCTTCAAACCAACAACAAACATCTGTGTATTTATAATTCTCTAAATGTACTGAAATTTCAGAGTGCTGACAAAGCAGATGTTGAGTCATAATGGGAAAAAAAGTTCAGGCTAGGATATATATATATGATGGTCAAAGATTTAATGATTTTGTTTAAAGAGAGTTAAGTAATATGGAAAGCTGTCAAAATAACCATACAAATAACCATATAACAAATACAGCACGGAAACAGGCCTTCTCGGCCCTTCCAGTCCGTGCCGACCATTTATTTTCCCCTAGTCGACCATTTATTTTCCCCTAGCCGACCATTTACTTTCCCCTAAAATGTGGGACAAATGATACAGTGAAGACAAAAGAACATAAAGTGCATGCTGTTGCACAGATTTGAGTGTGGTTGTAGAGGCAGAAGAGACAATGAAGTGATTAGTAGATAACAGTAGGATTTGAACTTGTTGGGGTGCAGAGAAACTGTTTGGCTCAGGTGAAAGGAGACTCAATGTAATGCAAGGTAGGATGTGGGCAGCACAACTTGGATGCTGCTGCTTACAAACCAGCGGCAGGAATATTGATGATTTCTCTAACTTCAAGCAACCCTTGCATCCCCTCTCTCTCCATCCTTCCCCCAGCCTAGTTATCATATTAGTTTCATTGTTGTCCTGTTCAGTTTCACTGTATTACTAGTTATCACCTAGCCAACAGCTATCAATGGTCCATAGCCGGCCCCACCTTTCCTTGATCATCGGTACTTTTTGCATATCTTTCATTTATTTGTTCTATATCTCTCTGTATCAACATCCATATCTCTTGTTTCCCTTTCCCCTGACTCTCAGTCTGAAGAAGGGTCTTGACCCGAAACATCACCTTTTCTATTTCTCCAAAGATGCTGCCTGACCCGCTGAGTTTCTCCAGCATTTTGTATCTACCTTTGGCTGCTACAGTGTCTTTACAGATGTGAGGCTTGTGGTAACAGAGTTGGTCAAGTTTTAACACGAAGAGTGTGAGGTGATGGTAGAGGCAGATGGACAACTGTACGTAACTCAATTGAAAAAAACCCGTCCTTAACGAGTTTCAGCGTTATAATGATTTCCACCAGTTTGCTCACAAACCAAGTGCAGATTTCACAATGCACCACACATGGTTCAAATTAATCTGCTAGTTTCAAAACTCAAATATTGTGCTCCAAAGTCGTTTACTAGCCCTGCATTCTATCATACTGTGATCGGTTGTTGAAGCTGACATGAAATATTTCACCTAGTTTAATTATCCAGTTTGAAATTGCGATCAAACGAGCAGAACTAAGACTTGCACTTTGGAAAATCTATACTAACAGATTAATAGAGTTGAACTGAAACAGGCACAAGGGATTACATAGAAACATAGAAACATAGAAAATAGGTGCAGGAGTAGGCCATTCGGCCCTTCGAGCCTGCACCGCCATTCAATGTGATCATGGCTGATCATCCAACTCAGTATCCCGTACCTGCCTTCTCTCCATACCCCCTGATCCCTTTAGCCACAAGTGCCACATCTAACACCCTCTTAAATATAGCCAATGAACTGGCCTCAACTACCTTCTGTGGCAGAGAATTCCAGAGACTCACGACTCTCTGTGTAAAGATTCATGCTGATTTTTGCTTGTTAACTATACCAAACTATTATCATGAAATTAAACAAAAGTGCTTACAATGTACATAGTTTATAAATGTCAAATTAGTCTTATCGCTATCCTAATGTGCTTTTTGTCCAGCCATCATTTACTCCTCCTTCTCTGTGGCCTTTTTAAAAGTTCAGGCAGATCGTGCAAAATAACATTCAGCTCCAATTACACTTGCATGGAACACATAAATAAATTCAGCCATTAAACGCACACCAATAAACTTCACAAGTTTTCAAACTCTTAACATTTTGGTGGGGGAGGGGAGAGGGGCGAGGGGCTTTAACATTTAATCAAAATGGGACCTAAAGAAATTGACATTTTTGAGACCTAACAGAGCAATTCAACTCAAACGACATAACCTTGAACATACGGCAATATTTCTATCAGAGCTTCTTTTAATTACGTCTGGCTAGTCTTTGATTCCAGTTCAACCAATGTGAAAATATTGCTTTACATTACTAGGGATAAAGTTATTTACAGATTGTGGCCTCTTTAGCGCATGTTTTTCAATGCTTGGAATGCACGTAATTACACTTTTGTACATTTTTTAAATTATTTTCACCAGGAAAATTGATCAGTGCAATTCACCTACTCAGTTTCACATGATGTCATCAGTACAAACCACATTCATGACCCAGCCCAAAACATGGTCTGAAGAAGTGTCCCGACATGAAACGTCATCTATTACTTTTCTCCAGCAATGCTGCCGGATCCGCTGTTATTCCAGCATTTTGTGTCTATCTTTGGTGGAACCCAGCATCTGTGGGTCCTTCCGACACACACGGCCTATCCATGTTCTCCACAGATGCTGCCTGATCCTCTGAGTTACTCCAGCACTTTATGTCTTTCATTGTTAAACCAGCATTTGCAGTTCCTTATGTCAATACATTTCTTAACGTTGGAATTGCTGCAAAATGTCTAACTCACTAATTTCTCACATTGTAAAAACCACACGGGGAGCCATCAAGGGGTTTTAGTAAAGTATTCTTAAGAGGGCATTGTATTTGTTTTGCTTTTTAATTGTGCTGATTTAAATCTGTCCAATCTCTGCATTGTAGTGTTGGAGATTGTTCAAAACAGCAGACAATTGAAGGCAAGTATGTTGGTCATTATATTGCAAGAATAAATATGTTTTCTGACAATTACACAGGGACTGGAGAACTAAAATTCTGGGCCATTTTGTTTCCAAAAGGAAGGACATGCCTACTATATAGAGATAAGGCAAAGAAAATTCAGCAGTGATTTCTAAGATAGCGAGTTCGTCAGAAGAGGAAAAGCCTCTATCTAACCTGCCTTTGCCCAGGAAGCTTGGCCTCTTAGAAACATAGAAACATAGAAAATAGGTGCAGGAGTAGGCCATTCGGCCCTTCGAGCCTGCACCGCCATTCAATGTGATCATGGCTGATCATCCAACTCAGTATCCCGTACCTGCCTTCTCTCCATACCCCCTGATCCCTTTAGCCACAAGTGCCACATCTAACGCCCTCTTAAATATAGCCAATGAACTGGCCTCAACTACCTTCTGTGGCAGAGAATTCCAGAGACTCACCACTCTCTGTGTAAAGAATGTTTTCCTCATTTCGGTCCTAAAGGAATTCCCCCTTATCCTTAGACTGTGACCCCTTGTTCTGGGACCTTCTTCTTTGAGAGTTTAGAAGAATGAAAGGTCATCTTATTGAAAAGTACTAAATTCAGAAAGAGGACTGTGATGAAAATCACACGGTCCAGAGGGTGGTGAACCTTTAGAATTCTCTTTCGTGAGGTCTGTGGAGGGTCACTCCCCAATACATTTAAAGCAAATAGCAATGGATTTCTGGCATGTTAAATGATCAAGAGATCCAGGGAGAGGACAGGAATATAGTGCTGAGGTAATAAGTTGCCTGCTTAAGCTCCCTGCACAGAGATCTGGCAAGATTATACAGATATAAGATTTAAAAGGTGATCTCTGCAGACAGCTACCCTTGAAAATCATGAACGTGCACATTAGCGCATCAAAACAGGAACATACCACAGCCTTGCTTTCAGAGGTATATTTAGCCAATTTTTAAAGTTCTTTTTAAGCCAATGCCCCGATTGGATATTAGAGCAAGTAACAGCACATACTGGGATGCAGCTATCTTTGTAGCATCAATTTCTAATCTTCTACAATAAGTTTGAAAGTGAAACTGCTCTTTATCATTCTTGAAAATCTGTAAGCACAAGATTTCTCTTCCCAAATACTCTGAGGCTGATTGTGAACACTTTATCATTGCTCAGCTGACATCTGGTAAAGTTCTATAAACCAGAGCCTTCGTGACTAAAGCAACTAATGCATCGAGTAGCATAAATATAACTCCATATATGAAGCAGGCTTCAACAATGGTCTAAGTACAGGCGATTAATACTAATGTCCTTGTAGGGAAGTGGAGCGGTGGATTTAAACTTTTGCTGCAGAAGAAATGGTGAATGGAGCAGATACAGACACAGTTTAGTTTAATTTATAATTGTCACGTGTACTGTGGTACAATGAAAAGCATTTTGTTGTGTGCTATCCAGTCAACAAGACTGTAAAACATTTAGTGCAAGGTAAAGTCCGATAAAGTCTGTTAAAGATAGTTCAAAGGCCTCCAATTAGGTAGATGAGAGGTGGCATATTGAGATGGGAGGGGCATATTGAGATGGGAGGGGCATATGGTGACAGTGCACAGTGAACCTCTGATAATTGCCTTCTGATTGTTTGGAATTCCTGATGGTTCAGTATCAGGCTAACCCGTCGGACGGGATTGTGGCCCAGTGGTCACGAATGCAGCCAGGCCCAGGGTCTGGACTGCGGGCTAGGTGTGTGGCTGGAGCCTGCAATGGCATCCAGAACACCAAGTGTCATAAACGCAGATAGGTTTGCAGCCGTGTGTTTGCCACTCACTTTAAACTCCCTGGGTTCACTGGAAGATTTATAATACAGTTGTGTAACAAATCTAAACAAGCAACCTGTGCGACCAATACAAAGAACACTGTGGTACAGGATGCTGATGAAATAGCAGAAGAACTGGGAGGAGAGCCCCACCTGGCATCTCAATCTTGTTCTGTCGCTCAGTAAGAGCATAACCTGGCCTCAGTTCCACATTCCTGCCTGCTTTCAAAACCCTCAACGCCCCTAGAGACTCAAAGTCTGCCACCCAAGTATACAATGACTCAGCCTCTCAATCCTCAGGAGCTGACAGTTCGCTGCCCTCAGAGAAGAAAGTCATCTCATTTCTACTTTAAGCAGGCAACCCCTTTATTCTGAAACTGTGAAACCTAATTTGTTAAGATCTGCACCCAGCACATGGCGACACTTGTGTACTGTCTAGGTTGTATGCAAAAGCCGAGCTACGTGTGACAATCATTCATTCAGTTGTAGATTCCTCACCAGGGGAAACATCCTCTCTCAACATCAACCCAACCAAGCTCCCACAGAATGCTTCAATAAAAACCACAATGACCACATGCACACCCTTTCCTCATGAGACAACCACTTCATCCAAGGAATTATCCTTGTGAATAATCTCAGAACCCCACGCCCGTATATCGCTCCCTAACTGATATCACATACACTTAGTTCCACAAATGCTGTTCGTCACGGTGCTTCTGGTATTTTCTGCTAGGATTATTTCTATTTAGCAAGAAGGAGTAGTAGAACACCAATATTCTATATGCGAATACGTTTTTATCAATAGAATGCAGAAAAAGGAGGAAGAGAATGATAAAATATGGAGACCTGATTTGGTGGATCAATATACATGGTTACAAATGAGATACTTAAGAAATTATACAGTTAGGTGGTAAAAGAAACTCATTACTATTTTGACATTAATTTTAGATACTTAAATTTTGGCAAGTCCAAAATAATAAGAGTAGTTTGAATTCAGATTTAACTCATGAAGCTCAAAGCTTCCTCTTGGCAGAGTCACTGTACACAAGCCCCTTACTAGGAACATCGATTTTATAATATGAAGATTATCTTCGCAGCAGATCACAAACGAGTACCGTCCTTTTAGACAGGACATTAAATTAGTGAAAAAAACAAACTGCTCAAAGAAGAGACACAAAATGCTGGATAGAGTGGATGTGCAGAGGATGTTTCCACTAGTGGGACAGTCTACGACTATAGCCTCAGAATTAAAGGACATTCTTTTCGGAAGGAGATGAGGAGAAATGTCTTTAGTCAGAGGGTGGTGAATCTATGGAATTCTTTGAACAGAAGGCTGTGGAGGCCGCCAGTGCATATTTTTAAGGCAGTGATAGATAGATTCTTGATTAGTACAGTGTCAGAGGTTATGTGGAGAAGGCAGGAGAATGGGGTTAGGAGGGAGAGACAGATCAGCCATGATTGAATGGCATAGACTTGATGAGTCGAAAAGCCTAATCCTACTCCTATCACTTATGACTTTATGACCCTTTGACTTCCATTTTCCAGCCCCCCACTCCCTCATCCTTACTCTGTCTGTTCAACTGCTAGAAGAACAATGAATCAAGAAGCACCCATGAAGGCAAAGGGATGGTCATGTTTCAGATCAATACCCTGCATCAGGACTGAGTATAGAGGAAAGATAGCTGGTATAAAGAGGTAAGAGGGAGGGCTGAGCAGAGGCTGGTAGTTGATAGATGGAACAAGATGGGTGGGGTGGGGGGGAGGGGGGGGGGGGGGTAATGACAGGCAGATAGAATCAGGTGGAGAGGGATTGGGTGAGGTGAACCAACAGAGAAGAAAACCACATAGATATGTGGGTGATGGGCAGAAGGTAGTGAGGCTACGAAACAAGGGGGGGGGGGGGAAGGATGGAAAATTTGTACAAAGGGAGAAGAAAATCTGTCAGTGGTCTGGTAGGAATGATAAAGGAACACATGCCTTGTGGGTTGCTTGAAGTTGGAAAATTAAATGTGAGGTGTGAGGTGCTGTCCTTTCAATTTGCGTTTGGCCTCACCGTGGTACCGTAGAAAGCCAAGGACAGTCAGGTTAATGCGGGAATGGAAGGGGAGTTGAAGTAACATGCCACCAGAAGCTAAAGCTGACCATTGCGTTCAGACAACAGGTACTCTGCAAAATGCTCGGTCTCGCCGAAGCCACATCGCATACACTGAATGCAATAGACCAGGTTAGAGGAAGTAGCAAAACAACCTTATTTTCAGAAGACAGGCTAACATAAGTTTATAACTCATAGGAGCAGAATGAGGTAATTTGGCCCATTGAGTCAGCTCCGTCATTCAATCATGGCTGATCTATCTTTCCCTCTCAACCCCATTCTCCTGCCTTCTCCCCATAACCAATGACATCCTTACTAATCAAGAATCTGTCAATCTTCACCTTAAAAATACTCAATGACTTGATCTCCATAGCCATCTGTGGCTGCTCCCAGAAGAAATTCCTCCTCATCTCCTTTAGGTAGTAAATAGTGCAGAAAAAGTATAGAGATCAGCGAAGAGATATGTAGAGCAGGAATATAAACAAATTATCTGCAGCTAATGGGATACAACATAGATTGTGATAATTTCTGTTCTGGTAAATATGTTTGTAATATCTTTGTAAATATGTTTGCTTTCCCCATTCAGTTTTAAATATTTTTTGTTAAATAATATTGATCAGATCTCTTGACAAAGTTTGATACAAGTGTTGACAAAATGCATTTGATTTTCAGTTTAGGCTGATCCAGTTTATATTGAAGGTGGTGAATGCATGGAATGTACTGATCAAAGATGTGGTGGAAGTGGAGATTGAATAGACAACTGGATTAGGCCAATGAGAAGTATATTTGTTTTCGCAACCACGACAACAGGATTCTCGTCTTGACTTCCCTGTGTTAATTACAATTGGGTGTGAACACAAAACTATTTAGAGAGGATCACAAATTTCTCCTCACATGGTGTAAAAATGGAAGTTGTGTAATTATCATTGCTACCAAATTCATATCTTGTAGTTGATTCATATGCAAGTCTCCTTCTTATGGAGCCTGGCGAGACAGCTAGAGTAAGTGTAGACATCACATGAGTCCTGACATGTCAGTGGTTAATGACACCAAATGGTATATCATTTGATTAATTGTTTTCTTTCCATGACCCGCTTCCTGTATTAACAAGTCTGTTTAAAAGAAATATATATTATTTTCTGATATAGGGGCATTGCTGGTAAGGTCACCAATCATTGCCCATCCCGAATTGTCCTTGAAAAGGTGGTAGTGGACCATCTTCTTGCACGATTACAGTCCTTCTTGTGAAGATCCTCCCGGAGTGATGTTTAGCAGAGAGGTCCACGATTTAGACCCATGACAATGAATGACTGGCCTCCGGGTCCAAATGCTTTTGGAAGGAATCCAAGGGATGCAGGGGCGAAAATCCCGGACAGCTCCCCCCCCCCCCCCCCCCCCGCCTGTTTTGAGAGGTGGGAGACAATCCCCCCCCCCATTTTTTGTAATCTGGATTTTAAAAATTGGTGAAATCTCCGCTTTCCCTGATTGGGGGTGGGACTGATGATCGAGGGCGCCGATTGGATGAGAGAGACGTCGGTCAGCAGGCAATGGGGGGGACCATGATGATTCAGCGCAATGATTGGGATCATAGGCAGAAGTAGGAGGGCGGTCTGAGGATAGAGCGTGGTGATTGAAGGAGGGAGACGTCCATGGAGGAAAGATCAGTGGAGCTTGAATTGGCCCGTTCGCGGGGCTTTTCACTGCCCGACCCGGCGCAGCCAGGATCTTCCATCGCCCCGCTGTCAAATTGCTGCATTGAGGCGATCGAGGCTCCCGATGTTGACCCCCCATCAGGGGATGGAAGGCCCCGTGAACGGGCCAATTCAAGCCCCACGATTCGGGGCGGACGAACCTGCTGTTGCTGGAGTTTGGTCACCAACCAGGTCAGCTCCCGATTTTACCGTCCACAGCAAAAATACTAGACGGGGCCCACGGCCGAAGACTCGAATGTGTGCGCGCGGCCGCCAATAAATTGTGTCCCCCCCCCCATGTTTTGACAGTGATTTCCCTGCCTGGTGGGATGTTATCCCATGTGACTGCTACCTTTGTCTATCTTGGTGATTTACATTCACCTGGGAACTACAGGCCAGTGATTCTAACATATGTGGTTGGAAATTTACTAGAGAATATTCATAGGCATAAGATATACATGTATTTAGATAGACATGGGCTGATATGGGAAAGTCAGCACAGTTTTGTACGTGGGAGAACGTGTCTCAGTTCTGAAGATGTAACTCCAAAAAGGTTGATGAGGGCAGAGCTGAAGATGTTGCCTATGGTTTTCAGTAAGACATTTGACAAGGTTCCGCATGGTAGGCTGCTCTAGAAGGTTAGATTGCATGGGATCTAGGGAGAGCTAGCTGACTGGATAGAAAATCGGCTACATAGAAGGAAGGAGAGGGTGATGTTAGATTGTTTTTCAGACACAAGACCTGTGACTAATGGTGTTCCTCAAGGATTGGTGCTTGATAGCCCATTGCTATTTGTGGTTTATATCAATTATTTGGATAAGAACGTACAAGGCATGATGAGTAAGTTTGCACTAAAGTGGGTGGTATTTCAGATGACAAAGATAGTTATCAAAGGTTGCAACACAATCTTGATGAATTGGGCAAGTGAGCAGAGGAATGGTTCGAGTTTAATGCAGATAAATGTGAGGTATTGCATTTTGGGAAATCCAACCAGGGCAAGATCTTCACAGTAAATGGCACGGCTCTAGGGAGTGTTGTAGAGCAGAGTAGTGCAGGTACATATTTCCTTGGAAGTGAAAGAAGATGCGAGGCTAAAGTTGGAGCATTGCGTTCAGTTGTGGTCACCTTGCTGTCGGAAAGATGATGTTAAGCTGGAAGGGGGTGCAGAGAATATTTGAGGGTGTAGCCAAGACTTGAGGGCCTGAGCTATTGGAAGGGGTTGTGCAGGATAGGCCTGTATTCCTTGAAGCAAAGGAGAATGGGAGGTGATCTTATAGAGGTGTACAAGATCATGAGATGCGATAGATTCAAAGTATTTTATCCAGAGTAAGGGAATCAAGAATCAGAGGACGTCCAGTAGGCTTATGAGAGGGGAAATATTTAATGGGCAAATTTTCCACACAAAGTGTGGAGGGTGAATGGAATGAGTTGCCGGTAGTTGAGGCAGACTCTATAACAACATTTAGAAAACATTTGGACAGATATATGGATCGGAAATGTTTAGAAGGATATGGGCCAAATGCAGGCAGGTGGGACTAGTGTAGATGGAGCACCTTTGTGATGGACAAGCTGGGCTGAAGGGCCTGTTTCCATGCTTTATGACTCTATGGCATGTGGTGTTTGTAGATGCTGGTGGCATTTGTTTTATAAATAACTTATACTGCAGCTGGTTTTACACTGGGAGCAGAGGAAATGATTGTTTAGGATAGTGAGCTGCCTTGTCCTAGACACTGTAGGTTCTTGAATTGTTGGACTTGCACTCATCCAGGAAAGTTGAGAGTGCATCCGACATGTTGTGATGATGAGCGGCTTGTAGATGGTGGACATGGGTATCAGGCAAGTCCGTCACTACAGGGCACACAGCTTCTGACCTGCTCTACCAGCCACGGTAGTCCATTTGACCTCTGTTAACACATAACAAAGACCAAGCCCGCATTTGTTGAGGCAAGAAAACGTTCATTCTGAAAAGCATCATTATATATTTGCGAGCAGCAGATGCTATGATTGGAATAGCATGAGCTATAGTGGATTTGTTTATCTTCTAAATGTATCTTGTGTTCATTTGATCCGTGCTTTTCCAGGATGCTATGAGTAATACCAGAAAGATCTCTCTTTACAAAGTGTCCAATATGCTATTTTAAAAGCGTCCTTCAGTATAGTTCAAGGTTCTTGACATTAGATAGCTACAAAGTGTACTGCTACGACTGAAATAAGAACTTTCACAATGAACCCCGCAACTGATCAATGATCCAGTTAATGATGGAAAATGAGCAATTCTAATGTCAGTTTGTTTTGATCTTGCAGCACAGAGGGAGGCAGGGTTAGAGAAGGAGACCAGGGGCATTGCCAACATCTGCTCCTTGGCAATACGTCTCTTGGCTTCCTTTATGACTCCTACCCTGGCTTGAGTTGACTTGCTGGCTCTGGACAGAAAAGGTAGCCGGGAATCTGACGTGGCACAGGATCCCCTGTCCGGTCCAGTTGGCCGGTGTTTGTTTTACTCTGGGGTGTACAAAAGCAAGTTAGCAAAGCAATTTCTAAAGGAGACAGCAAATAAATTACTCGGTGTTCAGCAAATGTATCTGTGTTCATTTGATCTGTGCTTTTCCAGGATGTTGTAAGTAATACCTTTTGTATTTTTAAATACAAAAGGAGACTCACCCTGTTTTAGAGACATGTGGCTGGAAATTTCAGCTCACTACCCACACCTCATTAAACTCATTACTCGCACCTGAATAGATACATGGATAAGAAATGTTTAGCAGGATATTGGCCAAACACAGGCAGGTGGGACTAGTATAGATGGGTCTCCTTGGTCGGCATGGGCAAGCAGGGTCGAAGAGCCCGTTTTCATATTGTATATGACTTTATAGCTCGTATAGTCCCATTCAAAGAAAGGTTATTAAACATTAACTCCACAGCTGCTGCCTGAGCCACTGG
Organism: Raja brachyura; assembly: GCA_963514005.1. The sequence continues at coordinate 62,910,609 of OY740781.1, forward strand.
ATATTCGCAATATTTCACAAAATTATTAACAGTCGCAAGGGCTTAACAGACTCGGCCACTGGTGTGGCTTGATTGGATGTTCAGATTCATAATGCAAATTCCAACGTAATTTGGACTGGATCAGGGATCCTGGCATCCAGGAGGACAATCCCCAGCAGCTCCGACCGGTGTCGACGGGACTGTCTGAGAGAATGCAGGTCCCAGTAACAGTGTTATGAGGAATAATGTCTTTAGCCAGAGGGTGGTGAATCTGTGGAATTCATTGCCAGACAGCTGTGGAGGCCAAGCCATTGGGTATTTTTAAAGCAGACACTTATAGGATTAGAAAATGCGTCAAAGGTTACAGGGAGAAGGCAGGAGAATGGCATTGAGAGGTAAAAAATAGATCAACCATGGAGCAGACTCAATGGGCCGAATGGCCTAATTCTTCTCCTATGTCTTATTTTAGTTTAGTTTTGAGATACAGCGCGGAAACAGACCCTTCAGCCCACCGAGTCCGTGCTGGCCAGCGATCCCCGCACACCATCGGCATCCTAAACACACTAGGGACATTTTGTTATTTTACCAAGCCAATTAACCAACAAACTTGAAAATATAAACTAAAATGCTGGAGTAATTCAGCGGGACAGACAGCATCTCTGGAGAGAAGGAATGGGTTGAGGCCCTTCTTCAGCCTTCAGCAAACAAACTTGTATGCCTTTGGAGTGCGGGAGGAAACCAGAGCACCCAGAGAAAGCCCATGCAAGTAACGGAGAGAATGTACATACACCATACAGACAGCACCCGCAGTCAGGATTGAACCCGGATCTCTGGCACTGTGAGGCAGCAACTCTACCACTGCGTCACCATGTCTTATGTTCTGAGGGAGAGCAGGCAGGCAGGAACTAGGCAGAAGTGAGCCCTTGAGGTCAGGGTTGTACATCCTTTTTTAAACATGGTGCTGGATTTCCCCAGAGGTAATCAGCACTGGCTTGATCAGGGAACAGAACCTGTTGTTAGTTCCCTTATTTGGACTGAGGAAATGAAACAGATTCACTTGAACTTCTGCCCCATATTTGTCCTTCAGTGATGTTTGATGCAATTTGCAGATGTTTGTCAGTACACACCTGACACCAGCTTGGTTCTAGAATAATGCCTTTAATAGCTTAAAAGCAAGTACTACAGATCTATAACCCAAACAGAAAATGCTGGAAAAATCCAGCACATCTGGCTGAATCTGTAAGAAGAGAAACAGATGAAAGATTTCATGTCACAAAACCTGTCTGGCTCTACTCCAGCTTGAATAAACCTGACCAAGTGTGTTCCACTTGAAACAGTGACTGTTTCTTTTCTCACAGATAAGACCTGACTTGCAGAGATTTTCAGGCAGTTTCAGTGTTTATTTTAGATTTGCAGAGGTTGCAGGTTTGTTTACTTTCTCTTACAAATACCTCCCACAAACTCAGAGAGGATTAGAATTGACAGCACTGGTTCAGATACCCATGAATGTATGACAGAAACTTTAGTGATACTTATAAAGTGCCAAATTACCTTGTTGAAATCAAGGATTTAAAAAATCACAACTCTGTAGGTTTTAAGATTGTTTTGAATAAGAGCTGGACTTTTGGGAAGGTAATAAATGAGTGTAATGCAAACCACGTTATTAGGCAGGAGCTCCGGAGGGTCCACTGGGGGGGCAATTGTTATTGCGTAAGTCCACATCTGACGTGGGAGTTGTTTAAAATTCCAGTTGATCAAAGTTCAGAACTGGCATCTTCCAGAAATAAGGAGGGATAAAGATGGCAAATGCTGGGAATCATAGATGAGCAAAGAGGATGTAAATATGGTCAAAAGGAAATATAAGGAAGCATATGCAAGGTTTAAGAGGATGGAATCAGACAGGGCCTTTGAAAAATATGAAGAAAGCAGGAAAGAACACAAGCAGGGGTACACAAAATGCTGGGGAAACTCAGCGGGTGCAGCAGCATCTATGGAGCGAAGAAGATAGGCAACCTTTCGGGCCGAAACCCTTCTTCAGACTAATGGAGGGTGGGGGGAGGCAAGGGGAAGAAAGGAAAAAGGAGGAGGAGCCCGAGGGCTGAGGGAGAGGTAGGAAGTGGAGGAGACAGCAAGGGTTAACAGAATTGGGAGAATTCAATGTTCATGCCAAGAGGATGCAGACTCCCCAAGCGGAATATGAGGTGCTGTTCCTCAAATTTGCGGTGTTGCTCACTCTGGCCGTGGAGGAGGCCCAGGACAGAGAGGTCGGATACGGAATGGGAGGGGGAGTTGAAGTGCTGAGCCACCGGGAGGTCGGGTTGGTTATCGATCGCCAAGCCTCCGCTTGGTCGCACCTAATAAGATCAGCTGGCATCTGGAGCAGTGGATGCAATAGATGAGGTTGGAGGAGGTGCAGGTTAACCTCTGTCGGACCTGGAAGGACTGCTTGGGTCCTTGAAAGTAGTGGAGGGGGAGGTAAAGGGACAAGTGTAGCATCGCTTGCGGTTGCAAGGGAAAGTGGACGGGGAAGGGGTGGAGCGGGAGGGAAGGGAAGAATTGACAAGGGAGTTGCGGAGGGAGCAGTCTTTGCGGAAGGCAGACAGGGGGTGGAGATGGGAAGATGTGGCAAGTGGTGGGGTCACGTTGGATGAACACAAGCACGTGATTAGAAGGGCCAAAAGGGGACATGAAATAGCTCTGGTAAATTGGATTAAATAAAATCCCAAATCTTTCTATACATAGATTAAAAACAAGAGGGTAACAAAGGAGAGGGTTGGACCGCTCAAGAATAAAGAAGGGAATTTGTACTTAGAGCCTGGGGAAGTAGACAAAGTACTAAGTTGGTGCATTTGGTTTCACCAAGGAGAAGGACATGGAGGACAGTGAGATTGGTATGAAGAATAATTATGTGCAAGAGCAGTTTGAGATTAAGGAGGAAGTGTTGGGGCTCTTGAAGAGCATTAAGGTGGACCTGATGGGATTTTTACCAGGTCATTGAGAGATGCAAGAGAGGAGATTGCAAGAGCATTGATGAAGATCTTTGCATCTCCTCTAGCCACAGGCTAGGACCTGGAGGACTGGAGAGTAGCTAATGTATTTTCTTAGCTCAGAGGTGAAGTAGAGAGAATACAGGAAATTAGAGGCCAGCGAGCCTCACATCAGTGGCATGGAAGCTATTGGAGAGAATTCTTTGGGATAGTAGTTGCTCCCATTTGAAGAAAATTGGGCTAAATAAGGACAATCAGCATGGCTTTGTAGCCAGCATGTCATGTTTTATTAACTTGAACAGGTTTTTTGAGGAAATGACAAAGATAATCAATGAGGGTGGAGCAGTGTATGTTTTCTACATTAATTTTAGTAGGACATTTGATAAAGTCCCCCATTTAGGGTGATGTAAAAGATTAAGATGCACTCGATTAATGGTTTAGTTTAGAGATACAGCGTTGAAACAGACTGTTCGGCCCACCAAGTCTGCGCCACCCAGCGATCCCTGTACGTCAGCACTAGGTATGACTTACAATATTTACCAAAGCCAATTAACCTACAAACCTGTAAATCTTTGGAGTGTGGGAGGAAACCAGAGTACCCAGGGAAAACCCACATGGTCTTGGGGTGAATGTACAAACTCTGTACAGACAGCATCAGTAGTCAGGATCGAACCCGGGTCTCTGGTGCCGTAAGGCAGCAACTCTACTGCGATGCCAAATTCAGGAGGTCTGCAACCAGTGAAGTTCCGCATGGGGAGAAGAAAGGAGAAAGGAAGAGGAGGAGCCCGAGGGCTGAGGGAGAGGTGAGAAGGGGAGGAGACAGCAAGGGCTACCGGAAATTGGAGAAGTCAATGTTTATGCTGCTAGGGTGCAACTGCCTAAGGTGCTGCTCCTCCAATTTCCGGTGGTGCTCACTCTAGCCATGGAGGAGGACCAGGACAGAAAGGTCAGATTCAGAATGGGAGGGGACAGAGAGGTCGGATACGGAATGGGAGGGGGAGTTGAAGTGCTGAGCCACAGGGAGATCAGGTTGGTTAATGCGGACCGAGCGGAGCCTATGCTTGGTCTCACCGATGTAGATCAGCTGACATCTAGAGCAGCGGATGCAATAGATGAGGTTGGAGGGGATGCAGGTGAACCTCTGTTGCACCTGAAATGACTGCTTGGTTTCATGAATGGAGTCAAGGAGGGAGGTAAAGCGACAAGTGTAGCATTTCTTGAGGTTGCAAGGGAAAGTGCCCGGGGAGGGAAGGGAAGAATTGACCAGGGAGTTACAGAGGAGCGGTCTTTGCGGAAAGCAGACAGGGGGAGAGATCGGAAGATGTGACGAGTGGTGGGGTCACGTTGGAGGTGGCGAAAATGACGGAGGACTATTTGTTGTATGTGACAGCTAGTGGGGTGGAAGGTGGGGACGAGGGGGACTCTGCCCTTGTTACGAGTGGGGGGGAATGGGGAGAGAGAGCAGTGTTGCGGGGTATTGAAGAGACCCTGGTGAGAGCCTCACCTATAGAAGGGGAGGGGAACCCCCGTTCCCTGAAGAATTAGGACATTTCCGATGCTCTGGTGTGGAACACCTCATCCTGGGAGCAGATGCAGCGTAGACGGAGGAATTGGGAGTAGCGGAAGGAGTCCTTACAGGACGCAGGGCAGTAAGAAGTGTAGTCTAGATAACCATGGGTGTCAGTGGGCTTACTTCTTCCTTTCTTCTCCCCCTCCCCCCCCCCCCACATCAGTCTGAAGAAGGCCCGAAACGTTGCCTATTTCCTTCACTCCATAGATGCTGCTGCACCCGCTTAGTTTCTCCAACACTTTTGTCTAACATTAAATAGCATGCAGCCCATTATCACTTCTTGATTTATAATGCAATTGATTAAAATGTTTGGTTTTTGAGGCTTTTTCTGCATGTGCTGTAACAGCTTGTTCCTCTGTACAAACAATGCCATTAACAACTAAGCAGACAGACGCTCTAATAATTAGCTTTAATAGCACAACTCCATTGAATAAATCTGATTGAATAAATCTGATTATTGTCATCTTCCCCAAAGCTAATCTTTTTTTGCTGACAATGAAACTCTGATGTCTGAAGGAGTTGATTTCCTTCTGGCCAGCATTCAGCAATGTTGATTAGTCACATCTGCCTCTTCCAAATACTTGAGAAGTTCCAGAGTTTAGTCAAATGCTATTTGTTATTGAATGCTGAATTGCTGTCAGAGTATATAAAAACAACCACGAGAAAATGTGCTTCACCATTACATTCTTTCAGTGACTCTAGCAGAGGGAAATGAATATTAATGGAGGAATTTAAATCATACCTTTGTTCCGTCTTTATACATCTTGATCAATTACGTATGCTGATTTGCAAGTCATTTGTATTTTAATATAGGCAATTTCCAGTAAATGTATGGATACAGCAACTTATACTACAAAAAGTGTATGCACAGAATATTTTTTAATTTATAAGGGAATGCTTCTGTGCCTGTGTATTATGGACTCTGTATCGTCGTTTGCTCTACCTATTGTACTCAACTGGCTTGATTGTAACTATGTATAGTATTATCTGATTTGCATGGACAGCATACAAAACAAAGCATTTCACAATACCTTAGTACACATGACAATAATAAACCTAAACCTAAGTGTCTGTGCAGTTACCACTCATCTGAATGTGATTTATGTTTTAACTAAATTTTGTTAGAACTTGAATATTTAGAGCTGTTTGCTGTAGATTGTGCCTAATCTCTATATAACTAAAAGTCTTTGTCATGTGTGTGTGCGTGTACGTGTACTTGCGTGTGTGTGTGTGCCACCAATCTGGTTAATTCCTATCTTCTTCCAAACGCTAGGCCACTGCCTTCCCATTTTCACACATCCTCCTCACATTTTTACCGTGGTGTCGGTAAACATCTTCCCGTTGCATTTCCACCTATATTTCCGAAGTTATTAATCCTTGAAATTTTAAAAACAGTCCGAAGTCACCCACTTTGGAAAAAAAAAATCCAAGTGACGTCACAATGCACTCGCAAGGCAGGACGGGACACTCCGGGAGGGAAGGGCACTCCAGCACTCGCAGTGAACGGCCACCCGTACCTGGTGGGGAGGGTGATGCCGTGGGCCGAGCCCGGGAACTGGGCCTGGGCTGGAGCCAAGCATGGACTGGAGCTGGAGTGAGAGCCGAGCCCGGGGCTGTCACTGGGGCCGAGAAACAAGACGCTGCTGGAACCAAGGACGAGCCTGGGTCCGGGGTCAGGGACGAGCTCGGAGATGAAGTCGGTGCCTGGACAGGGAATGGGAGTGAGGGGAGGATGAGGGAAATGAGCAGGAGGAAGATGGGTTGGGGAGTGGGGTGGAGGAGGGAGATGGAGAAGGGTGAAGGAGGGAGATGGGGTAGGGAGTGGGGTGTATGAGGGAGATGGGGGGGGTGTGGAGGAGGGAGATGGAGAAGGGTGGAGGAGGGAAAGATTCCTGGGGAGGTGAGGAGGGAGAGTGGGGGCATTGAGGGAGAGGGGGGTAGGGAGGGTAGTTGCCATGTCTACACTTACTCTCTCGCCCCCTCCTTCTCTACCCTCCCTCCCCTTCTCTACCCCCTCCCTATCTACCATCACTCCCATCCTCTCTACCCCCCTCCCTCTCCCTGCTCCCTCCCCCTCAGTCTACCCCCCTTCCTCTAACTCTACCCCTCTCTCTGTCCTCCCTCTCTGCCCCCTCCCCCTCTCTCTACCCCTTCCTCTCTACTCCTCTCCCTTCCCTACCCCCTCCCCCTCTCTCTCTACCCCCTCACACTCACTCTCTGCCCCCCCTTCCTCTCTACCCCCTCCCTCTCTACCCCTTCCCTCTCTACCCCCCTCCCTCTCTACCCCCCTCCCTCTCTAGGGATTGACAAGGGAGGGTGAAGAGGAGGAGGAGGGAGAGCTGAGGGATGAGGAGTAAAGAGCGGCGCCTGCACAGTTGGTCGCTTTGCGTGAGTGGTGCAATATTGCATTGGGGGAACGGCTTGCGTTGGGGGAACGGGTTAGTGGTGGAATCTTGCGTTGGGAGAGCTGACCCACTAATATCTACTAATCCTCTTCACCGCCTCAGTTTTACCAAAGTGGGTGAAGGAAAACGTTTATCACAGGGTTCCTGTGATTGTGGAGAACACGGTTGGGTTTGCTTTGGTTCCCTCCAACATCACACATGGAGAAGGTAAGGTATAAAAAAGGTAGAAGAGGTAAATAATGAATTAATCTGCAAAATTACAGGAGAGATTATATTATATTAAACAATACAGTATCTGAATAATCCACTGTTTCTCTAATTCTCCATATTTGGTACCATCTATCCCACTTGCAAAAATGTTACATTGAACAGCCACAGTACATATACCAGTGCTGCAATCAAGAGTAGAAGCAAAGAACTGTAGATGCTGTTTTACAACATTGGACACAAAGTGCTGGAGTAACTCAATGGATCATGCAGCATCTCTGGAGAACATGGATAGGTGACCTTTTGGGTCGGTATCCTTCTTAAGGCTCAGTCCATGTTCTCTGGAAATGGGGCAAGCAACCTGACTTGTGAAACTATAATTGTTTGGTGGTCAAGACCGGTATGGTTTTATAATTTAATGTTGCAATAAAATTGAAGTAGTGGAATGTATAATCAAAATGATGTAATTTGGCATTCCGCAAAGTCACAATGAATATAAGCATTGCACACCATCGGATGTGTACATAATCGTGCTCAAGGATAAATACTGCAGCCTGACTAACAATCGATTGATCACAGTTAGAACGTGGGTGTGAGAGATTAAGTCCTGTATTGTGGAAATACTACTCTTATTGCATATTTCATCACTGAGGCAACAAAGGGAACGCTGTACAAACCAAACTGGAGGAAGAAGCATCAATTTTAAATGGGCACTGACGGCAAGGAAAATGACTTAGTAAAAATAATTATACTAATAGTGTTTTGAGGCATGGAATATTTTATCCACAGTGAGTGCTCGATTTGGGGATCACTGCATCTTAAGGAAAATATTGAAAGTGTGTCACAAGGCAATGAAACAGCTACTGGCTGACCTGCTGTGTGTTTCAAGCATTTTCTGTTCTTATTACAGATATGTAGCACCAGACGTTTTTTTAAAATTTCAATTTCATGGTGATGATGACAATCTTTTTTCACCAGATTTCTTCCGATATCACTGCTCAAAAGTGGTGAAAACACTACATCAAAATTTCAAAGAAGAACTTCACCCTTCATTGGACAGTGTCCCAAGGCATGTCATAGGAGCTTGCATTAAAAATGCAGAAATTAGGAAATGTGGTTAATGAGACTTTCAGGAGGAAATTGAAAGTGGAAAAGGAACCAAGAGCCTTATAAAAGGGTTCCCGAGTGTAAAGATCTGGTGGTTGAAGACTGAGGTTGAAATGCATAGTTATCCAGAAATCTGATAGCGAGATGCCAGAATCATGGATTACAGTTAGTGTTTTTCAAGGGAGTCTTGCGACTGTTGAAGATGGACAGCCACAGACCCAAAACTGGACCAAATTTGAACTGGGGTCCAGGACAGATAGTTCAAGGTTGAGTAGCCCACACGAACAGGAACTGTGAAACTGTGGCTGCAGATGTAATTTTACTGCAGGATTTGAGCTGGAGGCAAACTGACATGTTAAATGGTTATCAGAACTCAATGTGCAGATGAGCAGCTCGGCAATCAGTGCAGAGATAAACTTACGAAGAGCGGTAATTTTCACATTATTTCTTCATGACTTGCCCTTTCCAACAGAATTGACAATTTATCTTGCCAATATTAAATCTAATGCCAGCAAATTCAGGTTCGTCTTTCTACCAACAACTCAATTATATTAATGCTGAAATACTCTTTTCTAAAGCTAAAGCACCCCTCCCCCCCCCCCCCCCCAAATCGGCTGCCATACTTGGGAAATTCTTCCATAGCAGCCGTCTTGGTCCCCAACACAAGAAAAGCACTAGTGGGGTTGGTCTTCCCCCTTTCAGCTCTAAGCTACAAACTCTCTCTGTTACACATTTTCTAGTTTATTTTATCAGATCTGCTTTACATAGTGAACATCAGATTAATTATTTTACATAATCTCATAAGGTGGTTGGGTGCCATTAAACTCATATTTCTCTCTTCAGGTCCCCACTCCTGTGAGACTCTTTGCAATCCACTGCAAACAAGTCAAAAGAAATAGAAAATGGGATTTCATTTCCTCTCATGCTTTCCACATGCAAAACACTTTCAATAACTATTTGTTTTGCCACTCCTTCCATTTTAACTGGAGTATATCGGAACGTGACCTCTCACCCATTTCATCGATTATAAAGAGCAACAACTCAAATTTTTACAATATAACACAAGATATAGAATGAACATAAATTAATTATATTAATAAATATTACACATGCATCTTTTCTCAATTATGGTTTTATTACAGTTGGTCTGATGCAACAATATTAAGCAATATCAATTTTAGTGCCATGCTCGCAGTTGTGTTATTAACTTCCTTTCGCTTTCATTTGTGGTAGAGAAAACATACTTTTGCAAATCCAATAACAGCACTGTCAAACTATTACTAGCACTTGGTGTTTAGATATAATGCTAAAAGATTAAGATGCCACTGATAACTTTCAAACAGTAGAATGGAAAAAGGTCGAGAAATAAATTTAAATGTTAATGGTTTGACCAAAAATTAAATCAAGGCTCAAGTAATGCAGTGCAGAAAATTCTCTCAATATGGAGGCCACATATCTTGTGGTGAATTCAAATGTTTAAAATTCCACTCTTGCCCAGCTAGGGTTGTCCACCTCTTCCTGCAAAGTTTGTGGATTTTGGAAAAAGTTTCCATAAGCCTACAATGTGCAATTCAAACCTTAGGCAAGTTAAAAATAGCAAAGATTATGAAAATACATCCAAAAGAGTAGACCTGCAGCTCAATCTATCAGACAGGCCTTTTTTGATTAGACAGAGATTCCACTCTCAACAATTCTTGTTTCCTCCCTCTCTTCAATTTAATGTTCTATCACAGCCCCAAACAAAACCCTCCCCAGCAGATACATTCAGCTGCATGAAACTGAATCAATCTGCAAGTTAATTTTCGCCTCAACTCTCAATAATAAATCTGAAGGGCACTGCTGATGAAGCAAATGGCTGAGCAATATGCCGTGCACTGCACAGCACAACGGCAGCCGCACCAAGAAAAACAGCAAAATACTCACTGCAACGAACATCATGCAGTACATGGAGAAGGATGAATGGCCGGAGAAAAAGGAGAGCCTAGAGGACCAAAAAATGCAAGACTATCAGAGGTAGCATGACAAAAATAATCTATTCACATCCATTCACTTTGCAAAACCAGTTATTAACTGACACTTAAAAATATCAAGAGCATTTAAAAGTTTTTTCAGACCCCTTCTGAGTTTTAAACATCAATTTAAACTGGGTATCAGAAGTTGATTGAAATGTAAACACCATTTTGCCTTCACTAGAGACTATAGGCTAAATCATGCCAACCACAAGTCCCATATTTTCACACGTGCTGGGAAGTGCAGATGTTCAGGACATGCGGACAGACATGGAAAACCATTTCCATCAGTTTTCTCCACAGTTGACAACCAATCAGAATAGGCAAAAGATCCAGGCCCCAATGACTCGTCTAGATTGCAAGACTACAAATTTGTAAATGCAGCACAGAGTTAATAATTTCTACAACTAAATCAAATAAAAATAATCAAAATGCAAAACGATTTAAAATTAACTATTGTTTATTTACTTTCTGAAGTTTCTAAATTTATCTGAATAGTTGAGTCTGTTGACGTCAGGATTGCTGGGGTTGCAGACTGTGAGGGAGGCTGTTGTAAAGTATACAGCACGATACAGATCAGCTGCAGAAATGGGCATGGAAACGGTAGATGAAGTGTATTACGAGCAAGTGTAAGGTCACTTTGAGAAGTCATATGTAAGAGGAAAATATAGAGTTAATTGCATGACACTCAACAGCATTGATGTGCAGAGGGATCTTGGGGTCCATGTCCATAACTCCCTGGAAGTGGCATTCAACAAGGTTCCACTCAGTAGGCTGCTCTGGAAGGTTAGATTGCATGGGATCTAAGGAGTGGTAGCTGAATGGATTGAAAATTGGCTTAATGGAAGGAAGCAGAGGGTGATGGTGGAAGGTAGCTCCTTGGACTGGAGGCCTGTGACTAGTGGTGTGCCTCAGGGTTCGGTGCTGGGTTGTCATCTATATCAAATGATTTGGAATGAGAACATACATGGCAAGATGAACAAATTTGCAGATGATACAAAAGTGGGTGATATTGCAGAAGTGAAGATGGCTGACAATAATTGTAGCAGAATCTTGATCAGTTGGCCAGACAGGGTGAGGAATGGCTGATATAATTTAATACAGAGAAATGTGAGGTGATGGATTTTGGAAAGTCTAACATGGGCAGGACCTACACATCACAGGGGTTTGGGAAATGTACAGCAAAGGGATTTAGGAGAGCAGGTACATGGTTCCTTGAAGGTGGCATCACAGGTAGATGGGGTGTTCTATCTGTACTATAATATCAGTCGAGACCCTTTTTCAGAAATCCATTCTTTCTCTCCGGAGATGCTGCCTGCCCTGCTGAGTTACTCCAACATTTTGTTTCTATTGAGTATAGAAGTTGGGAGGTCATGTTCCAGTTACATAAGACATTGGTGAGGCCGCATTTAGAGTATTGTGTTCATTTGTGGGCACCATGTTATAGGAAATATGTTGTGAAGTTGGAAAAGGTTAAGAGAAGATTTACATGAATGTTGCCAGGACTTGAGGGTCTGAGCTATAGGGAGAGGTTGAGCAGGCTGGATCTCTATTCCCTGGAGCGTAGGAGATGACGGGTGATCTTATAGAGGTGTATAAAATCATAGGAGCAGTAGATCGGGTGGAGGCACAGAATCTCTTGCCCAGAGTGTGAGGGGAATCAAGAACCAGAGGGCATAGGTATAAGGTGAAGGGGGTAAGATTTTATAGGAATCTGCAGAATAACTTTCTTACACAAAGGGTGGTGGGTGTATGGAACAAGCTGTCAGAGTAGGTAGTTGAGGCAGGGATATGGGCCAAACTCAGGAAAGTGGGATGAGTGTTAATGGGACATGTTGGCCGGTGTGGACATGCTGGGCCAAAGGGCCCGTTTCTACACTGTTCAGGGCATTGAGTATAAGAGTCAGGAAGTCATGATGCAGCTTTGTTGGACTTTGGTTAGGCTGCATTTAAAGTATGATGTGCAGTTCAGTTGCCCCATTACAGGAAGGATGTGGAGGCTGGAATGGGTGCAGAGGAGATTTACTAGAATGATGCCTGGATTAGGGGGCATTAGCTGTGGGGAGAGGTTGTCCAGAATTATATATTTTTCCTCTGGAACACCAGAGGTTGCATGTACAAGTATATACAATTATGAGAGGCATAGAACAGATAGGCACTCAGAAACTTTTTTCTGGGTTGGAAAAATCAAATCTAGAGGGTATAAGATTAAGTTGAAAGTGGCAAAGTTTAAACAAGATGTGTGGGGCAAGTCTTATTTTTACACAGATGGTGATGAGTGGTTGGAATGCACTGTCAGTGGTGGTGGTCGAAGCAGATATATTAGTGGCATTTAAGAGCCTTTTGGATAAGCACAGGGATATGGAGGGAATAGTGAGATATGGATTATGTGCAGGTAGATAAAAGATGGTATTGGCATCATGTTTTGCAAATGCATTGTGGACCAAGGGCTTGTTCTACAGTTGTTCTGTTCTATGTTCTATGATACTATGAGGAAAGCTTCCTAGCTTCATAGCCGGCAAAGTCCTGCCCCACGATGCTGGTTGCCACAGATCTTTTGAAGATATAACCTACACACAGGCCAGTTGCAGTCCAGTCCCTGCTGCCCACTCCAGGCTGCAGGTCAGTGAAGAAGAATCTCCGCACCCAAACAAACAGAAGGGTGGGAATGAATAAATTAATGGATGAATACTTAGTCACATGTAACAAGCCACAGTGAAATTATTTGATTGCATACCCAAGGCATACCCAAAGTCTCAGCCTACTCAACCTCTCCCTATAGCTCACACCCTGTAGTCCTGGCAACATCCTCGTCCAGGTGTCACACGAGGAAGAAATGGGGGTCAGCAGTGTGAAAAGGGGGGAGGGTGTGGGTGGAGGTGCATTTTAGGTTAGTTACCTAAGTTTGGAGAATTCAATATCTATATTACCAAAAGTCTGATCTTGACCACTTCCTGTTGTTCTGTATATTGATTTTAGAAAAAGGCTGTGATTTTTGGCCATCTTACTCAGTGTTCCCCTCTGGTGCGCAGGACAAGGTGATTTTTCCCATCGAAGAAAAAAAAAGTTATTAGTGTTTAAAAAATGTTGAGATTCTCTCTCCTGAAAGCCACGCCCCTTCCGGAGGGACTATAAAACCTGGAAGTGTTGAGTCAGTCTCTGCAAGATGAGGGAGCGAGAGGGTCACGTCTTGTCTCTCAGTCTGAGCTGTGAATAACCCTGAACACATGTCTACTAACCTGTGAGTGGTTTTACTGACCTGTCAGTGCCCTTAATTTGGTTTGAAAATATAGTTTGGAAATGTTAAAGCTGCATTGCCTTTGGTTTGGAAATGCTAAAGCTGTGTTGCCTTTGGTTTGGAAATGCTAAAGCTGTGTTGCCTTTGGTTTGGAAATGCTAAAGCTGTGTTGCCTAATTAAAGTTGCCTTGCCTTCTATATAATTAAAAGTCTAATCTTGACCATTTCCTGTTTGCGCTTTATATTGTTCTTAGAAAAAAAGCTACCATGTACAGCTGTGATTTTTGGCCATCTTACTCAGAGTCCCCCTCCGCTCATCAGGCACCGAGGACTTTTCCCATTGATGAAAAATAAGTTACTAGTGTTTAAAAAATGTTGAGATTCTCCCTCCTGTCAATCACGCCATGAAGGCCACGCCCCTTCTGGTGGGGGGGGGGAGGGACTATAAAGCCTAGAAGTGTGGGTGTGGCTCTGTCTCTGCAAGATGGAGGAGGGAGAGGTTACAACTCGCTGTCTTTAGTGGCCTTGCATCCTGCTTGAAATGGTATGAAACTGCACTTGAATTTGGTGGCCTTGCACCCTGCTTGAAGTGGTAAGAAACTGCACTTGAATTTGGCGGCCTTGCACCCTGCTTGAAATGGAATTTCAAGGAATAGTTGTGAGTCAACTGCCAGCCCACCAGCCCGTGAGTGAGTGATCTGCCAGCACAACAGGCTTGAGTGACTGAGCCGCCAGCCCAAGCATCCATTCGGCCCACAATGTCCATACTAGCCCTCTGGAAACCAGTCCCTTCAGCCCACAACATTAGCGCTCAAGAAAGCGCCCCCCCCCCCCCCCCATCCACCACCAGCCACCAATATTGGAATTGATAAAGAGGTGGAATATTGCGTTGGGGGACCAGCCCTCCCGTGTGATGCTGGGTCCCATTTAGTCTAGTTCATACTGTTAGTAATGTGTGCAATTTTGGTCTCTGAATTTGAGGAGGGACATTATTGCTATTGAGGGAGTGCAGCATACTTTCACCAGGTTAATTCCCGGGATGGCAGGATTGACATATGATGAAAGAATGCTTCGACTGGGCTTGTATTCACTGGAATTTAGAAGGATGAGAGTGGATCTTATAGAAACATAAAACATTTTTAATGGATTGGACAGGCAAGATGCAGGAAAAATGTTCCCTATGTTGGGGGTCCAGAACCAGGGGCCTGGGTACCAGAATAAGGGGTAGGCCATTTGGCACTGAGCTGAGGAAAGATTTCTTCACCCAGAGAGTTGAGTGTGGCTTTCACTCTGGCACTGAAGTTGGCAATATGCAGAGTACTGCCCTGCCGACTACAAATTCAGAAGCTTCAAAAGGTTTAGAAGGAAGGAAACCCAGGACAGAAAGGAGAGTATGAAAATGGGGACGGGAGTTAAAATGGTTAGCCCTGAGACCGCCTGGGCTTTCTACGAGATCTTCGGTTTCCTTCCACACTCCAAAGACGTACAGGTAAGTAGGTAAATTGGCTTAGTAAATGTAAAAATGATCGCTAGTGTGTGTAGGGGAGTGTTAATATGCAGGGATCACTGGACGGCATGGGCCGAAGGCCTGTTTCCGCGTTGTATTTCTGAACTAAATTAAACTGGAAGATCCAGCAGGCCTTGCTAGACAGAACGTAAGTGTTCTGTGAAACAGTCTCCTGGTTTTGTCAATGTAAAGGAGGCCACATTGGGAACATTGGATGTAGTAGACGAGTTGGAGGATGTACATGTGAACCTCTGTCTCACTTGGAAGAACTGCACGGTTCTTGGAAGATAGTGATGGAGGAGGTATCAGGACAAAAAGGTTATGTTACACTTATATTGGTGAGGCTGCAAGTTGGAAAGGGTACAAAGAAGATTTACTAGGATGTTTCCAGGACTTGAGGGTGTGAGCTATAGGGAGAGGTTGATAGGCTGAGACTCCATTCCTTGGAGCGCAGGAGGATGGGTGATCTTAGAGGTGTACAAAATCATGAGTGGAATAGATCAGGTAGATGCACAGAGTCTCTTGCCTAGTGCAGATGAATCGAGGATCAGAAGACATAGGTTTAAGGTGAAGGACAAAAGATTTAATAGGAATCTGAGGGGTAACGTTTTCACACAAAGGGTGGTGGGTGTGTGGAATTAGCTGCCAGGAGGGGAATTGAAGCTGGGACTATTGCTACGTTTAAGAAACAATTAGACAGGTACATGGGTAGGACAGGTTTATAGGGATATGGACCAAATGCAGGCAGGTGGGACTAGTTGTGCAAGTTGGGCCGAAGGGCTGTATGATTCTATGACAGATGTTACATCTCCTGCGGTTGCTGGGGAATTAACCTGGGGAGAGGGTGATATGGGTGGGAAGGGATGAGTGGAACCAAGGAGTTAAGGGCCTGCCCATTTGCCAATTTTTTTCGGCGACTGCTGGCGTAATTGACTGACGTATCAAGGTCACCGAAAGATTTTGAACATTTCATAATCCAACAGTGACAAAAAAAAATGTTGCGACACTTGAGGAGACACCGAGCGCCAATACGGTGTCACACCGCGTCACCGCTGCATCACGCCGCGTCTTTGTCGGTGACCTGATACGCAAGTCAATGATGCCGACAGTCGCCAAAAAAAATCGCCAAGTGGGTGTAGATCAGGTCATATTATGAGTCATGCTTTTGTAGTTACACCTACTAGCTTTTCAGTAATCATTGTTTGCCTGTTTCCCTCAGTGTAAGTGAAACGTGCAAATGTGAAGTCGTGCTTGCTATGTAGTTAATAAATTCTTTGGATCTTTATCTTGGTGTAAGGATGTTATTATATGGACAACACTCAACATGGTGTCAGAAGTGGGATACTAACCCATGCCTCCAATTGGAGACCAGACCCCTTAGAGAGGGAGCGCCACTTGCAGACGGTGGAAGGGAGTGGAGATAGGAAGATGTGAGTGGTGATGGGATGACGTTGAAGGTGGTGGAAATGTAGGAGAATGATGTTTGGCTGTGGAGGATGGTAGAATGAAAGGTATGGATCTGGGGAACTCTATCCTTATTCAATCTGGGGGGAGGGGGAGCGGAACTATAGGACACAGAGGAGTCACACATAAGTGCTTCATCTATGGCAGCCGAGTTGGGGGGGAGGGGGGGGGCAATGTTTACTAAAGAAAGAAGACATCTCGAATGTCCTAGAATGGAAAGCCTCATCCTGGGAGCAGATGCGGCTAAGAGAAAATTAGAGTTCAGAGTAAGGGAAACACAGCCAAGGCATGGTTAAAGCCACAAAAATGAAATGCCAACATCTCACTGCAATAATTAAGAGGTTAACTAACTTCCTTGAAATATACCTCACCACCTCTCTGTTTATGACTATTGTTGGTATTAAAACGCGAAGTGGAGAATCTGGGTCAAGTTTGGGATTTTCCTTTAATTTAAAATTTTTGAAAATGTTAACTGCCCAGCTGATCCTAGTTTTGGAGTTTAAATTACCTCCATGAATTATGAAAATTGAATCCTTTCCTGCTTACAGGTACTGTATTAATCCAGAACAACAATTATTGTTGTTACAAAAATTTTATGCAAATATCGGGCTATTGCAAATGAAATGGATCGGAACTCCCGTCCATAGGAAGGATGCTGCTGACCCCTTTCCCAAAATAAATCCCAGGGGGCCTCATGGTTTTCATCAGCAATTACTATCTTATTAGATCTCTGACAAAAGCATCAAGGCCAGGAACTTTGTATTCTGGCCCACTCTCACGCCATCTGACTGGAACCCACACCCTTGCCTTTATTACCCTAAGACTTGATGATTCCCTGCACATTCCTGGCTGGGCACTCTTTTATCTAACTGGAGGTCATCCCAAACGTGCACAACCGCAATCATCAACAATACGAATCCTAATGCTTGAGAACCTACGATTAAATAACAAAATAGATTTTAAATCCACATTTTCAAATCCCTCGGTGGCTTTGCTCCTTCCAAATTCTAATCACCCAGTTGAAAAATCCTCCAAAATACCACCAGAGCTCTAAAGACACCCGCTTGATCGAATCTAAACTTAATTTCACCACCAGTGGTGACTGCACCTCGGTACACGTGGCAATAAACTAAACTGCACATGTCTTCTGTACCCAAGGCCCTAAGCTCTGAAATTGCCTCCCTAATTATTGTTCCTTTAAGACAACCTTAAAATCCCATCCTTTATCCAGTTTCCAATTGCCTACTGTAATTTAAAGACAAAGCATGGAAACAGTCCCTTTGGACCATCAAGTCCACGCCGACCATTCAAACTAGTTCTCATCCACTCCCTACATATTGGGTCAATATATGGAGGCCCATTACAAACCCTGTGATGTGTCTTGTGATGTGTCTTAATCTTCAAATCTTGTGTCTCTGTGATGTGGGAGGAAGCTGGAGTACCCAAAGGTAATCCACATGGTCACACAGACAGCACCCGAGGTCAGAATAGAACCCAGGTTTCTGGCGCTGTGAGGCAGCAGTTCAACTAACTGCACCACAGTGCAGCCCATATTGTTCCTCATTTCATCCTGGAATTTAGCATCAAAATCTTTGAAAAATTGTCCAGGATTGCTTCAAAATTAATCCTTTTGATCGTTAGTTATTCCAATCAATCAAGTCTTCTCAAGAAATGTGCACTCTGGCAGTGGTAAGTAATGCACAGATTGAAAACAATTGCACTTCTTTGTTTGAGAGGGGGCAGGGTGGAGTTAGAGTAACACTAAACATGCATAAGTATCACAAATACCGGTGCTAGCAATCCAGAACGTAGCTGTTCCCAGTCAACACCAGTGACAGGTACCAGAGGATGCATCATCCCAGGCAGCCTTCCCTGTTCATATAAAAACCTCCAATGTCTCTCTTCCTTTCTTTAAAGTGGGAGTTGAACTACTTCTGTCACAGCAGAAGATTTAATAATCAAAATTGTTGGCGTCAGTGCAAGTAATAACACTTCTTCCAGAATGTGACAGAAATCCTGTACCAAAACACCTTGGGGTCAAAATATATATTTTTTTACATTGTCAAGAGCAGGGTAGTGTGTTCCTCTGAGAGAAGCACTTTCAAATACATACTTCTGTTCCACTATCTCTTAATTACATTTTATTAAATGTTACTCAAGGCTCTGGGTGCAGAGAAAGTTGCAATCGAGATTGTGCTTCCTAATATAAATAACACCATGTCACTGGCAATGATGTGGAGGAGAAAATAAGATTGAAAAACAACAAAGAAAATAATTAAGTTATTGCAATGTTAATAGCAATGTTCCACTTTGTCTACCGGTCATTATTTACAATGAACCACTGTTTATCTGCAGCAAAAGATTCTGCAGTCAGATCATATACATTGCCCAGACGATCTGGAAAGACATTTAAATTCTAAATTATATTCTCTTATTTGGCAACGGTTCACGAGGGTTTGACTCTGCTCAGTGTTTGACTTCAGAACATAAGCATGCAACTCACATCAACTCATCAAAGGACACGGATGATTTGGCAAGAGTTTGGAAAAAAAACACGCAGATCTCTGGCTGGATAATACAAAGGCACAGCCAGACATTCTGTTGTAACTGGTTTCAGCAGTCTATTGTGGGTATTCCATTAAGTAGGAGATGGGGGCTAAGGGATTAAGGTACCATTAGTCATCAGTTATTTAAACATAGAGCCCCATAAATCAAGTAACACAACTGTCAAAAGCTTTTAACATGAAGGGTTCTATCAGAAGCAATGGTCTAGCTTAAACAGAAAGTGCAGGAGGAACTCAGTGGATCAGGACAGTGGACATTTCGGGTCGGGATCCTTCTTCAGACCAATGGACAAAGGGGGAGAAAGTGGGAAAAGAAAGAATGGGGGGCGGGGCGGGGCAAAGCCTAGCGAGTGATAGGTGGACACAGATGAGGGAGGTTTAATTAGCAGGTGGGTGGAGTAAGTGACAAAGCCAAGAGGTGCAAAGGAGACCATAGGGTTTCAAATGAGGAGAAAAGAGGAGTGAAATGTAAACCTAAAGGTGAGAGGAAAGGTTGGGGGGGGGGGGGGGGGAGGTGGAGGGAGGTAAAAGGGAAATACGCAACTCGCGGGTAGGAGATAAGCATATGGAGGAAGGGAAAGTAAAAAGGTGGCTGAGAAATGGTGGAAGAAATGTTTGCACACCATTGTAGCGGTCACAGGAAGGGGAAAGGGGGTAGAGGGGTACAACTTAAAATTGGAGAAATCAATGTTCATGCTGTTGGGCTGTAAACTACCCAAGCAGAATATGCAGCTCTTCGAGTTTGAATATAGTCTGAAAAGGAAGGAGGCCAAGGACAGAGAGGGAGGTCAGTATGGGAATGGAAGTTAAAAAAGTTAGCAACCAGGAGATCCAGCAATATCCCTTCTCCCCATATCCTTTGACTTCGCTATCTTTAAGAGCTCTGTCTAGCTCTCTCTTGGAAGCATCCAGAGAACCAGCCTCCACCACCCTGATACAGAGAATTCCACAGACTCACAACTCTCTGTGTGAAAAAGTGTTTCCTCATCTCCGTTCTAAATGGCTTACTCCTTATTCTTAAACTGTGGCCCTTGGTTCTGGATTCCCCCAACATCAGGAATATGTTTCATGCCTCTAGCATGTCCAAACTCTTAAAAATCTTATATGTTTCAATAAGATCCTCTCTCATCCTTCTAAATTCCAGAGTATACAAGCCGAGCCGCTTCATTCTATCAACATATGACAGTCCCACCATCCCGGGAATTAACCTGGTGAACCTATGCTGCACTCCCTCAATAGCAAGAATGTCCTTCCTCAAATTGGGAGACCAAAACTGCACACAATACTCCAGGTGTGGTCTCACTAGGGCCCTGTGCAACTGCAGAAGGACCTCTTTGCTCCTATACTCAACTCCTCTTGTTATGAAGGCCAACATGCCATTTGCTTTCTTCACTGCCTGCTGTACCTGCATGCTTACTTTCATTGACTGATGAACAAGGACCCACCGATCCCGCTGTACTTCCCCTTTTCCCCACTTGACTCCATTTAGATAATAATCTACCTTCCTGTATTTTGCCACCAAAGTGGATAACCTCACATTTATCCACATTAAACTGCATCTGCCATGCATCTGCCCACTCACCCAACCTGTCCAAGTCACCCTGCATCCTCACAGCATCCTCTTCACAGTTCACACTGCCAGCCAGCTTTGTGTCATCTGCAAATAAGCTAATGTTACTTTTAATTCCATCATCTAAATCATTAATGTATATTGTAAATGGCACCGAGCCTTGCAGTACACCATTTCCTGGCGGACTCAGCATAAGTGTTCAGTGAAAACCTGAGGAACAGCACCTCAAATTCTGCCTCAGTAGCTTACGACCAAACAATATGAACATTGAATTCTCCAACTTCAAGCACTACACCCCCCCGCCTTTTCTCCCTACTCTGTGCACACATATTTCTCCTGCCATGTTCCACCCCCACAGCTACCCTGTTCCTTTTTCCCTCCTCCATATGCTCAATCCCCATGTCAAATACTTCCCTTCATCCCCCCCCCCCCCCCCCCTTCCTATCCCCTGTCCACTTCCACCCTTATCCCTCCCTGCAACTTCACATTTCACTTCTCTTCTTTCCTTTTACCTGATACCCTTTGGCCTCCTTGTCGCCTGTAACCTGTGTCACATCCTCCGCCCAACTGCCCCTTACCTGCGTTCACCTATCATGAACATAGTATATAGACTGTACAGCACAGGAATAGGCCTTTCACCCCACAGTGTATATGCCAAACACAATGCCAGGACCAACCCTTAACTGCCTGCACAAAATCCATTTTCCTTCATTCCCTGTCTCTCCATATGCCTATTGGAAAGCCTCTTAAAAGCCTCTATTGTTTCTACCTCAAAGACCACTCCCAACAGCACATTCCAGGCACTCATTGCCCTCTGGTAAAAACATGACCCACACATCTCTATAAACCTTGCCCCTCTCATCTTAACGTTATGCCCTCTAGTATTTGATAATTCCATCCAGGGAAAAAGGTTCTGTCTACCCTATCTATGCATCTCATAATTTTCTAGACTTCTATAAGGTCTCCCCGCAATATCCGGTGTCCCAGAAAAAAATAATCTAAGTATGTCCAACACTTGTAACTAATTACTTCTGGTCTCAATTATCTAACTTTCTGGTTCAATAGAATGAATAATTAATTTGTGGAAATTATGACTGACAGGGTGGAACATTTGCATTGCTTAATTATTTTATTCGGTTCTTTTAATTTTATTTTCTCCTCAACACTGTTTGCCAATGCCATGATGCCACCGACTACTTGCCAATGAATTGAAAGCTCTGTGGTTTCTCCCGTTGAGATGATGCCTGTGGAAGAGCTGAATCACTGAAGTGAAGATGAGAAGTTGCATGTATAGAAAATAGACTGGAAGCACTTTGTTACCACACAACAGATACAATGGCACCACCAAATGCCTCTACTGCCTCAGAAGACGACGGAAATTCAACATATTCCCATTGACTCGCCAATTTCAACAAATGCCTCATAGAAAGCATCCTATGGGGATACATCACAGCTTGGTTTAGTGAGTGCTCTACTCAAGGCCGCAAGAAACTGCAGAGAACTGTGGTCGCAATTCCTCACAATCATGCAATCCAGCCACCACATACTAGCCCGCCCCCGCCTCCCCAGTCAACTCCACACGTCTCGCTGCCTCAGGTAAGCAGCCAACATTATCCAGGACTGCTAACCTCTGTTCATTCTCTCTTCTCACCTCTCCTGTTTTGCAGAAGAAAGGCTCGAAAAGCACACATCAAATTCAGGAACAGCTTCTCCCCGCTGTTATCAGCCTCTTCAACTGACTTCTCGTATGCTAAGGATCCACTCCCGATCTTCCAATCTAACTTGTTGTGGCCCATGCACTTTTTCTTTTCTGTGTTTTAACTATAAGACAAATTTTTGCGCTCTGCTTTTTTGTCTCTTTTGCACTACCATTTGTACTTATGTTGCAGTATGATCATGCCTGGTAAGTATGCAAAATGAAGTTATTCACTGTACTTCGGTGCACGTGACATTAATAAATCCTTACCAACAATAAACCAATACTCTTTGAATACCATTCTCAACTTGCCTAACATAATGGTGAGTCTCTGGAATTCTCTGCCACAGAAGGTAGTTGAGGCCAGTTCATTGGCTATATTTAAGAGGGAGTTGGATGTGGCCCTTGTGGCTAAAGGGATCGGGGGGTATGGAGAGAAGGCAGGTACAGGATACAGAGTTGAATGATCAGCCATGATCATATTGAATGGCGGTGCAGGCTCGAAGGGCCGAATGGCCTAGTGCACCTATTTTCTAGGTTTCTATGTTTCTATAACTAGCTCTTTCATGAAATCCAACACCAGTGCTATTCTCAATAGCAATCCAACTTAAATAACTTGCAGTGTTGATGTTATGAATTTGATCTCTCAGTGCACAATTAATGGAAGGAAATCAATGTGAAGCACAAAAACAGAATCTAAATTTCCAGATTGTGCCTCAGTCAGCCAAAGCGGTGTGTGCGTTAAGAGTGACAATTTATAAAATATACAAATGGAAAATGGAAGCATAATCTTAGTTGCAACTTTCACTCATAACACCCAGAGCCTGCAGTAACATTGAATAAAATATACACAAATAATTGGAAACAAAACATTTTAATCAGCATTCAAAAGAATATACTTTTCTGCTCTTGTCATTTAACAAAATCAACCCCAATGTGGTTTGGAACTGGATTTCATCCTCATCTTTTTTCAAACAAAGGTTTGAAACATTCTGATACTTAAGTCTTCCACTGTGACCTTATAAAATTGTAATTGATTACATTCTGAGATGTAAAATGCTTCATACGACCAACAGGCAGTCCCTGGGTCACAAAAAGCCCCGACTTCCAAATTGTCAACTTTATAAAAATTTCCGATGAATTTTAAACCATTTTTTTGAAAATAATTAAGAATATTCTCAAAGCATCCTTGGAATAATCTTCACCGACCCATGGAAATCTCTGGCTTGTGACCAGTCAAAACAGAAGGAGCAGAGATTGAATTTGGAATTGAATTAATTCATTGAGAGTAGACAGAAGCCTGGTGTAAAAGGTAGAAATAAAGCAACACCTCCTAAGGTATCCTCACGCCTGTGGTAGGGCCTGTAAGCCCTTGTTGGTGGAATCTAAATTAGAGTAGAAACAATTTGTCCTTAACCCCATCAATTATTTATTTTTATCTCCCTAGAAAATGCAATGCAACATCTCCAAATTTGCAGATGATACCAAGCTGGGAGGTATAGTTAGGTGTGAGGAGGATGCCAGGAGGATGCAGGGTGATTTGGATAGGCTGAGTGACTGGGCAGATGCATGGCAGATGCAGTAGAATGTGGATAAAGGTGAGGTTATCCAATTTGGTGGCAAAAACATGAGGGTTGACTATTATCTGAATGGTGGCAGATTAGGAAAAGGGGAGAAGCAACGAGACCTGGGTGTCATGGTACACGAGTCATTGAAAGTAGGCATGCAGGTGCAGCAGGCAGTGAAGAAAGCAAATAGTATGTTAGCATTCATAGCGAAAGGATTTGAGTATAGGAGCAGGGAGGTTCTACTGCAGTTGTACAGGGTTTTGGTGAGACCACACCTGGAGTATTGCGTACAGTTTTGGTCTCCAAATCTGAGGAAAGACATTCTTGCCATAGAGGGGGTTCAGAGAAGGTTCACCAGACTGATTCCTGGGATGTCGGGACTTTCATATGAAGAAAGACTGGATAGACTCGGCTTGTACTCACTGGAATTTAGAAGATTGAGGGGGGATCTTATAGAAACTTACAAAATTCTTAAGGGGTTGGACAAGCTAGATGCAGGAAGATTGTTCCCGATGTTGTGGGAGTCCAGAACAAGGGGTCACAGTCTAAGGATAAGGGGGAATTCCTTTAGGACCGAGATGAGGAAAACATTATTTACACAGAGAGTGGTGAGTCTCTGCTATATTTGCTATATTGCTAAATTGCTATATTTAAGAGGGAGTTAGATGTGGCCCTTGTGGCTAAGGGGATCAGAGGGTATGGAGAGAAGGCAGGTACGGGATACTGAGTTGGATGATCAGCCATGATCTTATTGAATGGCGGTGCAGGCTCGAAGGGCCGAATGGCCTACTCCTGCACCTAATTTCTATGTTTCTATGTCTCTGGAATTCTCTGCCACAGAAGGTCGTTGAGGCCAGTTCATTGGCTATATTCAAGAGGGAGTTTGATGTGGCTCTTGTGGCTAAAGGGATCAGGGGGTATGGAGAGAAGGCAGGTACGGGATACTGAGTTGGATGATCAGCCATGATCATATTGAATGGCGGTGCAGGCTCAAAGGGCCGAATGGCCTACTCCTGCACCTATTTTTCTATGTTTCTATGTCTATGTAATGTTTTATAGTGGGAAATTAATGTTCCCTAGCATGAGAGAATTAGGAGGTTTTAGTGGAATGATTAACATGGCCAACTGTCAACTTTGTAGATGGTGGATGGATCAGTTCTAAACATCGCTTTCCATTCTTCCCTTTCATCGAGACATGCTGCTCATTTTAGTCATGTTTTTTCAAAGTCAAAATGCTCTTTGGGTATCAGGGTGAATTCTCCATGATATATTGCATGTCTAATACAGAGCTCCAACTAAGTCAAACAAATCTTCTTGAGATATGACCTAAAATGTTTTTTTTTTAAAGATATTTTTTAAAAAACCATCTTGTGCAAAATGATTTAAGTCCGGCAGGATGTTTGTCTATGGAAGAGGATTAACGTCAATTCAATGTGTGCAAACATCTCATAGTACTAGGACTGAGGCCAGCAAGCCTTTCTCCCCATGAGTTTAATGCAAGTATTATAGATAACTAAGCAGAAGAAATCAGTTGTGGTGACAGTGGGAATAGATGTTTCACTCCGGCTCAATGAATGGTATTTCATTCAGTGATGGTATTTTAGTCACAGTCACAGAGGCCAACGTCAGAAGGTCCTTCAGGGGGGTCAACCCTCGGAAAGCGCCTGGACTGGATGGTATACCTGGTCGTGTTCCAAAAACATTTGCGTACTGGCTGGAGTTTTTACGGACATTTTCAACTTCTCACCTGTGAGGTCTGAGGTTCCCACCTGCTTTAAAAGGGCATCAATAATACCGGTGCCGAAGAAGAGCAAGGTGACGTGCCTCAATGACTATCGACCAGTGGCACTAACGTCTGTGGTGATGAAGTGCTTTGAGGGGTTGATTATGGCGCATATCAACTCCTACCTCGACAAGAACCTCGACCCACTGCAGTTCGCTCACCGCCACAATAGGTCAATGGTGTATGCGATCTCACTGGCTCTCCACTCCGCTCTGGACCACTTGGACAACAAAAACTCATATGTCAGGCTGTTATTCATAGACTACAGCTCGGCGTTTAATACCATCATCCCCTCCAAGCTGGTTACAAAGCTCTCAGATCTGGGTCTCTGCGCATCCCTCTGGAATTGAATTCTCGACTTCCTCATCCACAGAGCACAGTCTGTCTGTATTGGTGGAAATGTGTCATCCTCGATAACAATCAGCACGGGAGCACCTCAAGGCTGTGTGCTCAGCCTCCTGCTGTACTCACTCTATACTCATGACTGCGTAGCCGGACATAGTGCGAACTCCATCATCAAGTTGGCCGACGACACCACTGTTGTGGGACGAATCACTGATGGGGATGAGTCAGAGTGTAGATGTGAGATCGACCAATTGACCAAATGGTGCCAGCACAACAACCTGGCTCCCAACACCAGCAAAACCAAGGAACTGATTGTGGACTTTGGAAGGGGTAGGATAGGGACCCACAATCCCGTTTATATAAACGGGTCGATGGTGGAAAGGGTCAAGAACTTCAAATTCCTGGGCGTTGATATTTCCGAAGATCTTTCCTGGTCCCAGCACACTGATGCAATCTTAAAGAAGGCACATCAGCGCCTCTACTTCCTGAGAAGATTACGGAGAGTCGGTATGTGAAGGAGGACTCTCTCGAACCTTCTACAGGTGCACAGTGGAGAGCATACTAACTGGTTGCATCGTGGCTTGGTTCGGTAACTTGAACGTCCAGGAGTGGAAAAGATTGCAGAAAGTTGTGACCACTGCAGTTACTGAACCAAGCCACAATGCAACCAGTCCATCATCGGCTCTGACCTCCCCACCATCGAAGGGATCTACTGCAGTCGCTGCCTCAAAAAGGCTGCCAACATCATCAAAGACCCACACCATCCTGGCCACACACTTATCTCTCTGTTGCCATCGGGAAGAAGGTACAGGAGCTTCGCAGCAAGCAAGAATTTCATTGTCCTATCTGGGAAGGGCATGTTACTGCGCTTATGGTTCAATGTTCTTACTAAGATGCTGTTGTCTTGGCACCATACAAATAAGCTCACTATCTCCTTCCTATACTCCGTCTCATCATTGTACCCACAATGGTATTGTCATCAGCATACTTACTGGAGCAGAATTGGAGCAAAATTGGTAAATAATTGGAGCAGAATTTTGCCACAGTTATGAATGTACATGGAGTACAGCAAGGGACTGAGGACACAGTCTTGCGGGGCACAGATGTTGGGAATTATTGTGGAGGACTTTGTCATCTATCCATACTGATTATAGTCCACTGGTCAGGAAGCTGAGGATTCAATTGCAGAGGGGGGTGCTGAGTCTCAGGAGCTTGTTTGGAACTACGGTGTTGAAGGTGGAGCTGTAGTTCATAAATAGAACACTGATGTAGTTCTGTTTGTTATGGGTGTTTGATGTGGCGATACGCGAATCGCGGTGTCATTCTGGGGGGCTGGAGTTGATGTGGACCTTGACGAAGTTCTCAGAGCATTTCATGACGGAGGATGTCAGACTAGTCTATAAAGCACATTACTATGTGTTGCTTTGGCAATGAGGTGATAGTGATCTTTTAAAAACTGGTGCAAAAGTACAGATTAGAGTAGGGAGTTAATTGTCTTCTATAAATGACCTCTGGTGGGTGGCAGGAGAATGGGTCGGGGGGTGAGGGGTATGTGGGACGTGAAGGAGAAGAGATTACTGGAAACAGTGGGAGAAAATAAAATTAAACTGATGAAAATGTTCTGAGAACTGGCTGAATGGTTGCCAATGTATGAGAAACATTAATGCACAAAGAAATGGATCCAAGCCCAGAGATGAATGTGAATGTGAAGAGAAAAATTGTGGTGTGGAAGAACCATTCAATCGCCACAAAGACATCCAACAATGTGTAATATTCCTCACCACAAAACTATCACACCTTCCACAT
Source organism: Raja brachyura (assembly GCA_963514005.1). The sequence continues at coordinate 62,938,414 of OY740781.1, forward strand.
CCACAGCTCAGAGCAACTCTTAGAGCCAACCACAATGAGGGAATTGTAGACTATTTGCTTTCTCTTTGACGAAAGCTTTGTTCCCAGTGAGCGCTGCACCAGCACAGAAAGGAGCGCTTGGTAGCCGTGCTGAACCGGGCCTGGCCACTGGCATGGAGCCAACCAGGACCAGGCCTCGGCTGCTGGCAGATCGGAGAGATGTCGGCAAGCGACCTGATGAGCCGCAGGGCAGTAGGCCACCTCCCAGCGAGCCGCGGATCGCTGCAGCGGCAATGAGGACAGGCTCGGAGAGGATGCCGCTGAGCTTGGACTCTGCTCCCACTGGAGAGAAGGAAGACGGACCAAGGGCTGATAAGCGGGCCGGCGACGGGAAGCAGGGCTGGGCCTTGATGGTGGACAGGGCCGCTGGAGGTCCTGCAGCTGCCTGGGACTCAACCAAGTGAGCCAACTGCAGACCCAGCTCCCTCAGCAAGGATAGGCCACCAAGGGGAACCAGGGCTGAAGAGTGCCAAGCGTGAAAAGGGATGATGTTTCGCAAGATGAACAAAATGGAGGATACGGCTGCAACAAGCCTTTGTGGCCTGCTGCAGGTGGGATTGTAAAATGGCACCTCTTGTTTATGGACCCAGTGGACTGCTCTGTGCCTACTGCACTAACTGGGGCGATTGTGCTTATGTACGGGGATAGTCCTGCTGATCTGTATGCAAAAAAATGTCACTGTACCTGGTACACATGTCAATAAAGAAACAATTGACCATCAGTTAACTCAAACTTACCGTGCTTCATTGGTCATTCGTTGGTCACCCAGGCAGGTGAATACATTTATGTACCCTGTAGTACATTTGATTTGCGTCCAGTCGGGCTGGCAAACATCGATGAAGTGAGGTCGAAGGCGCCCAATTGAATATTTGGCAATGTCGGTCAGAGACTGGCTTGCAGCAGCCCCAAATAAAAATGTTCCAATTGCCTTATACACAGTGGATACATAGGAGTTTCTAATAAAGGAATTTGAGTGCAAACGGTTCCAATGAACTGAGGCTAACTCCCCAAAGATTATCTGCAACAGAAACAAGGTTAGGCATCATTTCTGCACAAAGAACAAGTCATAATATTCCCAAAGCATGCAGCATGCAATCCACTAGTAATACAGCACAGATAGTTGCAAGAAAAAAGAAAGCAGCATCAGAAAATCAATTTGATAAGCCCATTTGTTTAAGTTTTTGTGAGTCGTATATTTTCAATCTGGCAGCTATTGTAGTCAAAATCAGACATGTTTTATGAGTGGTGCTCATTTGTACAGCTTTCCCTGATTAATCAGTTACGATTCTGTAATTTATAATACTAGTAAAGCAGCAGAGTTGGTCATCAAATGATTTTTAGTATGTTTGTTAGTTATTTTTGTCATCATCGTTGACATTTCCACTGGCAGGATGAAGCTCCACAATCACAAGATCAGCACACAGGGTAGCTGGGCAGATGGTGGCAACAGCAGGGCAGAAGGTAAAAAAACTGATGAAAGTTCTCACATGGAATATCCAATTGTTTTAGTGAGCTTTGACTGGGAGGAAGAAGTTGGAGGTCACAGAATGCCACAGACAGATGAGGGTATCCCTGCCCGAGCATTATTTCAAAAGGCGAGTGACTCTTCTGACTCGAGATGCCATCTCAGCTGGTGTTATCAGGCACTAAGTTCAGAAAAAGTGGTAAGTACTGTTGTAGGCCATGAAGAAGTGGAGTACTTTCCTCTGGCTAATATAGATGCCTTGGGCCTTCCCTACACTGCTGCCACTTACTATGGTCATATCCGCTAGTTATCCAGCATCCTCACCCACCACCTGGGGTGGGGTTACTGCTACCAAGTTCAAGCAGGACTTAGGAGGTGGGCCTTGGCTATTTTAATAAGACTGGGAATCAAATCACCATCCTATTTCACCCTCTGTTAAAATCAGGCTGCATGTTATTCGATATTGCCTGGGAATGCCACCTGGCCTTGGTAGCCCAGCTTTACAGAAGACATTTTCACCGAGCCAAGTTGCTTGTTCCAGGTTGCTCTGCAACCAGTTTTCAAGATCTTCCACCAACAGGGGTTGCCGCCGTATTAAGCTTCAATGGAAGCTAATATTTCAAAGGTACCAGAAGCAGATCTTTACAAAAGCCAGTGTGTACATTAACTAACCAAAAAACAAATATAACATTTACAAAAGAAAGACAAATTTATTGGAATGGGCAAATAATGCCATGATTTGCAAGACACCAGAATACATGAAGTAGCATCTAAGATGCATTGACATAGATTAAAAACTACAGCAGACACTGGCAGCAAGACAATCTCAATATTTGTCTCATTGCTGCATCAAACATTAAATATAAAAAGCACAAAATAAATAGAGGATTTGGGGGTACGTGGATACAAATCCTCAAAGGTGACAGGGCAGAAAAATGAGTAAGAAACTCGGGCTTACTTATAGCCACTGAGAGTGCAGAAGTAAGGAAATGAGGTTGAAACTGTTCATAAACATAAGTTTGGTTACCACCAGAGGTTTATGCATAATTGCACGCACTGCACTTTAGGAATGACACGAAAACCTCGGAGAGAACACACAGATATGTTACAAAGGAATTTGAGGTTAGGGATTTGACAGAGGTTTCAAGTCACTTTATGGCATTGACCAAGTAAATAGAGAGAAACTATCCACTATAGTGGAAGAGTTACGAACAAGAGGACACAGTTGTAAAATGAATACAACACAAAACACAAGGAAAACCATTGAGTGGTTAGGATCTGGATTGTGCAGACTGAAACGGTGACAAAAGCAGATCCAGGTGCAGTACTGAATATGAAAAAGGAGAAGTACTTGAAGGGACAATTATGTCAAAGATTGAGGACGAGGATTAACTGCATTTGTTTCTACTGGCAAAGGCACAATGGGATAAATGCCATTGTTTTGTGCAGTAATCGTTTTATCACGATGCTAGCAAATGCCTTGATTCAGGAAGTAGTTATGATAGCTTCATTTTGCAGTAGCCCATGGGTTTCTCCCATTATTTGATCCCACAAACCTGGGCAAATCGCTGAGGAGAAACTAAGTTCATTCTCCATGGTCATCAACATCGGAGAATACTCTTTGGTGATGGATATGCTCTGATAAAAGCACACGATTGGATTGTTGAAACAGAGACTCCAATATTTGGTAGATTTTACACATCCAGGTAAACATTTCCAAAACAATCTCGTGAAACAAGAAATGCAGCAGAATACAGCATTTGAGGAGTTGGTGGTTTAAGCTTCAGGATAATCTGCTTCATGGTATGAAACATTCAGATTTGAATTCTAGCAAACAAGTAGAAATGGAGATTCCTGGTGTATAAGTAGTAGAGGATAAGGAAGAAACCATGTGAACCAATAACCATTTCCAATAATGACTAACCCAGGCTATGGACACTAACCTAAAACTCTCAAACATGAGTAGCTCAATGGTTCATGTTTTACAATCAGTTTGTCATTCCTGTGGAATATACCACTGAGCGGTTTATATTTGAATCCCTGCAAATGGCATAATGATAGCTCATCTTTTACCTCATTGACATGTTAACTCTGAAAACTAGTGTCTCTTGCAAAATCTAGGCGTATGACAACATGAGAGATTGATCAGCATCTTCTACATGGTTGTTTTACACAGTGTACACAAGGTACTTCAGAGGGTTTTAAGAGTCAATCACGCATTGTGGCACCTAACAAAAGTGAGGTAGTAGACACCAGAAGACTTCCAATCTGAGCTTATAAAAGAGTAGGCAAGCGAGGATCATGACATGGTTCCACAAGAGGTGAACCATATCTGAGAACATTGCCTGAGAACAAAGGGGACATGATGATTTGAGCAAAATGTAACCACCCAGAAAGCAAGCCGTCTTTTTCCTGCTGTGCCCCGAGTATTGGACACTACTACCACTGGTTTAGAGCAGGTCATGGCGTATCATTGAAGAATGTAAAGCCTAATATCATGTATGCTTGGAATCAATCTTTTTGGCTGGCAAATAGCGATGGACTCTTGCAAGTTAAAAAATCTCTATGATCATTTGCATCTTGATTATTGCAGCAAATTTTGAAAGAGCTGAATATGGACACTTGCAAGTATGAAGAGCTCACATATCACACAAAAAATAGAGCCACCCATGTTATTGGCAATTGTGGGAAACGAGTGCTGCAAGATATTTGGTGGGTGTTGTTCATTATCATAACTCTGCACACTACCCATCATTATGTCAATGACATACCTTTACTGCTGTTGCTTAACTAAACAAAATATAGACAATTAACGGCAGTGAAGAAAGCCAATGGCATGTTGGCCTTCCTTACGAGACAATTTGAGTTTAGGAGCAAGGAGGTCCTACAGCAGGTGTATAGGGCCCTGGTGAGACAGCACCTGGAGTATTATGTGCAATTTTGGTCTCCTAATTGGAGGAAGGACATTATTGCTATTGTGGGAGTGCAGTGTAGGTTCGCCAGACTAATTCCCGGGATGGCGGGACTGACGTATGATGTAAGAATGGGTCAACTGGGCTTGTATTCACTGGAATTTGGAAGGATGAGCGGGAGTGTTATGGAAACATGTAACATTCTTAGAGGATGGGACAGGCTAGATGCAGGAAAAATGTTCCCGGTGTTGGGGAGTCCAGAACCAGGGGTCACAGTTTAAGAATAAGGATTGAAATGAGGAAAAACTTTTTCACCCAGAGTTGTGAGTCTGTGGAATTTTCTGCCATGGAAGGCAGTGGAGGCAATTCACTGGATGTTCTCAAGAAAGAGTTAGATTTAGCTCTTAAGGGCTAAAGGAATCAAGGGATATGGGGAAATAGCTGGAACGGGGTACTGATTTTTGATTATCAGCCATGATCATATTGGCTCGAAGGGCCAAATGGCCAAATGCACCTATTTTCTATGTTTCTAATTCTCATGGCCCAAATTGCCACCAAAGAGCGAACAGTTAACTAGACAGTGATTGGAACTTCCTGAATTCTGTTGCAAGTGTCAAAGAGTCAAACAAGCCGTAGATTTCCTTGCGTGACATATTCTTGCCAATTATTTAACAGCAATTTACAATAGCAAGTGAAAGCAACAATTGTGTGGAATAAAAATGTTGACTTACTACCAGTAGAACAACTGGAATAAAAGTGCCAGCTAATAATTGGTAGGATATGGTGTCTTCTTTGTATGGGTACTTGATGGTTTCATCATTACAGTAAAATCCTCGTCTGAATGGAGTGCGCATCGATGAAAGAATTGCAAAAGGCAATCCAGCTAGTAAAGCAACAAGAAACCAATCTGTCAGTTTAATTAGATATGATACATGCTACTCCGTGATTGACGTCCAAACATTACCTGATACAAATGCACCAGTTCACTCGCAACAAGCTGCGGACATGTTTAAAACAGTGGAAAGTTTAAAGGTGCCCGACCTGTTGCACTTCAGCAAACCAACATGTTGATTTACGAAGTCACACATAGAGACATCTCTGGGTAGATTGCAACAGAGGGCATGAAAAGTGCCTGTCATATCTGCCGCCATGTGCATCCTGTCAACCAAGTCAGCAGCAGCTGTCAGCATGGCGGCCTACCAGCCAGCCATTTAGGGCAATGGATGGCACAAGAAGTAACAGGAAAAAAAAGCTTTAAAAATAGCAGCTCAAAAAGAAACAACCTAGAATCAGATAAAAGGATAATGAAAGATTAGCGGAATAATTTTCATGAAAGATCAATGAACTTTCAGTCTCCCGGCATTTTAACAGACCATCTTCGGCTTGAACTATGTGTTTCCTGCAGCAGTCGTTACTAGCTCTTCACAATAAAGGGTTGCAAAGAATGCCAAAAGCTTTGCAATGAAACTATTTATTTCTACATAGTTTTCTTCCTTGATTCATACAGGAACGTGGTACTGACTCTGGATGATCAGCCATGATCATATTAAATGGTGGTGCTGGCTTGAAGGACCGAAAGGCCAACTCCTACACCTATTTTCTATGTTTCTATACCGGGATCAGTTCCTTAGTTCATAACCCCCCTGCAATCGATCAGATGCTGATATTTCTATGCACAAGTGAACGCTTAGGTGAACTACATAGAAACATAGAAAATAGGTGCAGGCGTAGGCCATTCGGCCCTTCGAGCCTGCACCGCCATTCAATATGATCATGGCTGATCATCCAACTCAGTATCCTGTACCTGCCTTCTCTCCATACCCCCGATCCCATTAGCCACAAGGGCCACATCTAACTCCCTCTTAAATATAGCCAACGAACTGGTCTCAACTACCTTCTGTGGCAAAGAATTCCACAGATTCACCACTCTCTGTGAGAAAAATGATTTTCTCATCTCGGTCCTAAAAGACTTCCCCCCTTATCCTTAAACAGTGACCCCTTGTCCTGGACTTCCCCAACATCGGGAACAATCTTCCTCCATCTAACCTGTCCAACCCCTTAAGAATTTTGTAAGTCTCCATGAGATCCCCCCTCAATCTTCTAAATTCCAGCGAGTACAAGCCGAGTCCATCCAGTCTTTCTTCATATGGAAGTCCTGCCATCCCAGGAATCAGTCTGGTGAACCTTCTCTGTACTCCCTCTATGGCAAGAATGTCTTTCCTCAGATTAGGAGACCAAAACTGTACGCAATACTCCAGGTGTGGCCTCACTAAGACCCTGTACAACTGCAGTAGAACCTCCCTGCTCTTGTACTCAAATCCTTTTGCTATGAAACTGCTGAAAGGGTTTGTTTGAATGCCTTAAGAAATTCAACCGTGTTCATTAATATGGGGAGGAAAGAAAAAGCAATGTAGTCACAGTGACATCAAATAACATCTTTGATCAAATCCAAAACTTCATGAATTTATGCAGCAGGCACAAATATGTACATAATGGGCATCTATCAATGCTCAATTGAATAACACGTGCATGCTTCAACTTCCAATAAGCACTCTGATGTGAACAGAAGATCAAATTAATGGAATTAACCTTCATTCAATGTATTTTATGATACAAGGACAAAATTAAACATTTGGATGGATACACAAAGAGGCAGGGGACAGTAGAATTATGGGCCCTGTGCAGGCAGGTGGGATTAGTTACAATTGTCATCATGGTAAGCAGGGACATCATGGACTGAAGGGCCTGTTCCTGGGCTCTACTGTTCCATGTCTATGTAATCAAATTTCTAATAGGCTTTGCGAACGGGAAATTATAACAGCAGTAAGACATAATAACCTACTACATGTGCAGCAACACATGTGAATTGTTTCTCAAAATAAGGTTTGTTATCTCTATGTTATGTAAACACTAAACAGTCATCCCTGCTAAGTATTTTTTAAATCATTTCTAATGTGCATCATTGCTGCAAAAGATAATGAACAGATCATTGAAACAGAAAAGTGAGAAATGCTAACAGATGCAGGCAACCCCCATGTTACAGTCATTCAGGTAACAGAATTTTACCCTAACAGAATACACAAATCACTGCCTGAAACTTTGAAATGTGGATTAAAATGAGCTCTTACAGAATTTGTAAAAAAAATTGAATAAACACCTTTAGTTTTTTGATTTGCATTTCTTGATACGTGTAGATGACATGACCTTGCATTATGGAAATTTGCGATTCAAACCGTTTTATAGAAACACAATCTCCCCATAATACAAGAGTCACCTATGTCCCTAAAGTAGTTGAGAGATTTATGCAGAAAATTCTGGTATTTCTCTTCGTAGAAGCACCTGCGAGGAAACTAAAAGTCAGGTTTTACTATTGTTGCTGGGTTAAATTATTATTTTTTACTGGTCTGTACAGGCTGTTGTTAAAATTGATCGCTATTGTGATACTAAGCACTAAATCAACATTGACTGCTGGTGTGTCTGAAAGGAAAGGTTTCTTGATTCAAATAACCTAGTTGACTATCTTACTAACACCACTGAAAAGGAAATAAACATGCACATGGAATAGCATTTTCTTAAATAACATAGCTTAAGAGAATTCAAATATATTATACGAGTCAATTTCCTTAACAAGTAGTTAAAGAAGGAACTGCAGATACTGGAGAATCGAGGGTTACACAAAAAGCTGGAGAAACTCAGCGGGTGCAGCAGCATCTAAGGAGCGAAGGAGATAGGCGACGTTTCGGGTCGAGACCCTTCTTCAGACCCTTCTGCAGAGTCTGAAGAAGGGTCTCGACCCGAAACGTCACCTACCTCCTTCGCTCCTTAGATGCTGCTGCACCCGCTGAGTTTCTCCAGCTTTTTGTGTAACCCTCCTTAACAAGTAGTACCTTTTATTTAAATACTGTTGCATACCTGCCTCTCATCTATTCCACATTGAATTGGGTGGACCCGAACATTAACCAGTGTTTAACATATGCAATAGCTTTCAGGTTACTAGGCTTTGTCAGAAGAAAATAATGATTTTTCATGCAGAAACTGCACGAGGAAACACTTTTTCTCACTGAGAGTTGTGAGTCTGTGGAATTCTCTGCCTCGGAGGGCGGTGGAGGCCGGTTCTCTGGATACTGTCAAGAGAGAGCTAGATAGGGCTCTTAAAGATAGCGGAGTCAGGGGATATGGGGAGAAGGCACGAACGGGGTACTGATTGGGGATGATCAGCCATGATCACATTGAATGGCGGTGCTGACTCGAAGGGCCAAATGGCCTACTCCCGCACCTATTGTCTATTGCACAAATATTTGAGATTGTCCATGAAGAGATGTATTGTGGCATAGTCTAATTGATTTTTTAAATATTATTTAATGAATCGTCAATTGCTACCACAAAACTGAAACAGAATTCTGTGACTTGGAACAATTAAATGACGCCAAGGCGTTATTGATATAATCTTGAAAGGCCCACGGAGTGGAACCACCCACATTCCAGCAAACGCCTAGCAACATCTAGCACGCCATTTCTTGATGAACATAATAGTAAAAGGTTGTTAACTTTTAAATATATATTCAAATTGCTTGACAGTTCTCAGCTGTCAACCCTGCAGCATTTGCTATGAAACTAAACAAAAGGCCAAGAGGGTTATTGGCAAATATCAAAAAATTAAAAGTTAAACGGGAGTAGGAAGTGAAATGCAACAGCAAATGATACAACTCCATTGCATTCTAACCAAAATACAACAGCAGAATAGAGAGGTGTTATAGGGAGGTGATGGGCTGACATTACTCCAGCCCATTTCTGCTCTCACCGGCACTTACTTTTGACCTTCTCTTAATATCCCAGGCACCTTTCCAGAGCAGCTGCACATTACAAACCACAGAATTCCTCAGAATGAATAATCCAGAACTATAACTTATGCAGGAGACAGTGACTCTGCTTTGAGAATGTGGAGCAAATAAAATAAGATTAGATTACTGCAGAGTCAGTGTAAATGGGTGGTTGATGGAAAGGAGTAACTCAGTGAACTGACGGACACTTTTATGTGTCATAATTTGCTGTATGACTATCTCACATACATTGGCAGCCTGGAATAAGATTTTGGGGGGGCGGTTAGAACTTTGAGTGAAATGATTATCAGCAAAATATTTCCATACTTCCAGACAAAGGTGGAGCTTTGGGTACCCTTACGGGTAGGTATGTTACAATACTTACCTTTGCGGCGCTGCAGTTCTGTCACTGCCCGTGTGCGCGACTTTGGCGCCTTTGACAGGGGGGTGGGTTTAAAATGCGGTATTTCGGAAGCCAATTCAAATCGATCTTGAACAGGCTATTTAGTTGATGAAGAAAAATCACTTCGACTGCCAATCTCTGAAGTGATTTTTAAACTGCGCTTGCTAATTTAATTGCTGTAGTAAATTTAAAATCGTCTTCTAAAGCCGTGAACGCCGACAATGGGACGGACCTCGCGTAGGAGACAAGGCAAGGTCCAGTTTTTTTTTTCATTAAAAAGTACTTCTTAGGATACCTTTAATCAAAATGTCACGTTGCGAAAAGGTGATTTATTCCCCATACGAACTGGCAGTATTTTTCCTGCCGATATGGGGTTTAAATTCACTGCAACCGCAACGTTCCAATTGATCGAGTTCCAGAAAATGTAATTCGCAAGATGATTTAAATGGCCATTAATTTACGGGAATTAAACATTAAATTCCTTCCATTTGGCCTATAAATTAATGACAATGAGATTTAAAAATCATGTTATATTGTGAATTCTTGTGTGAATGTTATTTGGACACTTAGGCTATTTAAAAATGTTCATCTTTTCTTAAGAAATTGATAGATGTTTAGATCTAGTAATTGAATTTTGTAATTAGCTACAATTGGGTAACTAACTAATTATATGCTTTAATTTCAGGTCATCCAAGTAAGATTGTTTCATATTTGTTTCAGAATACTTCAATCTATAATAACTGAAAATTTCTTTCAGTTCTCTTAATTTTTAAGAAAATTATGGGCTTCTGACTGTCCTCGATCACAGCTTTTGTGTCAAGTCAATGGAAAAGCAATAGGGAACAAGATGCTAATTTCCGAGTATGAAAATGGCCATAACATTTTTAATACTGAAGATATGAAAGTGAATTAGGTGTCCGGTTAAACTTATTTTTATGCTTTATCTGATGGGATAAATTGCAGACTTTATTTTTTAAATCTCAAAATTTTGTAACATTGCTAATATGGGCCCCAGCTATGCATGTCCTTTTTTGGTTTTGTTAAAAGCTATTGTTCCAAATATACCCCAGCATCATTCCCCAAATCTGCACCAGGGCTGCCTTCTGCACCTGTGCAGAAATTGTTGTTTTCATCAACTTTACTACTAAATTCCCCCCTGCCCTCAAATTCACACGTTTCTCCCCTTTCTCAATCTATCCGTCTCCATATCAGGGGACAGTATCAACTGACATCTAGTAAAAACCCACTGACTCCTTCCTCTAGCTGACTACACATTCTCCCTCCCTACCTCCTGCAAGGATACCATCCATTTTTCACTGTCACTGCCACATCTGCTCCCAAGTTGAGGGTTTCCACTTAAGGACATCTGAGATGTTTTCTTTCTTCAATAAACAAGGCTTCCCCACTGCTGTTGTGGATAGAGCCCTCGCCTATGTCTTCTCTATGAGCCTGCAGTTCTGCTCTCACGCCCCCTCCCTCCAGACAGAACTAGAATACAGTTCCTCTGGTTCTCACCTATCCCCCCCCCTCCCCCACAGCTTCCATATCAAACGCAACATTCGCCGACATTTCTGCCACCTTCAACATGATCCCACCCACCAGTCCCCACCCCATCCTTTTACCACAGAGACCACGCTCTCCGCAACTTCTTGTTTCATTCATCCTTGCGCACCCAACCTGCCTCTTCCCCAGCCACTTTCCCCAGCAACCGCACGAGATGTAGCATCTGTCCAAAACCTCTACACCCACTTCCATCCTGGGACCGCAGCAGTCTTTAGAACTATGCACAGCAGCATTAGTCTAATCAGGAAGGGTAGAAGTCATCTCAGAAAATGTCAGGCGTTAGTTAGTTCAGTTAATATTGTTAAGTTTATGATTGATTTTTACAATATGGGCATATAATGTTATATGAAATGAAGGGAGATGAAAGAGGACACAAGCTGGCCATGATCTCTATATCAGCAGAATATGCTCGAGGGACTAAATGTCCTATTGTTGTTCACAAGTTATCTCAAAGTTCCAACTTTATTTTTTAAAGAGCTACAATTTTTAATACTTTTACTGAATGTTCTGCTCATCGTGATAAGAGCAAAGTAAATTACACAAACAGAGGAAAATGATCTCACAAGTTTTTACTTTTGTTGCGATCTATACAGTTGTGACAATCTGTAGTTAAGACTTACAAAGATCTCTTCAGTTCTAAAGGCTACATATCTCAATGTATTAGTCAGTAAAAACATTGATAGGGCAGTTATTATTTAATTCATTTTAGTCAGTGTAACATTTGTCACTGAATACATGCAGGGGATGGTAAAATATATTTAAAAATGTCAACCAAAGATTCTGCTTCCAATTCCCTACCAATTCCATTCCAAATAAAATCATCAAAACATTTACAGGCCACATCCTAAATGAAACAAGTTCATCATCTCAAATCCTGCAAGGTTTCAAACTTAAAATACTCACCCTGGTTTAAAATCTTTCAATGGCCTAAATCACCTTTCTGTCTGTAATCATCTCCCTAGCCCTCTAACTTTCTGAGATCTATATTCCTCCAGTTCCGGCCACAGTCACCTCCTCATATGGAATCATTCCATCACTAGCAGGGTATACACAAAATGCTGGAGTAACTGAGCGGGTCAGGCCTGAAGCAGGGTGTTGACCCGACATGCCACCTAACCGTTTTCTCCAGAGATGCTGCCTGACCCACTGAGTTACACTAGCATTTGGTGTTGATCTAGGTGCAAAGCAGCATCTGCACTTCCTTCCTATACACTAGCAGGGTACAGGTATATAGTTATCTGAAAGTGGCAACACAGTTAGACATTGTGGTGAACGCAACATACGGCACATTTGCATTCAACAAGTTATTTAAGTACAAGAGTTAGGAATTAATGTTATAACTGCACAACACATTGATTGCACCTGGAATATTGTGTGTTTTGGTCGCTAAACTACAGGAAGGATGCGACTAAGAGAAGATGCAGACAAAATTTAACAAGGATGGTGTTGAGACTGGAGGCTTGAATTAAAAAGACAGACTGGATAGTTGGGACTAACCCTGGAACAAAGGAGGCTGCAGTGTGACCTTATAGAGCTAAAAAAAATTAGAGGGACAAAGATAAAGTGAATGATCACAGTCTTGTTATCAGAATCGGGTAATCTAAAACCAGAAGGTATAGGATTGAATTGAGAGGGGAAAGATTTAAGAGAGACCTAAAAGGCAGATTTTTCACAGAGCATGGTGGGTACCTGGAATGAGCTGCCAGAGGAAGTGGTAGCAATAGGTACAACTACAATGTTTAAAACATTAACTGGTTCATGGATGGTCATTTTTAGAGGGATATGGCCCCAATGTAGGCAAATCGGCAGCATGAATCAGTTGGGCTAAAGGGCCTGTTTCCATGTTGTATGATTCCTTGACTCCAGTAGCTTTACTTTCATCTGTCTCCATCATTGCAATTCCCTCCCTAAACCTATGCTCCCTAAAGGGAGACACAAAATGCTGGAGTAACTCAGTGGGACAGGCAGCATCTCTGGAGAGAAGGAATGGGTGACCTTTCGAGTCACGACCCTTCTTCAGACCCTTTATTCCCTAAACTTCCCTTGATCAATTAATATGCTCCTCAAAGCCTCCATTTCATTTGCTCTAATATTAATTTCGATGTCAGATCTTAATTTCACATTTTCTGCATTTTGTACTATTTCACAGAACAACTAAAAACAGTGCTCATAAAACAGCATCTGCCACCAGGTGCCTACCAGACAATGTCAATACCATTTGAGAGACATAAAAAATGGCAGAGCCTGCAGAACTGCACTGTTTCACAAGTATCATGTTAATACGCAGAACAATGGCATCTATCTCACACAACTGAGTACACTCAGGAGAATGTACAAATGTGACCGGTTAAAAAATGAAGGAATAAAGTGAGGGCAGAAAGCAGAGTTATACAGTACAGACAGGATCTTTGGCCCCTCATGTCCATGCTAATCATCAAATGCCTATCTATATTAATCCCATTTAGCAGCACCTTATCCATAACCTACTATTCTTTGGCAATTCAAGTACTCATTCAGATGCTTCTTAAAAGTTGTGAGAATACAGTCTTCATCACTTTCTCAAATAGTTCAGATTTCAGTAGGAAGAATTATTCCTTCGATCCCCTGTAAACCTTAGTCCATAACTTAAACCTATGCCCTCTGGTCTTAGTCACTTCTGCCATGAGGGAAAGTTTCTTAAACATTTATGACATTCAATTTTGTATACCTCCATCAGGTTCCCTCTCAGCCTATTCTGCTCCAAAGAAAATTAACTCATTTCCTTTTCAAGCAAATTTGTCAAACATGCATTACCTTTCATAAAACTCATGTTGACTCAATTTAATTATATCCAGCATCCTAAATGATTAGCTATTGTTAGCTGCAGACACCCAGTGGCGCAGTTGCTAGCTGCCTCCGCCTTCAGTCCGGTATCTTTTTGTTTTTTTGTTATGTTTGAAGAGCGTTTTTTGTGGGGTTTTTTTGTCTTTATGTGAGGGGAAGAGGGTACGGTAAGGGGAATACCGTCCTTCAGTCGCTTCCTGGAGAGGATGCGACTATTATTCAAGTCGCATCCTCCCCCCCCCCGCGGCGGCCTACCTACTGGATTGTCGCGGCTTTTCCTGCCGGGACTGACCAGAGCTCCAGCAGCAGCGGCGCAGCATTGGAAACATCGCGGGGCGGGCGATGCCTTACCGGGGATCGCCGTTGGAGCTCCGGAGTGCTGGGCCTGCTGCACCGACATCGCGGAGCTGTGGTTCGCGGAGCTTCCAACGCGGGCGACGCTGACCACCAACATCGCGGAGTCCTGCGACTCCGCCCGGCACGGCCTGTGGACTTCGGGAGCCGCGGACTCCGGTGGGAGGTGGCTGATCTGGAGGTCTGGGCCGCTGAGGATGTTGTCCGTTGGGGTTCGCCGTCGGGATCCCATCGTTCCTGGCGAGAGGTCCTGAGCTTCGGGCTGCCGGTGGCGGTGACTGTGGGTGCTCGGGAGGTCCCGACCACGGGTGAACAGCTGGGAAGATCGGCGGGGAGGCTGGCTGGACTATGGTACCTTCCTTAACTTTGGTGCTGCTGTGGGGTTGTGATGTGTCGTGGACTTCTGTTTATTTATTTTTATGTTACACGACTGTAAGGAAAATCCATTTCGTTGTCTCTTATGAGATAATGACAATAAATTGAATACAATACAATTTCCGTTTTTATTATTGGCTCTAGCACCTTACGGCAGTTCCCTGCCTTATGGGTTTCTCCCATTCTTTGAATAAGGAAGTCACATTGACATTTGCTTCTCATTGGCTTATGTCTCCCCAAGGCTCTACCATTTGTCCTACCTTTATTTGACCTACAAGAGTGCATCACTTCACACTTATCAGGATTATGTTACACCTGCCATTGCCACACCCAAATCAAACAGACTAATGAATAGACGGAAGAGTTAGTAATTGCATCCAGAACTCAAACTGAGCATGCCATGAACTTTAACAATCTAATGTGAAGCCCAAGCCAGTCAAATAATCTGTAATAATGATCTTTCCACGAAAAAGGACAAAGTACAGAAGAACAGCATGACATCAAAGTAAATTTTTTAACAATTCACTGATAACGTGATGTTAATCACACCCTTCCTGATACTCTATTGGTAGGGTGTATCACTGTGCAGATTAAAATGACACAAATGGGCGAAGTCTCAAGTTTAATTGCGGTCTGTTCTGAATCTGTTGTCATCAGTCACAAAACCAATAGAAACTTTGGATAAACAGGAAAAAGGCATGATTTTAGAAATTCCAATAAAACGACCCCATTTTTTTTCCACAGCAGCAATAACATATTTGGTATTGCTGAATCACAAAAGGAGATCCAAGTATTCTTGTATTTTAACATAAGAGCAGAAAAAGAAACAGAAAAATGATTTTACTTCTGAAATTCTGAAGCAAGGAAACTTACAGCACAGGTTGAGGGACTGTTGCGTGCTCGGTTTTGCAGAGAAATGGCTCACCCCGCCTCACCTGACAGTGCCATTCAAGCCGAGGGCTTCTTGCTACACTGGGTGGACTGCATGGCATCCTCAGGCAAGTTTAAAAAAGCAGGGATCTGCTTTCTAATTAACTCTGCATGGTGCTCGGATGTGGCAGTCCTAGTGAACTCCTGCTCCCCAGAATTGGAATATCTTACAGTAAAATGTTGTTCCTACAACCCGTTTAGTTTAGTTTATTATTATTGTCACATGTACCAAGGTACAGTGACAAGCTTTTTGTTGCATGCCATCATGTCAGCAAAAGGACCATACATGATTACAATCAAGCTGTCCACGATGTACACATACAGGATAATGGAAATAGCATTTAGCACAAGATAAAGTCCAATAAAGTCCAACTAAAGATAGTCCAAAGGTCTCCAAAGACGTTGATGGTAGGTCAGGACCACTCTCTAGTTGGTGATAGAATGGTTCAGTTGCCTGATAACAGCTGGGAAGAAACTGTACCTGAATCTGGAGATAGGTATTTTCAAACCCCTGTACTTCCTATGACAATAGACAATAGGTGCAGGAGTAGGCCATTCGGCCCTTCAAGCCAGCACTGCCATTCAATGTGATCATGGCTGATCATCCACAATCAGTAACCCGTTCCTGCCTTCTCTCCATATCCCTTAACTCCGCTATCCCTAAGAGCTCTATCTAACTCTCTCTTGAAAGGATCCAGAGAACCAGACTCCACCGCCCTCTGAGGCAGAGAATTCCACACACTCACAACTCTTTGTGTGAAAAAGTTTTTCTTCATCTCCGCTCTAAATGGCTTACCACTTATTCTTAAACTATTGCCCCTGGTTCAGGACTCCCCCAACATTCGGAACATGTTTCCTGCCTCTAGCATGTCCAAACCTTTAACAATCTTATATATTTCAATAAGATCCCCTCTCATCCTTGTAAATTCCAGAGTATACAACCCAGCCGCTCCAATCTATCAACACATGACAGTCCCGCCATCCCGGGAATTAACCTTGTGAACCTACGCTGCACTCCCTCTACAGCAAGAATGTCCTCCCTCAGGTTTGGAGACCAAAACAGCACACAGTACTCCAGGTGTGGTCTCACTAGGGCCCTGTACAACTGCAGGAGGACCTCTTTGCTCCTATACTCAACTCCTGTTGTTATGAAGACCAACATGCCATTCGCTTTCTTCACTTCCTGCTGTACCTGCATGCTTACTTACAGTGACTAATGAACAAGGACCCCCAGATCCCGTTGTACTTCCCCCTTTCTCAGTCCTCTGTTCACGATTGTACAGCCAAATTCAGTTCAAATTCAAAATACCAGTTTGAAGATGACACCACTGTGGCCAGGTTGGTGAGACAGCATTTAGAATATTGTGTTCAGTTCTGGACGCCATGTTATAGGAAAGATATTGTCAAGCTTGAAAGAGTTCAGAAAAAAATTACGAGGATTTTGCCAGGACTAGAGGGTGTGAGCCATAGGGGGATGTTGTGTATGATGGGTCTCTATTCCATGGAGAGCAGGAGGATGAGGGGATATCTTATAGAGGTGTACAAATTCATAGAGTGGGTAGATGCACAGAGCAGGGGAATCGAAGACCAGAGGCCATAGGTTCAAGGTGAAGGGGAAAAGATTTAATAGGAATCCGAGGGGTAACTTTTTCACACAAAGGGTGGTGGCTGTATGGAACAAGCTGCCAGAGGAGGTAGTTGGGGCTGGAACTATCCCATTATTTCAGAAACAGTTAGACAGGTACATGGAGGGATATGGACCAAGCACAGGCAAGTGGGACTAGTGTAGTTGGGACATTGTTGGCCAGTGTGGGCGAGTTGGGCGCAAGGGCCTGTTTCCACACTGTATCACTCTATGTCTCCTTAATGACAAAAAGGAGTACTGGAAGGAGATGGAGAACTTAGTGACACTGTGTCAGGACAATAGCCTCCCCCTTAATGTCAGCAAGATGAAGGAGCTAGTACTGACTTCAGGAGCTAGTACTGACTTCAGGAGCTAGTACTGACTTCAGGAGCTAGTACTGACTTCAGGAAGCTTGGTGGAGTATGGATAGAATGTAAAACATAGCTTTTCACTGTACCTCAATAGATGTTTATTGGAACATGTACTCCACCCTGTGACCCAGGTCTTGTTAAGGCACTTCAAACACCTTTAAGAGGTGTTTCCTTGATCCCTTCCTGAAGGGATGATATTTACAAGAAGGCAATATTAACCATTAACTATGTAAATATGAAATCTGTCAAAATATATCTTTGAAATTGCATATCTTTCACTGTGTTGTAGAATATTCTTGGTATGGGATTAGAAACTTTTTTTACACCCTGCCTGAATTTTCTTTAAGGGATCTTCCTACAGGTTGCAGTTTTAAGAACTAAGATAACAAGTACAGCATAACAGATCAGCCATTTAGATTTGCAAATTAAGAGATTTTTTTTTTAATGGGTGCAAGATTCACTACCTCAGAGGGATTTCAATACTTTACCATTGATTTCATGCTTGTTATTCAGTTGATATTTCGACACAAATGAATCAGATAATTTGGAAATAAGAAGGGCTCATGATTGAGGCTATGGATCAATAACAATATTGCCAAATGGTGCAGTAGGATCAAGGATGGTTTGAATATATGTTCCTCTGAGGCTGATGTAGGATACCTTAAGAGTATTTATTTTCAAATATTTCACAAGGTATTTCAATAAGAAAAGTGTATTGCAAAATTATTTGAGTGCCATAACTTTACATTGCATGAGCACTTCAGTAGGTTATTAATGACTATTATTAGCACTGTTTTAATCAGATTTGCATTTTAAAATCCTATCAGAAACGATGTTACTGATAACATGCCATTTCACTGTTCAATTTTATTTTCATAATCACTAACATGATCACTGCTTCTAAAAGCTGCACAATTCAAGAATTAAAATGTGGGTACAGAGACTTCCATATTGGAATGTTTGTGGATAACACCAAAAGGCATCTCAGCCCATCAATAATCTTAGCCCAAGCTGAATTGACAGAGATTAAGACGTAGTACACAAGGATGAAGAAGATAGGCAACGACGGGTCTGCAGGCATTCTTTCTAATGGCTGCTGCAGTCAAAATGGTGATGTACAGGATGGTTGCGAGGAATACTTTTTTTAATGTGCTATTCAATGTCATTATTCAAAAAAAATCACCAGTGCAGCTTCTGAAAGTTGTGGAAGAAACTGACCTGCACATGCAGACTCATTGATGCTACATAGCCAATGATGACTTTATAGGAATTTACATAGCTTGGCATCCAACTTGCCCACAGGGGGGAAAAAATGCACCCATGCAGGCCATGATAAAGATATTTAAATTTAAATACGCCAGGGTATTTTCAACATACCTGCAGATCCAACAGAGGTCTAGCACCTACCTGCAGATCCAACAGAGGTCTAACACCTATCTGCCCATTATTCAATTTTTTTGCGTGTATTACCCTGGATTTTATTGTTTTTGATTTTAGTCCCTGATTTATGGGCTTATTATGCTTTCCATTGAGCTTCCTGGAGACATTTAAGAAAGAGGGAGTAGAAACAGATTGGCAAATGCCTAGGGGATGTGTTTTTTTTTGCTGATAACATCAGCCCAGGAAACAGCATGGACAGATAATGCTTGTCTAAAGGGAATCAAAGACAAACTTTTCCAGTATATCTTTTGTTTCCCTTCTTCGCCTTAGGCTTTTTCCCAGCAGATTGTAGGGCTAACAGCAGTAAGAGGGGTTCAGCCTCAATGGTAATTCTTCAGGCAAATTCGGTGGTAGACAATCTGTCAGACTGACCTGTCAGAAGGGTCACACATTCCTTACAGCCAGAGATGCTACCTGTTCCGCTGAGTTACTCCAACGTTTAGAAACATAGAAAATAGGTGCAGGAGGCCATTCGGCCTTTCGAGCCAGCACTGCCATTCATTGTGATCATGGCTGATCGTCCCCTATCAATAACCCGTGCCTGCCTTCTCCCCATATCCCTTGATTCCACTAGCCCCTAGAGCTCTATCTAACTCTCTCTTGAATCCATCCAGTGATTTGGCCTCCACTACCCTCTGTGGCAGGCAATTCCACAAATTCCCAACTCTCTAGGTGCAAACGTTTTTCTCACCTCTGTCTTAAATGGCCTCCCCTTTATTCTAAGACTGTGGCCCCTGGTACTGGACTCGCCCAACATTGGGAACATTTTTCCTGCATCTAGCTTGCCAGTCCTTTTATAATGTTATATGTTTCTATAAAATCTTTCGTGTAAACCAGCATCTGCAATTCCTTCCTACAGTAATTCAGTGTTAAATTTGATAGACCAGCTAGTCTACTCTCAATCACCCTTTTCAAATCTTCATATATTGATTCAATATCAAAAATTCATTTGGGATAAATGATTCACGGAATCATCCAATCACATCACAAAATGATGGAATTATGGTGGTTCAGTGTAGAAACAAGGAACTGTAGATGTTGATTTATATCAAAGATACACCAAGTGCTGGAGTAACTCAGCGGGTCAGGCAATATCTCTGGAGGAAAAGGATGGGTGGCATTTTGGGTTGGAACCCTCCTTCAGACACTTTGCAGTGATTCAATGATTGATTCATGAGATAACAATTACAATATGGAAACTGAGAAGAGGAGGCAAGAGGTTAAAGGCATCAACTATGATCAGAATGACTAAAAGAGCAGGTTTGACAGGCCAAATCGCCCACTGGTGCTCCTTTTTCTCATGCTATTTATATTTTAATCGGTACAAATTTTGCTTTGTGAAAGGCATCCGCAAATACAAAACCATAAACGAATGAACAAGCAGCAAAATAGCTTATTTTTGATTATGCACTACAAACTAGTTTTCTTATTAATTTAAACAGATCAACTTCAAAGAAATTTGTGGAGGACATTTTCAGGAAACAGAGTTGTTCCACATTTCCTTTCCCTTATACTGTACATTTTTAATCTCTACAAAGAGAATAACAGGAAGAAATCTGTTAACATCTGATGGAAAGCTACGAGTAACCAATGGAACTTCAAATAGACGTAAAGCATGTTTGAGACAATAGTTTTACTGTAATACAAACTCCACAGCACTAAAGCGACCATTCCATGTTGACTTAATTTTGCCATGCTGCATTTTAAACACAATATTGGAGCAATTCCTGCACAGGGAAATACAAAGATCAATTCCCATCACAGAGTGAAAGCAACACTTCCAAAGGTTGCAAAAAACCCACTCAACAGGAAGCAATGTTTTTCTTCCCCCTCCCCCCCCCCCCCCCCCCACACACACCTTCAAAACGATATTGTAGTCATCAAATACAACAAGCGTTTCTTGATAAATTATTACAAAATAATTACAAACTATAGCTTTTTAGTGTAAAATGGACCACACGATAAGAAGTTCTGTCATTAGCAACATGCCAAATACAACCAATCTGGATGATTGTAGGCAATGCATGTCAGATCTGCAGTACCAATTAAAGTGACAAACCATTTCATGGAATGCAAGGTGTCTGTGCTGTTGGGCGGTTTCAACCACAAACAATTAGCATGTCTGCAGTGAATTTAACATATCTTAGAGCACTGCACATTCTATCAACTGAGCTTGTAATAACTACTTTTGAAATAATATTTTAAAATGTTTCTTAAAAAGTGACATTGGTGCAACTCCTGAACAATTGTTCTCAAATCCTGAAGGTTTAACATAACACAAGAATACAGAGTTTATTTTGCAGCAGCTTTAGGACTGGTGGTGGCACTCTTACAGGAATCAACTCCCACTCCAAAAGACAATCCAAGCTGAGGGAATCCAACACTGTTGGAGACGTCAATGTTCAGTTGAGAAGTTAATACGGAAGAGAAAAAAAAGCTGCGCCACAATGCCCCATCACTAAATCAACTTCACAATATAAATTATTTCATTGTTAACCACATTGGTATTTGTAAGAACTTACTATGAGGGAACTATTCCCACAAGAGCGCGCAGGTGCTAGAATCTGGAGTGAATAAAAGGAGAGCTGTTGGAGAAACTCAGTAAGTCTTGTAGCATGTGTGGAGGGAAAGGAATAGTTGTCATTTCGGGCTGAGTCCCATTATCTGGATTTGGTTAACGTGTATACACCGAAAGGGAAATGAGAGGCATACAACAACAAACCACGTTGTTCTCTCTTCAGAAGAGTAAATGTCATCTTTAAAGTGTTAATAAAAATAAACAGTTGTACTGTGAGCACCACTCGTATCATGTCTTTTGGATCCCATCTGAACTTTGGCTATTAGCTTTGTTAATCATTAATTTCTTCACTGCTTTCAGCTCCATTCTCAGGCATCTTCAGGGTTGACTTGGTAACATGTGGCATTTTGACACAGAGCTGCAGCCTGGACTGTCTGCCCTGACATCTTCAATCTAATTACAGTGATTGCTTCCTTCTGCTCCTATTGACTTTTCATTTAATGAAGAGGTCGCGCCAAATGTTCTTCCGTTTTAGTCAATGGTACTCTTCAATTGGCAGGCAGGCTCACTACAGTCTATCAATCCAAGTCCAGCCCTCAGGTTTAGAATGCTCCAGCACCATTGTACCTTTTAGCCAAGAATAAGCTAAAACTGGGGCAAGGGCAGCAAATTGTGTCATGACAGGCAGAAAACTAAACAAGCGACTCAAGTTGATTACTGCTGTTCAAGTGCTGAAGCCATTCGTGAAATGAGGAGGGCCCTGTCAAAGGCTACCCAAGAACTAACCTCCCCCATTAAGGATATTGGAACTGCAGCTGGGAAGTTAATCATGTTTGCAACTAATTCACATTAAAAACTGAAAGAGTGCACTAAAAAATCCTGGGGAACGAAAGTTCAGGAATAGCAAAGCAGAATGGCAGAAGAAATAATTTATTTTGCATAAATACCTAAATATAATATAATAACACAGACCAAGCCAGTGCCCAAATTTGCAGTGCTGGCACCTCTCACCGATCAAAGCATTAGCAGCCAATATAGAACAATCAGTATTCAGGTGCATGCAACTGCAAGTCATTCAAAAGTCTATTTTTTTAAAAAGCATCTTATATTAATTAAGGCACTAGCTATTCTCTGGCCCTCCAAACCACCAAAGCACATTATACATACCTTAAAGGTTTATGGCAAAAAGGGAGCAACCTACAAACATAACTCATGACCCCACCATCTCTACAGCCCAGTGTTCTTATGTTGACTGTGTGGCATTTCTACATATTTATTGGAAAGAGCTGACAGTTTGAAATTCAGCCTTTGCAGAAAATTATTTTTAATTATTTTTAAATTGATGCATTTTCTCTAACGTTAGAAAGCAAATAATATAAAAATGAAACAATAATAAAGTAGGTTTTATGATAATTAAACTAGTAACCACAAGTCAACATCATAGTTTAATCTTTCCCAATTCTTCCATCCTGCCAAGATCTTTGTGATGAGCCAAAATTGTCCCACAGATTGTCTGAGCTACTTACAGCTGATATGGGCAGTGTAAGCCCCACTGAATACAGGACAGTGGAAGTGATGGTACTGTTCCTGAATGGATACTTGATGGTTTCATCATCACAGTAAAAACCTCTTTGATAAGGTTTTATTTTGGCCACATTTAGAACACCCAGTGGCATAGCAGCTGTAGGGAGGGAAAAAAGAATTTTAAGTGCACCATAAACAGATAACTTTACAACAGCAGATTAAATTCATGCTTCCAATGTGCAAAAATTATCCTATTAATTTTTTAAACTGATACAATTAATTTACAAGGTATGAACATAATTAGAAGGAGAGCCAATAGCCTCCATCCCCATTGTCCATAAACTAAGAAGTCTGTTATGTCTTTTAAGAAGAAAGAGGACACCAGTTTTCTTTCCTGAAGGTCATCAGTAATTTAAGGACAGGATGGCACCTCCCTCTCCCTCTCTCCCTCTCCCCCTCTCCCCCTCTCCCCCTCTCCCCCTCTCCCCCTCTCCCCCTCTCCCCCTCTCCCCCTCCCTCTCTCTCTCTCTCTCTCTCTCTCTCTCTCTCTCTCTCTCTCTCTCTCTCTCTCTCTCTCTCTATACATTCACGTAGTGCTCAACAACAATTATGTGCATTTGTCCATTTGTATCAAGTAGTTAGCAAAATGTCTGGGGCTATTTACAATATGTTGCAAAAACGTTGGTAGCATCTTCTGTTCTTTCTGAGAGAGAGAAATTTGAGACAAATGGGTTACTGCAGGACTGAGGCTATCAATGATATTTGGGGTTATGACGAAGTTTGGCAGTCTCACGATGCTATTTAGAAGATGTCTGTGGGATTAATTACTTCTTCCATCAATTATTATCAGTAAAAATAGATCAGAGTCACATTGATGTACTTCTCAGATGCATGACTATTTAAAGTGTTCTCTATTCAGCTACATGATGCCCACTTCCTTGAAAATTAACAATTGATAACTCTGCAAACTGGACTGTCCTGACTAAGCCACACGGTATTTGCCTTAAAATTTAACAACAGATTACAAACACTATTTAATAACAGATTACAAATGCTATTTAATTTATTCTTGATGTTCTCCTGGTACCACACATTATAAAACAGGGATGTTTTATAATGCTAATGTTATTCTAAATTAATCCTTCAAGGCATGCAAGCTCGTGGACTAAGAGAGAGATGCTCGAGTTTTTCCTCCCATACAGTGGAAAAGCACTAATTCACAAAAAATGGTTCAGAATAGATATTTAGTGTTGATGACCGCTTGTGTTGCAATGGCAAAACAGTCTATTGAACCTCCATGATTTCCAGCCTTTGAGATTTCAAGTTGCTTCATTCAGTTTTAACATCATTTAGCAATTAAACCTTTTTTTTGTTCTCCATTCATGTGGCGAAATGCTGACCACATTACAGGAAGCAAACTTCATGATGCATGTTTACACAAAAACTATCATAGTTTGGTTTCACTAACCACTGCTACAGCTTTCCCAGGTTCATGTTAAAAGGAACAATTTATATTGCAGATACACAAAACATGTACGAAGAAAAGACAAACAAGTATTTAGCTAAAGGAAATACTGAGGCAATAGGCTCCCATTTCAAAACATGAATCAAAACATAGATTACTTAGCAATTGGGGTGTGATATGGAATTAGTAATCCAGAGATATTTCAAATCCCACCACAACGGAGGTATTTAAACTGTTAATTAAATTTAATCAGAATGCTAATCACGGAGTGTTGTAAACAAATAGTTGGCTCACTACGTCTTTCGGCAAGGGAGTTTGCTGCCTTTACCCAGTACTGAATTTACACAATAATCCCCAGAGGTAGGGTTACACAAAAAGCTGGAGAAACTCAGCGGGTGCAGCAGCATCTAAGGAGCGAAGGAGATAGGCGACGTTTCGGGTCGAGACCCTTCTTCAGACTGGTCAGGGATCAGGGAAACGAGAGATATAAACAGTGATATGGAGAGATAAGGAACAATGAGTGAAAGATATGCAAAAAAGTATTGGTGATAAAGGAAGCAGGCCATTGTAAGCTGGTAGTTGACGCTTCATTGCGCTTTAAATAGCCATGCAAGTCAATCAATCCTGGGACAATTTAGAAAAAAGAAAATTACCAATACCCAAATGAAGAAATCTGCAACAACCAAGTGATATCATCCTACAGTGTGCCAGCTCGTATCTGTTTGGAAGAAAGTGTCTAATTCACTTCCTTTGCGCATCACACAATGCTCCCTTTTATTGACAACTTAAAAAAACATGTTTCCAACTTTCAAGAAATGTTGCCATCTTGGCACTGAGCACATAATGTCCCAAGCCTTCATTATATCAGCAGTTCCAAATCCACAAACTGTTATCCTCTTTCTTTATTCTTTCCAATCCTTGAAAGGCGGGGGCATTTTGTCACAAAGGATTAGGCTGGTGGGCAGGAATTTTGGAAATGAGGATCAGGTGTCGCAGAGTTAAATTGGTGGATCCAGAGCTTCAGATGTGGTCAAGTAGATCACTTACAAGTGATGCCAAAACGAATCTCACTTGTTTGTAATAGACGAACTTCTGGCTGAGTGGTCTGTGCTGTGGACACCTCCAAACACAAGTCATGGGAAGAGGACCAAATTGATATTTTATATTCTATGAGAAGATGACATTAATACAGACGTTCCCACTGATCAGCATGGGGTGGTTGGAATAGCCCATTTCCATGCTGTGAGACTATGACATAATAAGAACTACACATTTAGCCATCATCGTTTTGATTACATTCCTTTATGCATTAGACAATAATATGTTATTACACAGAATTTTCAAACCATGAATGGCTGTCAACCTCTGGTATTTTCCCAGATTTCCATTATTCACATGTAAATTAAAGTTTTAAAACATTGTGTGGGAAATTTAGTCCTGCTTCAATCAACACCCAATATTTATGTGCAAACAGCTTGCTAGAAAGCAATCAGGAATCTAGGCAAACTTCTCTTCATGAGAATTGAGATCAATTACAGTGTTTGCAGACTCATCTCCGTTTCTGATTATAGACTGCATGGAATAAAGCATTACATTGCAGACCTAATCGTCATCCCTACCGCTTTTACAATGGCACCACATAGACTGACAGTGTTAGTATTTTTAAGGTCAGTATTACAGTTCAAAACATTTTTTCTTTAAAAAAAAAATCAGGACAATTCTCAATTTAAAGGAAGTACGAAAAGTATTTTAGCAATTACCACACAGCATTCATATGTCAATCTAAATTATTGTTGTGATCATTGCTCAAGTATGCCTAGCCACATTCTACTGATCTCTCAACCAATGCTAGTTTTGATTAATGAGCACTGTTATTTCCCCCTCTTCTTCCATCTTGAAGTAACCTACATAAGTTATTTTCCCCCTCCTCTTCCATAAAGTAACCTATATTCCCTGTGTCTCAGTGGTTTTTGAAAACCTAAAGACATGTCCTCAATCAAAATCTATTGAGGGTTTGTCTAAAGATTAGAGTTTGCAAGTCCATTGTTCTCCAGTGTTGTTCCACGGTTCATCATCGTGGGTTACTTACTCAGATTTACACCACAGAAACAGTTCATTCAGTCCAACAAATCCATGCAAAGTTACTTAAAGAAGAAATCTGTTCCAAATGGAAAAAACTTCAAACAAACTGGGATGATCTTAAAACATGACATTAAAGCTCCCAGTCAGGAAAATACACCCAACATAGACCAAAGGTTGTGCTCATTGTGCTGACGATCTCTACAATACTTGATTTCTTAAATTAATCTGGATAAACTTTTGAAATGCTCCAATGAGTCCCTGTATACCTAAGAAAATAAGTACACTGAAGGGCCTCAATGAAGCAATGTAGTTGATAGGATTTCATAAATTTGAGTTGGGGCATAATTGTGGACCAGGCAGCTGAATCTTGAACTAATGCAAGAACTGGTTAACAAGGATGTGATTCAAGATGACAATAGACAATAGGTGCAGGAGTAGGCCTACGAGCCTGCACCGCCATTCAATATGATCGTATCTGATCATCCCCAATCAGTACCCCGTTCCTGCCTTCTCCCCATATCCCTTGACTCCGCTATCTTTAAGAGCTCTATCTAACGCTCTCTTGAAAGCATCCAGAGAACCGGCCTCCACCGCCATCTGAGGCAGAGAATTCCGCAGACTCACAACTCTCTGTGTGAAAAAGTATTTCCTCATCTCCGTGCTAACTTTAATCCTGAATGAAAAAAATATCAAATGGACAGTAATGAATCAGTGGTGTACTTTCTAATTCTTCTGAAGTTCTATTCTCTTGAAAGGAAATACAAAATTGGGAGATCGTTACACTTGTCAACCACACTTGTTTTGGACAACTACCAGAACAAAATTTACTCTCATGACAACCTCTGAAGGCAACATTCTTTTATTTTCTTCTATTTCTGCAGTTTGATTCCAATTTAATCATCAAATGCTTCCTCAACAGGTGTTCTTGGGAAACAGATCTTATCTTTCCACCCCTTTATTCTAACTGTTCTATTCTTGACATTGCAACACACAACACAATTTATCTCTGAATAGGGTACGTCTTGCCTTTGGGCAACAGTAGAAAATGAGTCCCAGAGAGCCATCTTTTATCCCGAGGATGATCAAAACAGACAATTAAAAAAGTGATTTAAAATCTGTTGCTTATATCATGTTGCCCATTTTCTATGTTCAATTATTTCAATCAGGAGGGATGTAAACTGGACTGCAGTCCCACTGCCACCCATTTTACTCTCCCACTCAAAGACAAGTTTTACTCCAGTGTTTCCAAACAGTGTCAATAGGTCATTCAACCCATCGATTCTATTCTGCCATTCGATCATGGCTGTTTTGATTTTTCCCTCTCAGGCTCTCTCCCTGTAACATTTGATGCCCTAACTAATCAAGAACCTATCAGTCTCTACCTTAAAAATACCCAGACTTGGCCTCCATGGCCATCTGTGGCAATAAATTCCAGATTCATCACCCTCCGGCAACAGCTGGGCTATCTCGTGCAGGTTACGCTAACATGGGCACTGGTTGCAAAAGGGTTATTTAGATGTTTATGTGGGCAAGTTTGGTGAGATGATCCATGTCCAAGTTGTCGCGCTGTGACTTGAAGAATGACAAGGTTGGTGCACATCTGGTGGTGTCAGGAAGGATGTTCCACTCTGGATACAGTGACTGTAGATTGCTATTTTTGTTTGCTCTAATTCTAGTATAAATAAAGTGATCTGAGGGCTGTCTTGTAGATTTCTGGGTATTGGATTGAATGAGGTGAGATATGTTACTGGGGATGATGCCATGAGTCTCCATGTAGACAGTACATAAGCGGGCTTTGGTGCGTCTTGACTCCAGCAACTCCCAGCCAAGGCGATTTAACATATCGGAAGCACTTGACTGTCTTGAGTGGTCGTTATAGACAAACCGGGCTGCATGCCTCTGAACCTTGTCAAGGGTGTCAATGTTATTTTTCTGGTGAGGGTCCCATATTGTCTGGCAATATTCCAACAGTGGGCGGACAAGTGCTTTGTGCGCTACCTCCCGAGTTGGTTTGTCACAACCGGATAGGTCTCTCTGGAGAAGGCCCAAAGTTCTGTTTGTTTTCGTAGCAATCCGGTTTATGTGCCTGTTCCAGGTTAGGCCAGATGTGAGTTCAACTCCCAGGTATGGGTGGTGATCAACTTCTTGAAACAGGCTCTCTCCCATCTTGTACCGGTTCACAATCGGCTTGGCATTATTGGTAACTCTCATGGAAAAACATTTGGTGTGATTGAAATGCATTTGTCAAATGGTTTCCCAATTGCAAAGATGGTTTATGTAATTTTGAAGAACCTTGGCATCTTCAGCAGATTTGATTTCTCGATACACAATACAGTTGTCTGCAAAGAGTCTCACTCTCAAAGACAGGTTGTCAGGCAGATCGTTGATGTAGATCAAGAACAGCAAGGGCCCCAACACCGTTCCCTGTGGCGCTCCGGACCCAACTGGAGATTGTTGTGATGATTCACTGTCTACTACGACCTTTTGATGATGTTTGGGGAGGAATGAATCAATCCAGGAGTAGATGTTATTTTGGATGCCAACGTGGTGAAGCTTGGCCATCAGCCTACGGTGGGGAACGGTGTCGAAGGCCTTGCTAAAATCCATTATAATAAGAATGGCCTGCCCTCTGTTATTCAGGATGGCTTACAGATCATTAACCACGGCAGAGGGCTGGGTCTCGCATGACCTGCCTTTACGAAATCCATGCTGCTGGTCAGCTAGTACATTGTGTATTTAAAAATGCCTCATAACATGGCCATGAATAATATGTTCAAGGAGTTTGCAGACTATTGAAGTCAAGAATACCGGACGATAATTGGCTGGATTTGAGCGGTTGCTCTTTTTGTAAATTGGAGAGATGTTTGCATTACGCCAGTCACTCGGCAGTTCTCCAGTAGAAATTGATTTTTGGAATAACATCTGGAGGATTGGAGCAATGCTTGAAGAATATGATTTCAAAACTCTGGCAGTCATGCCGTCTGGGACACAGGCTTTATGAGGATTCAATTCAGACAAAAGCTTTTCAACTCACTCTTTGGTGATGAGCAAGTCACTAATATCTGGAATGCTACCAGGGCCAAGATCAGGAAAATCAGATTGTTTTTCTCTGGTAAAAACTGAGCAAAACTGACGACCAAGAGCTTCGGCTTTATCTTTTGCAGCTCAAATGATGGTATTGTTAATGTGCAAAGGTGAAACTCCAGAGACTTCCTTTCGCTTGGATTTCATGAAGTTCCAGAATGGCTGGGTGTTTTCGGTATTGAGGCTACCACCAATAACATCTCTGATGTAGGATTTATGAGCAATACGAATCTTCCTGTCAATGTGCCAGCGAAGTTGTCTGAAACTAGCCCAGCAAGGAGCAGAATCATGTTTTTTTGCCTTATTATATAGACGTTTCTTTCTGTTAATGTCTCTTTGTGGAGCTGTTGACCCATGGATAAGAAAAGCGACTGCAGCTCATCTTAGAAGGGATATGCTTCTCTATTGAACTAAGGAGAGCACTTTTAAAAGATGTATATAATTCTTCAATTGAGTTACGTTTAATCAAGTTATCAGTCAAATTGTCACAAAACTTTTCCATGTCACTATCAACTCCTGCAAAGTTGGCTTTTGCATACAGATAAACTTTGCGTCTTGGTGACCTGGTGCTCTTTGGTTTCACAACCACTCCAATGACAACCATTTTGTGATCGCTGATACCACATTGGACGTTACCAAGGTCTGCAGCAGCAGGAGTGTTGGTAAGGCACAAGTCGAGAATGTTACTCTCTATAGTGGTCTTTTTTACAAGCTGGTGGAGATTGTGATCATTAAAGATGTCTATCAAAAACTTACGGATGGCAGGGTGTTGACCACAAGGTTTAAAGGCTACGGTTTCCCAATCAATGTCAGGTACATTAAAATCGCCCAGTAAGCAAATACTTGCGTTTGATGGTATTTTGGCATGGGAAGTATCCAGTTCTTTAACATAGTCTCAGTCTGATGAGGGAAGCCTTTAAAAAGCCCCAATGTACAAAGGAGATACAACCTTTAACTCAAATTAAGACCCATATTAGCTGCGGTCTGTTTAGAGATGGGTTTCAACAGATGCAACAAAAGTGTTCTTAACGGCTATGAAAACACCTCCCCCTTTTAGCATTATGACAATCACGGCGAAAGACATTGAAGTGTGAAGGGAACACTTCACCAGTCACGATGGAGTTGTTTAACCAGGACTCTGTACCTATCACCACATTGTGGTCTTCCAGAGCCAGAATTGCTTCAAAATTGGGGAGTTTGGCCATGATACTCTGACAATTTAGGTTAATTATCTTCAGGTTCACCACATCACAGTTTACTTTGCTTATATGCTGATCAAATATACTATGTCAACTTTCTAAATACATATTACATTAAAAAGCCTTACTTCCCCTAATTGTAGAACTACATTCCTATAGTTTTGTGCTGTACTCTTTTGCAGTGTAAAAATACCTTACTTATTCCATTAACCTTTTGCCATCTCAAATTTGGTGATGCACCTCCCTCGAGCGAGTTTGCCTTTTCTTTCCAACACTAACGACTAATAGGAGAAACTTCCTTTACAGAACATCATTGCATTACAACAAAATTGATTCCAGATGGGATATTTGAGCCACTTTGTCTGATTGGTTGCCAACTTATGTCCAATTATCTTACAAAAGGAGACATAGCTGGCAGTTAGCGCTCACCTGGAACCTATTTGTTGATACACGAGTGGTGAAACTAAACTCCTGAATGCATGCAATGGTGAATACACTGGGGATTTTTACTCAATGCATTGGATAAAGAAGCAAGATCCTCCTGTAAAAATATGCTGAATTTCGATACACCATGCAGCTTATTGTTCAGAAAAAATGGCAGATGATTTACTTCACGAGTAACAACTGATTTAAAAATAATATCACAAAAATATTTTTTATTCTCTTAATTAAATTATACATATTTAAAAGGCAATTTGGGGGTTAATTTCTAAAAGTACCTTATCGTGCAAGCAAAGAATTGAAATTAGTATCCATCAGGCTGCTGATTTCTGTAAGGCAAGTATTCTGTTCCCATGTACCAATTCATTTAATATCTACCATCAAAGGATGAAAGTATATTTTTTGGGAGTGTGGGGTGCAGGGTGCATTGAACTGGTTGTAGAGTATATCTGCAGAGGCCTTAATTAGATACAAAAGGTTACAATTTCTCATTAAACTGGGCAATTTTCACTAATTCTAAACTGCTACCAAAAATAACCCTGACAACAAAATATCTTCAATTCTGCTTAATTAGTAAGATACACAGAAATTTAATGACAAGCCAAATTAGCTATTTTGGCTTGAGCAGCATTACAGCTGTTGACAGACTGGAGCCTGTGGTCCCTCAACCCCACCTAACTGAATGACAGCTCTCAAAATGAATTGAAACATGGAAACAGGCCCTTTGGTCCACCGAGTTCATGCTGACCATTGATCATCAGTTCACACTGGTATTATGTTATCCCACTTTCTCATCCGACACACTAGGGGCAATTTATAGAGGCCAATTAACCTACAAACCCACACATTTTTGGGATGTGAGAGGAAATCGAAGCACCTGGAGAAAAGCCACATGGTCACAGGGAAAACACACAAACTACATTCAGGCAGCACCCATGGTCAGCATCGAACCCAGGTCCTTGGCACTGTAAGGCAACAGCTCTACCAGTTGTGCCACTGTGCTGTACAGATGTAAACAGCTCACTTTGCACATTTCTTTCAATAGAAATAATTTTAGGCTGATTTTATGCAAGCTGCAGGATATTCCTGGAAATATGTTAGTGCTAAATGAAGAAAATCATAATGTCTGTGAATTTTTAAAGGATGACTGCAAATAAGCAGTTGGACAATCATGCATAGTTGGTTACAGGATAACAGGACTTTTGTAACTGCTAGGTGGTGATTACTTGTATTTAAAAAAAAATGTATTTCTTCCTTCAATAAATTACAAGTAAGCACCTGAACAAACATTTTGGATCTGATTGGACTGTGACTTTAACCTTCAACTCTACTTCTGCAATTATTGGGGTTCACATGTGGTTTGGGAGTTTGATTGACTCAAGGCAACTTAGATTAAACTGTTTTAGCAAGAATACATTTACTCAGCCTGTCAGGATCTGCTAAGATAAACTTCTTATCCACTTATAAAAATCACATGCAAGTTTTAAACAGACATAAACCCACAGCAGACACACACCAGTATTATAAAACATAAACATCACTAGCAAACCAGGAAGTAAAGTTGGTTCAGAATCTTACGTGTCAAAATTGTGAAGTAGGAAAATGTATGATTCTGGATTTAAGAGTTAAAAATAACATATCCAGAGAATCCAGGAGCGCTTTCAACTCAAAAGGAGTAGGATTTTTCCACCAACCTTCTTCCACTGCTAACTTACCTTCGGACCACAAGTCGTGAAACAGGAGTATAATTTAATTCACAATTCCTGTCAATTTCAACAAGATTCTACTACCAGACTTTATAGTACAATTTACAATGTGACAATGCACTGAATGCAGCATTGGATGAAGTTAGCTGCCTTCTCTCCTTGCATTTTAATTCCACTGTGCTTCAAACATTTCCTTGTTCTGATAAAAGGTAATTAACATTTACTTTTTTTAGCACTTTAGTTTAGAGGTACAGCGATACAGCACAGAAACATGCCTGTTGGGTCTGTGCTGACTAGTGATCACCCTATACACTAGCACTATCCTACACACTAGGAACAATTTACAATTTTGACCAAAGCCAATTAACCTACGAACCTGTATGTCTTTAAGGGTCTGTCCCACTACCGTGTGACCTCGTGGTCGCGTTGAGGCGCACGGGCATCGTATGGTCACGCGGGGCCGGTCCCACTGAGAAGCATGGATGGGTATGTAGTTGCGCGGGGCTCCGAAATTTTTGTAGCGAACTAAATCTTCGCACGCCAACGGCCTGTCGCGGAACTGACGGCCAAAGTGGGACAGGCCCAAGGCCCTGGCGCGACGCAACGTCTCATCTCTAACAGTAGCAGAAGCAGTCAAACGATCGCCGAGCTCGACCTGGGGCTCACGGCCGTTGTGGTCCGGATCCGCCCCCACTTCTACTCCCAGAGCGGGGCAAGAAAATTGAAGATAGACACAAAATGCAGGAGTAACTCAGCAGGACCGGCAGCATCTCTGGAGAGAAGGAATGGATGACGTTTCGGGTCAAGACCCTTCTTTCAGACCGAAGAAGGGTCTCGACCCGAAACATCACCCATTGCTTCTCTCCAGAGATGCTGCCGGTCCCGCTGAGTTACTCCGGCATTTCGCGTCCATCTTCAAATGACGGCTCCAGACGGCTGTGCAAACGCATGAAATTGTGCGCGACCTTCGCGGGACTGTCGCGGCTCCACGCGACCACGAGGTCGCGTCATTTGCGTGCCAAGGACACGTAAGTGGGGCAGGCCCTTTAGAGTACAGACAGCACCCATAGTCAGGATCGAACCCGGGTCTGGTGCTGTAAGGCAACAACTCTATTGCTGCACCACTGTCCCGCCCTTTTTAAAGATACAGCATGGAACATTGAGTCTGCGTCAACGGGCGATTCTGCAGCATTAACTCTGCTTCTGTTCTAAGATGCTACCTGACCTTGCTGTGTATTTCCAATTATTTTTGCTCTTTTTACAGATTTCCAGCATCCAAGTCATCTATTTTACAGTGCAACTCTTTGCTCCATCAGTACTTCATGGTTGCCTTCGCTTCAGAGTGATTTGTAATATCACCAGAGAGCATAATGGTAAATTATGAAAGCATATTTTACGCAATTAGCAAGTACGTTTGTGAAGATAAACCCGCTAAAAATTTGCTTGTCCTTTTTTCATAGATCAGTTTCACACTCTGAAAGATCAGACGTGGTTTTATCAGGCAGAGATGATACAAACGTAATAAACTGTTACTACATTGATTCATATTATGGCATGAATGACTTGCTCTCAATTATGCTGTCAACCACAAATGTCTCACTTAGTCTTGATGCCTTGAAAGTGATGATAATTGGATGTTACACAACCCTGACTGTGACTGATAGGTGGAGAGAAATCATCTCAGCCATTTCAAATTCTTCCTCTTCCTAATCCCAAGAGCCACAGGCCCTTATAGACATGATGTTTTATGTTGTTCTTTTTGGAATAGTCATTCAGAAAAGTCAGGTATTGTGTCAGATTTTATTTTATTGCTGATCATTTCCAGTTTTGGAAATTTTAAGCTGGTCTCTGAAATGACTGCAGACATTTTGTCTTTTTTAATCATCCATGTCTTCCAGAAGGCAGTTTTTGTAGCATGGTTTTCTAAAGGTTTTAAAATACAAGCAAGATGGATGTTATGATGCCTGCCGATGTTTGTCTAACACACAAATTAAATGTTGAGATTACCCGTCCACTCTTTAAACTATTTGCCTGGATTTGCAGTCTTGAGTCAGTGTTAAAATTATAAGTCTGTCCAAAATTATCATCCATCTAATGCTATTTATATTTTACTTCCTTTTCCCAAAAGTTGATAAAATATGGTCATGAATGAACAAGTCACAAAGTTGTACAGCACATAAACTGTTCCTTCTCCTCTACGCCAACCGAGATGCCTATCAACATTAAGCCTATTTGTCTGCATTACGCTTGTATCCCTCTAATCCTTTCCTTGCCAACTATCTGCACAAATGCCTTTTAAATGTTGTAATTTTTTCTGCCTCTACCCCAATCTCAGGCAGCTCGTTCCAGATAACCACTGCCTTCTGCGTGGGAAATACCTGCCTCTCAAATCTAATTTAAATTTGTCAGCACTCATCGTAAATTCTAGTGTTAGACTCCCCCTAACCTGGGAAAATGATTATGTTCATCTACTCTATCTAGTCCCGTTATAATCTTCTACAGTGGTCACCTCTCTGCTTCCTACACTCCAGTGAGGAAAAACCCAACCTATCTAATAGAGACACCAAAAACTGCAGATGCTGGAATCTTGAGCAAAGCACAAACTACTGGAGGAACTCAGCAAGGCAAGCAGCATCTGGGGAGCGAATGCCCAGGCAACGTTCTGGTACATCATTTGAGGTTAATAAAGTTCGAAAAATCTCCTCCCTTACTCCATATACTGTAGCATCATGGGATGGATTCTGTCAGCCCTAAGGAATTTATTAATCATATTGTGTGTCAAGAACTTAAACACTTCCTCCTTCCTGACATTTCTAAACACGCACGCCTCCCTTAACCCTTCAGCTTCCTCATCCTTCCTCTGGTGAACACCAAAACTCTCATCCTGGATCCACACATGGTTGGAGCTTTTGTGTTTCCCTGAGGAGTCCCACTCTTTCTCTCGATTTTGCTTCCACTGTATTTATAAAAGGTTTTGTGATTCTGCTTAATCCTGTTTCCATGGCCATTTCATTAGTCCTTATTTCTTCCAATCTTCTCAAGTTCTCTCCACACGCCTATCAACTTAAAAGGATTCATTTGTTCAGACTCAAGTGTTCTTGTTATTGCTCACCAAAGTAATTACCAGTACTCAAACTAATCATAACTTACTGGAATGTAGCTGTTGGCCCAATGAGTTGTTGCCATGGTAGGATAACAATGAAAATGTCTGAACCTGAATGTGATTCCCGACCCAAACCTTCATGTATTAATTTCCTTCCACAAATAGAGTCAAAGAGTCAGACAGTACGGAATAGAATTTTCGACCCAGGCTGATCAAAATCCCGCAGCAGGGCTAGTTCCATTTGCCCATGTTTTGCCCATATTCCTCCAAACCTTTCCTATTCATGTACCTGTCCAAATGTCTTTTAAATGGTGTTACTGTATCTGTCTCAACCTCTTCTTCGGGCAGCTCCTTCCACATTCCTACCACGCTGTGCAAAAAAAAGTCCCTCAATTTTGTATTAAATCTTTCCCGTCCTCTGAAACCTATGCCCACTTGTTCTTTATTTCCCCATCCTTGGAAAAACACTTTTTGGCATTTCCTCCAACAGTTTTGATTTTTGCTCATGATTCTAGCATCAGAAGTCTTTTGTCTCCGTGAAAAACCTGGATCCATTGTGTTCATTGTCACGACATTCTTTACTCCATCTCAGTGGATTTATTAGTTACTTCTGACCTTCTGCCACTGAATGGTGACAAAAGAAAATCAGGTTTGCCAGGTTTGTTCTTCCATCTGTAGTATAATCAGGATAATTTGTAATGGTTTTTGTTCAAATGTCACACCGCATAATTTATTTGTATTTGCGACTTGGTATACTACATGCATTTCATTCAGCACCTCAGTTGGAGAGGAATGAAATAACTTGCATTTATACCGAACCTTTGAGCAAGGCACCCAAAGTGAAATGGAGACAGTTACAGTAAATGTAATAAAAGATTACATGAGGAAAGACATTCTTGCCATAGAGGAGTACAGAGAAGGTTCACCAGACTGATTCCTGGGATGGCAGGACTTCCATATGAAGACAGACTGGATAGATTTGGCTTGTACTCGCTGGAATTTAGAAGATTGAGGGTGGATCTCATAGAGACTTACAAAATTCTTAAGGGGTTGGGCAGGCTAGATGCAGGAAGATTGTTCCCGATGTTGGGGAAGTCCAGGACAAGGGGTCACTGTTTAAAAATAAGGGGGAAGTCTTTTAGGACCGAGATGAGAAAATTATTTTTCACACAGAGAGTGGGGAATCTGTGAAATTCTCTGCCACAGAACGTAGTTGAGGCCAGTTTGTTGGCTATATTTAAGAGGGAGTTAGATGTGGCCCTTGTGGCTAATGGGATCAGGGGGTATGGAGAGAAGGCAGGTACAGGATACTGAGTTGGATGATCAGCCATGATCATATTGAATGGCGGTGCAGGCTCGAAGGGCCGAATGGCCTACTCCTGCATCTATTTTCTATGTTTCTATGTTTCTAAGATGTTGAAATCACCAACCATGTTGAAATGTGTTGTAATCAACCAGACTATACCTTCACCTCCACAGGAAAGGTTCCATCTGTTCTGGGGTTAGTAATACTTTAAGATCATGACAAAGTCATAGCTATACAGCAGTGTACAAACCCCTTTGGCCCAACTCATTCAAACCAAGATATTTACCCAAGCTAGTACTATTTGCCTGTGTTTTGGTCATATCCCTCTCAACCTTGTTTATCTATGTACTTGTACAGATCTCTTATAAACATCATAACTGTTCTTGCATATACAGCTTCCCAGACAGCACATTCCATATACCCACCCCTTCCCTGTGTGAAAATATTGCCCCTCAGGTTTAATTTAAATTTTCCCCTCTTATCTTAAACCTGTGCCCTCATGTTTTTGGCTCTCCTATCCTGGTGAAAAAAAACATTCACCTTATTGACATCCCTCATGATATATTGCTATAAGATCACCCTCAGCCTCCCACACTCCAAAATGTTCCAACCTCTGGTATCAGGTATCTACCGTTATGATATTTTTCCCAATAATATGGGACTCAAAATTCCAATGAGACTCAAAATTCTTATGTTAAGGGAGACAATTCATCAATATTTTGTGCCTTGCTGACATCCTTTTAGGGAGATAGATATTTTGGAGAGATGGAATCTGAATAAGGCTTTCGATCCAAAACGTCACCTATCCAATTTATTCAGAGCTGCTGCCTGACCAACTGAGTTACTCCAACATTTTGTGTCTATCTTTGGTGTAAACCAGCATCTTCAGTTCCCTTTTAGTATCAGGAAATCAAACACACAAAATTATCTTTTGATTTAAAATGTTGCTGTGAAAATAACTGACTCTGCAGAGTATTGAAAGCCTCCAAACTAGCTTACATTTAGGTTGTTTATTGGCTCTTGTGTTCAGCTTAAAATATTCTCTGGTGATTTTAACTCATTATCCAGCACCCACTTTTTCCTCTCAGGAAAACCTGTGAGGCGAAATAAGCCATCGTAGAACATAGCACAGCACAAAAAAGGCAATTGGCCTACAACGTCTGTGACAACAATTAAGCCAATTTAAACTAATCCCACCTGTCTGCACATGCCTGTTTATGTGCTTGTTCAAATGTCACTTCAATGTTACTATATTGTTGACTTCCACCACTCTTCACTCTTGCCTGGATTAATCTCCATCTGCCGTTTTCCTGCATACATTTCAACTGATCAAAATCCTGCCAAATCCTTTGACAACCTTACTCATTCTCCACAACACAGCCGATTTTTGTGTTATCTGCAAACTGACAAAGCAGCCCACCTCCATGTCCATCAAGATCATTTCTGTATTTCACCAACAGGAGGTCGCAGTATTGATCCCTGCGGTCGCCAATCGGAATTTCACCCACCCATGGCCAAGGCAATTTTTATCCACTCTACAAAGAAACAGTGGATCCCCCGTGCCTTAATCATCCAGATCAACATGCCCCGAGGGAACTTGTCAAATGTCCTGTATTCTATTCCCAGTACAAAAATACTTTGCTAAATTCTTTTAATCAGCTTTTCTCTTTCTCTACACTACATCAAAAAGGCCCAAATAAAAGTAATAAAGTCTTTAGCTATAATAAGCGCATTCTTCTTCTTCAATCTCATTGTGGCATTTGGCATGAATGACAATTCCTTCTATTACTTTATTGTTGTCAAAGTCCATGGGTTCAATTATATCCCAAACAATTCACACACAGAGGGCACTTCTACTGAAGGCTGCTTTTCACATCCCAATTTATGACTGGAAAAGTTTGCACAATGATCTGTGTTATCTTCCCTGAATTTCCAATTTCTGTAGATGCTGAAATCTTGTGTAGAACATAAAGTGTTGGAGTAACTCAGCGGGTCAGGCAGCATCTTTGGAGGACATAGATAAACAATGTTTCACTTTGGGACCCTTCTTCAGACTAATTATAGTGAGGGGTTGGAGAAATCTGGAAAAGGGGTAGGGGTGGACTAATCCCTGCCAAGTGATAGGTGGATACATGTGAGAGGGGTTTTGATTGGTAGATGGATAGACAAGGGCAAGAGATGAAAAGGAGACAAATGTGCATCAGGTAAGGAGAGAAGAGGAGTGAAAGCGAAACAAAGCCCGAGGGAGAAATATAGGTGGAAGTATTTGGGCACATGATAATGGGAGAAATTAGGGCACAGGAAAGAGGGTGAAAACATTGAGGGAAGTTACCTAACCTTGGAGAATTCTGTATTCCTACCATTGGGTTGTGGCTACCCAAGCTTATATGTAGGGGATTATTAAGTTCTAGACATCACAGCATGAGGATATATCAAATCTGCATCTGCCCTGTTAAATCTCTTAATGATTCTGTAAATATCAATAACGTTACTTTTTATCATTATAAACTATTGAGATTCCTCACCCAATATGCATAATTACTCCTGATACACCAAACCTGTCACACCAGAAACAAAAGGCAAAGTAACAGGTGGTAAATAGACACACTGGAGGTGGCTGGAATAGAGTGTGGGCAGAAGAAATTTACAAAGGTTCTGCCTGGAATGGAAAACTGTAGTTATTAGAATGGACTGGATAGGTTGGATTTATTCTCATTGGAACTGAGGAGGCTAATAGATGGTATTATAGATGACCTTATAGATGGTAATAAAATTGCGAGTGGCAAAGTTAGAATCTTTTTTACCAAAGCAGGAGAGTCGTGACAGAGCACAGGCTTATGGTGAGTAAAATAAATCTATGGGGCAAGTTTTTTTTTAAGAGAGTGGTGAATATCTGTAAACAACTGCCAATGGAATAAAAGGTGTAGAATAAAAGGTGGTGCATAAAGGAGAGAGAATATAATTTCAATCCAGTCACCTGTATCTAGCAGTCTAGTTAATAATGCTCAGATTTCTAGGAATAATTCATACTAAAGCCACAAGCAACAAATGTATTTGGCAGGAATGTTTCTCGTTACTTCCTCTCTAAAAGAAATGCAATCTGTCTTGTACAAATTAGCTGCATAGAACGTATTTTATCCTAAAACATTACATTGCATCTCTGGAAGATGTCATGTTTGAGTTCAGTTTGCACGTCATTGACGTCTTAAGGCCAAAAATACCCTAGAGAATACAATATCCTTTGATTGGTCCATAAGATTTTTAATCTGTACATTATCACACGCATTTTCTCTGGGTTTGTCTTACAGTGATTTGTTTAATTATTTTTGTCTTGTATGATCTGGGAAACATTTTTTCTTGAATAACCCTGGAATGGGAGACCAAAGCAATTCTGTGGTCTCCATACATCCGTGATACTGTATGCATTCTCCGAAACCTAAACTGCCAATCAGCCTCCTCTCATTGCTCCTAAGTATGTATTTGTGAGCTATTTACATTCTTTTTTTACTTTGCTGTTTGATTTAGTCTTTCTGCAAAATGCTTTATATCCAAAACTCCCCACTTTGTGCATGGTCTACTATGGGTAAGTACCTCTTGTTTATAAAAAGTACATTTACTTGTCCTTTTTCTGTGTTTTTTTAATTGGCCAAGCCACCTCTTCACCTTAGAGTTCAAATCAATTGAAGTAGAAAAATGAAAAAGGAAGAGGGGTTACATTCTTGTTCAGTGTTATGACATGTTTATTAAAGAAAGTTAGGGATCAGTTTATTTATTTGAATTATTACATTCTTTTGTTAACGTCAGATCTGTACACCGTGGATGGCTCAATTGTAATCATGCATTCTCTTTCCACTGACTGGTTAGCATGCAACAAGAGCCTTTCACTGTACCTTGGTACACGTGACAATAAACTCAACTCAGTGTATTTTAATGAATGATCAAAAATCTAGAGGAAATATTAAGTCTACCTTGTTAAGTGCTTTCGAGAAACAGTACAGATTATCTGGGAACTGCTATTAATTACTAGGGAATGGATAGGTGGAAGGGAGCTCTACTCTAACAATTTCTTGATTGTTTTCACTGTGGGTCACAAAGCTGACTGCTGTTTCCACAGATCATTAAGTGCCCACATAACCTCTATTGCCACGGCAAAATCTCCATGGGTCTGGACATCTGCTCCAAGCTAAACACCAACTTTTGATCTTCACCACCCCAAGACCACTCCTCTCTCTGAAGGGTCAAACTTTCACTACCCATATATCAAGGGATTAAAATAAAACAATGAGCTGTGCAAATTTGTGGCTGTGCACGTTGCTCATGAACTTCCCGATTAAAATTTATCTCTTCAGAGTAGCACACTGGAAAAACCACAGATCGCAAACAGCTGTTGTTAAAGCCAGAGGGCAACAGCTGATAGTGCCTATAATGCTGGGGAAAAAATAAAGCCAGTTTATACTGGCATCGCATGTATTATAACTGGCAGTACACCCCAGTTTAAGAGATTGGCTCTGTGGGGGCAGCTGTTCTGATGAATAGGATAAACTCACAATCCAGAGTAAACATAAACATGTAAACATTGATGGCTCTACTCTCATATACACGACTTGGTCTTTTCAACTCTAAACAGGAAGCAAACACTCATACCTTGACATTCAAGGAAAATATCGGCCTCCGAGGCTTTACGTCAGGGAGATCTGCTCTTGGAAATGGAACAGAAATAATCTAAAGTAAATCAATGTTTTCAAAGAACAGGAAATGCAAGCAACAACTCTATTAGTGACCTGCATGTGTTCCGTTATCTGCTTTTGCATGCGATTCTACTTATATTTATATTGCCATTTGGATCTGCCTTTAGGAATGAGACAGAATATGATATGTTGTTAATCTTGGCTTCTAATGTAACAACTGCAAACTAAAATAGGTTAGGCATTCAGTGTGTGCTACCATGGGTGCATGTACTGCTGCAAATTAAACTCAGCTTCTACATTGGGGGAGCGTAACCAGAAGCCATGGAGGTACGGAAAAAGTGAGGAGGATTTAAGTTTAGTTTACAGATACAGCATGGAAACAAGCCCATCGAGTCCATATCATCCATCGATCACCCGTACACTAGTTCTATATCCTACAAACCGGGGGCAATTTACGGAAACCAATTAACCTACAAATCTGCACGTCATTGGAATGTGGGACGAGACCCACACCTCCAGACACAACCTACACAGTCACAGGGATAACGTGCAAACTCCACACAGGCAGCACCCGCATTCAAGAGTAAACCTGGGTCTCTGGCGATGTGAGGCAGCAGCTCTACCGCTGCACCACTGTGGCACCTAATAACTTGAGGTGGAATGAACTGCAAATAAAATCAAGATTATGGGAGCAGATTGACAGCAACACTGGAGGGATCATGAGAGCAGATTATAACATCATCTCAGGTCGGAATGCCACACAATCTATGGGTACTCAGAGAAAGGAAATAATCTGAATGGAGCCAAAAACAGATAGGTTGGCTGATTCAGGTCTGACTGATAGGGAAAAGGTAACCATTCATAGAACCTTTCTATGAACGGTTACCTTTCTGAGAAGGCTTTCAGCAATTACTGGCTTTTTGAAAAAGCAATTCAGTTAGTCCCACTCTCTCTCTCCCTCAAGAGCTATGCAAAATTTCACCTTCAAGTACTTATCCAATTCCCTATTTCAAACAATCATTGAATTTGCTTCCAAGGTTCTTCATTCTTGATTATTACTCATTACAAAAATAAATTTCCATTTTCCTCTTTTGCAAAGTTAGCTTGAAACCAAATTTATGAATACCCATTCTACTGTGTTCAAAATTCCAATCCCTCCTTTAAATCACCCCTTATTTTTCCTGCAGCTTCGCCAATCTCTCCACCATGACCTTCAGCCAATTTCAAATATCTTCTTGACGCTTCTCGCCAGTTTTTCCGGAAGCGTAGTGCCCAGAAATGGCGCAATACACAAGCCTAAGTTTATGGTAACTTTCTTGTTTTTAAATTCTTCTCCTCTATTTACAAAGCTCAATTTCACGAATGCTTTCAACAGAAACTGACTTGCTCTGCCACCCTCTAAGGTTTGTTCAGACCAACAACAGACATCCATTCCTTTGCCCGCTTTAAAATTGCACCATTTAGTTTACATT
This sequence comes from Raja brachyura, assembly GCA_963514005.1. The sequence continues at coordinate 62,982,121 of OY740781.1, forward strand.
GCCCGTTCGCCAGCCTGTCTGTCCATGGTCTCCTGAAATCTTTCTTACAATCCCATTTCCAGACTTTGTCATCTCCAATATGAAATGTTATCCCCTATATCCAAGCCTAAATCATTGATCTAGATTTTGTTTAAATTAAAGGTGCCAATATCAAATCCAGGAAACATCGTTGAATATGTTGGACCAACAGAATAAAACTATTCATCATTACCCAGTTTCCATCCGCAGAGCCAATTGGGTATATTCCATTGTCTCTTTAATTCCATGGCCTTGGATTTTCTTGAACAAATAGTAATTATAATTTTGAGATCATCATAATGAGAAACGTCAAGGAATATGTGAATCAAATGAGTATGAATAAAACTGTGTGCTTTAAAAAAAAAGTGATCAAGTACATTTAACCAAAGCCTGTGGTCATTAGCAACCAAGAGTACAATCCCTTATCTAAAAAGGGGTCTCAACACGAAAAGTCATATATTTGCATTCTCCAGAGATGCTGTCTGACCTGCTGAGCTAGTCCACCACATTATGTCGTTTTTGTAAGTCAGCATTTGCAGTTCCCGGTGTTAAACTACAATCCCTTATCTTTCTATCAGGTTTAAGACTGACAAATAAAAGTGTAAATCTGAACGTTATTGTTATCGTGAAGTATGGATTTATATTGAAAAGCGGCACTTTATATTATCTTCATCTGCAAAATCTATTTTATTGCATTGACTTGAAATTAGCACAAATTCTGTCCAATAGACATAGCATCTAAAACAAAGATTTTCATTGTATCTCAATACATGTGATAATAAGAAGCGTAAACCTAAGAATCTAAAATTGGTATTTTAATAGATAAAGGTGAGTGGTTCCAGAGGATCAGTTGCTGAATTGGTTTTGGCTCGAATGGAGTCCGAATCCATCCAAACCCCAGATCTGATCCCTGACCTGTGCCTGTTTATTCTGGATCAACAGATCGTCATCCAGTGATCTCTACTGGAAAGTGGTTATTTAGTATAATGTTAAGGACTGACTCAAAGTTTCCCAACAGCCACATAGACTTTCAACACTGACAACCTTTATTCATGCATGGGAATACACAATTTTTGACAAAGATTCATATGGAAACTAGCTTCTATAAAATAATTCAATGACAATGAAGGCATTCACCTTCAGAAGAATCGCAAGAAAACTGGAGATCCTCAAAAATATAGGGATTTAGGCTTTAAGAAAAAGACATAGTTTTCCCTAGAATGCTGGTTGTTTTAGTGGAGGCCTAATCAGAGAATATAGAATCATGTGAGGCATAGATATGGTAGACTGCCAGAATCTTTTTCCCATAATGGAAATACCAAATAGTAAGGGGGCAAAGTTTAAAGGAGATGTGGGGGGCAAGCTCTTTTTGTTTTATTTTTAAAACACGGAGGGTGGTGAGTACCTGAAACACACAGCTCATGGTGGTGGAGGCAGATACTTTTATGGCATTTGAGGCTTTCGGTTAGGCACATAGGCAGGGAATGGAGGAATATGGACTATGTGCAGGCAGATAAGAGTTGGCCTTTGCATCATGTTCAGCACATACTTTGTGGGCCAAAGGGCCTGTCCTGTGCTGTACTTTTCTTTCCCTTGGCATTTGAAAGTCTTCATTTACACTATATTTGCTGTTTTGTTCTTGTGGATAATCTCCAAAGCTATTCCACTGCCAAGAAATCCAAAACCAATGCTGGATTTGAGATTAAAGGGACTGATCAAGCCTGCCCTGCAATTCAGAAACTTTCTTCCAGATTGCCCAGCTCATGTCAAAGACTAGAGGGCATAGCTAGAGGGTGAAACTAAAGGGTGAGAGGGGCAAGGTTTAAAGGAGATGTGTGCAGCAAGTTTTATTTTACACACAGAGGGAGGTGAGTACAATAGTGACACTTAAGATACTTTTCAAAAGGCACATGACATAGCAGGAATGGAGTAACATGGATTGTGTGCAGGCAGATGAGATTAGTTTATCATGCTTGGCACATACACTATAGGCTGAAGGGCCTATTCCTCTCCTGCTTTTTCTTTTCTATTATAGTCTTTCTAGTGGATATGTGAGAGTTCAATAATAATATTGTAATGTTGAATTTGGGAATGAGCTGATTCTACCTTTGCAAGATCTGAGGACAGTAGGATCAAATGACCAAGAGTGAAAATAACTTTACTTTGTTATCTGTATAGCTGCATTGCAAACTGGAAGTTAGAGTTCAGGAAGCATGGTGGAGTACAACCCCAACCAGCAAAGGTGAGGATGTGAAAATGGTTGAGAGCTTTAAGTTCCTCGGTGTTAATATTACCAATGATCTGTCGTGGACCACCCACATTGATGCAACACGTAAAAGGACACATCAATGCTTATGCTTCCCGAGGATACTTGGCTTGTCTCCAGTGACTCTTACAAACTTCTACAGATACACCATAGAATGCAGACCATCAGGTTGCATCAAAGCTGTTTTGGAACAGCTCTGCCTAAGGTCGCAAAAAAACTGCAGGCAGTTGGAGATGCAGCCCAGTCTTGGAAGAATGCAGCACCAGATTCAGGGATATCTTCTTTCCCTTCGTAAGGCTTCTGAACGGTCTCTCCATAAGAGTGGGTACTGTTTGATTCACCTCTACCCCTTTGAAGACAGTGAACTGTCCAAAGAGCTGATGTGCTACAAAGGACTGCAAAGCTGAGAATTATATTCTACACTCTGTACATCCTCTCTCTACATCCTACCCTTTGCTCTATCAATTGTACTTGAGCTTGAACTGATAATATTCCTGTATGGTATATCTGATCTGTTTGAACAGTGTGCAAAATAGCTTTTCATCATAATCTGGTTAACGTGACAATAATAAACGGAAACCTTTACCAGTGCACCATATCTCTTTCAGTGGCACTACACCAAGTGTATGATAAAGGTAATAAAAAAACATAAAACAGTCTTCATTTAGAGATTAGTTGGTTTAAATATCTTTAATCTGTGTATGAACAACAAGAAAGAGCAAGATTAATTGTCACTGGTGATCCACCACAATTCCATGCTTTACAAAAATAAAATAGTTGCACATGCCCCAGACACACATGTAACTATATATGGCACCAATTCTTAATAAGATGCGTTTCATATGTAATAGTTGCCCATAAGGAAAATGGTGTGATAAAGGTACTGACAGATTCATTGAATGGACACAATTTAGCAAATTTGTTTTCATGGAATGAAGAAGAGTTGTCTATTGGAGCACAATAGGATATAATGCATCCAGCCAATAAGAGTACTAACACACTATTGCAATATTTTACCCTTTCTACACGGTTGAATGGTGGAGCACACTAGTGCAGTTTAATTTATAACCATGATACCATTAAACACCACCCAGGATTTTATTCACTAAAATTTAGATAATTTCAATTTAAATTTAGGGGTTACTTCAAAATATTAAAAGCAAATAAAATATTAAATGGCAAGAAACTCTGTGCATGGAAGATTATAACTAGGAAGAATTAGAGAAATTAGAGAATCCCTTCCAGGTGTTAAGAATCATACAGCACAGAAACAGGCCCAACTTGCCTACGCCGACCTAGATACACTAGCTCCACCTGGCCGTGTTTGGCTCGCATCCCTCTAAACTGTGCCTATCCATGGACCTGTCCAAAGGTCTTTGAATAAAGCATTAAAAGTTGTTTTTTTAATTACAGATGCTGGGAATTTTTTTTTAATATAGCAAATGCTGGAAACATTTTGCAGGTCAGGCAGCACTTGCAGAAAGTGAAATATTCAATGTTTCAGGTCTGTGATCTTTTGTTTGAGCCAAAACTTTGTTTCTCTTTCTGCAGTATTTTCCAGTATCTTCTGTTTTTCTTCCAGGAATTAAGTGGAAAAAAGTAATATATGCAAAAAAAAGTGGCAGATATTTGGAATTTTTTCTACAGACAGCTAATGGTCAATTAATGTTAATTTCACATTTAAGTACATGGGGACAGAATGATTATTTGAGATATCAGTCCAGAGGGTCTGATACTGACCCAGCAGTCCATAAATGGTTTACAATAGGGGTTCCAAAAATGCACATGTGTAATGCCAATTTCCTGTGGTGTTATAAATAATCTGCTTTTAATCTATTCTGAAGAATTTCCATTTTATAGCAGTAAAATAAACAATTATACTTAACAATTCCTTTGAATTGAATTGTGTTATGTATAAATGGTAATATGATTTTTGCATTCAATGTACTTATTGAAAGATCAACAGTGAAGCTAGAATTCATGCCAAGTAAATTGCCTAACCAACGTCCTACCTGCCCATATTCCTCCAAGCCTTATCTATCCATGTACCTGTCCACATGTTAATTGGACCTGCCTCTATCACTTCTTCAGTCATCTCTTTCATATACACACCACTCTATGTGAAAATGTTACCCCTCTGGTCCTTTTTTGAGAGGATCATTTTCCATCTCACCATAACCCTATGCCCTCTAGTTTCAAACTCCCCAACCCTCTGATAAAGACTGTGGCTATTCACGTTATCTATGCCCCTCCTTTTATTTTATAAACCTCTATAAAGGTCACTCATCAGCCTCCTGCACTCCAGGGGAACAAGATACAGCCCATGCAGCTGTTAATAACTCAAACTTTCCAAACCCAGAAACATATTTGTGCATCTTTTTTTCATACACTTTTCCATTGAACAACATCCTTCCCATAGCAAGGTGACTAAAAATGTATACTGCGCTCCAAACGTGGCCTTACTAACATCTTGTACAGCTATAACATGACATTCCATGGTGTCTGTCATTATCACTTCTCAGGGCCCTTCCATTTACTGTACAAGTCCTGCTCTGATACAACTTACCAAATGTAAAACTGTGCATTTATCCAAATTAATTTCCACCTGTCATTCCTTAGCCCATTGGCCCAGATGAACAAGATATCATAGTAATCTTAGATGACCTTCATCACTGTCCTCTATACCACCAGTTTGAGTCATGCACAAACTTACTAAGCATGCCGCCTACATTCATATCCTAATCATTAATATAAATATTGAGCAGAGGATCCAGCACAAATCCCTGCAATACACCATTTGTTACAGGTCTCCAGTCTAAAAACAACCGTCTACTTCTACCCTCTGCCTCCAACACTCAAGCCAATTTGATATCCTATTGGTTAGCCCACCCTGGATTCCATGTGGTCCAAGACCAGCCTATCATGCATAATTTGGTTTCGTAGAAAGTGATTTAATGTTTAAGATGGTGTAAACTTTGATTAATTGAATGAAGTTTGCAAAAATATTATTTTAATTTTTATTAAAGAGATGGCTATGGAGCCCAAGTAAATGGATATTTTTAATATGGAGATTGACATAATATTTATTAGTAACGTGTCAGGGGTTATAGGGAGAGGGCAGGAGAAAGGCGTTGAGAGGATAAGATAGATCAGCCATGACTGAATGGTGGAGTAGACTCGGTAGGCCAAATAAAGGGTATACTGAACAAGATTTGCTCTCAGCACACTCTCCAAGACAGCAGATTAATCAAAATCGCAAAACAATTATGGGTGCTGACGATTTTAAGATAATGTATGGATTGCTGTGAGTGGCTAGATTAAGCAGAACAGTATTTAGAAAGTGAGGGACCCGAGGCATTATTTATAGAGAGATAGACCTGTCTAAAGTGCTGAATATTTCCAGTATTTCCAAGTTGTGTTTAATGATTTACGTTTCATTGACAATGTTTGCACTGAAACTAGATTTAAAAGATGAATGACATGGGGTTGCAATGGTGATGAGGAAGCTATATTATAAAGGGGGATTAAAAGTCCTGCACATGGAAGATCAACATCTCAGGCAGTAACGCAGGCAAGGTCATGCCATGTTACCACTGAAGAAGCAGGTCTCGTGTCACAAACCGCCACTTAACTCCTGTTTCAGTATTTGTGGTTTGCACATCGCCCTTGTGCATCAGAACCTTTGCAAAAGTGTCATCAAATAAGTGTTATGCATCATTTGACATCACAGCAGTTCCGCAATCTTCTGTTCCTGACCTGTATTCTTTTAATAAGTGTTTTTAAAGTTAGGGGACCTCTGGGACAGACCAAAAAGTTACAGAACAATCAGCCTAACCCTGACCTGGAGAAAGTCAGTGGAAAATTCAGAAGAACAGTATTAATCATTATTTAGAAATGTATAGAGTAAGCAGTCACTTTGTTATGAGAAGATCTTGTCCGAAATGAATTAATTCATGAATCAAGGAAAGTTGAAGCAGATTGCATAAAGGTGTGTTGCTTGCTAATCATAGAATCATAGATTCATGCAGTGTGGAAACAGGCCCTTCAGCCCAACTTGCTCAAACCGACCAACATGTCCCATGGACACTAGTCTCATACTAGTCCCCAATGTGCAGAATTGTAGATTTAATAGGCTTGTGGAAATGTCCCTCGGGTGTAAGGTAGAATTTGTGTATGGAGTGCTAGTGTGTGGGGAATGCTGGTAGATTAGTGAAATTTAAAATTGTGTTATTGGTAATTTATTTTATTTATTTATTTTTCTCCCTCCTCACTTTCTTTAGTTCTACCTTTCAAAAAATCTATTTAAAAAATAAATAAATAGAAGCTGTGTTAATTATTAATTGATAAACAAATTGTGTTTTGGTTATGATATGTATATGCTTCTAATAAAAAAATATTTAAAAAAATTAGTGAAATTTAAACATACAGATCCAGATTTGAATCTAAGGCAGAGCGCAAAGCACTTTTAAGCTTGAAACCTATTCTCATTAGGCTTCAGCAAAGTGTCGTCCTAGGTCGCATGCTTTTTCAATAATTTAGATAAATACAAGAAATTGGATGAAAAAAGTGGATGATACAAAACTGCCTAAAACTGATAAGGAAAAAGTATCAATATACTACTCAAGTGGGTGGAAAGGAAGATGTGTGCTTATCTGACTAATGTAGAAATAAAAATACACTTTCTGAACCCTGTCATTGTCCATTTGACAATGTCACATTGATCATTAAGCAGCATCACTTTCAAAGTCAAGTCAAAAGTCAAAAGAGTTTATTGTCATGTGTCCTTTCTTTGCATTGCACAACAGAACATAGAAGGCATTGACTACAATTCTATACATAAATACACCAATGACTTAATAAATTAATAAAGTGCAAATAACAGATGGAGGGATATTAATGTTCAGAGTTCTGAGCCAGGTTTAATAGCCTGATGGCTGTGGGGAAGTAGCTATTCCTAAACCGGGTTGTTGCAGTCCAGGCTCCTGTACCTTCTACCCGAAGGTAGCAGGGAGATGACTTTCACTATTTGTTAACATTCAGTTATGCTACCCTTATAGCAAAAACAATGGGTGAGCTACGAGTCAGTGCCGGGTTAAATATACATGCTGGAGGAACTAATTGCTAACTACAGCAGAAACAATAACTACAAGGTGTTTTTCTAAATGCTTTATACCAATCCGTAAAATCTACATCTGATCAACACAATTGGCTGGATGGCCAAGTAAAATTATCATTAATGGTAACATGAAATAATACCTCCCAACAGAGTTGAGTGAACATGCTGAATACCGTATAGACAACTATGGTTCTTGTGGCAATTGAAATTATGAACCAAATTTACTTTGCTTATTAGAAGATTGCACAAACATTTTGAAATAGAGTCCAATTTACTTGTCATGAGAAAATGTGTTACATTTCCCTCAGGGTTAAATTCAGGCAAAATTCTGTAGGCAGCATCATGGATAAGTGACATTTCTGGTCATGACGCTTCTTCTGAAGAATAGGTGACATTTTGGATTGTGACATTTCTTCTGAAGGAAGGTCCTGACCTGAAACCTCACCTATCCACGTTCCCGAGAGATCTGCTTGAAGCACTGAGTTACTCGAGTAATCTCTGTCTTTCCTTGGTAAACCAGCATCTGCAGTTCTTTGTTCAACCTCAGTTAAGTTCATGTGGTATTGGAACAAATACCAGCCTGGTATTTTGCAAAGGAACAAAGCATAATGCAGGCCTTCACGAGAAATGGCCACAAACAGTTTTGCATCCTCTGCTGCATTGATTTCTCTACTACGGGAACAGCACTCAAGTGCTTTTTTGCAGATTCCATAGCAATCAATAACAGCTAATGTTATCAAACCGTCTGAGCAATTTATCAGATCTAAGATTGGTCACAGTGAACCCGAACTAAATTGTCGAAATATAGTTCTACTTTAATCAATGGATCTATTGTTGAAAAAGGGAATTCAAATCCAATGTTATACCAGTTTTATCTCGGAACCAGAGCAATCGGATAGAACCATTTATAATTTTCCAGTGCACCTCTGCATTTTCTCAATTGCCAACTTCGTCATCTTTGTCGCAATTAAGTAACCATCTCCAATAACTGCACAAACTCTGTTGAAAACAGAATGCTGGAAAGGAAGCAAAGCACTTAGCAGGTTCCAGCTGGCTCTATTCAATACTTGGCAAGTGTCTGTAATTCAGTTGATCTGCTGCCGAACTGGAAAAGTTGGACTCGGACATTCAGTGTCCAAAATGGGAATAACAGAGCTAAATTATGTTTATAACAATGGCAACACTTATGTTTATAACAATGTCAATGGTACTGCTCACTGTATATTAATAATTGGAAATCTGCACTTTAAAAGACACTTGAGCAGGCCCATGGATAGGAAAGGTTTGGAGGGATATGAACCAGGTGCAGGCAAATGCGACTAGTTCAGTTCGACAACTTGGTTGGCATCGACAAGTTCCATGCTGAATAGCTCTAGGACTATGAATTTCTATTTTGGATAGATTGGTTGCACCAGAAATTCACACAGGGCTTTCTGGTAAGACTTCTAATAAGTTCAGAAAGATTCCAGATTTAAGGCAAGCATTATTCATTTTTAACAATGCGATAATTTGGAATTGCGAATGCAATTAAGTAAAACAAGTCTTTCCTGTTATATCAGTTCCACAGTTAACCAGTTGAATAGAAAGTGCCTTCCAGGTAACATTTCTCTTATCCTGAGTAGGTGATAACATTTATCTGATGAGATTTTTGCTGAGTTTATTACCAAGTTTGAATTGAACGCTGAATTATGAAATAAGTAGGTATTGTTTAAAGTAATTGAAAGCAAGTCGATCTGTGAAGCTCAATGGGATTTCATGCAAGCTTCTTTGGCTGTGGAAGAGTAGTGTTACATAGTGGAGCAGTTACTAAGTATATAAACCATTGCTCGAACAGGGCTCAGCGCAAGAAAAACAATATCTAAAATAGTTAGCAAATTCAGCTCTAATTTATAAGAAATTTGGAATTTGCGGAATGACCTCCATTTGTTTTAACGTGCGTTTTAAATTTGGAGTGAAAACACATTGCTCCTTATTTGAATGAATTAAATCAAATTGAGAGCAGCAAGCTTCTTTGTTCTCGTCAGATATGCCTTTTGGCCGAAGAGGGTACAAGGAAGAAAGAAAGCTGAACCAGTCGACAATTTACGAGTAGCCGGAGACTGACAGATACTAGGACCGTCTGGATCACATTAACAGTCTGGATCACATTAACAGACCAGTTCCCTTTGTGACGGGGACGCCTGCTTCAATTCGCAGACTGTGACAGCAAACCAACACAGTTCATCCCTGACCTACAGCAGCTTATGTCGGTTAAAATCTGAGATTTTGTTCTTGCAGACAGATCGAATCCAAGAACAAATGTGTACTGTTTAGTGTTACCCTTCGATCAGGATCCGAACACAGGGACCGCATCCATCCCTTGTGTCATCGCATTCATTGGAAGGAGCAATCCAAGTCACAAGCAACCGAGGGATCGTGGAAAAACAGACGCAATAAATAAACATAGTTCATTAATACTGCAAATTGAAAACCAATCACGACCGATATATAAAAATATAAACTGGTGCAGAGCAGACAATATATTTAGTAATTTCACATATATACTTACCCAATAGAACGCATACTACATCCAAACAAACAAAGGGCACTCTGTGTCTGTCAAACATTTTGCTCCCCTGATGTGTTGAAGCGATGACTGCCGCTCCTCTCCGCAAATAACCTTTGCAACTTTGCTAGGGTTTGGTCTGCGAGGTAGTGTCGCGTTCGCGAAGGAAGGAGAGTGCGCGGGTTTAAAAGGGCGACTGGGAGAGGGAGAGGGAAGCCGAAAGCTAATGGCTGACGTAGGTTCTATTTCACAGCTGGAGGAGGCACCTACAAACCCTGCATCGCTGATGGAATTACTCTCTAAACATACACGCATCAACTGGCACTGAGGGGAGGGGGGAGAGTGAAGAGAAAATCCGAGGTCTCTTTTTGCAGTCTCCACTGCTCGGGGCTGACGCTAGAGGGGAGCGCGGCCGGGCCAGGATTGTGACATTCACTCGCGCGCCCGTCACCCTGGGAATCCAGGGCAACATTCTGGAGGCCCCGCGGCCGTGCGCCTCGCCTCGCCGCACACGTCAGCAGCGGAATGGGAAGGGAGTGCCGTCCAATTTACTGCGGGGATGCACAAACTACTGCGTCCCGTATACTTCATACCGTCGCCGAGTAACAAAAGCAGCTTTTTAAACCAAAAAGAGGCAACATTTCGACAAAACCGAAAATCGAGTACAAAATCCATATCAAACCGCACTTGCAGGATCTGCGCACAAACACTCGGATTAGGGATAAAAAAGACGCAAAGTGCTGGAGTAACGGGTCAGGCAGCATCTCTGGAGGACATGAATAAGAAACGCCGATATTTAGAGATACTGCATGCACCACTGAGTTAGTTTGGTACTTAGTGCGGGGTTTTTTGTACACCGCATTTGTAGTTCCTTCTGTTTCGAAATTCAAGGATCGGGTTTTGTCTACAGTAAGTAGCAATGTTACAACATTTTGAGATGTAAAAAATCAAGTCTGCAATTTATCCCATCAGATAAAGCATAAAAAGAAGTTTAATTTGACACCTAATTCACTTTCATATCTTCAGTATTAAAAAAGATATGGCCATTTTCATACTCAGAAAATAGCATCTTGTTCCCTATTGCTTTTCCATTGACTTAACACAAAAGCTGTGATCAAGGACAGTCAAAAGCCCATAACTTTCTTAATAATTAAGAGAACTGAATGGAATTTTCAGTTATTATAGATTGAAGCATTCTGAAAAAAATGTGAAACAATCTTACTTCGATGACCTGAAATTAAAGCATATAATTAGTTAGTTACCTAAATGTAGCTAATACAAAATTAAATTACTAGATCTAAACATCTATACATTTCTTAAGAAAAGATTAACATTGAAAAAAAACCTAAGTGTCCAAATAACATTCACACATTTCACAATATAGCATGATTTTTAAATCTCTTTGTCATGAATTTATAGGCCAATTTGAAGGAATTTAGTGTTTAATTCCCGTAAATTAATGGCCATTTAAATCAACTTGCGAGTGGGTTTTTGTGGAACGCGATGGATGGGAACGTTGCGGTTTGCGGTGAATTCACTCAAAGGCGCCAAAGTCGCGCACACGGGCAATGGCCGAACTGCAGCGCCGCTAAAGGTAAGTTTTGTAACAAACCTACAGCAAGCAATCCATTGGCCGGAAGAAGAAGAAGAAGCAGCTATGCCAAAAGATATTTAAATAATTTAAACAATGACATTCTGCATCCCGGTGGTCCTTCACTAGCCAGACATGGGGTGAAAGACCAAAGCATCACCTCTTTGCCATGATTTTCAGGCGACGGAGGGGGGAGAGTGTGGGAGGGGGGTCTCTTATTCCTGACCCCGAGTCCAACCTTACACCTGGCCCCCTATTCTACACTGATCATAGCTGCTTACCTGCTTAGGTTTCCAGTGCTGAACACTCCCATTGTTCCAGCTTTGACTGCACACCTAGTACTATTCCAGACCTTGACTCTGTATGCACACTTGGCCTTGCTCCTAGCCCCTCTGCACTGACAATATATCTGGCCCACACATAAAGCCCCATATCTGACCCCCTGGACTTAACCCATTATGTTCAAGTCCACAGGTGCTTATCTAATGCGGTAATCTTTTATGGGGCACTTCACGGACCAATTGAACACAATTTCTCATCGATAAAATTATACTCACTTAGCTGTATAAGTATTCTGTTACCATTTCCTTCATTTTCCTAACAAACTGTCCTGAAGTCATTTTCACCCCCAATATTTTCAATATTTTGCCGTCTTCCTCTCAGCTGGGACTTTTCCAAAATGCAAAGTCCAATAACTATATATTTAAGCAATATTATTCCATTAAGTCTGATCTTGGGAGTGCATAATATTTTCTGTGGTATTCATAACACAACAATGTTAAAAATATGGTGCGCAGTGTAGATGGCTGCACTGACGAGAGCTCTGAGTCATCTCAGCAAACTTGTGTGTATTTATTTTTTATTACTTGCTCTTTTTGCACATACTGTACTTTAACACATTCAGTATGATCGACAAACACTTTTGGAGGTAAGAAAGTCAGCCAACGGGGACTTTAAGCCGGTTATTGATATCACGGATGACGGGCTTCCCTGGCTGTTTTGCTTACCTGCACGGCGGCAGCGGAGGAAAGCAAAGAGAGGGAAGCGTGCCGACATTCTGTGCAGATTGGGGACGATCAGCCATGATCACAATGAATGGCGGTGCTGGCTCGAAGGGCTGAATGGCCTCCTCCTGCACCTATTTTCTATGTTTCTAAGCCGGCGAAGAAGCAACAAACCTCCTCTGGCCAGCATCCTGCTGGCGAATGTGCAAGCCCTGGACAATAAACTGGACATGTTACGCACACGGATCGAACACCATCGGGACATTAAGAACTGTTGTGTTCTGGCTTTCATGGAGACGTGGCCGGAGACCAGCGTACCCAACTGTGCCGTAACTCCGGAGAATTTTTCCATCTACCGACAAGACAGAACGAAGGAATCAGGCAAGTCGAAAGGCGGGGGAGTATGCTTTATGGATAACTTTTCGTGGGCCACGAATATCTGCGTTTTAACTACTTTTGGCAAGACAGATCACTGTTCCATTCTACTGCTGCCTGCATACAGGCAGAAACTAAAACAGGAAAAACCGGTTTCCAGGGACATTTACAATGGAACAATGAGGCTGATGAGGTCTTGGAGGACTGCTTTGACCAAACTGACTGGCAGATGTTTGAGGATGCAGCAGAGGGCAGCATCAACGAATACACAGTCCCTGTCTTAGGCTACATAAGTAAGTGTGTTGTATTTGAGGGCTAAATAATTCACAAACTACACTTGGTGTCCAGAACCCAAAGTGTATTTATTACAAGCCAAACAAGGCTGCTGCTGAAGCCCTGCAGATCCCCCCCGGGACCCTCCCTGAGGAAACATTCATTTCGAGACAGAGCCCTCTAGTGGTGACTCCAGGACACAACACTTTTCCCTCCTTGTAAATCAAGGTGATCATATAAGTCCAGTTATCCACCCAAATATGTCCATATGCAATCAGTCCAAAATAACAGCTCAGTGAACATAACATTAATGGCTTCAGAGCTGATAATCGTGCAGATACCAAGGTCTCCTCTTCTGTCGCTGAGAGCGTCGAGCAGGAATAGACTGCTCTGCTGTATGCTCTGCTGTATGACCGCAATCACTGTCTTGACTGGATACTGGGAAAGGTAAAGTGTCCAATTTGTCTTCTTCCTGTCCCTGTTTACTTGCAATTAGATGCCTCGTGTTCCATCTGGTGTCATCTTGGAGAAGGTACGCGTTTTCGCCGAATCTCCATTTAATCTGTATCAGCTTGGAGAGTGCGCTTGCAAGCTTATGCTGTCTATTTGGGCGGCTGATTCCTACCCAGTTGCCGACCTTGAACCGTGGTGCTATCATTTCCGCCCTCGCTTTTATGTCTGGATTTGGGCACGATAGTGGCTGAAGAGCATTCAGTTTTATTCGCAGGTTTCGCCCTATCATCACCTTTGTTGGCGAATTACTAGATTCGCCATCGCATGCACAATGATCGCGAGAACGTATTCGTCGATGTCGCTTGAAGTGTCGATATCGCGTGTGCTTGTGGGTGCCACCGTTGGGACGCGACTGAGCATGTCTGCGATGCGATTGCGTGAACCTGCAAGGTATTCTCCTTTGAAGTTGTACTGGTGAAGGCGATCGGACTATCTGTAGATCCTGAGAGGACGGTGTCCTGAGCCTGACGTGTCCAGCAATGTAGTTAGCGCTTGGTGATCTGTACGGAGATTGAATGGTCTCCCATATAGGTATACGTGCCAATGTTCACACGCGTATATGCACGCTAATGCTGCGCGTTCCCTGGTGGAGTATTTGCGTTCGGTTGCAGTCAAGGGATGGGACGCGTATGCGATCAGTCGTTCGCTTCCATCGATACCCTGCGAGAACACTGCTCCGATCGCTATACCGGAAGCATCTGTTGTGACGTACATTTCCGCACTTGGGTCGAAGTGTGCGAGAACAGGCGGAGATGCTATTTTGTCTTTCAGCGTGTTGAACGCGAAGTCCTGCTGATCCGTCCATTCCCACTGTGTGTCTTTCCATAGCAGCTTCTGTAGCGGTTCTGCGATCTGCGTGTACTGCGGCACAAACCTGCGGTAGAAGTTGGTGGTGCCCAGAAATGATGCTAGCTCTTTCACATTAGTTGGGGCGGGGAGCGCGTTGATGGCTTGGACATTGTCCTCAGTAGGCTCAACTCCAGTCGCTGTCACTCTGTACCCAAGAAAGTCAATCTTGGATGCTGTAAATATGCACTTTGCTGCATTGAGCATCAAGGTGTGTTGCGCAAGACGAGCTAACATGCATGCAGTCGTTAATCATGTTCCTCCTTGTCCCTTCCATGGACCACGACATAATCGAGGAGATTGAGTGCTTCGTCAATGCCTGCCAGAACTGACGCCACGATTTTCTGAAATGCGCTAGGCGCTGAGCACAGTCCATACAGCATCCTACGGTACTGAAATACTCCTTCATGTGTAATGAAAGCTGACAAATGCCGACTGCGTTCTGCTAGTGGTACCTAAAGGTAGCTTCGGCGCATGTCCAGTTTTGTGAACACCGTTGAACCGTGGAACGATGCAGCTAGCTCTTGTATTGGTGGTAGAGGGTATTTGACCGGAATTATGGCTTTGTTGACCGATTTGAGATCGATGCACAGCCTGAGTTCACCGTTCTTGAGTCGCACGATGACCAGATTTGATATCCAAGGGGATGAATTGATGCGCTCAATGATACCATCCTTTTCGAATCGTTTCAGCTCCATTGAGACTTCCGCGCGAACGGAAAACGGTAGACGCCGTAGGCGTTGTGAAACAGGCCGGACTGATGTGTCTACACGAGATGCGTGGCAGTACCCTTTAACTATCTCAAACCCAAGAAAAGGGTCTATAGTCCGTGTCGCTGATCACATTTATGTTCATGCCAGTTGAGTCCTGAAGCTTGAATCCTAGTTGATCAAACAATTGAATCCCATCAGACTCTTTCCTTCTGCGACGTAGAATGTGAAGCTATCGAGTTTAACTCCTTTGTAGCAGACAGGAACGGTCACTAGCCCTATCGTGGGTATGGTTGAACCATCATAAGCGTGAAGAGTGTCACTCGGGGGAGCAAGTGGGTAGTCTGAAAAGGACCTTTTGTAGAGGTCGACGCTCAAAATTGAAACCTTTGCCCCCACATCTATGGGAAGCGATAACGAGGTCCCAGCGATCTCGACCATGCAGTCTTTGAAAGTCCCTTTGACCGAACATCCTGGTCAGCCCTGTCCTTTATGGAGTATACGTCGTGTCCACCCACGATTCATCATCTATGTGGCGGACAGATGACGCCTTCTCCTTCGATGTGATTCCTTTCTCGAAGTGATTCAGCTTTGAACACACACGTTGCATTGTTTACCGTACGCTGGCCATTCCCCGGGAGCGTGTGTCTGGCCACAATTCGGACACTGCTTGTTTGAGCTATTGTGTTTTGATTGCCTCTGAATGCCCTGCACTGGTGCTGTGTTCATCTGATGAGATGCATGATTAAATGCTCCCTCAGAGCATGCCATTGGCTGTTGTTTGAGCACCTCGGCGTTATGCATGGCACTTTCAATTTGCACAGCTAACGTTTGTGCCTTTTCAAGTGTGAGAGCATCATCCTCCATGAGAAGGTGCTCTCTAATCCGTGGGACAGAAGTCTTTTCGATCAGCTCGTCTCTCACCAGCTCATCAATCAGTGCTCCAAAATTGCACTTCGCAGCCAGTTCGATCAATGCAGAAGCAAATTGCTTCACTGGTTCACCGTGTCCCTGTGACCATTGGCGAAACTGGTATCTTTCTATCAGCACACTTGTCTTTGGGCCAATATATTTGCCCAGTGCATTAACGGCAGTACTGTACTCACTCGTTGCAGCACTGTCGAGCTGCGGAAAGATTCGCTGTCCCTCCGTTCCGAGGCAAAGCAGCAGAATCGCTCGGCGGCGAATGTCCGAAATGGCCGCGCCGTCCAGGCCACTTGCGATCAGGTAAGTCTTGAAACTTTCATACCAGCGTATCCATGGTACAGGAGGCTCTCCTGGAGTTTCCAAGAATGGAGATGGGGCAGTGAGGGTTAAACAAGCCATCCTTGTCGCCAGATGTTGTATTTGAAGGCTAAATAACTCACAAACTACACTTGGTGTCCAGAACCCAAAGTGTATTTATTACAAGCCAAACATGTCTGCTACTAAAGCCCTGCAGATCCCCCCATTACCCTCCCTGAGGAAAAGTTCATTTTGAGACAGAGCCCTCTAGTGGTGACGGCAGGACACAACAAAGTGCATCGATGATGTTGTTCCAAAAGCCACCATCTGCACTTACCCAAATCAGAAACTGGGTCAGACGGGAAATGCGTGCTAAACTCAAAGCACACACCACTGCATTCAACTTAGGGGACCCCAATGCCTACAAAGCAGCCAGACTCCGGAAGTCCATCAAGAAAGCCAAGAGAGTCTACGGGAACAAAGTGTAATCTAATTACTACCGCTCTGACACCAGACGCATGTGGAGTGGATTACGTTGCATCACGGATTACAATTGGAAAAAACAGGAGCACTGTCCAGCCTACCGCTTCACTCCCGGACGAGCTTAACACCTTCTATGCCCGGTTCGATGCAGACAACACAGCGCCCACCATGAGTCCACAGGTGTGCAGGGGGACTACAAATGGCAGATGTGAGGCGGTCCTTCAAAAAGGTCAATGACCTCAAAGCTCCAGGGCTGGATGGTATTCCAGGGCGGACTATCAGGGCGTGCGCTGATCAACTGGCAGCGGTGTTCACCAACATCTTCAACTTCTCCAGTCAGTTTGTGGTTCCCACCCCCTTCAAAACATCCAACATTGTTCCTATTCCAAATAAACCAATAATCTCCATCATTGCCTATTCCAAATAAACCAATAATCTCCTGCTTAAATGATTACCATCCTGTCGCACTGACATCAGTCATCATGAAGTGCTTCGAGCGACTAGTCAAAACTCACATCTGCTCCTCTCTCCCCGACACCTTGGATCCTCTTCAGTTTGCGTATAGACCAAACAGGGCCACGGACGATGCCATCGCCTTGGCAACTCACACTGCGCTCACCCACCTGGACAAAGGGAATACATATGTGAGAATACTCTTCATTGACTACAGCTTGGCATTCAACTATCATTCCCTCAAAACTCGTCCCCAAGCTCCTTGATCTCCATCGGCGGCTGGATATTCGACTTCCTGACAGGCAGGCCTCAGGTGGTGAGAATTGGCAGCCACACCTCTTCCTCACTGATCCTCAACACAGTCACACCACAGGGCTGTGTGGTCTGTGCTTTCCTGTTCTCCCTGTTCATGCATGACTACTGCTAAGCACAGCTCTAACATCATCCTAAAGTTTGCTGACAACACGACCAAATGAGACGGTCTAGAGAAAGGAGGTAAAGGCACTAAACAGCTGGTGCCAGGAAAATAACCTCTCTCTCAATGTCAGCAAAACTAAAGAGATGATCGTGGACTACAGGAGGTAGCAGGGGAGTGGACACCTCCCCATCCACATCGGTGATGCTGAGGTTGAAAGGGTCAGCAGCTTCAAGTTCCTCGGTGTGCACATCACTGAGGACCTCTCTTGGACACTGCACACGGACACAATAACTATGAAAGCCCGCCAGCGGCTCTTTTTCCTGAGTAGACTGAGGAAGTTTGGCATGAACGCCAGCATCCTCACAAGCTTCTACAGTTACACCATCGAGAGTCAGCTGCATCACAGTCTGGTATGGGAACTGTTCTGCCCATAGCCGCAAAGCACTACAGAGAGTGGTGATGGTGGCACAGCACATCACTGGCAACTGTTTCCCGGCCATTCGGGACATTTTCCACAGGCGGTGCCTGCAGATAGCACACAGCATCATCAAGGACCACAGCCACCCAGCACGCAGACTGTTCTCCTTGTTACCGTCAGGCAGACGATATAGGAGCATGGCTGCACGCACCACCAGACTTAAGAACAGTTTTTACCATCAGGCTTCTGAACTCATCATATAAGTTGAGTATTTTAATTTTTATTTATTATTATCCTTTACTTACCAATGTCACTTATCTTATCTTTTTTAATCTTATTAATACTTTCTCCTTATCTTATAAGGAGAAAGTATCAATATACTGCTCAAGTGGGTGAAAAGAAAGATGTGTGCTTATCTGATTAATGTAGAAATAAAAATACACTTTCTGAACCCTGTCATTGTCCCGTTGACAATATCACATTAGTAAGTATGGAATTTATATAGAAGTACACTTAATTAAAACATTTATCATAGCCAGCAGATGTCATTTACAGATGTCAGCAGTAACGCATGCAAGGTCGTGCCATGTGACCACTGAAGAAGCAGGTCTCATATCACAAGCCTCCACTTAACTCCTGTTTCAGTATTTGTGGCTTGCACATCGTCCTTATGCATCAGAACCTTTGCAAAAGTGTCATCATATAAGTGTTATGCATCATTTGACATCACAGCAGATTTCCGCAATCTTCTGTTCCTGAACTGTATACTTTTAAGAGGTGTTTTTAAAGTTAGGGGACCTCTGGGACAGACCAAAAAGTTACAGAACAATCAGCCTAACCCTGACCTGGAGAAAGTCAGTGGAAAATTCACAAGAACAATATTAATCATTATTTAGAAATGTATAGAGTAAGCAATCATTTTGTTAAGATAAGGTCTTGGCCGAAATGAATTAATTCATGAAACAAGGAAAGTTGAAGCAGATTGCATAGAAACATAGAAACATAGAAAATAGGTGCAGGAGTAGGCCATTCGGCCCTTCGAGCCTGCACCGCCATTCAATGTGATCATGGCTGATCATCCAACTCAGTATCCCGTACCTGCCTTCTCTCCATACCCCCTGATCCCTTTAGCCACAAGTGCCACATCTAACGCCCTCTTAAATATAGCCAATGAACTGGCCTCAACTACCTTCTGCGGCAGAGAATTCCAGAGACTCACCACTCTCTGTGTAAAGAATGTTTTCCTCATCTCGGTCCTAAAGGAATTCCCCCTTATCCTTAGACTGTGACCCCTTGTTCTGGACTCCCCCAACATCGGGAACAATCTTCCAGCATCTAGCTTGTCCAACCCCTTAAGAATTTTGTAAGTTTCTATAAGATCCCCCCTCAATCTTCTAAATTCCAGCGAGTACAAGCCGAGTCTATCCAATCTTTCCTCATATGAAAGTCCTGACATCCCAGGAATCAGTCTGGTGAATCTTCTCTGTACCCCCTCTATGGGAAGGATGTCTTTCCTCAGATTTGGAGACCAAAACTGTACGCAATACTCCAGGTGTGGCCTCACCAAAACCCTGTACAACCTGCATAAAGGTGTGTTGCTTGCTAATCATAGAATCATAGATTCATTCAGCGTGGAAACAGGCCCTTCAGCCCAAATTGCCCAAACCGACCAACATGTCCCATGGACACTAGTCTCATATTAGTCCCCAATGTGCAGAATTGTAGATTAATTGGCTTCTGGAAATGTCCCTAGGGTGCAGGATAGAATTTGTGTATGGAGTACTAGTGTGTGGGGAATGCTGGTAGATTAGTGAAAATTAAAATTGGGTTATTGGTAATTTATTTATTTAAAAAAAAATTTCTCCCTCCTTTCTTTCTATAGCTCTATCTTTCAAAAAATCTATTTTAAAAATAAATAAATAGAAGCTGTAATAATATGTAATTGATAAACAAATTGTGTTTTGGTTATGATATGTATATGCTTCCAATTAAAAATATTTTTTTGTTAAAAAGATTTGTGAAATTTAAACATACAGATCCAAATTTGAATCTAAGGCAGAGCGCAAAGCACTTTTAAGCTTGCAACCTGTTCTCATAAGGTTTCAGCAAAGTGTGGTCCGAGGTCGCATGCTTTTTCAATAATTTAGATAAATACAGGAAATTGGATGAAAAAAGTGGATGATACAAAACTGCCTAAAACTGATAAGGAGAAAGTATCAATATACTACTCAAGTGGGTGGAAAGGAAGATGTGTGCTTATCTGACTAATGTAGAAATAAAAATACACTTTCTGAACCCTGTCATTGTCCCGTTGACAATGTCACATTGATCATTAAGCAGCATCACTTTCACTATTTGTTAACATTCAGTTGCGCTACCCTTATAGCAAAAACAATGGGTGAGCTACGAGTCAGTGCCGGGTTAAATATACATGCTGGAGGAACTAATTGCTCGGCCAAAGACTACAACAGAATCAAAAACTACAAATAGTGCAATAGGGTGTCTCCCGAGCTGACACTAATCTAATTTAAAGAAAACATTCAAGGTGTTTTTTCTAAATGCTTTATACTAATCCATAAAATCTACATCTGATCAACACAATTGGCTGGATGGCCAAGTAAAATGATCATTAATGCTAACATGACATAATACCTCCCAGCAGAATTGAGTGAACATGCTGAATGCCGTATAGAGAACTATGGTGCTTGTGGCAATAGAAATTATGGACCAAATCAACTTTTCTTATTAGAAGATTGCACAAACATTTTCAAATAGAGTCCAATTTACTTGTCATGAGAAAATCTGTTACAGTTCCCTTAGGGTTAAATTCAGGCAGAATTCTGTAGGCAGCATCTCTGGAGAACATGGATGAGTGACATTTCTAGCCATGATGCTTCTTCTGAAGAATAGGTAGCATTTTGGATTGTGACATTTCTTCTGAAGAAAGGTCCTGACCTGAAACCTCACCTATCCACGTTCTCCAGAGATCTGCTTCTAGCACTGAGTTACTCAGAGTCAATTCTGTCTTTCCTTGGTAAACGAGCATCTGCAGTTCTTTGTTTCTACCTCAGTTAAGTTCATGTGGGAATGGAACAAATAAGAGCCTGGTATTAGAAACATAGAAACATAGAATATAGGTACAGGAGTAGGCCATTCGGCCCTTCGAGCCTGCACCGCCATTCAATATGATCATGGCTGATCATCCAACTCAGTATCCCGTACCTGCCTTCTCGCCATACCCTCTGATCCCCTTAGCCACAAGGGCCACATCTAACTCCCTCTTAAATAT
Organism: Raja brachyura; assembly: GCA_963514005.1. The sequence continues at coordinate 63,003,663 of OY740781.1, forward strand.
AGCCAATGAACTGGCCTCAACTACCCTCTGTGGCAGAGAGTTCCAGAGAGCCACCACTCTCTGTGTGAAAAAATTCCTTCTCATCTCGGTCCTAAAGGATTTCCCCCTTATTTTTAAACAGTGACCCCTTGTCCTGGACTTCCCCAACATCGGGAACAATCTTCCTGCATCTAGCCTGTCCAACCCCTTAAGAATCTTGTAAGTTTCTATAAGATCCCCTCTCAATCTCCTAAATTCTAGAGAGTATAAACCGAGTCTATGCAGTCTTTGTTCATAAGACAGTCCTGACATCCCAGGAATCAGTCTGGTGAACCTTCGCTGCACTCCCTCAATGGCAATAACGTCCTTCCTCAGATTTGGAGACCAGAACTGTACGCAATACTCCAGGTGTGGCCTCACCAAGACCCTATACAACTGAAGTAGAACCTCCCTGCTCCTATACTCAAATCCTTTTCCTATGAAAGCTAACATACCATTGGCTTTCTTCACTGCCTGCTGTACCTGCATGCCTACTTTCAATGACTGGTGTACCATGACACCCAGGTCTCCCCTTTTCCTAATCGGCCACCATTTAGATAGTAGTCTGTTTTCCTATTTTTGCCACCAAAGTGGATAACCTCACATTTATCCACATTATACTGCATCTGCCAAACATTTGCCCACTCACCCAGCCTATCCAAGTCACCTTGCATTCTCCTAGCATTCTCCTCACAGCTAACACTGCCCCCCAGCTTAGTGTCATCCGCAAACTTGGAGATATTGCCTTCAATTCCCTCATCCAGATCATTTATGTATATTGTAAATAGCTGGGGTCCCAGCACTGAGCCTTGCGGTACCCCACTAGTCACTGCCTGCCATTGTGAAAACGACCCGTTAACTCCTACTCTTTGCTTCCTGTTTGCCAGCCAGTTCTCTATCCACATCAATACTGAACCCCCAATGCCATATGCTTTAAGTTTATATACTAATCGCTTATGTGGGACCTTGTCGAAAGCCTTCTGGAAGTCCAGATACACCACATCCACTGGTTCTCCCCCATCCACGCTACTAGTTACTTCCTCGAAAAATTCCACAAGATTCGTCAGACATGATTTACCTTTCGTAAATCCATGCTGACTTTGTCCAATGATTTCACCACTTTCCAAATGTGCTGCTATCCCATCTTTAATAACTGTCTAGCAGTTTCCCCACTACCGATGTTAGACTAACTGGTCTGTAATTCCCCATTTTCTCTCTCCCCCCCTTCTTAAAAAGAGGGGTTACGTTTGCTACCCGCCAATCCTCAGGAACTACTCCAGAATCTAAAGAGTTTTGAAAGATTATCACTAATGCATCCACTATTTCCGGAGCTACTTCCTTAAGTACTCTGGGATGCAGCCTACCTGGCCCTGGGGATTTATCGGCCTTTAATCCATTCAATTTACCCAACACCACTTCCCGACTAACCTGGATTTCACTCAAGTACTCCTTTGACCTGCGGTCCCCTGCTATTTCCGGCAGATTATTTATGTCTTCCTTAGTGAAGACGGAACCAAAGTAGTTATTCAATTGGTCCGCCATATCCTCGTTCCCCATGATCAACTCACCTGTTTCTGACTGCAAGGGACCTACATTTGTTTTAACTAATCTCTTTCTCTTCACATATCTATAAAAACTTTTGCAGTCAGTTTTTATGTTCCCTGCCAGTTTTCTTTCATAATCTATTTTTCCTTTCCTAATCAAGCCCTTTGTCCTTCTCTGCTGGTCTCTGAATTTCTCCCAGTCCTCTGGTATGCTGCTTTTTCTGGCTACTTTGTACGCATCATCCTTTGCTTTGATACTATCTCTGATTTCCCTTGTTATCCACGGATGCACTACCTTCCCTGATCTATTCTTTTGCCAAATTGGGATGAACAATTTTTGTAGTTCATCCATGCAGTCTTTAAATGTCTTCCATTGCGTATCCACCGTCAACCCTTTTAGAATTGATTGCCAGTCAATCTTGGCCAATTCACGTCTCATACCCTCAAAGTTACCTTTCCTTAAATTCAGAACCATTGTTTCTGAATTAACAATGTCACTCTCCATCCTAATGAAAAACTCAACTATATTATGGTCACTCTTGCCCAAGGGGGCACGCACAATAAGACTGCTAACTAACCCTTCCTCATTACTCAATACCCAGTCTAAAATAGCCTGCTCTCTCGTTGGTTCCTCTACATGTTCATTTAGATAACTATCCCTCATACTTTCCAAAAAATCCTCTTCCTCAGCGCCCCTGCCAATTTGATTCACCCAATCTATATGTAGATTGAAGTCACCCATTATACCTGTTTTGCCTTTGTCGCACGCATTTCTAATTTCCTGTTTTATACCATCCCAACTTCACTACAACTGTTAGGTGGCCTGTACACAACTCCCACTAGCGTTTTCTGCCCCTTAGTGTTTCGCAGCTCTACCCATACCGATTCCACTTGCTCCAAGCTAATGTCCTTCCTTTCCATTGCGTTAATCTCCTCTCTAACCAGCAACCCTACCCCACCTCCTTTTCCTTTCTCTCTATCCCTCCTGAATATTGAATATCCCTGGATGTTCAGCTCCCAGCCTTAGTCACCCTGGAGCCATGTCTCCGTGATCCCAACTATATCATACCAATTAATAGCTATCTGCACGTTCAACTCATCCACCTTATTACGTATTTTGCAAAGGAACAAAGCTTAAAGCAGGCCTTCACGAGAAATGGCCACAAACAGTTTTGCATCCTCTGCTGCATTGATTTCTCTACTACGGGAACAGCACTCAAGTGCTTTCTGCAGAATCCATAGCAACCATAGATTGCTGTGTGTAGCCAGATTAAGCAGGACAGTATTTGGAAAGTGAGGGACCCGAGGCATTATTTATAGACGGATAGACCTGTCTAAAGTGCTGAATATTTCCATTATTTCCAAGTTGTGTTTAATGATTTACGTTTCATTGACAATGTTTGCACTGAAACCAGATTAAAAAGATGAATGACATGGAGTTGCAATGGTGATGAGGAAGCTATATTATAAAGGGGGATTAACAGTCCTGCACTTGGAAGATCAACATCTCAGGCAGTAACGCAGGCAAGGTCATGCCATGTTACCACTGAAGAAGCAGGTCTCGTATCACAAACCTCCACTTAACTCCTGTTTCAGTATTTGTGGTTTGCACATCTTCCTTGTCCATCAGAACCTTTGCAAAAGTGTCATCAAATAAGTGTTATGCACCATTTGGCATCACAGCAGATTTCCGCAATCTTCTGTTCCTGAGCTATATTCTTTTAAGAGGTGTTTTTAAAGTTAGGGTACCTCTGGGACAGACCAACAAGTTACAGAACAATCAGCCTAACCCTGACCTGGAGGACGACAGTGGAAAATTCAGAAGACCAATATTAATTATTATTTAGAAAAGTATAGAGTAAGCAGTCACTTTGTTAAGGGAAGATCTTGTCCGAAATGAATTAATTCATAAAACAAGGAAAGTTGAAGCAGATTGCATAAAGGTGTGTTGCTTGCTAATCATAGAATCATAGATTCATGCAGCATGGAAACAGGCCCTTCAGCCCAATTTGCCCAAACCGACCAATATGTCCCATGGACACTACTCTCATACTAGTCCCTGATGTGCAGAATTGTAGATTAAATTGCTTCTGGAAATGTCCCTCGGGTGCAGGATAGAATTTGTCTATGGGGTGCTGGTGTGTGGGGAATGCTGGTAGATTAGTGAAATTAAAAATTGTGTTATTGGTAATTTCTTTTATTTATTTTTTTTCTCCCTCCTTTCTTTCTATAGCTCTATCTTTAAAGAAACCTATTAAAAAAATTAATAAATAGAAGCTGTGTTAATATGTAATTGATAAACAAATTGTGTTTTGGTTATGATATGTATATGCTTCTAATTAAAAATATATATTTTTAAAAGATTAGTGAAATTGAAACATACAGATCCAAATTTGAATCTAAGACAGAGGGCAAAGCACTTTTAAGCTTGAAACGCGGTCTCATTAGGCTTCAGCAAAGTGTGGTCCTAGGTCGCATGCTTTTTCAATAGTTAGATAAATACAGGAAATTGGATGAAAAAAGTGGATGATACAAAACTGCCTAAAACTGATAAGGAGAAACTATAAATATATTACTCAAGTGGGTGTAAAGGAAGATGTGTGCTTATCTGACTAATGTAGAAATAAAAATACACTTTCTGAACCCTGTCATTGTCCCGTTGACAATATCACATTGATCATTAAGCAGCATCACTTCCACTATTTGTTAACATTCAGTTGCGCTACCCTTATAGCAAAAACAATGGGTGAGCTACAAGTCAGTGCCGGGCTAAATATACATGCTGGAGGAACTAATTGCTCAGCCAAGGACTACAGCAGAATCAAAAACTACAATTAGTGCAATAGTGTGACTCCTGAGCTGACACTAATGTAATTTAAAGAAAACAGTGACATTCAAGGTGTTTTTTCTAAATGCTTTATACCAATCCATAAAATCTACATCTGATCAACACAATTGGCTGGATGGCCAAGTAAAATGATCATTAATGCTAACATGAAATAATACCTCCCAGCAGAATTGAGTGAACATGCTGAATGCCGTATAGAGAACTATGGTTGTGGCAATAGAAATTATGAACCAAATCAACTTTTTCTTATTAGAAGATTGCACAAACATTTTGAAACAATTTACTTGTCATGAGAAAATGTGTTACAGTTCCCTCAGGGTTAAATTCAGGCAAAATTCTGTAGGCAGCATCTCTGGAACACATGGATAAGTGACATTTCAGGTCATGATGCTTCTTCTAAAGAATAGGTGACATTTTGGATTGTGACATTTCTTCTGAAGAAAGGTCCTGACCTGAAACCCCACCTATCCACGTTATCGAGAGATCTGCTTGATGTACTGAGTTACTCGAGTAATTTCTGTCTTTCCTTGGTAAACCAGCGCTGCAGTTCTTTGCTTCTACCTCAGTTAAATTCATGTGGGATTGGAACAAATAACAGCCTGGTATTTTGCAAAGGAACAAAGCTTAATGCAGGCCTTCACAAGAAATGGCCACAAACAGTTTTGCATCCTCTGCTGCATTGATTTCTCTACTAGGGAACAGCACTCAAGTGCTTTCTGCAGAATCCATAGCAACCATAGATTCCTGTGTGTGGCCAGATTAAGCAGGACAGTATTTGGAAAGTGAGGGACCCGAGGCATTATTTATAGACAGATAGACCTGTCTAAAGTGCTGAATATTTCCATTATTTCCAAGTTGTGTTTAATGATTTACGTTTCATTGACAATGTTTGCACTGAACAAGATTTAAAAGATGAATGACATGGGGTTGCAATGGTGATGAGGAAGCTATATTATAAAGGGGGATTAAAAGTCCTGCACATGGAAGATCAACATCTCAGGCAGTAACGCAGGCAAGGTCGTGCCATGTTACCACTGAAGAAGCAGGTCTCGTATCACAAACCTCCACTTAACTCCTGTTTCAGTATTTGTGGCTTGCACATCGTCCTTATGCATCAGAACCTTTGCAAAAGTATCATCAAATAAGTGTTATGCATCATTTGACATCACAGCAGATTTCCGCAATCTTCTGTTCCAGAACTGTATTTTTTAAGAGGTGTTTTTAAAGTTAGGGGACCTCTGGAACAGACCAAAAAGTTACAGAACAATCAGCCTAACCCTGACCTGGAGAAAGTCAGTGGAAAATTCAGCAGAACAATATTAATCATTATTTTGAAATTATTTAGTAAGCAGTCACTTTGTTAAGAGAAGATCTTGTCCGAAATGAATTAATTCATGAAACAAGGAAAGTTGAAGCAGATTGCAAAAAGGTGTGTTGCTTGCTAATCATAGAATCATAGATTTATGCAGCATGAAAACAGGCCCTTCAGGCCAACTTGCTCAAACCGACCAACATGTCCCATGGACACTAGTCTCATACTAGTCCCCAATGTGCAGAATTGTAGATTTAATAGGCTTGTGGAAATGTCCCTCGTGTGTAGGATAGAATTAGTGTATGGATTGCTAGTGTGTGGGGAATGCTGGTAGATTAGTGAAATTTAAAATTGTGTTACTGGTAATTTCTTTTATTTTTATTTTTTTTCTCCCTCCTTTCTTTCTATAGCTCTATCTTTCAAAAAATCTATTTAAAAAATAAATAGAAGCTGTGTTAATATGTAATTGATAACCAAATTGTGTTTTGGTTATGATATGTATATGCTTCTAATTAAAAATAATAATTAAAAAAAAGATTAGTGAAATTGAAACATACAGATTCAAATTTGAATCTAAGGCAGAGCGCAAAGCACTTTTAAGCTTGAAACGCGGTCTCATTAGACTTCAGCAAAGTGTGGTCCGAGGTCGCATGCTTTTTCAATAATTTAGATAAATACAGGAAATTGGATGAAAAAAGTGGATGATACAAAACTGCCTAAAACTGATAAGGAGAAAATATCAATATACTACTCAAGTGGGTGGAAAGGAAGATGTGTGCTTATCTGACTAATGTAGAAATAAAAATACACTTTCTGAACCCTGTCATTGTCCCGTTGACAATGTCACATTGATCATTAAGCAGCATCACTTTCACTATTTGTTAACATTCAGTTACGCTACCCTTATAGCAAAAACAATGGGTGAGTTAGGAGTCAGTGCCGGGTTAAATATACATGCTGGAGGAACTAATTGCTCGGCCAAAGACTACAGCAGAATCAAAAACTATAATTAGTGAAATAGGGTGTCTCCCGAGCAGACACTAATCTAATTTAAAGAAAACAGTGACATTCAAGGTGTTTTTCTAAATACTTTATACCAATCCATAAAATCTGCATCTGATCAACACAATTGGCTGGATGGCCAAGTAAAATGATCATTAATGGTAACATGAAATAATACCTCCCAGCAGAGTTGAGTGAACATGCTGAATGCCGTATAGAGAACTATGGTTCTTGTGGCAATAGAAATTATGAACCAAATCAACTTTTCTTATTGGAAGATTGCACAAACATTTTGAAATAGTCCACTTTACCTGTCATGAGAAAATGTGTTACAGTTCCCTCAGAGTTAAATTCAGGCAAAATTCTATAGGCAGCATATCTGGAGAACATTGATACAACAATCAAGAACAATCAGTTTTATTCATCACATTGCACGTGAAATTAATTTGTCAGCAGCAGTACAATGATAAGGAACACACATAAGTTACATTTCTGGTCATAACGCTTCTTCTGAAGAATAGGTGGCATTCTGGATTGTGACATTTCTTCTGAAGAAAGGTTCTGACCTGAAACAGTTTTGCATTCTCTGCTGCATTGATTTTGCTACTACGGGAACAGCACTGCTTTCTGCGAATCCATAGCAATCAATAACAGCTAATGTAATCAAACTTCAAACTGGTAAGTTCCCGTTTAATCTTACTATTTTACAGAAGAAACAATAAATTCATTGAAGAATGGTAAAACGCCAGGACCAGATGGCTTTAGTAATGAATTCTATAAAAGATTCTACTTTTCAAATTATATTTTAGTTGTAATTGTTGGAATGATAAAAGTTTTCCCATTACATACATATCTCCCATCATTTTAATTCCTATTCTTTCCCAATGGATAAACGTTTTATCAATAATAGATGGTTTGAATGAGGGATTGTTAGCTATTGGAGAACTAAGCAATACATTTCTTAATTTTAAAGTTAATTTTATTTGTTTCCAAATTCGTATTATACTGTGAATAATTGGATTCTTCTTATATAATATATTGTTCAGTTTCATAGGGGAAAGAAGAATCGCTCCTATATTGTAAGGGGTGCAATCCTCTTTCTCCATTCTTATCCAATCTACCTGTTGGGCAGAACAGTCCAACCAATAGATTATATTTCTAATATTCACTGCCCAATAGTAATACAATAAGTTAGGGAGTGTCAGTCCCCCTGATTCTTTAGATTTACACATGTGTTTTCTTTGAATTCTGTGTGATTTATAGTCCCATATGAAGTTTGTAATATCAGAATCTAGTTTTTTAAATAATTTTTTTTGGTAAGTATATTGGTATTGATTGAAATAGGTACAGTATTTGAGGTAAGAAGATCAATTTTATAGCATTTATTCTGCCTATTAAGGACATCGGCAGTGTTTTCCAAAATTTAATCAACCCATTTAATTTAGTTAATAAAGGCATATAGTTTGCGTTGAGTAATGATTTATATTTCCTAGTAATTTGGATACCCAAATACTTGAATTTTCCTGTTGCAAGTCTAAACGGGAATTTTGACAGATCTGTCGGCTCTTGAGGTTTTATCGTCATAATTTCGCTTTTGTTCCAGTTTATTCTATATCCAGAAAAGGAACCAAATTCCCCTATTAAATTTAGTATATTTGGTATGCTAATTTGTGAATTTGTAATATATAAACATAGAAAACAGGCGCAGGAGTAGGCCATTCGCCCCGTTGAGCCTGCACCCGCCATTCAATATAATCATGGCTGATCATCCTACTCAGTATCCTGTACCTGCCTTCTCAACATACCCCCTGATCCCTTTAGCCACAAGGGCCACATCTAACTCCCTCTTAAATATAGCCAATGAACTGGCATCAACTACATTCTGTGGCAGAGAATTCCACAAGTTCACCACTCTCTGTATGAAAAATAATGTCTTTCCTCAGATTAGGAGACCAAAACTGTATGCAATAGTCCAGGTGTGGCCTCACCAAGACCCTGTACAACTGCAGTAGAACCTCCCTGCTCTTGTACTCAAATCATTTTGGTATGAATGCCAACATACCATTCGCTTTAGTATGTTGACATTCATACCATGCCTACTTTCAATGACGGGTGTACCATGACACCCAGGTCTCATTGCATCTCCCATTTTCCTAATCGTCCACCATTCAGATAATAGTCTACTTTCATGTTTTTGCCACCAAAGTGGATAAGCTCACATTTATCCACATTATACTGCATCTACCATGCATTTGCCCACTCACCCAACCAATCCAAGTCAACTTGCAGCCTCCTAGCATCCTCCTCACAGCTAACACTGCCCCCCAGCTTCATGTCATCCACAAACTTGGAGATGTTGCATTCAATTCCCTCATCCAGATCATTAATATATATTGTAAATAGCTGGGGTCCCAGCACTGAGCCTTGCTGTACCCCACTAGTCACTGCCTGCCATTCTGAAAAGGACCCGTTTACTCCTACTCTTTACTTCCTGTCTGCCAGCCAGTTCTCTATCCACATCAATATTGAACCCCCAATACCGTGTGCTTTAAGTTTGTATACTAATCTCTTATGTGGGACCGTGTCGAAAGCCTTCTGAAAGTCCAGATATAACACATCCACTGGTTCTCCCTTATCCACTCTACTAGTTACATCCTCGAAAAATTCTATAAGATTCGTCAGACATGATTTACCTTTCATTAATCCATGCAGACTTCCATGTCCAATGATTTCACCACTTTCCAAATGTGCAGCTATCCCATCTGTAATAACTGGCTCTAGCATTTTCCCAACTACCGACGTTAGACTAACTGGTCTGTAATTCCCCGTTTTCTCTCTCCCTCCCTTTTCAAAAAAGTGGACATATAATAATATGTCGTCTGCATATAATGACATTTTATTATTTGAGTGTTTGGTATTATATCCATGAATATTTGGATGACTTCTTATACTTTCTGCTAAAGGCTCTATCACTAGTGCAAATAGCAGGGGCGATAATGCGCACCCCTGTCTATTGCCCCTTGATAATTGGAATTTCGGGGATAATATATTATTAGTCAGTATTCTAGCCATCGGCTTATCGTATAATAATTTTACCCATGAGATAAAATTATCTGCCATATTAAATTTTTGCAATACTTTGAATAAATATTGCCATTCTACTTGATCAAAAGATTTTTCTGCATCCAATGAAATAATTCCTCTCCAAACATTAAATTCGATCCATATGGAATCAGTTTCATAATTTCTTCCAGGGTAGAGATGTCATAAAACATCACAATAATCTGTCTTGGGACGGCAGCTAGGCTTGTTTGAGCCTTACGTCGAACCCGGTGAGCCACGTCTATTCTCGGGGCTTCAGGCAGCTTGAGTACTTGTTTAAGTAAGTTGGCAGCAAACTCCTGAGGGTTTAGTCCACTCTCCTTTCCCTCTTTTGCTCCAACTATTCTTAAATTCTGCCTCCTCGATTCTCGCTTCCAAGTCCAGACATTTATTCTTCATTTTAGCAAGTCCCCCCCCCCCCCCCAGTACTTTCTTGGTCCTTTCTTAGTCTCTTTATCTCCTTAGACATCTGGGTCATCGTATTATCCATTCCTTCCATAGCCAAATCAGTGGACTTAAGCACTGCATCCAACTTCTTATTACAGTCTTTATCAACCTGCTTAATTTTTTTGTTTAAGTCCTCCTCAATTTCTGCAACACGTTTAGTTAAGTTATCAATTTTCCCCATCAACTTCTCATTACCGTGTTTAATTTTTTCAGAGATGCTTTTGTCCAGCGCGACGTTCCCCTCTCGTATCACTTTAGAAATGTTTTCAGTAACTGAAGTTGTTACTGACTTTTCCAGTTGTTCCATTTGTTCCCTCGTTGAAGTCATTTCTGTAGAAGGACTATGAGAGTCAGCTTCTTCTTCTGAGCTTCCAGCTGATATTTGAGGGGTTTGAGGAGTCTTTCCAAGTTTTTTCATGTAGAGTCTTGTAGCAGGTCTTGCAGCAGCTTTTGCAGGCTTCTTGTGAGGTTTCCCTCTTTTCATTTAAAACTGCCAGTAATCTCCGTTTTTTCGCGGCGATTTCTGATGACGTCACTTACGCGACGTCAAACAGCTCTGGTGAGTATTTTTAAGATCGGTCCCGTCCTCCAAACCGGCTTTTTTCAAGATTTAGCGGGAGCAGAGCTCGATGCTGCACCTTTGTTAGTTCATGGCGCCACCGGAAGTCCGAATTCGCGTTGCTAAATACAATTTTTTAAAAAACATTTGCCTTGTTAAATATGGATTAAAAAATAACGAACAAGGATAAAAACCACTGCACCGGCCATCAGACAAAAACGATGTGTTAACTACTAGCACGTTAAGAGCCATTAGTTAACACGTAGTTGTACCATGTGTCATCAATTAATCAATCCACATTCCTCAGTAAATGTAAATGTTTTGACCAAGTATTAATGACGCCCAGTGAATTTTATTGAAAGGAACACGACATCATTAATACTTGGTCAAAACACAATTACACTGAGAAATGTAGATCGATGCATTGACGACATTGAGAATTTCTTAAAACTCATCATCATGGTTGAGGGCTCAGACCGCGAGCTTCTTCTTGGTGTGCAGGTTAGTCATTCACCTACCGACTCTCTCTCTCTGTCTCTCTCTCTGACGTCAACCCAAAATGTCACCCATTCCTTGTGTCCAGAGATGCTGCTGTCCCACCGAGCTACTCCAGCATTTTGTGTCTATCTTTGTTTCAATGGTTCAAAGGTTTCCATATTATTAGGAAAACTAGTGGTGAGAAAAGGTACTGAACAGATCATTCTGTTCTGGGGTTTGTTCTGTATCTTTTCATACCTCTAGTTTCCCTCTCCCCTGACTCTCACCCTGAAGAACTGTGTGCAGGATAGTGTTCGTGTGCAGGGGTCGGTGCGGACTCGGTGGGCAGAAGGGCCTGTTTCCGCGCTGTATCTCTCTACAGATAATCTATAGAAAGAAAATAGAGCACCTTTGTTGGTTCATTATGACTTGACGGGGCTTTCAAATCTCACACAAGAAACCTCCGCGGCAGGGTAGCGCAGCGTTACAGTGGCTGCCTCACAGCGCCAGAGATCCGGGTTTTTTCCTGATGACCGGTGCTGTCTGTACAGAGTTTATACGTTCTCCCCTTGACATGCGTTGGTTTTCTCCGAGATCTTCCGTTTCCTCCCGCTCTCCAAAGATGTACAGGTTGTAGGTTGAGTGGCTTGGTACAATTGTAAATTGTCACTAGTGTGTATGGGATAGTGTTTGTGTGTGGGGATTGCTGGTCTGTGCGGGCTCAGTGGGCTGAAGAGCCTGTTTCCGTGCTACATCACTAAACTAAACTGGAGCAGATAATCTACGGAAAGAAAGCAGAGCATCTTTATTGATACATTATGATTTGACGGGGATTTCAAATCCCGCACGAGATACATTTCTATCAGTCATAGAAACAGAAACATAGAAAATAGGTGCAGGAGTAGACCATTCGGCCCTTCGAGCCAACACTGCAATTCTATATGATCATGGCTGATCATCTAAAATCACTATCCTCATTCATGCTTTCTCCCCATTTCCCTCGATTCCATTAGCCCTAAGAGCTAAATCTAACTCCCTCTTGAAAACATCCAGTGAATTAACCACCACTGCCTTCTGTGGCAGAGAATTGCACAGATTCACAACTCTCTGGGTGAAAAGGTGTTTCCCCATTTCAGTCCTAAATGGCCTACCCCCTTATTCTTAAGCTGTGGCCCCTTGTTCTGGACTCCCTCTCAGGTCACTTTACACACTCTGGTCTCAGAGCCGGTGATTCCAACCATGGCAGCCTCCTGAATGCAGAGATGTGTGAGTTTACTGAGTCCAATGTGACGATACAATTGAGTCTGGTTTAGGTTTTTAGTTCAGAGTCAATGCCGAAGGCAGACCAAACATCTTAAACAGACATTGGTCAGACACAGTGAGAAATCATGTGAAATAATCACTGAATTTTATTTTAAATGAATGTACCTGCATGTTATACTGTTTAGTGCAAGCATTATTCATTTTTAACAATGCGATAATTTGGAAATCTCTCAACTAATGCAATTAAGTAAAACAGTCTTTCCTGTTATATCAGTTCCACAGTTAACCAGTTGAATAGAAAGTGCCTTCCAGGTAACATTTCTCTGATCCCGAGTGGGTGCTAACATTTATCTGATGACAGTTTTGCTGAGTTTATTACCAAGTTTGAATTGAACACTGAATTATAAAATAAGTAGGTATTGTTTAAAGTAATTGAAAGTAAGTCGATGTGTGAAGCTCAATGCGATTTCATGCAAGCTTCTTTGGCTGTGGAAGAGTAGTGTTACATAGTGGAGCAGTTACTAAGTATATAAACCGTTGCTCGAACAGGGCTCAGCGCAAGAAAAACATCTCTGTTTAGTGTTATCCTTCGATCAGGATCCGAACACAGGGACCACATCCATCCCTTGTGTCATCGCATTCATTGGAAGGAGCAATCCAAGTCACAAGTAACCGAGGGATCGTAGAAAAACAGACGCAATGAATGAACATAGTGAGCATTCATTAAAACTGTAAATTGAAAACCAATCACGGCCGATATATAAACGAGGCAACATTTAGACAAAACCGAAACTCGAGTACAAAATCCATATCAAACCGCACTTTCAGGATCTGCGCACAAACAGTCAGATTAGGGATAAAAAAGACACAAAGTGCTGGAGTAACTCAACGGGTCAGGCAGCATCACTGGAGGACATGAATAAGCAATGCTGATGTTTAGAGATTCGGCATGCCCCACTGAGTTAGTTTGGTACTTAGTGCGTTTTTGTTTTGTACACCCGCATTTGTAGTTCCTTCTGTTTCGAAATTCAAGGATCGGGTATAGTCTACAGCAAGCAATCCATTGTCCGGAAGAAGAAAAAGCGATGCTAAAAGTTATTTAAATCAATTAAGCAATGACATTCTGTATCCCGGTGGTCCTTCACTAGCTAGATATGGGGTGAAAGACCAACGCATCACCTCTTTGCCACGATTTTCAGGCAACCTTCAACCTATGTGCTTCTGTGCTATTCACTGCTTGACTGTGCCAAGGCAGGGCTGCCAACATTGGGTGAGAGTTGGGAGTAAAAAATTGTGGGAGACCAAGCCTGAGGGCACGCAGTGACTGAGGTGGGGGGGTGGGGGTGGGGTGGTGGGAGGGGGGGTGCAGCACATGAATGACCTTAGTATATTCATGTATGGAAATCAGATTATAATCAAACACTTGGCCCATGTTGACCAACATGGGTCTCGCTGCACACCTGGTACTACTCCTGACCCTGACTCCAGTTGTATACCTTCTCTCATTCCTGACCCCGAGTCCAACCTTACACCTGGCCCCCTATTCTACCCTGATCTTAGCTGCTTAACTGCTTAGGTTCGCAGTGCTGAACACTCCCATTGTCCCAGCTTTGACTGCACACTTAGTACTATTCCAGACGTTGACCCTGGATGCACACTTGGCCTTGCTCCTAGCCCCTCTGCACTGACAATATATCTGGCCCATATAAAGCACCATATCTAACCCCCTGGACTTAACCTATTATGTTCAAGTCCACAGGTGCTTATCTAACGCGGTAATCTTTTATGGGGCACTTCATGGACCAAATTTTGTATAACTAAATTTGCTACATCCATTGGCTTCCTTGTTATCTAACATGCTGGTTACTTTGTCAAAGAAGTCATCAATTGGTTGAACACAATTTCTCATCCATAAAATTATACTCACTTAGCTGTATAAGTATTCTGTTGCCATTTCCTACATTTTCCTACCAAACTGTCCTGAAATCATTTTTACCCCAATTTTTTCAGTATTTTGCTGTCTTCCTCTCAGCTGAGACTTTTCCGAAATGCAAAGTCCAATACTATATATTTAAGCAATATTATTCCGTTAAATGTGAACTTGAGAGTACATAATATTTTCTGTGGTATTCATAACACACAAAGATGGTGCGCCGTGTAGATGGCTGCACTGACGAGAGCTCCGAGTCATCTCAGCAAACTTGTGTGTATTTATTTTTTATTACTTGCTCTTTTTGCACATACTGTACTTTCACGCATTCAGTATGATCGACAATCACTTTTGGAGGTAAGAAAGTCAGCCAACAGGAACTTTAAGCCGGTTATTGATATCACGGATGACGGGCTTCCCTGGGTGTTTTGCTTACCGGGGACGGAGGAAAGCAAAGAGAGGGAAGCGTGCCGGCATTCTCTGCAGATTGGGGACGATCAGCCATGATCACAATAAATGGCGGTGCTGGTTCGAAGGGCCGAATGGCCTCCTCCTGCACCTATTTTCTATGTTTCTAAGCCAGCAAAGAAGCAACAAACCTCCTCTGCCCAGCATCCTGCTGGCGAATGTGCAATTCCTGGACAATAAACTGGACGTGTTACGCACACGGATCGAACACCATCGGGACATTAAGAACTGCTGTGTTCTGGCTTTCATGGAGACGTGGCCAGAGACCAGCGTACCCAACTGTGCCGTAACTCCGGAGAGTTTTTCCGTCTACCGACAAGACTGAAGAAGGAATCAGGCAAGTCGAAAGGCGGGGGAGTATGATTTATGGATAACTTTTCGTGGGCCACGGATGTCTTCGTTTTAACTACTTTTGGCAAGGCAGATCACTGTTCCATTCTACTGCTGCCTGCATACAGGCAGAAACTAAAACAGGAAAAAACGGT
Organism: Raja brachyura; assembly: GCA_963514005.1. The sequence continues at coordinate 63,019,118 of OY740781.1, forward strand.
TTACAGGGACATTTACAATGGAACAATGAGGCTGATGAGGTCTTGCAGGACTGCTTTGACCAAACTGACCGGCAGATGTTTGAGGATGAAGCAGAAGGCAGCATCAACGAATACACAGTTTCTGTCTTAGGCTACATAAGTAAGTGCATCGATGATGTTGTTCCAAAAGCCACCATCTGCACTTACCCAAATCAGAAATCCTGGGTCAGACGGGAAATTCGAGCTAATCTCAAAGCACGGACCACTGCCTTCAACTCGGGATACCATCGCCTACAAAGCAGCCAGACTCCGGAATTCCATCAAGAAAGCCAAGAGAATCTACAGGAACAAAGTGGAATCTAATTACTATAGCTCTGACACTGGACGCATGTGGAGTGGATTACGTTGCATCACGGATTACAATGGGAAAAACAGGAGCACTGTCCAGCCTACCATAAGAAGTTGGACAGGCTAGATGCAGGAAGATTGTTCCCGATGTTGGGGAAGTCCAGAACAAGGGGTCACAGTTTAAGGATAAGGGGGAAGTCTTTTAGGTCCGAGATGAGAAAATTATTTTTCACACAGAGAGTGGCGACTCTGTGTAATTCTCTGCCACAGAAGGTAGTTCAGGCCAGTTAACTGGCTATATTTAAGAGGGAGTTAGATGTGGCCCTTGTGGCTAAAGGGATCAGGGGGTATGGAGAGAAGACAGGTACAGGATACTGAGTTGGATGATCAGCCATGATCATATTGAATGGCGGTGCAGGCTCGAAGGGCGAATGGCCTACTCCTGCACCTATTTTCTATGTTTCTACCGCTTCGCTCCCGGACGAGCTTAACACCTTCTATGCCCGGTTCGATGCAGACATCACAGCGCCCACCATGAGTCCACAGGTGTGCAGGGGGACTCCTCACTGACCCTACAAACGGCAAACGTGAGGCGGTCCTTCAAAAGGTCAATGATCGCAAAGCTCCAGGGCCAGATGGTATTCCATGGCGGGCTCTCACGGCGTGCGCTGATCAACTGGCCGAGGTGTTCACCAACATCTTCAACCTCTCCCAGAGTTCCCACCCCCTTCAAAGCACCAATCATTGCCTATTCCAAATAAACCAACAATCTCCTGCTTAAATGATTACCGTCCTGTCACACTGACATCAGTCATCATGAAGTGTTTCGAGCGACGAGTCAAAACTCACATCTGCTCTTCTCTCCCTGACACCTTGGATCCTCTTCAGTTTGCATATAGACCAAACAGGGCCACGGACGATGCCATTGCAACTCACACTGCGATGGCATCTGGACAACGGGAATATATATATGTGAGAATGCTCTTCATTGACTATAGCTTGGCATTCAACACTATAATTCCCTCAAAACTCATCCCCAAGCTCCTTGACCTTGGACTGGAGCTCCATCTGCGACTTCCTGATGGGCAGACCTCAGGTGGTAAGCCACCTCTCTTCCTCACTGGCAGCCACACCTCTTCCTCACTGATCCTCAACACAGTCACACCACAGGGCAACACCGCAAGTTGGAGGAACAGCACCTCATATTCCGCTTGGGGAGTCTGCATCCTCTGAGCTTAAACATTGAATTTTCTCAATTCTGTTAACCCAGGCTGCCTCCTCCTCTTCCCACCTCTCCCTCAGCCCTCAGGCCCTGGCATTCCTTCTCTCTCTATCCCCCCCCACCCAAGTCGCACTAGCTTCTCATTTTCACATTACAAACAGCTTACAATGGCCTGTTTCCTTTATCATTGATACTTTTTTGCATATCTTTCATTCATTGTTCTTTATCTCTCCACATCACCATCTATATCTCTCGTTTCCCTGATCCCTGACCAGTCTGAAGAAGGGTCTCGACCCGAAACGCCGCCTATCTCCTTCGCTCCTAAATGCTGCTGCACCCGCTGAGTTTCTCCAGCTTTTTGTGTAACAGACGATATAGAAGCATGGCTGCAGGTACCACCAGACTTAAGAACAGTTTTTACCATCAAGCCTCTGAACTCATAAACACATCATATATATGTTGATTTTTTAAAATTTTATTTATTATTGTCTTTTACCTACCAATGTCACTTTCATCTCATCTTTTCATCTTATTGTTACCTTGTAATATCATTGTTGAGGTGACCCGTTGTCTTGTCTAACACATTTCATTGTACCGTTGACCCCGTGTTAACCTACATATAATAAATAAAACTGAACTGAAGATCTTTCTTTTGATTGCACCTACCAATATGCATACATTATTATATTACAGTTAATATGTACCGAGGGCAAATTTTTGTTCCAATGCTCCCCATTCCCAATAACTTTTACATTGAAGTGATTGAAATCCAAGTGAAGTTTAAATGCCATCAGAAAAATAAAACCGCCGGAATGGATGATATTCATTACGTGGTGGTGGGAGTCAGTATCAGCACAATTACTATATTAAACATTGAATCTTCAGATGTCCTGGTGCAAGCTAAAACTAAAGACAAATAATAATCTCCTCACATATTCCCCTGCAAGTGACTCTGTCGCTCCTTTACAATATGCCCCTTCTTTGAACAAGCTCTTAAACATCGCATCTGAATCAATTTCCATCTGATTACACTCTTTGAGGATGTTCATCTACATGCTCAATTAATATAACAACGAGATTGGGGACATTTCTATTCAACCTGTCAAAGGAATTTGGGGGGGGGGGTTAGAAATAGTCAGTGAGGTAAACAAACATAATAGTTGAGTGCTAAATGACAATAGTGCTACCTTCCCAATATTTATCTGAAGGAAATAATGGGTTATCGGGGCTGTATGTTGTGACAGGAACCCTGGATATTCCGGATGAATAAATTAAGGTTTTGTCAACTAATTACAAATCAGGCTAATTACAAATCAATAACATTAGACAACTCCGAAACACGAAGCACTGAGCATTGGGATCCAGACATCATGGACAACTGGCCTCAGTTCCTGCTCACATCTGGCAGTGCTCTCTGTTTGAACCAGGGGCCACAAAGTGCTTTTGAAAGTGGGAGCAATCACTAATCACTGGCCTTGGGAGTAACCGGCGAGGGAGTGGAGCAAGCTAGTGGGGGGAGCGTGTGGCAGGGGGATGTCCCCCCTCCCAAGGTAGGGATTTTTGGAAATTTGATGTATTAAAATCATGTTTTAGTGCATTGTAGAAGTATGATTTCAATGTTTTTTATTTGAAGTATTTTTAAGAGGTAACTTTTTAAGGGTGGTGGGTGTATGGAACAAGCTGCCAGAGGAGGTAGTTGAGGCAGGGACTATCCCAACATTTAAGAAACAGTTAGACTGATACATGGATAGGACAGGTTTGGTGGGATATGGACCAAAAGCAGGTAGTGTAGCTGGGACAAGTTGGCGGCGGTGGGCAAGTTGCGCCGAAGGGCCTGTTTTCACACTGTATCACTGATCGCGTTTTATTGCCATATACTCAAGCATAGAAACATAGAAAATAAGTGCAGGAATAGGGCATTCAGCCCTTCGAGCCAGCACTGCCATTCAATATGATCATGGCTGTTCATCTATAATCAGTACCTCTTTCCTGTTTTATCCCCACAACCCTTGATTTTGTTAGCCCCAAACCCCAAGAGCTTAAGGATAAGGGGGAAATCCTTTAGGACCGAGATGAGAAGGACTTTTTTCACACAGAGAGTGGTGGGTCTCTGGAACTCTCTGCCACAGAGGATAGTTGAGGCCAGTTCATTGGCTATATTTAAGAGGGAGCTAGATGTGGCCCTTGTGGCTAAGGGGATCAGAGGGTATGGAGAGAAGGCAGGTACAGGATACTGAGTTGGATGATCAGCCATGATCATATTGAATGGCGGTGCAGGCTCAAAGGGCCGAATGGCCTACTCCTGCACCTAATTTCTATGTAACTCTCTAGAAAACATCCAGTGAATTGGCCTCCACTCCGTTCTGTGGCAGAGAATTCACAGATTCACAACTGTCTGGGTGAAGAAAGTTTGTCCTCATCTCAGTCCTAACTGGCCTACCCTTTATTCTTAAACTGTGACCCCTGGTTCTGAAGTCCCCCAACATCGGGAACAGTTTTCCTGCTTTTCCTGCAAGTGAAAATCTAGCAGACAAGCAGGATGCTTTCTCCAACCACCCCTATTTGAAGGCCACTATCTTCCACCGTTTCTACCCAGTGCTTGGTACCTACTTCCAGCAGCCACGGGTTGTCCGCCAGGATGCATCGAGCCGCGGCCTGAAGGGCCTGTCCCAAGATGGTGATCTTTTAGGCGACTACAAGCAACAGTGGCAACAATTTTTGCTGTCGGAGGGTGTCGCGAGGTGTCGTAGGTGAATGCTAGTAAAACTAGTCCCTGACAGTCGCCTAAAGAGTCACCTCAGTGGGACAGGCCCATAAGTGCGTGTGAATAGCATAGATCAGGGGAGCTGCGGCCAGCTACGTCACTCATTATCCAGCCCACTCTCTAAGTCGCCGATAGACACAAAAAGCCAGAGTAACATCCAATTTCCTCTCTGTGTCTGGACTGACTCCAAGCACCAGAGGCCCATTGATCTGCGGGTAATTTCCCCGATTGAGTATGAATATAGATTTCTTTAACATCCCCTCTCTCTCTCTCCGTCCCTCCCTCACCCGAGTGGTACTACTTCAAAGTCGTCTTGTTGGGTCTCATTGTGTGAGAAGGAACTGCAGATGCTGGTTTAAACCGAAGAGAGACACAAAATGCTGGAGCAACTCAGCGGGACAGGCAGCATCTCTGGAGAGAAGGAATGGGTGACGTTTCGTGTCGAGACCCCTTAGAAGGGTCACGACCAGAAACGTCACCCATTCCTTCTCTCCAGAGACGCTGCCTGATCCATGCCGGTCACCAGGGCAAATTTGGCACAGAGACTCTCACGGCAGCGGCACAACACTTCCGACGCCTCCAACGGCCCGGGACTCTTGCACTGATCCATGGCCGGAGCTGCAGCGAGTGACTCGCCAGCCCGGCAAAATCTCACCAGCCCGGCAATCACTCGCCAGCCCCGGCTCCTCATCCGCATCTGTTCCCGCCGCTGCTTCTGCTTCCATCCCTCCCTCAGCCCTGGCTCTCCAACACCTGCGGCCCATGCAGTTGATATGAGTTTTGAAATTCTCGTTGATCACAGTATTTTGCACGAGAGCGTGAGAAATTTGTGATCAACGTGAGCATTTGTCGAAATGTGTGAGTCCACTAGGGGCACTGCATTGAAGGTGCCTCTGCCTACAGTCTGTCCGTTTTTCCCCATTTAAAAAAAATTTTAGTTTGTCTAAACAGTTTTTTTTTGGGGATTCTTTAGTTTTTCTATGTGGGGGAGGGGGGGGGAAACCGTTTCCCAGTCGCTTCCTGGCGAGGATGCGGCTATTTCTCCATCGCGCATCCTTGCCCCCCCTCCACACAGCCTACCACTGGATCGGAGCGGCCTTTCCTACTGGAGACCGGACCAGAGCTTCGGCAGCGGCGGCGCGGCGCTGGATTCACCGCGGAGCGGGCGGTACCTACCTGGATAGCCGTCAGGTCCCACTGCACCAACATCGCGGGGCTGTGGTGCGTGGAGCTCCCAGCGCGGGCGGCGCCAACCGACATCGCGGAGTCCCTGGGGCCCTTTGCTGAGCATGAATCTCAGGCTACCAGCGTGAATCTTTGCCCGGCGCGGCCTGGGGACGTCGGGAGCTGCAGGCTTCGGTGGGAAGCGGCCGATTTGGAGTCCAGGCTGCTGAGGTTGGCCTCCCGTTCCAACGTCGGAGTTCCAACATCCCTGGCGAGCGGACCTGAGCAGCGGGCTGCCCGTAGCGGCAATTGCGGAGGGCTCCAGAGGCCCCGACCATGGGTGAACATTAGAGGAAGATGACTGACTTTGGTGCCTTCCCTCACAGTGGGAAACTTTTGATTCTGCTGTGTGGGGACGTTTTATGTTGAACTCTATCATGTGTTGTGTTCTTTATTTTATTGTATGGCCGTATGGTGATCACATTTCACTGTGCCAACTGACAGATGTGACAAATAAATGTATCTTGTATCTTGAGTCTCACGCTCAATGCGTGAGAGTTGGCAGCCCTGGCCATGGTGACCAAAGTCTGGAATTACTATATTGTGTAGGAAGGAACTGCAGATGTTGGTTTACACCAAAGATAGACACAAAATACTGGACACTCAGCGGGAAAGGCAGCATTTTTGGAGAAGGAATGGGTGATGTTTCGGGTCAAGACCCTTTGGAATGCTATATTGTTCCGAGTCATTCATGCTATCAAGTGAAGACCTCACGTGGTCTGGCCTCAGACTACAGACCCCTAGCGAACTGGCCAACTTTCAACTGCCTGTTGAAATCATAACCACTTAAAACAGTACAACAGAAGGGACAGATCAGAAAGCCTTTAATAAGGTGCCACAGATGAGGCTGCTGGGAAGATGAGAGCCCATGGTATAAAAGGGTAGGTATCAGCATGGATAGCAGGTCGGCTGGATGGCAGAAGGCAAAGAATGAAAATAAAGGGGTCTTTTTCCGGATGGCTGCCAGTGACTGCCAAGAGTTCTGCAGGAGTCGGTGCTGTGGCCGCTGCTCTTCATGTTGTATATTAATGATTTGAACGAGGGGATTGAAGGCATTGTGGTCATGTTTGAAGATGACACGGAAATATGTGGAGGGGTAGGCAGTGTAGCGAAAACAGGGATTCTGCAAAATGACTGGAATAGTTTGGGAGACTGGGCAGAGAAGTGACAGATGGAATATTACATAGCAAATCGTGGAGTCGTGCATTTTGGTAGTAAGAATAAATTGATATTTTCTAAATGGGGAAATAATCCAGAAATCGGAGGCGCAAAGGGACTTGCGAGTGCTGGTGCAGGATTCTCAAAAAGTTAATTTGCAAGTCAAATCAGTGGTAAGGAAGAGAAATGCAATGCTGGCATTTATTTCAATGTATTTTTAAATGGTCTAATTCTGCTCCTTTCATTTATCACCTTATGACCAACACTGAACCTGGACAAGGCATTTACTCTTGACTTAAATTAAACTGCAAATTTAACAGAGGACTCATTTAAATTGGGTTGGCTATCACACAAATTCAGTCAGAATCATAACTTAAACGTAACGTGGCACACTCCATCACAATCTTATATACTTATCCAATGGTAGAACATCACTGTACGTGGGTTCACTGGACAGGCTACATAAACAGGTCAGAAGCATGGCATGTGATCATATGGCAAGTGATTCCCTTTATGGCAACTCCATGCTTTTGAACCATCTATAAGGAAGAAGCCAGAAGAGTGATGGAGGCGCCTAGATAAACATAGAAAATAGGTACACAAGTAGGCCATTCGGCCCTTCGAGCCTGCACAGCCATTCAATATAATCATGGCTGATCATCCAACTCAGTATCCCGTACCTGCCTTCTCTCCTTACCCCCTGATCCCCTTAACCACAGGGCCACATCTAACTCCCTCTTAAATATAGCCAATGAACTGACCTCAACTACCTTCCGTGGCAGAGAATTCAGTAGATTCACCACTCTGTATGAAAACGTTTTTTCTCATATCAGTCCTACAAGACTTCCCCCTTATCTTTAAACTGTGAGCCCTTGTTCTGGACTTCCCCGACATCGGGAACAATCTTCCTGCATCTAGCCTGTCCAACCCCTTAAGAATTTTGTAAGTTTCTATAAGATCCCCCCTCAATCTTCTAAATTCTAGTGAGTACATGCCGAGTCTATCCAGTCTTTCTTCATATGAAAGTCCTGTCATCCCAAGAATCAGTCTGGTGAACCTTCTCTGTACTCCCTCTGTGGCAAGAATGTCTTTCCTCAGATTAGGAGACCAAAACTGTATGCAATACTCCAGGTGCGGTCTCACCAAGACCCTGTACAACTGCAGTAGAACCTCCCTGCTCCTGCACTCAAATCCTTTTGCTATGAATGCCAACATACCATTCGCTTTCTCCACTGCCTGCTGCACCTGCATGCCTACTTTCAATGACTGGTGTACCATGACACCCAGGTCTCGTTGCATCTCCCCTTTTCCTAATCGGCCACGATTCAAGTAATAGTCTACTTTCCTGTTTTTGCCACCAAAGTGGATAACCTCACATTTAGCCACATTATACTGCATCTGCCATGTATTTGCCCACTCACCCAACCTATCCAAGTCACCTTGCAGCCTTCTAGCATCCTCCTCACAGCTAACACTGGCCCCCAGCTTCGTGTCATCTGCAAACTTGGAGATGTTGCATTCAATTCCCTCGTCCAAATCATTAATATATATTGTAAATAGCTGCGGTCCCAGCACTGAGCCTTGCGGTACCCGACTAGTCACTGCCTGCCATTCTGAAAAGGACCCGTTTACTCCTACTCTTTGCTTCCTGTCTGCCAGCCAGTTCTCTATCCACATCAATACTGAACCCCCAATACCGTGTGCTTTAAGTTTGTATACTAATCTCTTATATGGGACCTTGTAGAAAGCCTTCTGAAAGTCCAGATATAACACATCCACTGGTTCTCCCTTATCCACTCTACTAGTTACATCCTCGAAAAATTCTATAAGATTCGTCAGACATGATTTACCTTTCATAAATCCATGCTGACTTTGTCCAATGATTTCACCACTTTCCAAATGTGATGCTATTCCATCTGTAATAACTGACTCTAGCAGTTTCCCCACTATGGATGTTAGACTAACTAGTCTGTAATTCCCCATTTTCTCTCTCCCTCCTTTTTTTTAAAAAAGTGGGGTTACATTAGCTACCTTCCAATTCTCAGGTACTCCAGAAACTAAAGAGTTTTGAAAAATTATCACTAATGCATCCATTATTTCTGGGGCTACTTCCTTAAGTACTCTGGGGTGCAGCCTATCTGGCCCTGGGGATTTATCAGCCTTTAATCCATTCAATTTACCAAACACCACTTCCCGGCTAACCTGGATTTCACTCAGTTCCATCTCATTTGACCCCCGGTCCACTGCTATTTCCGGCAGATTTATTTCTTCCTTAGTGAAGACAGAACCAAAGTGCTTATTCAATTGGTCTGCCATTTCTCCCAGTCCTCTGGTAGGCTGCTTTTTCTGGCTAATTTGTATGCTTCATCTTTTGTTTTGATACTATCCCTGATTTCCCTTGTTATCCACGGATGTACTACCTTCCCCGATTTATTCTTTTGCCAAACTGGGTTGAACAATTTTTGTAGTTCATCCTTGCAGAAATCAGAAATCCATCCATAGGGTCATAAGTGCAGCTTCATTAAAATACAAGGGATTTAATACCTTCCAAGATAAAGCAGCCTGGCAAGCATTAAAATATTCAATCCCTATGCCATTGGTGCAATGTTTGTGGTGTACGCCAGCAAATTGCACTCCAGTTAATTGCAAATTGCAGTTACTACAACATGCAATCCAAAATCTGAAGAAATGTTCCTATTCCCTTAACTAAAAATTGAGTTAAACTAACTGTATAAATGACATAACCACTGGAGTAGTCAAAAGCAGAGATACAAACTGAAAAATATTTGAAACAGTGAGCAGAATATCTGGTATTTATAGTATTTTACAATTTTGCAAGATATACAAACTCGAGAGGTCAGGCAACATCTCTAGAGAACAAGGATAGGCAATGTTTAGGGTCAGGACCTTTCAGAATTATTTTAGGGTTGGGAAGGAAAGCGGGGAGGAGAAGCAGCACAAAGCCTGCCTGGTATTACGTGAACACAGGCAAGGTTTTTTTTTGATAGGCAGATGGTTGGATGAAAGGCCAAAAATCAAAGCAATGGGTGTGAAAAGTTGCATATTGTAAAGCAAATTGAAGAGTTGCAAATTGAAAAGCCAAAGGAGAGAAGGAAGGGAGAAATAGGTCCGAGTCCAGATGGGGTAAAGGCGAGTTGGGGGTGGGTGGGTTGTTGGAGTTTGTCTAAAATTGCACAATTCTATGTTCATACTGTTGAGTTACAAGGTACCCAAGCAGAATATATGGTGGTGTTTCTCCTGTTTGTGTGTGGCCTCAATGGAGGTGGTCTCGGACAGAAAGGTCAGAAAGAAACAAGAGTTAATATGGTTAGCAACCGGGAGTTCCAGTAGGCATTGGTGGATCGACTGTAAGTGCTCAGCCAAATAGCCGGCAAGTTTGCACTTGGTCTCACCAATAAACAGGAGGCCACATCGGGAATCCCTGATGTAGATGGAGGAGATGGGAAAATGTGGTCTCTGGCACTATAAGACAGTAACTCTGCCATTGAGCCACTCTGCTGCCCTGCATTAATGATTTGAAAGCTTTTATCATACAATTAGTTAATTAAGTAGCTAATCTATCTGTTGTGCTATGAAAAGGAAATCGATTGTGCAGTCAGGGCAAAGCATGAAAAAGACGTAATAAAAAGTTTTTTTCTTAATCACCAAAATACTGCAATGAAGTTTACAGATCCACTGATTTATTAGTCCACATTTTCATCATTTTAATTAGTTTTAGACATAGCTCAAACTCCATCATCAAGTTCGCTGATGACACCACTGTTGTGGGACATATCATTGTTGGGGATGAGTCCGAGTATAGAAGAGAGATCGAGCAACCGTCCATATGGTGCCAGCACAACAACCTGGCCCTCAACACCAGCAAAACCAAGGAACTGATTGTGGACTTTGGAAGGAGTAGGATGGGGACCCACAGCCCTGTTTATATCAACGGGTCAATGGTTGAAAGGGTCAAGAGCTGCAAATTCCTGGGCGTGCACATCTGTGAAGATCTTCCTGGTCCGAGAACACAGATGCAATTATTAAGAAAGCTCATCAGCGCCTCTACTTCCTGAGGAGATTACGGACAGTTGGTCTGTCAAGGAGGACTCTCTCTAACTTCTACAGGTGCACAGTAGAGAGGTTGCTGACTGGTTGCACCGTGGCTTGGTTCGGCAACTTGAGCACCCTGGAGAGGAAAAGACTCCAAAAAGTAGTAAACACTGCCCAGTCCATCATCGGCTCTGACCTTCCTTCCATCGAGGGGATTTATCAGTCGCTGCCTCAAAAAGGCTGGCAGCATCATCAAAGACCCACACCACCCTGGCCATACACTCATCTCCCTGCTACCTTCGGGTAGCAGGTACAGGAGCCTGAAGACTGTAACAACCCAGTTTAGGAATAGCTACTTCCCCCACAGCCATCAGGCTATTAAACCTGGCTCGGAACTCTGAACATTAATATCCCTCCATCTTTTATTTGCACTTTATTAATTTATTAATTCATGGGTGTATTTATGTATAGAATTGTAGTCAATGCCTTCTATGTTCTGTTGTGCTATGCAAAGAAAGATTTTCATTGTCCTGCCATGGACACATGACAATAAACTCTTTTGACTTTGACTAGAACAAATGTATAAGACACCTGGCATATGATGGAAAGAATGGCAAAATCCTCAAAACAAAAATAAAATGCAGAGGTTAGAAACCTGAATGACAGAACATTGGAAATATTCAGGAGTTCAGTTTAATGGCATTGTTAGATCTGGGAAAAGATAAAGATTAAGACAACAACATTGTTAAGAACGGCATTCTACATCAATGATTTGTCATCTCGCCCAATGATTTGGTCGAGAATGTACAAGGTATGATTCGCAAGTTTTCAGATGACACTAAAGTGGGTAGTTTTGTAGACAGCAAAGATGACTGTTGAAATTTGCAGAATTTTGATTGGCTGGGCAGGAGGGCGGAGGAATGTTTAATAGAGAAGTGTAAGGTGTTGCATTTTGGGAAATCAAACCAGGGCAGGACCTACAAGGTGAATAGCAGGGTTCTGGGAAGTGTTGTAGAGCAGAGTGATCTCGGAGTGCAGATACATACTTCCTTGAAAGTAGCATCACAAGTAGATAGGATGATCAAACCTGCTTTCATCAGTCAGACAAATATTAGAGGACTAATGCGGATTATAAAATCAATGCAGCCGTAAACTTCAGAGCATTGGGTATAGAAGTTAGAAGATCATGTTACAGTTGTACAAGACATTGTTGAGGTCACATTTTGAGTATAGTGTTCAGTTTTGGCACCCCAAAGGGAAAGATCTTGTTCAGATTGAACGAGTGCAGATTTTAAATGCAGATTTTTGAGGATGTTGCCAGGACTCGAGTGCCTGAGCTATAGAGAGGGGTTCAGCAGGCTATGACTTTATTCCTTGGTATGCAGGAGGATGAGGGGTGATGTTATAGGTGTATGCAATTGTGAGAGAAATAGATAGGATGAATGCACAACTGTTTACCGAGCTTAGGGAAATCAAGAACCAGAGGACATGGATGTAAAGTGAGAGGGAGGATAGATGTAATAGGAATATGTAATATGGAACGAGCTGCTGCAATCACAACATTTAAGAACATTTAGACAAGGTACATGAATAGGATAGGTTGAGAGATATGGGGCGAACACAGGCAGGTGGGACTAATGTAGATGGGGCAGGTTGATCAATGTGGTAAGTTAGGCCGAAGGGCCTGTTTCCACACTGTGTGGCGGGGATGTGGCAAAGTGGGCAAAGGAAGAATGACAATGAAAAGGTTTCCGACAGGGTTTAAGGCAGTGATTTAATGATAAAAATAGATCAATCCAAGAGGAAAAAGAAAGGTACTGAATGATGACAAAACAGAAGTACCGAATTCTGGAAATCTGAAACTAAATATTAAAGATGCTGATTAACCAAAATTATTTAACCCAAAACTGCAAGCAGCCCTGCCAACAGCATGTTAGTTCTTTCTACTTTTTTTGTTTTTTTAGTATGTCCCAATGTATGTTTTTAATGTTTCTCTGTGTGTCTTGTGTGGGGGGCTAAGGGGGAAACCGTTGCGGTCGCCTCCTCCACGTAGAGGTGAATTTTTCCATGTCATCTCCCCCGTGGCCTAACAGGAAGGATCGGTGCGGCCTTTCCAGGAGACCCGCCTGGGGCTTCAGCTGCGGGCGCAGCGAGGACGCTTTTGTTGCTGAGCGGGCGAGCCCTCACCGGGGGTCACCGGAAGGAAGCGCTCCGTTTGCTGGCCCGTGGCAGCCTGAAGCCACGGTCTGCAGAGCTCCAGTTGGCGGCGTCCTGGGCCTCGGATCCCTCGTTTGGGACCCGGGAGGAGAAGAGCTCCGACTGCCGGTCCGCGGCCATCTTCTACCACGGGTGCAGCGGGGACTTACCATCCAGAGCGGGGTCCCTCACCAGGGACCCCTGGAGGGGACCTCCGACCCTGCAGTGCTTCCAGCTGTAGACCGGCGGGGACTTTAGATCTTCGACCGGCGGCTTGCGGCCTAAACCAACCTGAAGCCGTGGTCTCCGGTTGGGAAGCACCGGTTCAGGACTTACCTGGACTTTACCTTATCTACATATCTGGACGCCCGTGGCGGTTGCAGAGGGTTGAGGTCCCGAGCATGGGGGAAATGGAGGACTGGCCAAATGTCGTGCCTTCCACCACAGTGATGAATGCTGTGGTGGACGTTTATGTTAAATTTTTATTGTGTTTTTGTGTGTTCTTTTTTCATTGTACCGCTGCTGGCAAATTCATTTCACTTGCACTTTATAAAACTGATTGATTGATTGAAAAATATAGGATATGAGGATGCTGTCAGGACTCGATGGAGAAAATCGGCAGGCTAGGACTTTAGAAACATAGAAAAATAGGTGGAGGAGTAGGCCATTAGGCCCTTTGAGCCAGCACCACCATTCAATATGATCATGGCTGATCATCTAAAATCAGTACCCTTCCTGCTTTTTCCCCCAATATCCCTTGATTTCTTGAGCCCCAAGAGTTAAATCTAACTCTTTTGAAAACTTGGATTCAGAGCACTTGAATATTAGTCACACAAACAGCTCAAGAGTGAATGAGGTTGAAACTAGGAGCGCAGGAAAATGAAGAGTTATCTTGTAGAGGTATGTAAAATCATGAGGGGAGGAAAGAAGATGAGGCACAGAGTATTTTCCCCAGGTCTGAAGAATTACGAACTAAGAGGAAACACATGCAAGGGGAAAGATTTAATACAAACGTGACGGGTAACCTTTTGACAAAGTTGGTGGTAGGTATATGGAACAAGCTGCCAGGGCAAGTAGCTGAGGCAGATACCATAACAGCGTTTAAAAGATACTTGATTGTGTACATGGAAAGAAAAGGGATTTTGGCCAAAAGCAGGTAAATGGGATGCATAGATGGGGCATCTTAGTTGGCGTGGAGGGGTTGGGCCAAAGGGCCTGTGTCTGTTGTACAACTATGATTGTGAACATAACTCATCTCAACATCAAAATATGATTGCACCATAATATTTACACCCAATTTTGTACATTTATTTTATATTATCAAATTACAGTAACCCAAATTCGATTGGGTTGCTTTGCTCTGGTAATCATATATTGTAATGTTATTTTATGTTACAAAAATATTTCAAGTTGATTCTTCACTGAATGAGCAAACTATTTTAACTAACAATTTGTTTTACAAACACAACCAAGTAAAGGATTTACAATGAACTCAAGTGCACTGCACCAGAAGACAAAAGTTGAGAGAATGGCAAAACACTTTGTACTTAACTGTTTTTTTGTATGTAACTATTATTCTCATTCAGAACACTTGAATATTACAGTCATACAAACAGCTTAAGTGTGAATGAGGTTAAATTATTCCAATATCCTATTCTTTGAGTTGTACCAAATTAATATTACACAAAAATATTGCACAATTTAAAATAAAGCACAGGTAATGAAAGTGTTCCAGAAATGTCTTGATCTATAAACATATACCTTGCCTTCTCTCCAGCCACATATAAATATAATTCAACTATCACTGAGTCACACCAACACTTCCAGTCAAACTATTTGGGAAATATTTGGTTCCCAAAATGAGGAAATGGAGAATTACCACTAATATTCAAACACATTCATAATTATTGTTTATTAAAATAAATTGTAGATGGACATAGGTATCCACACATTAGAGACTGGTGCTAGAATCTACTTAGTCTTATGCACGTAATACTAATGACGAGCATTGCCAATGAACGACTCCCTCTGGTTTCTCATTTACCCAGAGTAGAGCAGCCGAAAGAAATTTGATTCAGTGGCGTGGAGGAAATGTCAATTCCTCTCAGGATGTTAAATATGCTCCGTCACAGGATGATCACTGTTTAAAAAAATATATCATATTCATTCTGTATCATTAACATAACCAAAGAATAAATTACATTGAGTTTTATAAATTCCCTTTTCCTATTTTTCAGACTGTTGTTCAAATTGACCTGCCGGTTTGAAAGTATTACCAATACAATTCCAAAGATATCAGCTTTAGTGCTGGTCATATTCTGATCAGCCAAGTGTAAATGTATCAGGTAAGGACAACACAGCTTAAGTTTAGGCCAAATCTTGCAACTCAATATTTTAGTTTTACTTTTATGAATGGTATTCAAAATTAAGGAAGCTTCTTTACAAGATGTCAAGACGTCTTTATATCAGGATTCAAATTCATACATTATGCTGAAGTTAGCAGGATTATTCACATCATTGAAACAGTTCACTTAAGTACAGCATTTGAAAGTATACTTTTACATTTGTAAGCAAAACAGAAATATAAATAACAAGTTTGAAATCTTACGTTCCCAAACAATAGTTAGGCTAACACATTTAGTCAAATAAGTGAGAAAAATCTGGTGCAAAAAAAGAGCATGACAGTTTCCAGTAACACACATGTTCAAAATGGTAGTCTACTAAAATGAATTGTACATGAACTTGGTTAGCAGCAAATTAGATAGTTGCTGGAATCTAGTTACTCATACACTTAATACCAATTTAAACCAATAGACCAAATCTCTACAATCCACTCCAATGTTCCAATTAGACAATGTTCCTACTTATCATGATACACCAAAGTACCACATGCAGTGGCAAAGGATAACTGTTTCAGTCCAATAGAACACTGAAAAGTAATTTCCTTTGGCACTTGTAGTTACCCAAAAGTGATGCCCCTTGGAAGGACAAGGATTTAAAAAGGAAACATATATTGTGCTTTTAATGTGAAGTGCATTAGTGACTAGGATTATTTGGCTAAATACATTCAATGGAATCCACTTCCTTTCGACAGGTTGAGAAGCACCACACGTTAATTGACATTGTGATCCAATTAAAGAAATATCACAGGGCAGAGCATGCATATTATTTGCAGCTCGTGAAGTTTTGGAATGGTTTGTAAAAAAGGAGAAATGTGACTCATGTTACCGACAA
This sequence comes from Raja brachyura, assembly GCA_963514005.1. The sequence continues at coordinate 63,035,296 of OY740781.1, forward strand.
TAAACAAATCAAATATCCCACTAAACATTAATTATCAGCATAACTAAGAACAGTATATAAAGTTTAGAATTCTTCTCTAAGAACACCAATAATTCAATTAATGAGGCACCTTAAAATTTAGTATTTATTTTGGCCAGTATCATATTAAGAACTGTGCAATTAGATTAGCCACACCTAGTACCATCAGAAAACAATGGAAAATTGTTGATGGCCAACTTAGCCGTCCTTTGCGTTGAAGCGATATCATGTGAATAAGAGATGGATAAACAAATACAAAGGCAAGACTACATGTTGCTCCCGAATACCTGCATTAAAGATAGATACAGAATGATTTAGAAAGCAAATATATTTATATTGGTTTTATCATGCACTCTACCAGGAAGGAGCAATACTACAGATTGTAGGCATCACCATCATAGCCAACATCCCCAGAACAAGATTATACACCAAATGATCTGATTATGGCCACAGCAAGTTTAAACATTGCTCTCCAAAAGGAGAAACAGTCAACCTCCACTGCATTTGTTGAGCTAGTTGTTAACCTTGAAATTAACTAGCCAAGAAAAAGGAGGCACATCAAATATAGGCAGCTGGAATCAAGCAAATCCATGAAGAGTATAAAGGGTGCAGGAGTACATTTAGGACATAAATCAGCAGGGTAAAAAAGGACATTGGTCCATCCTTTAGTTTAGTTGAGTTTGTTATTGTCACGTGTACAGGGGTACAGTGAAAAGCTTTTATGTCCCCCATTCTACCTCTATGCACTTGACAATAATAAACAAAAGAAAACTGATTATTGCCAAAATCATCCGAAGAAATTCTACAAGTATATTAAGGGTAAAAGCATCACTATGGACAGAATAGCTGTCCTTAAAGATCAACAAGATCTACGGGGGGAAGAACACAAACTAGGCCAAGTGCTAAATGAGTAATTCTCATCTGTATTTACTATGGATAACGACATGGATGCTGGGGAACTCGGGGAAGGTAATCGTGATGTCTTGCAGAAAGGCCACATTACAAGAGCGGAAGTACATGAGGCCTTAAAATGCCAGATAGATAAATCCCTATTGCCTGATCAAGTTTGTCCTTGGATATTATGCAAATAAATTGTGGGGCCACTGGCAGGGATACTTATTAATGATAGCTATGGGTGAGGTCCTGGAAGACTGGAGGGAAGCTAATATTGTGCCTCTATTTGAGAAACACTGCATGAAAGAGCATGGGAACTGCAGACCAGAGGGTCATACATCAGTGGAGGGCACATTATTGGAGAGGATTTAGTGGGGTCAATCGGTAGGATAAACAAAGGTCTTGTCCAGTAAATGGTAGGACCCTGGGAAGTGTTGCAGAACCGAGACACTGAGGGGAAAGAAGTAACTATAGATACTGGAATATTTGCGTAAAACACAAAGTACTGGAGTAAATCAGCATGTGATGGAACATCTCTGGAAAACATGGATGGGCAACTTTATGTTGCTTATCCATATTCTCAAGAGACACCTGTAGATGCCAGTATGTAGTTTCATGAAGGCGGTGACACAGGTGGACAGAGCAGGAAAGATGGCATTTGGCACGATTGTCTTCCTTGGTCAGTGCGTATTCAGTGCAGATTAAGACATCATGCTGCAAATGCACAAGATATTGCCAAGGCCACATTTGGAGTATTGTGTACAGTTCTAGTCACCCTGCTATAAAAAAATCTTGTTAAGCTGGAAAAGATCCAAAAGATTTACAAGGATGTCACTCGGTTTGGAAGGTTTGAATTGTACAAAGAGACTGAATGGGCAAGTTGCTTTTTCTCTGGAGAGGCAGTGGCAGAGGGATAACCTTATACAAATGTATAAAATCATGAGAGGCACAGATAAGGAGAGTAGCCAGTCTTTCCCCTAATGTAGGAGAGTCAAAAACGAAACTACTTTTAAGCTTTACAAAAGGACCGTAGGAACAGCTTTTTCCACGCCGACAGTGACGCATATGTGGAACAAGCTGTCAGAGGAAGTGGCAGTGACATGTACAGTCATGACATTGAGAAAGCACTTGGACAGGTTTGGAGGGATAAGGGACAGAAACAAGCAAGTGGGATTAGTTTGGTTAAGCAACTTGGTTGGAATGGGGAGGCCATTCATTGTGATCATGCCCGATCATCCACAATCAGTAACCCGTGCCTGCCTTCTACACATACCCTTTGATTCCGCTAATCCCAAGAGCTGTATCTAAATTCATCCAGTAAATTGGCCTCTACTGCCTTCTGTGGCAGAGAATTACACAACTCTGGGTAAAAAAGTTTCTCATCTCAGTCTAAAATGGTCTCCCCTTTATTCTTAGACTATGGCCCGATTCTGGACTCCCCCAACATTGAGAACATTTTTCCTGCATCTAGCTTGTCCAGACCTTTTATAATCTTATATGTTTCTATAAGATCCCCTCTCATCCTTCTAAATTCCAGTAATTACAAGCCCAGTCCTTCCAATCTTTCCTCATATGACAGTCACGCCATCCTGGGGATTAACCTCGCTGCACTCCCTCAATTGCAAGGATGTTCTTTCTCAAATTATGTCCCCTGCATTGAGTCTTGTGGCACTCCACTCTCCGCTGCCTGCCATTCTGACAGGGACCCGTTTATTCCTACTCTATTTCCTGTCTGCCTAGCAATTCTCTATCCATGTCAATACCCTACCCCCAATACCATGTGCTCTAATTTTGCCCACTGATCTCCTGTGTGGGACCTTATCAAAGGCTTTCTGAAAGTCCAGATAAACTATATCCACTGGCTCTCCTTTATGCATTTTATGTCACATCCTCAAAAAATTCCAGAAGCCAAGCAGGATTTTTCCTTCATAAATGATGCTGACTTGGACCAATCCTTTTACTGTTATCCAAATGCACCATTATTACTTCTTTAATAATTGACTCCAACATCTTCCCCACCACCTATGTCGGGCTAACTGGTCTAATTCCCCGTTTTCCCTCTCGCTCCTGTGGGATAACATTAACTACCCTCCAATCCACAGAAACTGATCCTGAACCTATAGAACATTGGAAAATGACCACCAATGCGTCCACAATTTCTAGAGCCACGTCCTCGAGTACCCTGGGATGCAGACCATCAGGCCCTGGGGATTTATCAGTCCACCCAATACTATTTCTCGCCGAATGCAAATTTCTTTCAGTTCCTCTGTCTCCCAAGATCCTCTGTCCTCTAGTACATCTGGGAGATTGGTTCTGCCTTCCTTAGTGAAGACAGAACCATAGTACCTGTTCACCTCTTCTCCCATTTCCTTGTTCCCCATAATATATTTCACCTGTTTCTGCTTTCAAGGGACCCACATTTATCCTTACTAATCTTTTTCTCTTAACATACCTAAAGAAGCTTTTACTATCCTTCTTTATATTCTATACAAGCTTACCTTCATATTTCATCTTTTCTCCCCGTATTGCCCTTTTTGTACGTTCTGATGTCCTTTGATAGTTACCCAATCCTCTGGCTTCCCTCTACTCTTTGCTATGTTATACACCTTTTCTTTGTGTTTTATACCTTCCCGAACTTCCCTCGACAGCCACGGTTGCCTCTCACTCCCCTTAGAATCTTCCGCTTTGGAATGAAATGATCCTGTGTCTTCTGGATTATGCCCAGAAATTCCTGCCATTGCTGTTCCACCAACATTCCTGCTAGGATCCTTTTCCAGTCGACCTTGACCAGATCCTCTCTCATGGCTTCATAGTCCCCTTTATTCAACTGCATCACTGACACTTCTGATTTAACCTTTTCCCTCTCAAAATTGCATGTATCACTTGATGGTGTTTCCAACAAGCATTTATCTATCTTTGAAAATGTGCAACATTTAACATTTTGATTCAATTACTCGGAAAAGTTGTTAAAAATCACTATCCATATGACTGCATAATACAATATATGGCTTTGATTTGCATTGCTGATACAAAATAATAAAATTTAGTTAGTTCATTGTTATAAAATATTCAATTTTAATTTTTCTTTGGTGGTTCAGAAAGTTACCTAGAGTTGGGTAGATAAAGTACAAGATATAAATATATTTCTACAACATGGTCAACAGTTTTAGAATCATGGAATAATAATGGCACAGGTGGCAGCTATTTGGTTACTGAATCGATGCCAGCTCTCTGTAGAGCAATCTATTTAGTCCCATTTCTCCACACTTTCCCTGCAAGTACATAAGCGATGATTCAATTTTGAAAGCCCCAATATTCTGCTATGTTATGATACTTGACAATATAATCATTATCAAGATAAAAAGGATCATAAGATAAAGCCTGGCAAATGAAAGGTGGACTAACAGAGAGGGGGGTTAAGAATTTCCTTTTCCCCATTTGACAAGTTATTAGATAAAGCTTTTAAAATTAGAGGCTGAATTTTCCACCTCCATATTCAGGATTTAGCACAATCTAGAAAATTCAAATTGATAAAAACTAAAATCCCAAACAAGTGCTGATTTCACTGGTCAAATTGATTAAAAAATGAAAATGTAATTCTGCGTAGGTGGTATTTACACAAACGCACATGAACATTATCAATCAATAACCAGTGTTAATTATGTATAGATAAAAAAAATACATGTGCGGAATTAGATTTGCACTTTAATTTTGATAAGTGAAATTAGTTCTTTAAGAATTTTGATTCTATGAATTTGATTTTCAGGGTGGAATGAAATAATGAATGGGGTCAGAAAGCTGACAGCATTAATGCTTTAAAAAAAAATCAAGACATCGAGCAACAAATATTAAGTCAACATTTGAAATAGTTCTCAACAGCACTTAAGTTAGAAAATATTGCTAAAATCTAATTTAAATCAAGTCTAAAATTACCTGATAATACTGCCGATATTTGGATAAAACTTTGCTACTAGAACTCCACTGCACACAACCACGATGTTTAGAACGAACACGTGAACAAAGCTGAGAAGAGAAACATTTAGTAAAGTAACTGGAAACACGATTATTAATAAAAACAAGTCGACGGAACATTGTGTTGGCACAGTGCTGCTTAGGCAGACCTGTTGGTTAGAGGTCATTTCATTTTGGGACAGTAGTAATTCTAAAGCAGTGCCATTATACCTAAATGACACCACCTAGTGGACTTCTGTAGGGCTGCCCCATTTGATTGGAATTAGCCGCCTGGCAACGGCCACGTGATACAATCAGTTTCCTCACCATCTGGCATATAAAACCCAGCAAAACCATCCATTTTGAGCCAGGGACTTGTCATTGATGCCACGCACAACAAAAAACATACATTTCTATGCACTGAAAATGGAACAATTAAATTCATACTTGCATATCTCTGACAACGAAGTGTGGTTACATCTCCATTTCATCATTAAAATGTCCTTTTTGTCAAATTGGTATACAAGGATTTAATAAATGTTTATTAATGTTAATAAATGTTTATAAATGTTAATGTTAATTTATTGTGTTGCACAGGGAGCCAAATGCAACGTAATTTCGTTTGGAACTGCATATATCAATGTATTTCTAAATGACAATAAAGTTTGTTTGACTTGACTTGACTTTATGTCTTTATCAATCTTTATGTCCAATCAATTTTTATCTTCCTGAAACACCTTCTTGGGTCAGAAGTCAATCAAGGAAATTATTGAAATCACTGCACTAGAATTGAAGCTGAAAAGAGTGCTGTATTATTGTGGGAGTGAATTTAAAAGTGAATAAGAAATTCAGGAAATATGGCAGCAATTAATTTTCTTGACGCTCTACCAGATGCAATTCTGATATCTAATCCTGGACAGCAGGCTGAGAGACCACATGGGATCCAAGGTGAGCCAACTAAATGGACATAGGTTTGGTTTGAGGTAGGTGCAGGAGCAGGTCATTCAGCCCTTCGAGCCAACACCGCCATTCAATATTATCATGGCTGATCATCCAGAATCAGTTCCTGATTTTTCCCCATATCCCTTGATTCTGTTAGCCCTAAGAGCTATATCTCTCTTGAATATACCCATTGAATTGGCCTCCACCGCCGTCTGTGGCAGAGAATTCCACAGATTCACAACTCTCTGGGTGAAAAAGTTTTTCCTCATCTCAGTCCTAAATGGCCTGCCCCTTATTCTAAAGGTACTTTACAGAGGTAAAGTCAATAGATTTTTTTTTGTTTGTGCACTATCTAGCCAGCAAAAGGACTACACATAATTACAATCAGCTGTCCACAGTGTACATGTACAGAGTAAAGTGAATAGCTTTAGTGGAAGATAAAGTCCAGTGAAGTTGGTTTAAAGGTAGCTCAAAGGTCTCTAATGAGGTCAGGATCCCTCTCTTATTGGTGGTAGGATTTCAGTTTCCTGATAACAACCGGGAAGAAACCGTCCCTAAATCTGGAGGTATGCGTTTTCAAACTTCTGTACCTCTTGCCCGATGGTAAAGGAAATAAGAGGAAGTGACCAAGGTGAGACTGGTCCCTTATTATGCTTGTGGCTTTGCAGAGGCAGCATGAAGTGTAGATGGAAAAGGAATGCAAGGATGTAAAGATTGTTTTAAGCTGCAAAGAGTATAGATGAGATTTGAGAATGTGACCAAGACTTGAATACCTGAGCTATAGGGAAAGGCTGGTTAGGCTTGGACTATTCCTTGGTGTGCAGGAAGCCGAGGAGTGAACTTATAGAGGTGTATAAGAATGGCGGTGCTGGCCCAAAGTGCCGAATGGCCTACTCCTGCACTTATTATCTATGAGGGGAATAGATAGGGTCTTTGACCCAGAACAAGAGGACTTAAGTTTAAGGTGAGAGGGGAAAGATTTAACAGGAACCCGAGGGGGAACCTTTTCCACACAGTGGTGGGTATATTGGACGAGCTGCCAAAGGAGAAAGTTGAGGCAGGTACAATAACATACAAGACATTTGGATAGATACACGGAATGGTTTAGAGGGATATGGGCCAAACGCAGGCAGATGGGACTAATGTAGATGGGGCATCTTAATTAACATGGGCAAGCTGGGCCGATGGGAACTGCTTCCGTGCTGTTTGACTTGAAACAAACAACCAAAAATATCATCTTATCAGGTTACAGTTAACTACCAAAAAACCCTTCCAATGCCCAACCACAAAAATTAGAGGAAAGCAAAATTCGCTGGCCAAAAAAATAGATCAATTCAAACCTGGGATACACTTTTCCAAACAAATGACCCAGTAATTGTACTCTGATGAGGTAGCCCAACAATGGATAAACAGTGGTCATCTGAAACAGCAGGAAAACTCGGGAAATGAAGGCTGTGATATCATTGCTTGATAGATTGTCCAAAAAATTCTGGAAAAGATGAAGAAAGCTTGTATTAAGTTTGCTTGTATTCAAGGCAAACATTTAAGCACAATGAGGCTCATTATAAGACAGGCTCCAGTGCAGCACTAGAAAAGGAGTTACATGACATGATCAGTTGGAGTTATAAAATCAGGCAGCTTATGTTTAATCTTTGCTCGAGATCTAGCTCGCCAATCTCAAAACAATTGCCGCATCATCTTTATCCTACCATGGCCAGATAGATCACTGACATCTTCAGTTAAGGTTCTGAGAATTTTGTTGGGCATAATTGTCAGCAGACAGAAGTAAGTTCAGATGAAAGATCATTGGCCTGAACATTATTTTTATTCTCCCGCAGATTATACCTGATCTTCTATAACTCCAAAATACAGTGAAAGACTATGCATGATATCCAATCAAATCATACTACACATTCCCTCCACAGATGCTGCCCGACATGCTGAGTTATCCAGCATGTTGTTTTACACACAAGATTCCAGCATCTACAGTTCCTTGTGTCAACATTCTCTTGCTGAGGTTAATTTTTCTTCCTCATCCTCTCTCTGGCCTCATTCAATCAACAATATCTTTTCCCCTCAAGAGTTAACCTTCTGGAGAGTTGGTCTTTTCAAATAAAAGCACAAATTGCAACTTTGATACTTCATCGTCAAACTACTAATGGTGCTCTCTTACCAGGACAGTAAATTTACAAAAATAAAAATCAGCATTTACACCTTTTTTCCAGTAACTCTTCCTTTCCTTTACATTAAATTTAACAATGGCAGTTCAATTACATACCGGTTCAATACAATCTTTGGGCAATTCTGGTGAGGGAAATGCAGCAAATGTCATCACTGCAACATATAGATAAGTTAATCCCACAAGTAGATAAGCAATGGAAAGATCTCGAATCTAAAGAGAAAATAAATTATAAATCAGTTTTGTCAAAAAAGGAAAACTGTCACCCAATCCAATATAAATAAATTAAAATCAAGTTATTTGCAAATACAAATCACAGATGTTCCATTTGGTTTTTTTTTATTAGCATAACTTTAGAGAGCATGCTTCATCCTCTTTCTGTTTCCATCAAAGTTTGCCTTTATTGAAATAAGAGGAAAGCTTATCCATCATGTCAGAAAATGGTTTTGTGGAAGCTCGGCATCATGCCCGGCACAAACATTGTGGGCCGAAGGGCCCGTTCCTGTGCTGTACTGTTCCATTCTATTCATATTAAATTTGGGACCACCAGTTTCATAAAGGATTGGATATTCAGTTCCAAGAAAGTTAATTTGGAAAGAAGTTTCAAAAAATCCATATTTCTGGTAAACCTAATTTTTCAAAAAAGTATATAACCTCCAATCCTTTGCAATAAATAGACCCATCAAGTATTACATGCTTGCAGAACAAAACTTCACCCAATCTAAAACAGAACATGATCAATAATGTAACACTGTTGGTAGTGGGACACAAGAGCATTGTGCCAATGAGTCATCTTAAGGTTACACAACTATGCTTTTCTCCACTTGTACATGGACTGGCACAACATAAACATGACATGTCCAAGCATAAACGGTGGACAAAAAAAAAAATATCGTCCTCAGCACGATATTCAGCAGTTTAGACTAATTCTAGTGAGCCAAAAGTGGAAAAAAAGCTAGATGGTAAAAACCTGCCACCCAAAGCTGATCAGGCAAATCTGTGCTTTTACATTCTATAAAAGTAATCATGCTTGTATTTAGCAGTGACAACTGCCCAACTTGAAGTTTTAGATTGGGTGAAGGATGCAAGGATGTAAAGATTGTTTTAAGCTGCAAAGAGTATAGATGAGATTTGAGAATGTGACCAAGACTTGAATACCTGAGCTATAGGGAAAGGCTGGTTAGGCTTGGACTATTCCTTGGTGTGCAGGAAGCCGAGGAGTGAACTTATAGAGGTGTATAAGAATGGCGGTGCTGGCCCAAAGTGCCCCCCCCCCCCCCCCCCCAAACAAAATAGCTAAGGAAAGCTATGCAAGCAGCTTAAATTTGAATTTAAACATTGGAGTAACTCAACTGATCAGCTGCATGCCTGGAGAAAATGGATAGTTTACATTTTGGGCCAGGATTCTTCATAGGACTGATGGGACCTGGCCCGAAACATGACATAGTGGGCTGAAGGGCCTGTTCCTATGCTGTACTGTTTTACGTTCTACAGATGCACCATAGAAATCATCCCGTCGGATTCACTACAGCTTGTTTAGCAACAGATCTGGCCAAGACTAGAAGAAATTACAGAAATTAAGGCTTAGGAAGGTCGGCAAGTCCAAACAACATCCACACATGCACCGCAGAAAGCGTTTCATCGGGATGCCTCAGAGCATGGTTTAGCAACAGTCCCATCCGAGACTGCAAGAAATGGCAGAGAATGGTGGACATAGTGCAGACTATCACACAAATCAACCTCCCTTCCATTGACTCCATCTGCACTTTAAGTGTAGATGTAGTCTAGTTTAATGCACTAATCTGCCAATCACCCACCTCACCTTTATCCATGTATCATTTGTCAGGCTTTGCCCCAGTGCCACCTCTTTTCTAGCTTTGTGCCCTGTGGAAGAGCTGTGTTGTGTGCTTTTCCAAAAGCTGCAAGGGCATAATGTAAAGGAATTGCCAGGCTCTAAAGACAACATGAAAAACCGAGCACATGATACATTTTCCTTTCCTTCAGCCCACAGCAAGTGACTGTAAAATGCAAGAATAATGCCATTTCCTTTTAGTCAGAGATGGTTCAAAATGAAAAAGAACCTTCATGCTCCCAATTCAAAATGGAATTGATCTAATTAACAGCCAATTTGAATGATAAAATGAATAGCATGCAGTAGATCAGCTGAAGCTTTTCCTGTGGTTAAAACTTACATTATTTTCTTGATGTTGGTTATTCTTTAGAAGGGTGATGGCACAATTATGAATGAAGAAAGCAAGTGCAAGGACTCCAGTCAGGTGTGGGAAAGATAGTCGAAATTCTGAAACAAAAACAAAACTTCAATTTATCAACCGCCAAAATTGGGCGGCGGGTTTTTATAAACTCAGTTGACTTCGTATATGTGCATTTTGTAGAAACAGTTTTCGGATCGCAATCTTAAAAGAAACAAATTTTGATATGCTGTTTGATATTGTCAATAAGCACTAAGACACTGAGAAAACAGATGAATAAGGGTTAGGAAGACACAAAGTTCTTAAGTAACTCAGTGGGTCAGGCAGCATTTCTGGAGAACATAAATAAGCAAACACATTGTGGGACCCTTCTTCACACTGAAGGGTCCTGAGAGAATGTCACCTATCCATCGTCTCCAAAGATGCTGCCTGCTGAGTTACTCCAGCACTTTGTGTCTTTCTTTGTAAACAAGCATCTGCAGTTCCTCAATTGCACTCTCTAATAAGTTAGGATACGACCAGCCATTGATTCTGGGGAGCAAAATAGTAGGATGCCACAGGATAATCAAAGTAGTTCATTATTCAACAAACAAAATACAGCTACAGTGCCTCCATAATGTTTGGGACAAAGGCCCTTCATTTATTTATTTGCCTCTGTATGCCACAATTTGATTTATGTAATAGAAAAAAAAAAAAATCATATGTGGTTAAAGTGCACATTGTCAGATTTTAATAAAGGACATTTCTATACATTTTGGTTTCACCATGTAGAAATTATAGCAGTGTTTATACATAGTCCCCCCATTTCAAGGCACCATAATATTTGGGACACAGCAATGTCATGTAAATGAAAGTAGTATTTTGTTGCATATGCTTTGCATGCAATAACTGCTTGAAGTATGCGATTCATGGACATCACCAGTTGCTGGGTGTCTTCTCTGGTAATGCACCGCCAGGCCTGTATTGCAGCCATCTCTAGCTTATGCTTGTTTTGGGGGCTAGTCCCCTTCAGCATATAAAAGGCCTGCTCAATTGGGTTCAGATCGGGCGATTAACTTGGCCACACAAATTGACATTTTTTTAGCTTTGAAATACTCCTTTGTTGCTTTAGCAGTATGTTTGGGATTATTGTCTTGCCATAGAATGAACCGCCGGCCAATGAGTTTTGAGCCATTAGTTTGAATTTGAGCAGATAGGATGTGCTTATACACTTCAGAATTCATTATGCTACGACCATCAGCAGGTGTATCATCAATGAAGATAAATACCTTCAGCAGCCATACATGCCCAAGCCATAACACCTCCACCACCGCGTTTCACAGACGAGGTGGCATCCTTTGGATCTTGGGCAGATCCTTCTCTCCTCCATACTTTGCTCTTGCCATCACTCTGATATAAGTTAATCTTCATCTCATCTGTCCACAAGACCTTTTTCCAGAACTGCGGTTGTTCTTTTAAGTACTCCTTGGCAAACTGTAACCCGGCCATCGTATTTTTGCAGCTAACCAGTGGTTTGCACCTTGTAGGTACACACTGCATCTGGCAGTGTAGCCTCTGTATTTCTGTTCATGAAGTCTTCTGCAGACAGTGGCCATTGACAAATCCACACCTGACTTCTGAAGAGTGTTTCTAATCTGTCAGATAGGTGTTTGGGTTTTGTTCTTTATTTAGAGAGAATTCTTCTGTCATCAGCTGTGGAGGTCTTCCATGGCCTACCAGTCCCTTTGCGATTAGTAAATTCACCAGTGCTCTCTTTCTTTGTAATGATGTCCCAAACTGTTTATTTTGGTAAGCCATAGGTTTGGCTGATGTCTCTAACAGTTTTATTCTTGTTTCTCATTCTCATAATGACTTCTTTGACTTCATTGGCACAACTTTGGTCCTCAAGTTGATGAACACCAATAAAAGTTTCCAAAGGTGATGGAAAGAATGGAGGAACGACTAGGTGCTGAGAGCTCTCTTAAACCTGCATTGAGGTAATTAAACACACCTGACCAATCACAAACACCCGTGAAGCCATGTGTTCCAAACATTATGGTGCCCTGAGATGGGGGGGGGGGGGGGGGGGGGGGGAGACTATGTATAAACACAGCTGTAATTTCTGCATGGTGAAACCAAAATGTATAAAAATGGCCTTTATCAAAATCTGACAATGTGCACTTTAACCGCATGTGACTTTTCCTATTACAAATTTCAAATTGTGGAGTACAGAGGCAAATAAATAAATTATGGATCTTTGTCCCAAACATTACGGAGGGCATAGTAAGTGTTAGGGCTAATACATTGAGGCAAATGTAAATACAGTTATGATGAAGATGTAAATCGATGTTTTCAGTAATAGGGCACGCATGGATTTAGCATTTCAGCAAGGACTAATGAAGCACATCTAAAATGCAAAACACACAGCAAGCTGCCATAAACAGCAACATAATAATATTTTAATTTTGTTATTTAAGGAATAAATAGTCACTGGGAAACGGGACACAACTGCCCTGATCTTGTGAGGTTAAATTATGGGATTCCTCACATCATCGAAAAGCAAACATGATGTGGATTTAAGGCACATCTGAAATTGGCAAATCAGATTGCAAGATGTATTACCACATCAGTGGAGGAGCAGCAGGGGTTGAAAGACATTGGAGTTTTGTCAAAAAGGTACTTAATAAAACAATTGACTCCATAGACAAAACAATGTAGAAAAGATAAACAAGATCTTGACACAAGATCTTATTTATATTCAAAAATGACATTTGTTGGACAGAGGAACCATGGTCTTAGTCGTTACCCTTTAATACGCATCATTCAATTTCCCAATTCATAGCGTCATGACTTAAATAGCACAGAAACAGGCCCTTTGACCTAACTTGCCTAATTCTAACCAAGCTCGTCCTCTTGCCTGTTCCTGGCCCATTGTCCTCTAAACCTTTCTTACCCATGAGTCAGTCCATGTGCCTTTTAAATGTCGTAATTGTACTCACCAGTATTACTTCCTCTAATAGTTGGTTCTATGTACTCATCACCCTCTGTATCAAAAAGTTGCCCCTTATGTCTCTTAAATCTTTCCCCTCTCACTTTAAACCTTTGCCCTCTCTTTCTTAATTTTCCTATCTTGGTGAAAACATTGAAAAGTGAAAAGATACCACTTAATTTTATAAAGCTTTAACTTCTCTCCTCAGCCTCATCTGCCGAGGGAAGAAACCCCAGCATATCCAGTCTCTCCTTGCAACTCAAACCTTCCCAACTTGGTAACATCTCAGTAAATCTTTTTTGCATGCGTCCCAACTCCTGTATTCAATATACCGTCTCTTTTTGGCAAATGGGCCACCCTGTCTACCTGGGACACTACTTTTAGGGAATGTTGTACCCGACGCCTAGGTATCTGGAACACAACATTATCCATGGTCCTTCCATTTACTGTGCATGTCCTGACTTGGTTGTCCTACAGAAGATACAAACGTTTGAAAGCTCCCAACACCAGATTCAGCATCAGCTCCTTCCCTGCTTTTGTGCAACTGAACAGTTCTCTCATAAGCTAAGGGTATAGACCTGATCTCTCAACCTCTTTCATTGCAGATGTTGCATTTAAAAAAATGTTTTTTCTCTGTAGTAGCACAAATGCTGTAACACTATATTCTGCACCCTGATATTTTTCTCTTTGCACTACCTGTTATACTTGTGTATGGCTTGATTGCGCTCACAATTTTCTACGCAAAAGTCGTGCGACTATCCCTGAATGTCCTCGCCTTTCCATGCAGATTCTGTTTCTGATTTGTAGCTGTTCCTACAAATGGGATAGAGATTCCCATTGGTGGGTACTGAAGAGACTCAAAGATGGTAACAACAATCTTCACCATATCCATATAAGGAATTCTAAACAAACCAAAGAAAATGTCTCGTTATACTGTCAAAATTGAAGTCGCCACAAATTATACCGCAAGACAAATTTATGAGAAATTTGAGAGAAATAATAAGAAAAATCCTGCTGGGTGTTGCTTTCAGAGCCGCCAGCACAAAACAGGACTCCATGCAAAGTTCATTGGTCGAGCAAAGCACACACGTATTGTATTTCATTTCGGAGTCACGTGAGTGACTTCGTGAAGAGCCCGCCGGCGCGCATGCTCGACATATCGTCGTAACGCGTTGCTGCGACGGCTGACGGAGGAGCGTGCTCCTCGCCAGCCCTTCATAAGGGAACCACGCAGGTAAGTATGCTACCTTAAGTTGGTGGTTCTTGTTGTGTTTGCTTCACAGCAAGAACATGGATGGGAGTTTGAGAGGCCGGAGATCGGGAAGAAGTCGCCGGCCAGCAGTTCCGGAGCGAGAGTTGTCGGGGGTACCTGCAACGCAGACCGGAACGAGGGCGGAGATGTCGGTGAGCTCTGTCTTTTCAGGTCCGGACCCGCCCGCACACCACAGTTCGGAGGAGTTTGACGAGGAGGAGTGTGGTGTGCCGCCAGAGCAGGACGACCCTGCCATGGCAGTCCGGTCGTCAGCAGGCTTGCTGACGGCCTCAAGCAGACGGGTCCGTGCGGCTGCACGGCCCGCTTCACGAAGCCCCCTGCGCAGGGGAAGGGCAGGAGCCCAGACGCCTAACCCTGTCGGGGCTAAGGCTCTGCCTGCCGCTAAGGAGCGGTCAGGTTCCAGGACGGGACCCGGGGCAGCTGTGAGGTCCAGCCGTCGCCCCCCAACTTCCGACGCCGGGACGAGTCAGTTGGGGGTCCCGTCACGGTCGCCGAGCCCCCCATGGATGGGTGGGCGAGACCATGCGTCGGCAAGGTCCACGATGTGGGCAGCTGGCAAGCCTGCACGGGCCCAAGGTATCCAGGCTTCGGCTGGTGCCGACACTATGCCGCATCTGTCCTTAGAGGCAACGGCTTCCGCTCCCGCTACACGGAGGCGGCTGAACACGCCCGTGCAGGAATCGCGCAGTTTCGCCTCGGCGGCTGTCGACGACAACTACCGGCACCGGCAGGGCCTCGACGAGGTGCGGGCCGATGACAGGAGCCCCGGCCAATTTTCAGAGCTGGAGGACTCCGACCACCTGAGTGTTCAGGGTGAAGGGCGTATTGACCGTATAGAGCGGCTGCTGGAACGTCTCATCCAACATCAACAGGCATCCAGCAGCGACAGGCACAGGGCTTCATCACCAGCTTCATACACCAGCCTGGAGCAGCAGGACGAGGAGGCCGTGGGCGACCCCATCCCACCCCCGCCTGAATTACCGGCGGAGGACCTCCTCGATGTGGCCACCAAGTTTGCAGCCCCTCATTCCTTGGGGCTTCCTATCAATACAAAGCTGGCAGCCACTGTGGACTTCCTAAATAATCACCAGCTTCAGGAGGAAGTTCTATTACAAGCCATGAGCCGTCACAAGGCTCCATCAAACTGCAACTCCCTCAACGTGCCTGTGGTCAATACGCCGATATGGGGCAACATCAGTGCGGCTATCCGTCAGCAGGAGCTGAAGATTCAGCGGATCCTGAAACTCCTCACGGCCGGGATTACTGCCTTTGTGCGGTTGGTCGATGGAGAGGAGCTTAATTTGGACCAGGAGGATGCTCTGGCGCTTCTATGCGCTACTCAAAACGAAATTAACGGCTTTCGGAAAAATAGCATCCGCCCAGCGCTCAACCCCAAATTTGCAGGGTTGTGCAAACCACCGCCGCCCCGTCAGCTCTTTGGCGAAGACCTTTCCAAAAGGGTCAGAGAGCTTGATGAACAAGCCAAGACCGTGGGGCTCATGCGCTCTCAGAGTGCCCCCACGCCATCGAGCTCCAAAGCTTCGCTTCGCCGCTCACGAGGGTCTGCCAGCATGTCTACCAGGAATTACCCTCCAGGTCCAAACCGATATCAGCCACCCCAACCACAGGGGTCTTTTTTAGGACAGGCTCGGCAGAAGCCGAGATGGAAAATGAGGACGCCACGACCTCAAACCAACCCAGCACCTCTACGTCCACCCACTCGTGTCAGGGACCGCCGGTAACCACAGAGGTGAGGCGGTCTGGTTCTCTTTTTTCTCGTTGTTTAACTTCACATGTTGGTGGGCGTTTGCGGTTGTTTGCGGGTGCATGGGGTGATATTACCAGTGATGAGTATGTGTTACGGAATATTCAGGGCCATAGCATTGAGTTTATTAATGGGGACATCCCTCCGTCTCAGCATAGACCGGGTCGTATGTTTAAACTAACGGCTGCGGAACAGTCCGTAGGCTATAAGGAAATTTTAAGGTTGGAACAGAAAGGGGTCATAGAGAAAACGGTTCATGAGCCCGTTGAATTTGTTTCCAATATTTTTACCCGACCTAAGAAAGATGGAGGCTGTAGAGTCATTATTGATCTGACCACTCTGAATAACTTTGTAACATATACTCATTTTAAAATGGACACGTTTGAAACGGCCAAATCATTGATCTCACAAGGGTGCTTTATGGCATGTATTGATTTACAGGATGCGTACTATACCGTACCCATGCAAAAATATTACAGAAGGTTCTTAAAATTTATCTGGATGGACCAGCTGTGGCAATATAGGGCGTTGCCTAATGGGCTCACCACAGCCCCTCGATTATTTACTAAATTGGTGAAGCCAATTATGGCTTATTTAAGACAACGACATCATGTCGTGATGGCCTATTTAGATGATATTTTAATTATCGGACACACCTTGGAATCAGCTCAACAAGGGGTTGCAGCTGCGGTCAATTTGTTCCAACAGCTTGGGTTCATTGTTCATCCAGAAAAATCTAAGTTCTGCCCCACCCAGGTAATTAATTATCTGGGGTTCCAGGTGAATTCCATTAGCATGAGAGTCACCATACCAATTAACAAAGTTGAGGAGGTAACACAGGTGTGTACAGATTTACTCAATACTCGTATACCATCGATTCGTCACACAGCTACTGTCATTGGCAAGATTGTGGCTTTGTTTCCGGCAGCCCGGTATGGACCTCTGCATTATCAAAACTTGCAGAGAGCCAAGATTGCTGCGCTGCGGCGGCATGCTGGTCATTATGATCGATCAATGCAGCTGCCGCCTGCAGCATTGGATGAGTTACGATGGTGGGTTTGCCACATTAGTAACTCGTTTAAAACTATTATTGAGGCGAAACCGATGATATACTTACAAACTGATGCGAGCTCTGATGGCTGGGGAGCTACGAATCAGCATTCTAGTTGTGGGGGCCGATGGGATACCCTTGAGAATACAATGTTGGCATCACAAGGGATCAACTATTTGGAGCTGCTTGCAGCGTTTCACGGACTTCGTGCATATTGTTCCAAGATCTTTGGAGCACATGTCCGGCTCCAAATAGACAACACCACAGCGGTGGCGTATTTAAATCACATGGGCGGTACCAGGTCAGTTTCATGTGATAAATTGGCTAATTCAATTTGGCTCTGGTGTGTCAAGAGAGACATTTGGATTTCAGCCACCTATTTGCCAGGTGAGCTTAATTTTGTGGCGGACGCCAGGTCACGCAAGTTCAATGATAATATTGAATGGATGTTACATCCTGAAATTTTTGCAAAAATCACAGCCAAATTTGGGAAACCGGATATTGACCTTTTTGCGTCCCGGTTGAACCATCAGGTACCAACCTACGTCTCGTGGGAACCAGATCCTGGGGCTATAGCGTTAGATGCATTCTCGCTAGACTGGGGGAATTGCTTTTTCTATGCATTCCCTCCGTTTTGCCTCATCAGTCGGGTATTACGAAAAATTCAGATGGATGGTGCCAAGGGCATCCTTATCATACCCGACTGGCCTACACAGCCGTGGTATCCGATGGTCTTTGACACGCTCAGTGAACCTTGGGTCCGTTTGCAGGGTAGCCCAGAATTAGTTACTCACCCTGTATCAGGGGAGCCACATCCCTGCCATGGCTATTTAAATTTGTTGGTTTGCAGATTCTGAATCGGCCTTTAGTTGGATACGGCCTTTCTACCCGGACCATGGATACAATTGCAGCGTCGTGCCGAGAGTCTACAAGGCGAAGATACCGCTCTCACATCAGGAAGTGGGAAGCCTTCTGCAGCCGCTCTCGCATCACGTACGATGCCCTGACCATAACCGACGTCCTGGAATTCCTCGCGGGGTTGCACCATGATGAACACTTAAGCTACAGTGCCATCAACAGCGCCAGGAGCGCTCTATCATTCTACCTCAATATTGAGGTGGGATCCAACAAGCTAGTGTCCAGGCTCATGCGGGGTATTTTCAATACGAATCCGCCTACACCACGCTACAATATCACCTGGGATGTCAGGGTAGTTTTAGCTCTGCTCAGGACGTGGTCCCCCATGGAAGGGCTCCAGCTGGACAAACTCACCATGAAGCTGGTGATGTTACTAGCGCTGACTTCAGCACAGAGGGTACAGACACTCCATAAACTACGTGTCGACAGAATGATGTCTACCCCCACAGAAGTAGTTTTCTTTGTTGACGAGCTACTAAAGCAGCATAGACCTGGGTGCACAGGGCTGCAGCTGAAGTTCCCGGCATACCCCGCAGATGCTAGGCTATGTTTAGCCTCCCACATCCGTTACTACGTCAAGGTGACGGCAAGCATCAGAGGAAAAGAGAGATACCTGCTTGTCACTCATAAGAGACCTCACCATCGAGTGACAACACAGACGATATCCAGGTGGCTTCGAGTCGTCTTGGGTAAGTCAGGTATCGACACTAATGTGTTCAAATCTCATTCAACCAGGGCTGCATCGACGTCGGCGGCGAGGGTCATGGAGGTGCCCATGGACCATATTCTCGCCACAGCAGGATGGGCTAATGAAGCGGTGTTTCAGCGTTTCTACAACCGGCCCGTCGCTGCGCCTCTACAGTTCGCAGAAGCCGTATTAGATGCGGGGCAAGAACGTGGAGATGTCCCCGAATAAGGGTTTTTTGATTGTTGTTAATAAATATGATTTGTTTTGCAGTATGGACTAGTCAGAACGTTATTCCTCCCATCCATCCCTGGTAGTGGTGTGACAGCATGGACGTGGTCCAGGGCGTGTCATCACAGAAGCTTTGAAGTCTTCACGAAGTCACTCACGTGACTCCGAAATGAAATAGTAAGATTGAACGAGAACTTACCAGTTCGAAGGTTGATCTTTATTTCATGAGGAGTCGAAGTGAGGGATTTCGTGCCCTCCTCGCCCAACCCTCAATCACCTTCATCTGGTAATCTTAGTCATTTTCATTCTTACTATGTGAAGTCATTTCTTTTCATTGGTTTCTGTGATTCCACGCCGCTACTTTGAAGTATGTCGAGCATGCGCGCCGGCGGGCTCTTCACGAAATCCCTCACTTCGACTCCTCATGAAATAAAGATCAACCTTCGAACTGGTAAGTTCTCGTTCAATCTTACTATTCCCCAGCACTGTGCTGGTAAATGGTGCCTCTTGAAAATGCTGATCAGACCTTGACCAAGATTAGAATCCCTATTTGTTTGAATGGTAATTTGCAAATTGGAGACATGAGCTTAAAGCTTTGCTGAGTTTTGGTGCTGGAAGGTCAACTCATCTGTCCCTTCAAGTAAAAAAAAAACACAACTCACCCAATCTTATTACATGTTGCATAACTGGTCTCAAAAGTAAAGTTATAAAATGTAACTAACTACATTGTAGCCCTTCAGATGGGGAGTTATAAAATACAAAATAACAATCAACCCACAATGACATTGCCAGCTATATCAAAACATTGGAAAGCATTTTTAATCTCAAAGGAGAAATATCACAACTAAAAAGTTATCAATTCATCTTCTCAAATTAGCAATTTTATGCATACAGTGCATTCCGAAAGTATTCAGACCTTCACTTCTTCCACATTTTATTACTTTAGCCTTATTCTAAAATAGATTAATTTTTTAAAAAAAAATCATTAATCTACACGCAATATCCCATAATAAAGTGAAAAGAGGCGTTTAGAAAATTTTGCAAAGTAATTAAAAAGAAATAACTGAAATATCACATTTACATAAGTATTCAAACCCTTTACTCAGTAATTTGAGGCACCTTTGGCAGCGATTACAGCTCCGTCTTCTTCGGTATGACGCTACAAGCTTGGCACACCTGTAATTTCTCCCATTCTTCTCTGCAGATCCTCTCAAACTCTGTCAGGTTGGATGGGGAGTGTCGATACACAGCTAATTTCAGGTCCCTCCACAGATGTTCGATCGGGTTCAAGTCAGGGCTCTGGCTGGGCCACTCAAGGACATTCACAGACTTGACAGGAAGCCACTCCTGCGTTGTCTTGGTTGTGTGCTTAGGGTCATTGTCCTGTTGGAAGGTGAACCTCTGCCCCAGTCTGAGATCCAGAACACTCTGGAGCAGGTTTTCATCAAGGATCTCTTTGTACTTTGCTCTGTTCATCTTTCCGTCGATCCTGACTAATTGCCCAGTTCCTGCCACTGAAAAACATCCCCACAGCATGATGCTGCCACCACCATGCTTCACCGTAGGTATGGTATTGGCCAGGTGATGAGCGGTGACCGGTTTCCTCCAGACGTGATGCTTGGCATTCAGGCAGAGTTCAATCATGATTTCATCAGACCAGAGAATCTTGTTTCTCATGGCCGGAGAGTCCTTTAGGTGCCTTTTGGCAAACTCCAAGAGGGCTGTCATGTGCCTTTTACTGAGGAGTGGCTCCCGTCTGGCCACTCCACCATAAAGGCCTGATTGGTGAAGTACTGCACATATAGTTGTCCTTCTGGCAGGTTCTCCCATCTCCAGAGATGCCAGAGTGACCATCGGGTTCTTGGTCACCTCCCTGACCAAGGCTCTTCTCCCCCTATTGCTCAGTTTGGCTGGGCGGCCAACTCTATGAAGAGTCCTGGTGGTTCCAAAGTTCTTCCATTTAAGAATGACGGAGTCAACTGTGCTCTTCGGAACCTGCAATGCTGCAGAAATTGTTTTATACCCTTCCCCAGATCTGTGTTTTGACAGATTCCTCTTGCGGAGGTCTTTGGACAATTCCTTCGCCTTCATGGCTTGTTGCTCCGATATGCACTGTCAACTGTGGGACCTTGTATAGACAGGTGTGTGCCTTTCCAAATCATGTCCAATCAATTTAATTTACCACTGGTGAACTCCAATCAAGTTGTAGAAACATCTCAAGGATAATCAATGGAAACAGGATGAACCAAAGCTCAACTTTGAGTGTCATAGCAAAGGGTCTGAATACTTATGTAAATTTCAATTATATCTTTTTAAATTTCTTTGCAAAAAATTTTAAACACCTGTTTTCGCTTTTCATTCTGGAGTATTGTGTGTAGATTGATGATTTAAAAACAAAAATTTAATCCATTTTACAATAAGGCTGTAACGTAACAAAATGTGAAAAAAGTGAAGGGGTCTGAATACTTTCTGAATGCACTGTATGGTCCTCTACTGTGAAGAAAATAACTGAATTTGATGCTTTTCCATAAACGCACCTAAATTAAAGTTTAATACAATTACTGGAAAAATTACCTGCAACAAAATTATTTGTAGACTCAAACCAATGGAATTCCAAGTGAAAGCCTTGTTGTGCCGCCTTCAGCGTTACCAAAATAATTAAATAGACAACTGAAATTGTACCTGTAGACACAAAACAAACTTCCTAAAATTGGACATTGAAATGTACTTGCATTTTGAAAAACATTGAAAGATTGCTCAACATCCAGTGGTTTCAATAACTAAGTGCATAATTCTGTCCAGTTTCATGTTGCTAATGAGTGCGATAATGTTACCAAACCACATTGATTGCACCTGCAGCTGAATGTACTTGTGCATTTGACAATAAACTTAACTGAATTTGCAGAATTCAATAAATCTCACCCACTGACACATTGTCAATGGTATATGATACAACATTTTCAAAGTTAGCATGACATGCTCAATGAGTATTTCCACCCAACAATGAAGAGAAATGTTTTTGGAAAGCCGTCTTATTTGCAGGTTAAAATCTGATGGTCAATATTAGCCTGGCTGCAAAAAAACATTTCATTTCTAGCAAATGGTTACAGTTGCTGGCCCAACACCACTTGGTTACATGTTCAGAATATAATTTTCACAAACATTTGAATTCAACTTTGAATTTGCACTGTTATATGGATCGGTAAAAATACTGCTCAGGTTAGGCAATGACAAATTAATCCAATAATAGTTGTAACGGCACCAACTATCGAGAATAAAACACCGGACCAAATGTCTCCACTCAAAAGAGTGTAGCAGAGTTAAACATTAAATCACCAAATCTAATTTTGATGAAATCATGTAAACAGTTAACACATTCCAAACCTAGATACCTTTGTCACTAAATTAACAACAACATCAAATACATGAATAGGATGCGGCAGAGAGAAGCACAACCAATATTTTCTTAGCTCTTCAAAATAGATATTTTAATAACCTCCAAAAACAAAAACAAATGATTCTCAGGAAATTGCAATACAAATCAAATAAAATATGAACATGAGTATTATTGCGTTCAGTTTTAGTCACCCTGCTCTTGGAATGCTGATGTTAAGCTAGAAAGAGTGCAGAGATTATTTAGGAGCATGTTGCCAGGACTTGACGCAATGATATATAGGGAGAGGTTCGGTACGCTAGGACTTCATTCAGGAAGCTGAGGGTTGATCTTTGAGCGATGCGTAAAAGCATAAGAGTGTAAAAATAAATAGTGAATGCAGTCTTTTCTTCCCCCAGCGTAGGGGAACTGGAGGGCACACGTTTAAGGTGAGAGTTGAATAATTTAATGGGGACCTGAGAGGCAGATTATTTACACCAAGGGTGGTGGGTAAATAGAACGAGCTGCCAGAGGAAGTAGTTGCGGGAAATACAACAATAGCATGTAAAGTACATTTTGTTAGGCACATTGATAGGAAAGGCTAAAAAGGGATATGGGCCAAATGCATGCAGGTAGGATGAGTTTTGATGGGCCATCTTGGTTGGCATGGACGAGTTGGGCCAAAGAGCCCAATTCCATTCGTATGACTCAGGCATGTGCCGTGTGTAATTACTCAGGGTAGGCACTCAGTTGGCTTAAAAAAAAATTTAAACTGCGCATGCACAGATTGTTCTCTCCATTAAAAAAAAAAATAATAAAAAGTGACAATTCAATTTGCCCAAGGCTTCATCGTCTCATTTATTCTGAATTACTGAATGGGTGGGGAGAGATGGAGAGATGGAGAGATGGAGAGATGGAGAGATGGAGAGATGGAGAGATGGAGAGATGGAGAGATGGAGAGATGGAGAGATGGAGAGATGGAGAGATGGAGAGATGGAGAGATGGAGAGATGGAGAGATGGAGAGAAAAATGGGAGTACAGGGAATAGTTGAATCAGTTGTCATCTTATTGAATGACAACACTTGTTTAAGGGACCAATTGGGGGAACAGTTCCTTTCACAGCCTGTGGAGAGTCTGTGCCAGGGGTAAAGTTGCGGAGAGGGTACGAGTGTTGAGAAGGAGGGTGTCGGGGATACTGCCAGTAACTCACTCACCGCTACCGCAGCTCTCCGGGCGCGAAGCCATACACTGTAGCTGGGGATAGAAGCAGCACAGGGAGCTACGAGCGGCCACCAGGACCCGACAGCAGAATTGGCCGCCACTTCAGCGCCTTCTGCCGGCCCGCTCACGTTTGGCAGTGCTCTACGTCAGAACACCTGTCACCTGCCGTTCGCCGACTCCGCTCATGTCAGTTGCTTCCTGCAAATCCTTAAATTACCACAGCCGAGTAACCTCAATTGCGCTGTCGGAATTTAAGGACATGAGTGAGGCCAGCGAGCGGCAGGAGAGAGGTTTTTAGACGGAGAGCTGCCAGAGGTGAGCGGGGGCCGGCAGAAGGAGCTAAGGTGGCGGCTGGTTCCGCTGTCCGGCCCGGCGGCCGCTCAGCCACCCGAGCTACTTCTATCCCCCCCCTGGCCTAAATGCGGTGGCATTCCACGCCTCCATGCAACGAGCGTCGCAAGTGGCATTATCCCAATCCCCTCCTTCATAACATTCGTGCCCTCCCCGCAACTTTACCCCGGGCCAGACTCCCCAAATATTTGGAAAGGAGCTCTCCCTCCCCCCCACATCCGGGAAATACGGTATTTAAAAACATCACCAAGAAATGTACTTACCACATCATTGGTACACGACAAACCATATTCGAAAACCCCACCAAGAAATTTGCGCTGCGCATGCGCAGTAGACTGATTAGCATGCGCAGTGCTGCAAAGGCAGAATTTCTGCTGCCTTCAGCCCCGCTTGAAACTGACGGCTTCAGGCAGCGCTGACGGCACAGACCTTCCCGTGTTATAAGCGCTGCGGATGAAAGGCACAGCGAATTATGCCTACCTAAGAGATCGGTCTTACATAGGCATAATTCTCCCATGTCTTTACTATTTATATTTAGTAATTACTATGTTATAATTTTAGTCAGGGTAGGCAGTGCCTACCTTGCCTACCCTGATGGCACATGCTTGGTATGACTATGACACTCAGTTTTAAATTACACTAAGTAACAATTTAGTTGCTTGTCTTCCATTGGAATTGTTCTAAAAACATCCAGCAGGATCAACCATTATTACAACATCTTTTTCCAAAAAATATTTTGAATCAATTAAATTAACCTGGAAAAAGTCATGAAGAGAATTCCAAGTTTCATGGTTTCAAGAATCAAACTCTTGGATTCGCTGGGATTACATTTATTTTTTGAAAAACTTTGTTTAATGAACAAAATATAATACAAAATGGAATACTTACCTAGAATATTGAACCTTGCAAAAAATGAAGCAGATTTGAAGCCGAGAAGGGGCAATAATAGTAAAATGAGGTAGAAAGGAACAGCATTTGTTTTACTCCACCATTCCTGAAACTCATGGAAGGCTGTGTCATTGCTGACGATGATGGACATGCCTGTGGAATTTATCTCATGAACTCCAGGTGGGTTTGGACAAATAACTGAAATCAGAAAGATAAGATTGACTCGGACCTGCAGGTTCTGTACAAAATGTTACAATCTTCAAAAATCAAGGAGAACCCTGAAAAAATAAATAGTGCTTCAGTGAGCATCCTACATTGTCCTACAGAAACATTATGACAATGTCATTCTTATTCCTTTCATTGAAAGCAAGTTGAAATTGGTCAACTATTATATGTAGGATTGTATCTTTAATGTAAAAATAAAGCAGACAAATGCTCCTGTTCAAATTTATTCTCAAAATCTGGTTCCAGAGCTTTAACGATTACTATTCAATTTTGATTTTTCAAGGGATCGATTGAAAGAAAATACATTATTGTTATGTCCTTTTCCCCGTAAGGAACACAGTACCATTTTGTCTAATTATCAATTATCTTCGAACAAAGCAGTGATCAGAACAAACACACAAGTAGTTTGCTAAACTCCTAAAAGCTCTAGATTACTTGAGTATAAGATTAAACTCCCTACAATACAGATTCTTTCACTATTCAAATCCCCTTTTATATAATAAGGCAAGATGTCATCACTATTCTAATTCGCTAAATAGCCTCAAGGTATTACCTTGAAGTTGGCTTAAGCAATAAAGTGTGAGACAGTTCTACTGAGATAATAGACAATAGGTGCACGAGTAGGCCATTCGGCCCTTCGAGCCAGCACCACCATTCAATGTGATCATGGCTGATCATCTCCAATCAGTACCCTGCTCCTGCCTTCTCCCCATATCCCCTGACTCCGCTATTTTTAAGAGGCCTATCTAGCTCTCTCTTGAAAGCATCCCGAGAACCTGCCCCCACTGCCCTCCGAGGCAAAGAATTCCACAGATTCGCCACTCTGTGTGAGAAAAAGTGTTTCCTCATCTCTGTTCTAAATGGCTTACTCCTTATTCTTAAACTGTGGCCCCTGGTTCTGGACTGGCCCAACATTAGGAACATGTTTCCTGCCTCTAGCATGCTAAAGCCCTTAACAATCTTATCTGTTTCAAAGATATTTTTTCTCTAAACTCCAAAGTGTACATGCCCAGCTGGTCCATTCTCTCAGCATATGACAGTTCCGCCATCCTGGGAATTAACCTTGTAAACCTACGCTGCACTCACTTAATAGCAAGAATGTCCTTCCTCAAATTAGGGGACAAAACTGCACACAATACTCCAGCTGTGGTCTCACTGGAGCTCTGTACAACTGTAGAAGGACCTCTTTGCTCCTATATTCAATTCCTCTTGTTATAAAGGCCAACATGCCATTCGCTTTCTTCACTGCCTGCTGTACCTGCATGCTTACTTTCATAGACTGATGTACAAGGACCCCCAGATCCCGTTGTACTTCCCCTTTTCCCAACTTGACCCCATTTAGATAGTAATCTGCTTTCCTGTTTTTGCTACCAAAGTGCATAACCTCACATTTATCCGCATTAAACTTCATCTGCCATGCATCTGCCCATTCCCCCAACCTGTCCAAGTCACCCTGCATTCTCATAGCATCCTCCTCACAGTTCACTCCCCCACCCAGCTTTGTGTCATCTGCAAATTCGCTAATGTTACTTTGAATCCCTTCATCCAAATCATTGATGTATACTGTAAATAACTGCGGTCCCAGCACCGAGCCTTGCTGTACCCCACTAGTTACTGCCTGCCATTCTGAAAGGGACCCGTTAATCCCTACTCTTTGTTTCCTGTCTGCCAACCATTTCTCTATCCATGTCAGCACTATACCTCCAATACCATGTGCCTTAATTTTACCCACTAATCTCCTATGTGGGACCTAATAAAATGCTTTCTGAAAGTCCAGGTACACTTCACCCACTGGCTCTCCCTTGTCCATTTTCAGTTACATCTTCAAAAAAATCCAGAAGATTCGTCAAGCATGATTTCCCCTTCGTAAATCCATGCTGACTCGGACCGATCCTGTTACTGCTATCCAAATATTCGGCTATCTCATCTTTTATAATTGACTCCAGCATCTTCCCCACCACCGATGTCAGGCTAACTGGTGTATAATTCACTGTTTTCTCTCTCCTGCCTTTCTTAAAAAGTGGGATAACATTAGCTACCCTCCAATCCACAGGAAATGTAAGGAGAAAACAAAGTCCAAAGAAATAATGAAAGTAATAAATATAATTCATTATAAACGCAACGTAAAACATTAGATACTTCTGAAAGTACGATAACAAGGAAGCAGGTGAACACCAATCAAACGTGACAGGTCACCATTGCTTAAAAAGGTAAATACTTCAAACTCTGGAAGAAATACCAGAAAACCAAGTTTGTATTCAAAATAGCTCCTCAAACATTTTGCAATCTTTGCCTTTAAATTAAACAGCTCGTCATTCACCTGGAACAAATTAGTTTCACCCGATTTTACTGCTGCTGATGGTACCCAATAAGTGCCTAGTTGAAATTACTGCTTGGAAACAAAGGGGGCAGTAATTAATTGAACCGTTCTAACTTAATGTAATTTTCTTCTGATACAACGTCAATTCAAAATGTACTTGAAATATGACATTTTATTTGAAAGATGCAAGTATCTAACAGAAAAAAATAATTTTGATGCAAAAAAGAGGCAGTGATGAGAGCTGTTTTATTATCATGTACCAGGTTACTTGAAAATAATGAGTGTGGCTATTTAACATTAGGAAACATTAGATTTTTGGTTTAAATTATATTCGCTTCAGCAGACAAGTCCTGTTACTCTTTCCATATTCACACAAAACATTTTTTGTTCTGATTAGAGGTGGTTCTTCCATCTTAAGATAGGCATTTCCAACCACAGTACAAACTCATCATGATAATGGATAACTTGGCCACCTGTTCAGCTCCCAGATTTCTGGCTAACAATAGTCAATTTTATGCAAAGGCATCAGAGAAGATGCAAACAGCAAATTATATTTGTTACTTAACCATGATCACAGTAAAATTAGGTTGCGTTTAGCATTGACAAATGACCTAAGAATATGTCGCCATCAATTGATCTCAGCTTAAAATACAGATGTGTATTTTTTATGACAGGAAATATTTAAATTATTTAAATAGAACTTTCAACGAATAATCCTACCTTTATGACTTCCATTTGTACTCAAAATATGGTTTACTTCTGACATATTGTGAACATGATCTGGAAAACAATTACATCGAACATGGTAGATGAAACCAAGCTATCATTAAGTTCCTTATCTACAATTAAATATACTTCCTTACACTAGGTTATATCAACAGTAGTTGGACATTTGACATTTTTCTGCCTGCAATTTGTACACACAAACCAAGGCAGCACTGATTGATCCAAATAATTTAATTCTACTGTTATAAAACATTTCTCAAAGTAATGGTTGAAAAGGCCAGACAGAAATTAAGATTTTAATTTAATTGAATCTTCTTCTTGTGAATGAAACATAAACCAAAGGAATAGTCAGATCTCAAGCCGGGTGTTGAGCAGCAAGGTTGTTGTCTCTTGGTCAATGGCTGGAGTATGGTGTACAATTTTGGTCACCTAATTATAGGAAGGATGTCAACAAAATAGAGAGAGTACAAGGGAGATTTACTAGAATGTTGCCTGGGTTCCAGCAACTAAGTTACAGAGAAAAGTTGAACAAGTTAGGTCTTTATTCTTTGGAGTGCAGAAGGTTAAGGGGGGGGACTTGATTGAGGTCTTTAAAATGATGAAAGGGATAGACAGAGTTGACATGGATAAGCTTTTCCCATTGAGGGTAGGAAAGATTCAAACAAGAGGGCATGACATGAGAATTAAGGGACAGAAGTTTAGGGGTAACATGAGGGGGAACTTCTTTACTCAGAGAGTGATGGCTGTGTGGAATGATCTTCCTGCAGAAGTGGTGGAGACAGGATCGATTTTAACATTTAAAAGTAAAGTGGATAGGTATATGGACGGGAAGGGAATGGAGGGGTATGGTCTGAGTGCAGGTAGATGGGACTAGGGGAAAACAAATGGTCGGCACGGACTGGAAGGGCTGCGAAGGCCTGTTTCCGTGCTGTAATTGTTATATGGTTATATGGTCTGCCAGGTCCTGAGCTCCATTTGATGGGTGGTAGAGCAGGCACCCAGAGATTACATGGTTGGCTGTCCGTTGTTCTGCTCAGCATTCACAGGCAGGGCTAGATTAATTGAATTAGTCATGGTGGCACTTACATTTTGAAATAAACAGGCTTTGACTGCACTAAAATACAAAATGAGAGAAATAAGGCATTTCTTTTTTTACTTACTGTAAATAAATACTCCAGTGTTGTAAAGGAAATTGGACATAAGGACCCAGTAAACAATCATGGCTCCATACAAGGAAATTAAAGAGAAAAAAAGACTGGACCATTGGCCAAAGGAACCAAAATAATATTTACAGACATCGGGAAATTCCCAGCTTGATGTATCGATATGAACTTCGGGAGAAAAGAAATTAATTTTAGTATATGACCAAGCCTTGATTATTCAAACAATTGTAACCAACAATTAATAATGCTCAGTTCAGTTCAATCGTCTGAAGTGTCTCAATCCGAAACCTCACCTATGGATAAGTATAACCTATCCATGTTCTCCATAGATGTTGCCTGACCTGCTGAGTAACTCCAGCATAATTCAATTAAATTAGCATGGAAATGGGAAATAAACCTCCAAAATGAACATATGCAGAATAGAATTTAATATTCTTTTACATTTATCACAATTTGGAGCTATCTTGTGGCCCGCACCATCTTGTTCCATAAATATTTTAAAGCTAGTAAATATTTTAAAGCTCGTCTCAAAGTGCTCACCCACTGACACCTCAGTCATAATTTGCCATCTCCCTTGTAGGGTTCTCTTCATATTGCCTGAGAAAACTAATGAACACACTTGAAAAATTCCACGTCATCTAAGCCCTTGGATATATGATAGTCTCAGTCTATATTGGGAAGGTTAAAAGCTGCAAAAATTCCACCAAATTGTGTCATCTTGCTAACTAACCCATTTACATTAACGAGTGTGAAATAACCATACTGGATGTTAAATACTTAAAAGGAAATATTAGCCAACAAACTACTGCATTGATTGAAGTGAAACAAACTTAAAATCTCAAAGAATATATAAATAAAGACCGCTCTCTATTCAAATATGACACAGTAGCTGTGATATGTGATCTGAACATCTATCATTATATTTATTTAGAAAAATGTTTGGCTTTTCATTCTGACAATTTGAGATGGGACCTGATGTTAATCTCATGAGTACATAAATAGCAAATCAGTAGACAAAGATTTAGTGTAATAATTCATAAACCAAGTAGCTAATTTTCCAAAATGTTTAATCTGGAAAATATTAGAAAGTTTTAATTCTACAACAAGACATTAAACATAGCAATGATATTCGAGTCACCACAATACAAATACATTACTTTTCACCAAGCGGTTCCCTTCAAGATATATTTACCTTCACCTCAGTGCAAATAATTGTTCTTACTATATTCAAAAGCAGATTACAAAAATAATAAATATACACACCTATTGTCTGTCGAGATTTCACTACTCGATAACAACAATAGAGCATCAGCATGCTCATTACAATGATCAAGATAATACCAAAAGTAAATCCTGCCTAAATGGGGAAAAGGAAGAAAATGTTTTATTGTCTGAAATCAGAACTTGAAACAATCATGTGGAGTTGCAACACTCCATTTGGGTTCCAGAACAAAATAAATGTTGATGATACAATATTGGTGAAAAAAGTGGAAATGCACAAGAATCGTCTAACCTCTTTCAATGCCCAAGGAAGGCTCAATATGGATGTACCCATCATGGTATTCCAAATAGAAAATCTAGAAATAAATGAAATGTATTCAAATTTTCTCCTCTTAGAAATTAGATTCATTTTTTTTCCAACCTTTGAAGCACACTATCAAATGGCATCAAATATGCGAGTTCTTTGCCCATGCAGTTATCAACAATGGTTGGTTACACAAAAAGCTGGAGAAATTCAGCGGGTGCAGCAGCATCTAAGGAGCGAAGGAGATAGGCGACGTTTCGGGTCGAGACCCTTCTTCAGACTGGTCAGGGAAACGAGAGATATAGACAGTGATGTGGAGAGATAAAGAACAATGAATGAAAGATATGCAAAAAAGTATTGATGATAAAGGAAACAGGCCATTGTAAGCTGTCTGTGGTGTGAAAATGAGAAGCTGGTGCGACTGGGGTGGGGGGGGGGGGGGGAGATGGAGAAGGAATGTCAGGGCCCAAGGGCTGAGGGAGAGGTGGGGAGGGGGAGGGGGCAGTCTGGATTAACAGAATTGAGAAAATTCAATGTTAAGCCCAGAGGATGCAGACTCCCCAAGCGGAATATGAGGTGCTGTTCCTCCAACTTGCGGTGTTGCTCCTTCTGGCCGTGGAGGCCAAGGGCCTCACAACAAGGGCCGAGTCCCCCTGGTCCTCACCTTTCACCCCACCAGCCAGCGCATACAACAGATAGTCCTCCGCCAGTTTCGCCACCTCCAACGTGACCCCTCTACTCGCCACATCTTCCCATCTCCCCGTCTGCCTTCCGCAAAGACCGCTCCCTCCGCAACTCCCTTGTCAATTCTTCCCTTCCCTCCCACTCCACTCCTTCCCCGGGCACTTTCCCTTGCAACCGCAAGAGATGCTACACTTGTCCCTTCACCTCCCCCATCCACTCCTTTCAGGGACCCAAGCAGTCATCCCGTCCGACAGAGGTTCACCTGCACCTCCTCCAACCTCATCTACTGCATCCGTTGCTCCAGATGCCAGCTGATCTACATCGGTGAGACCAAGCGGAGGCTGGGCGATCGTTTCGCCGAACACCTCCGCTCGGTCCGCAATAACCAACCCGACCTCCCGGTGGCTCAGCACTTCAACTCCCCCTCCCATTCCGTATCCGACCTCTCGGTCCTGGGCCTCCTCCACGGCCAGAGGGAGCAACACCGCAAGTTGGAGGAACAGCACCTCATATTCCGCTTGGGGTGTCTGCATCCTCTGGGCTTAAACATTGAATTTTCTCAATTCTGTTAACCCAGACTGCCCCCTCCCCCTCCCCACCTCTCCCTCAGCCCTCGGGCCCTGACATTCCTTCTCCATCCCCCCCCCCCCCCCCCCCCCCCACCCCCACCCCACCCCAGTCGCACTAGCTTCTCATTTTCACACCACAAACAGCTTACAATAGCCTGTTTCCTTTATCATCAATACTTTTTTGCATATCTTTCATTCATTGTTCTTTATCTCTCCACATCACTGTCTATATCTCTCGTTTCCCTGATCCCTGACCAGTCTGAAGAAGGGTCTCGACCCGAAACGTCGCCTATCTCCTTCGCTCCTTAGATGCTGCTGCACCCGCTGAGTTTCTCCAGCTTTTTGTGTAACCCTCGATTCTCCAGCATCTGCAGTTCCTTCTTTAACACAGTTATCAACAATGTTATCTTCAGAACATGCATTTGCAGGGTAGCATGGTGGAAGAGCTGGTGGAACTTCTGCCTCACAGATCCAGTGACCCAAATTCAATACCCCCCCCGGACCATCTGTATAGAGGCATGCATGTTTTGTGATTGCAGATTCTCCCTGATGGGTTGGTTTGCACCCACATTCCAGATATGACTGGCAAGTAAATTGGCAGCTCAAGAATAACCTAATAAGTTACCTCAAATGTAGCAGAGCCACAGGCAGGAGTTGATGGGCATGTGAAATAGAAAGAGTTGCTGAGAAATAAGCAGGGAAATATGATTGATGTATTGCTCTGGGAGATGCCACGGATTCAATATGCTAAATAATTTCCTCCCATGTTATATAGAATATGCAGTAGTAATTCAGATCCTTTGGTCAAAATTCCAGTCAAAAATATTTTGTAAAAAACAATTACACGAGGTTAACCGAGAAACATACATACATAGTCACTATGCTGGGATTCTTTCCAAACCCATCTATGCTGCTTTCAAATTGCAGAGCACTACCTAAAGGACTGTAAACATAAATGTCCTCTTCTGATGGAATTACATGATGAGGTGGTACCTGTAAAAATAATACATTTTAGAAGTCTACAGAGAAAAGCATTCCACATTTTTGTTAGCTCCTTCTGTTGCCATGTGACAGAAGGAGCTGATTTCCTCCATTAGAGTGGTTTAATTTACATTATACATTTCCCTCCCAAACACCATTTTTAAAACCTACTCCTTTCTTGCAAGAATTTCATCACCC
Organism: Raja brachyura; assembly: GCA_963514005.1. The sequence goes on from OY740781.1 coordinate 63,068,605, forward strand.
ACTCTTCCTCCCCTCTCCTCTCCCCCCCCCCCCCCCTTGTTTATTTTCTTTATTCCTCTAAAAGGAGCCATTTATCTATTAATTTATTTATGGGAGTTGCAACTGCAAATTGAAGTATGAAATCTATGATTCTGTGCAGTGCCACCATAAGCTTTTTTCTCCCGCCAGAATTTCTCAAATGACTAACCTTGATCTGCTCTCCATTTATTTTAAAGGCTTTCATGCAGCCTGCACAAGTCGAAGAAAACTGAAATGCATTTCATCTGATGTCTAGTCTGAAGTGTTTTATCTCAAGGTTGACACAAAATGCTGGAGTAACTCAGCGGGATAGGCAGCATCTCTGGAGAGAAGGAATGGTTGACATTTTGGGTTGAGACCCTTGGTCAGACTGATGTCAGGGGAGTGGACGGGACAAAGATAGAATGTAGTCGGAGACAGTAAGACTGGTGGGAGAACTGGGAAGGGGGACAGAATGGAGAGAGAGGGAAAGCAAGGGCTAGTTGAAGTTAGAGAAGTCAATGTTCATACCGCTGGGGTGTAAGCTGCCCAAGTGAAATATGAGGTGCTGTTCCTCCAATTTGCACTGGGCCTCACTCTGATAATGAAGGAGGCCCAGGACAGAAAGATCAGATTGGGTAGGGGAAGGAGTTAAAGTGCTGAGCAACCAGGAGATCAGGTAGGTTAAGGTGGACTGATCAGAGGTGTTCAGCGAAACGATTGCCGAGCCTGCGCTTGGTTTCGCTGAAAAGAAGGCTCGGCGATTGTTTTGCTGAAAAAGTTCTGTACATCGGCGAGACCAAGCGCAGGCTCGGCGATCGTTTCGCTAAACATCTCCGCTATGGTTACTAACAAAATTAATTCTATGCAGCTGTGTGTCCTTGCTCAGTTAGACTAAAACTTGCAAACAAATCCAATTAATGGCAAAATAACAGCTCAGAAGTAGTTTTATAGCTGTGAATGGTTTCACGCTTGTTAGGTTTCTACTGCTTTCCCCATCCTCCAAATTTTCCTTCCTCTTTCACTTATTCAAAATTAAGAGCTCCTTTGCATTATCCTCCAAAATTATCAATATTCTCGAGAAACTAAATTGAACAAATCTTACCAGTGTTTTGTGCGTAGTGGTCAACTTGCTATAATACTGTATACGACTGTTCATTGCTGAAACTTCTGCTGTTACCTGCTCATTCGGGGATATGTTGCCATGCAGGTTGTTGCGTGGCACATAAAAAGGTCTAAAAGCAAGATTACACATTTTACATCCACAAAAACAATTGCCTACAAATAAAATCTTCAGACATCCACTCAACATGAAAAGCAAATCATATGCAATACCATTAATTTTCTTCCTTGTCCAAATGTGTGAAAGCAGTAGGACTCATCCCTCTTTCAAACTGCAAACAAGCCATGATATGCAATGATGCACAATCAACAGATCCTAATCACATCTCCCATACCATTCTCCCCCACCTGGACTTGCACCTATTTCTCCCCTCCAACTTGCTTACCACCTTCATTCTTTTCTCTCACTTCACAATTTGCAACCCTTCTATCGTTTTGTCTCACACCATTCTTGTTATCTCTGGCCTTTATCCACAGCCTATGAAAAAAACGAAGATAGACACTAAAAGCTGGGGAAACTAAGCAGATCAGACAGCATTTCTGGAGAAAAGGAATAGGTGATGTTTTGGGTCGAGACCCTTCTTCAGTCTGAAGGGTCTCGACCTCCGGTGATGCAGTCTCACCCACTGGGTTGTTCCAGCTTTTTATGTTTATCGTCAACCCATTATCAGCCAGGCTTTGTCCTGCCTTGCTCTCTTCCAGCTTTATACCCCCCCCCCCCCCCCCAGCAATGAGTCTGAAGAGTCCCGACCTGAAACGTCACCTATCCATGTTCTCCAGAAATGTTGCCTGACCCACTGAGTTAATCTAGCACTTTGTATATTTTTAGTAAACCAGCATCTGCAGTTTCTTGTATCCACTAATGACATTGTAAATCTGTGTGGATAAAAATCAAGACATTTATAAATTAAATCAATTCATATTAACTTACAAATAAGAGAACATAATCTACATTATAATAAAGTACAGTGGCACAGAGACCTTGGTTCGATCCTGACTACGGGTGCTGGTTGTATGGAGTTTGTATGTTCTCCCCGTGACTGCATAGTTTTTTCCGGGTGCTCCATTTTCCACCCACATTTCATGAGAGTTAGTCGATTAATTGGCTTTGGTAAAATTGTAAATTGTTCCTAGTGGTGTTGTACAATGTTAGTGTACAGGGTGATCACTGGTTTCCACACTATCTCTGAAGTCTAAAGTAAATTCTACATCTACTCTGCCTATCAAAGGATAATGCATAACACAATATAAAAAGCAACCTGGAATGGCTGCCTGGGTGCAACACTAAATGGTGAAACACAAGGTCTCATGGTCGTTGGCAAGTTAACCAATTTAAATCTAATCCTTAGGGGCCGAGATAGCCACATGTTTCAGTAAGAAGAATTATGTCTGGTAAACCTCCAGAGTAACCATTTATTTTCTCGCCGTTTGTGCTTAATGTTATTTTTGGCAATAATTGAGTGAATTACAAGTTTTTGCAGGTGAACAATGTTTCAATATTTACAATTAAAAGGTTCTGTGAATAATCAGTGTTTTGTGAAGTTCAAGGGGAAAAAAAAACAATTGCCTTGATTGCAATTGTTTTTTGTAATCATTTAATATGATCTTTTCCATGAAGAAGTAAGGTTTATTATCTCAAACTCTTCAATGAGTAGCTTTAAATAAAACACAAGATAATAATATTTGCAGGGTTTTGATTTGCACAAAATGAAAATGCATTTGTTCGCTGGAAGTGCTTTTCACCCAGGTTCAGAAAAAAGAGTAACTATTGGCACAATAACAAATGCTTCCTCTTCAAAAAAATCTTTAAATTTCTACCTTCTTGAATTTAATTCCGGCTTGCCTCCATGTTCAACATCAGATGTTTTTTCAGAAATGACATCAGGTAACAGAGGCTCAAAATCATCCATTTTACTGTTTATTTGGATCTTGGGAAGTCCAAGTGTAAAGTCTTTTTGTCAGCTTGGTTCCTGTAGTTGGCTAGAGTCCTATATCATCCAGACAGATACACAAATAAATTATGAATTAATGGACTAACAAACCCGGGCCAACACAAATAACGAAAGATAAAAATCTCACCCAACAAATCAACCCCCCCCCCACTAAAAAAATCTGTTATTTTTTAATTCCATATCTAATTTCTTGGTAGTGATTTATGTATTCTATAAGGACAGCTTTCTGCTACCCAAACTGTTGTACTGCAGGATGGGAGGTGAGGGTGGCCCCCATTATTACCTTGATTGGTAAACATAAAATCTAGAATGAAGCAAGTAAACATTTTACAATGCAGTTTGTCACTCACAACAAATTTCTTTCGAAATTGGCTTCAAAATGATTTCACCGCATTTAGCAGTTTCAGTTTCCTGATTCTGAAGTTAACATTTTCAGACATGCACAAAGAGGGCAACACACCCTCTTCAACTATTTCCCTTTTCCTCCTAAGCCATTTGTTGGACTTGCCTGCAAGATTTTTGATAATCATACGCTGAGATGCCTAGATACTTTTCAGCTTCACTCACTTGCAGTCTCTCAACATTTGGCTAACAATCAAATTCTTTGTACAGAAAAAGGGCCTCAACCCTTCCATCCATTGTTGTCTGCCCATTTCCATCCATACATGCCATCTAACACTAGTATACCTATTCCAGCATCTGCAGTCTCGTCTCCGTTTTATTGTGTACCAGTGCATTACTTCACACTTTACCAAGTGGTTGAGAAGGGGATTTAAAATGTTTGGCAATGCGGAGATCGTGTAGCCCAAGACAGACTGAGCAAAAATGTTCAACAAAACGATTGCCCAGTCTGTGCTTGGGTTTGCCGATATATAGGAGCCCACATCAAAAACTCATAATAAGATAAATATATTACAACCAACCAAATGACTTCTGTCGGAAGAAACTGCAGATAGTGGAATCCTGAGCAAAAAAACTGATGAAGGAACTCAGCAGGTTAGGCAGCATCTGTGAAGGGAAATGGACAGACGACGTTTCTGTTGGGACTCTTCAGTCTGAAGAGATTGTCAAGTAGTTCTTTTGTTGCTTTGGATAACTTAGTTTTATTCTTTTCAAAATTTAAAAATCCTTTGCCAAGTTGCAGTTTGGCAACTGGCAAAAATACATTGGGCTTCACCTGGGAAATTCTTCGAAAATTTCGCCAAGCTAAAACATTTGTAAATAGACTCACGCATGCAAATTTCTTCAAAGATCACTGCATCAAATCTACACAAGCCAGGGAAATGAAAATCCAGTTAGAGTTAAACGATACAATGTGCCAGTAATTTAAAAAGTAGAATAGAATATGCATCCATTACTGTAGAATCATGGAAGATTCAAGCACAGAAAGTGAATATAAGGTTGTAAATCATCGGAGCAGAATTAGGCCATTTGGTCCATCAAGTCTACTTTGCCATTCAATCATGCCTAATCTATCTCTTCCTCCCAACCCCATTCTCCTGCCTTCTCCCCATAACCCGTACTAACCAAAAATCTAGCTATCTCTGCCGTAAAAATATCCATTGACTTGGTCTTCTGTGGCAAAGAATTCCACAGATTCATCACACTGACTAAATAAATTCCTCCTCATCTCCTTCCTAATGGGACTTCCTTTAATTTTGAGGCTATGACCTCTTGTCCAAGACTCTCCCACTAGTGGAAACAACCTCCCCACAACCCGTTCACTATTAGGCAAGTTTCAATGAGGTCCCTCCTCATTCTTCTAAACTCCTGCGAGTACAGGCCCAGTGCAGTCAAACACTCATCATATGTTAACCCACCCATGCCTTGGATCATTTGTAAACCACCTCTGGACCCTCTCAAGCCCATCCTTCCTCAGATATGGTGCCCAAAATTGCTCAAATGTGGCCTGACCAGCGTCTTATCGGGCCCGTCTTATCGGGCCTCAGCATTACATCCCTGTTTTTGTATTCTAGCCCTCTTGAAATAAATGCTATAAATAAAAAATAAATACGTTTTTAGTAAGTAAATAATAAATAAAAATAGCTTGAAATCAAAAAACATTTGTTTTATCAGCCACTGTGCACAGTTCAAAACACTCCAGCAGGAACATCACAGCACGAGGGAAGGTGCAGAGGAGATTCAACAGAACTTCTCCAGCGATGGTGCATTTCAGTTATGAGGAAACGGGCTAGGTTTGGTTTGTTTACCTTGGAGCAGAGGAGCCAGAGGAGTGGAAGAATTGAAGGAGGTACTCAAAATTATGTGGGGGAGAGATTGGGAAGATGGCAAGAAAATTTACCCTATAACAAAGATGTCCAAGATAAGGAGACATAGGTACAAAGCAAGGAATAGGAGGGTTACATGGGATTGGAGGAAGAACTTTTCACCTAATGCGTCTGCCCAAGGCATTGGTGGAAGCAGATACATTTACGACATTTATTAAATACCCATACATACATTTAAATATCCAAGGCATAGAAAGGATGTGGAGGATGTGCTGATAAATTAGTCCAGATGGATATTGGTTGGTGAAGACATGTTAAGTTGAATGTGCTTCACTTAATTACAAAGGACAAAAATCGTAAGATTCATTTTGAATCTGTTAAAACAATTTTAAATATGTCTGATTCTCCAAATTAAAATTCCATTATTGGAAAATTCCATTATGATGTCAATTATGGGAAATAAAAATAACTGTTCTATCTACCCTTCTTGTTATCTCTGAAGCCACAAAGCAATCTTTGCTTAAAACCATGCGAACAAGCAGTGGTTTTGGTTGGGCCGGGGCACTTTACCCACTTTCAAAGCAGCTAATATCCTTAAACCTCTATCATTAAAAATATTCAAATAAATAAATGTCATACTCCTCACGGCCATATTTCACACTTCCCTCAACCATCATCACCTTCTTTTAAGGTGACAGATCAAAACTGCTCCAAAACCTTATCAACAACCTCTGCTTCAAGTCCCCGATAAGCCTCCCTCTTTTCTGTCATACTCTTACTTGCTAAAAAAGCTTTGATTGGCTTTGAACTCGCTTCCCAATGTTACAACTATTATAAATGAATTTGACTTGATTTAAGTATAGTATTATCTGATCTGATAGGATGCAAAACAAAGCTTTTCACCGCACCTCAGTACACATGGCAATAATAATAAATCTAAACCTTTGTTTTGCCATGCCGCCTTTATTTTTCTAACTTCCCTTTTAATTTAGGTAATTTGGTCTCAGTATCAAATACATGTGCCCCTCTCCTATCATTGGTGTCCCTTGTTGCCCAGGAATCTCTTGATATTGGCGACTCCATATTTTCATGATGAAAAAAACATTTTAGCCTTGAACCTTCATTTATTCTACACTAGTTAATTACACCAGTTGTTCTACACCAGCCTACATTCAAGGTGTTGTTTCTAGTCCACTTTTACTAAATCACTTCTCCGGATAATCTTAGGCAGATTTTCCAATATTTATTTTGAGGAGGGAAAGAACAAGGGGCTCAGATCCAGTGACGTACAAAATTATGCGAGAGTGTTTCTAAAGGGACAGATCAAGAGGTTTTGATCAAGCTTTCATCATGTTTAATGTTAATCGTTATTTTTTTTAAAATCATTATTTTCTCTCCAAATTAAACAGAAGAATTTATAATCTTTAAGCTGTGATAGTCAGCAAAGCTGGGATAGGGATTTACCAGCTGTTAAAGGTTTGACAAACAGGACTTCCTCATAACACAAGTCATCCAAACCAGTCCAGAGTGCTTCAGAACACATGAAGGAATCAAGATCAGACCCACATTTCATATTTCTACACATTTAATGTGGATGTTATAAGTTAACTTAGCAGGTGCAATTAGTGCACGATTCAAACATATTGAATGTTGAACCAACACAGAACACCTGGTTTTTCTGCTCTAAATTGACAGAGAGTTTTTAAAACATACTCACTCTATGAAATGAGAAATAAGAGGGTATTCAGCTCCTCACAACTCTCCACCATTTGATAAGATTATAGTAAATGTTTAACTTCATTGCCACTTTTTGTTTTGCATTAACCCCACATTCCTCGATTCCCTTATAGGAATGTACATTTTTTAAACTGCCACCAATTATTGCCACAGCTGCAAATATAGTTGAAATTTGATTTGCAAAGCAAATCAGAAATTCCATTAATTGGTGACAAGAATGCAGATAATAATTTCAATTAAGAGTTTCAACAAAACACAAGCTGCAACACCATCCTCATTTATAACCCAGAAAATTCTAGAACAGACAGATTACAAAACCAGTTAACCATCAAACCTTTTAATGACCAAATTATACAAAGCTTTTACATTTTAATTAGGAATACCAGCTTGCATTGAAACCAGATAGTATTATTTCAAGTTATACCACTTCAGGAGGTGAACATAGGATACAACAGTAGGGTTGATACCAAGAGACTGACTGACAGCAATCATGAGGCTGAAAGGCAGTAAAGGTTTGTTAATCAGTGCGATTTTTTTGCTTCTTTTCTTCTTCCAACAGCAACCCCCTAAAGTTTATTAAAACTTAGAAAAAAGTGTTTGTTGGGAATCTAAATATAAAAACAGAATGTATTGTAATCACTCAGCAACAGAAAGAGTTAAAAACGAATGTTTCAGGCTACTGAGTAATGACTCATGATCAGATCTGGAAAAGTGAGAAAACAAGTGTGGTTTAAATTGCAAAGGAGGAAAGATGAACATAACAAATGGGAATGCCTCTGATAAAGCAGAGACCAAGGTTGCCTGTGTGACCTTATGTGCCATCTAGTTAGTAGATAAACCAATTAAGTCAAAGAATAAAAATAACAGAACATTCTGGAACTGTGAGAGGAAGAACACAGCAGTCAGAATTCAAACAAAATAAATGCTGCATATGCTCAGCAAATCAGGCCACTCGTGTGGAGAGATAAACTTGTTACAGATGCATAACCATACATCAGCAAGAGTCAGTACTGACATAAGAAGAGAATAGTTATCTGAAATCATTCATTTCAATGTCGAGTCCTGAGAGTTATTTCTCAAGCTCACAATGAACCTTGTTAAACCAAGTGTCTAAGATTAATGTCAAACTGGATTGGAGATTTAAAATGACAGGCAACTGGATACTCTGGGTATCCTTGCATGGCAATCAGATGTATTCTGCAAATAAGTCACCCAATCAGCATAACTATTACCTGGACATTCTTTTGACTCAATATTATCATGTACATTTCTAGTTCTTAACACAAACCTTCGCTGCAACTTACATACATGCTTGGTTTTCTCATTTCTTAAATGTTGATGAAAGACCATTGACCATAAAGGTTAACTCTGTTTCTACCTTCATGGGTGCTGCCTGACTTACTGAATAGTTGTACTCTTTTGTTTTTGATTTGCTGGCTTCTGTATCTGTTTCTTGACATATTATAATCACCATCACTGGTTGTCGCATACCTTAGGATGAGTCATGTGCAAAGTCGCAAAGTGAGATTACTTCTCACAACCCACACATGTACTAGTTGGTCTAACTCGCTTTCCACCCATCAGATACTCTCTACACCCTTTTCACCCCTGGGCTCTATCTCTAAATTACAACAAGTTTTCATTTCTAACTCTTCCTGGTTCTTTGGTTTAGGCTTATTATTGTCACGCGTACCAAGGTACAGTGAAAAGCTTTGTTCTGGTGAAAGATCTTCTAACTGAACAAAGGAGGTGCTGTCCCACTTGCTGATAATTTCCAAATGGCTTTTATACCAATAACGAAATGCTGACTTTATTTTGTCTTTAGGAAATGACAACAGGTGCGGTTTCGCTTATTCCCGTGTTTGAGATTGGTTGTCTGTAAACGCCAGGAATGAGGAAGTGACAACCCGCTCCACTGAAAGCGGTGATTTCTGCGAATGGCACGACGATGTTCCAACACGCAAGTTGACTTAGTCTCTAGTCCCCAATTATTTCGTGTTGATTTTTTATGGGTTGTACTTTAATTTGCAGAACGTTCTCACCAATCCACAATTTAGCCTCAATACTGAGGGAGAGAGAAAGAGAGTAAGAGTAAACCACAACCATCCGCTGCCCCAGCCAGGGCTGGCTATTAACAGTAAGAGACCACCGCTGCCCGGGAGCAGGGATACCAAGGAACCGGGACAACACCATCACCCCCTCTGTCTCACCCATGCCCCTCGGTCCAGGCGGGTGCAGAGGCTCGGCTCGGCGCTGCCAACCGTCTGCCTCGGCCGCGCTAGCTCGCTTGCTCGCTGCCTGCCAGTAGGCCCCGGACCAGGCGGGCCGCCCTACCTGGGGAGCTCGCGCTGCAGCCGTTAACGGCGCCGCCTGTCTCTCTCGCTCGCGCCGCCGCCGCCGATGCCTCCCCGGTGCACAGCAAAGAGCCTGTGACCACGTGACCCCTGCACGGCCCACGTGACCCCGCGCTCCTTCACCGTGACGCGGCGAGTTCGGCCTGCGCTGCCTTGTTGTCTCCAAAGATACCCGAGCATTTGATCTTTGGTTGTCGCCCCCGTCCCGTCCCGTCCGGGATTACTTCTGCAAAGAAATAGTGATCTGTGCGTACAGTCCTCGGGAATCATTGCAGGTTAAGTGTACATTGGAGGCATAATGCGAGAACTAGAATGTTTGAAGGTTTGTTATTAGATTCAGACTAGTGGTGCTTTTAATGTTACAGACTGCCGCCCTTTTAGTGAGTTGATTGATTTAGGCTAATGCAATGACATATTCTCGTGTTCATACCACCAACGTTACAAGGGTTTGAACTACAAATTAGTATACTAAACAAAGTAATTCCCTGTCTTAATGTCCCCGACTACATTGTATCTGTTTGCTTTGTTATTTCCTTCTCTCAACTGACAATGATCTATTGTACATTTTCCTTGATTTTCATTCCATTTGTCCTGTTTTTACACCTTACACTTCCTTATCTATGTACCTCCCTCTCTCCTGACATCAGTCTGAAGAACGGTCTCGATCCGAAACGTCATCCATTCCTTCTCTCCAGAAATGCTGCATGTCCCGCTGAGCTTTTTGTGTCTATCTTCGATTTAAACCAGCATCTGCAGTTCATTCCTACACAAAGTTATTCTCTATTCTTGTAATAGGTACAACAACCCACCCCCCAAAAAAACATTTGTGAAATCTTGGAAGTAGCACTCACATCTCTGTAGAATGAATGATAGAAGACTTGGGCACCTAATTTAAGTTAACATTCAAGTCAGTACCAAGGAAATGATTACGTCATAATATTGACGAAGAAATGTTAATTCAGTGCTAATTTATCTGGTAAATGATAAATTTAAAAAAAAACGAATTTCCAGATGATAGTTTGTGTAGCTGATCTTCTTTCCTCAAAAAAAAAATCTATTTGTATTAAGGATATTTTAATTGAGATGGGGAAATACATAGAACAGCACAAGATCAGGCCTTTTGGCTGCAATGGCCATGCCGAACATGATACAACATTAAATTGATCTCCTCTGCTCATATGTGATTCATATCCCTCCATTCCTTGCACCTTGCCAATCTAAAAGCTTCAAACTCAATTCAATTCAATATTTATTCCATGTCATTTGAACCTCAGTGAGGCTCAAACGAAACTCCGTTTCTACAGCCATACAAACAAAACAATTCCTACAAGACACACTCAAGCAATTCAATTCACACAAACGTCCATCACAGTGAATCTCCTCCTCACTGTGATGGAACGCAAAGTCTTTTCTCTCCCCTGCACCATTTTTCTCCCGATGTTGAAGCCCCAGGCGGGCGATGGTAAGTCCCATGGCCATTTAAGGCCGTGCCGGGCGACGTACGGCCCCACTCCAGTCTTAAAGCTTCCACCAGTACTCCTCGCATCACATTCCAGTAACTCTGTGTAAAAAAAACCTGCCCCGCGTATATCCTTCAAACTTTCCCCCACTGACCATTAACAGTGAATGCTCTCTCGTCTACAATTTCCATCCTGGCAAGAAATGTCTCTGACAGTCTACTCTATCTTTGCCTCTCATAATTTTATATACTTATATCAGGTCTCTACTCTACGCCCAATGCTCCAGAGAAAATAATATGTTTGTCCAGCCTCGTCTTGCAGCTATAATAAGACAAGGGAATTCACATTGAAATATGGGAATCAGAAGGAAGAGAGGGATTTTGGAGGTCACGCCTACAGAGGCAAACATGATAATTTATCTTTGTTAAGGAGTCATAGAGTAATACAGTGTGGAAACAGTTCCCTTCAGCCCAACTTGCCCACACCGGCCAACAATGTCCCAGCTACACTAGTCCCATTTGCCTGTGCTTGGTCCATATACCTCCAAACCTGTCCTATCCATGTACCTATCTAACTGTTTCTTAAACAAAGGGATAGTCCTAGCCTCAACTACCTCCTCTGGCAGCTTGTTCCATATATTCACCACCGTTTGTGTGAAGAAGTTACCTCTCGGATTCCTATTAAATCTTTTCCCTTTCACCTTGAACCTATGTCCACAGGTCATCGATTCCCCTACTCTAGGCATCTACCCAATCAATTCCTCTCATGATTTTGTACACCTCCATAAGATCACCCCTCATCCTCCTGCGCTCCAAGGAATAGAGACCTCCCAACTTCTATACTCAATACTCATGACTGATGAAGGCCAATGTGCCAAAAGCCTTTTTGACCACCTTATCTACCTGCGACTCGACCTTCAAGGAACCATGCACATGCACTCCCAGATCTCTCTGCTCTACAACACTACCCAGAGGCCTACCATATACTGTGTATGTCCTGCCCTTGTTAACAAGGTTTCAGTCATAGCTACAACGTCCCAGTCGCTATTCAAAAATATTATTTCAAAGAAATTACCACCACCAACAACCATTTTTGCAGTGCAGCAGTTCAAAGCAGTTACCACCACCAACAACCGCCATTTTTGCAGTGCAGCATTTCAAAGCAGTTACCACGACCAACAACCATTTGCAGTGCAGCATTTCAAAGCAACCACATTTTCGTTTTCAAACCACATTAAGGGCACACACAGTTGAGTAGACGTGTTCAGTGTTATTCACAGCTCAGAGAGACGTGAGCCTCTTGCTTCCTCCATCTTGCAGAGACTGAGTGAGGCATAACACTTCTGGGTTTTATAGTCCCTCCCCCCTCCCACCAGCAGGCGCAGCAGAGAGAATATCAACATTTTTAAAACATTAATAACGCTTTTATTTTTCAACAATGGGAAAAATCCTCTTGTCCTGCGCAGCGGAGGGGGACTCTGAGTAAGATGGCCAAAAATCACAGCCGTAAGTGGCAGCGTTTTTTGAAAAATCATGAAACAGAAAACAGGAAGTGGTCAAGATCTTGCGTTTAGGAATATAGATTATATATCGAAAACACAATCAGTACAAATCATTCTGATTGTACGTCACTGAGGTTTTCTCCTTCATCAATGTTCCCATAAAGAGTTTAGGACACTATTACACCGGGTCCAGCTCCTCCATAGCAGAAGTCCCCAGAACGCCATTGTGGTGGCTGCACCCAGGGTTCAATGGGTTCCTCAGCAAGCACTCATGCATCTTGAAATGTGCTAGTCAGCAGCCTTTACACATAGATGTCTCACACTGAAAGTCCCACAGGTTTAGGGTAATCAAAGTCCATTTTCCTCCAGTGTGTCTCTTACAGCAGCAGTTGATGTTTGTTTCCCCTGCTCCCAATTCCTCCGTCTACGCCACATCTGCGCCCAAGATGAGGTGATCCATACCAGGACATCCGAGATGTCCTCATTCTGTAGGGAACTGGGGTTACGCTCTTCCATCATAAATCAGGCCCTCGCACGCGTCTCCTTGGTATCCCGCAGCTCTGCCCTTCCTCCCCCTCCCCCTAGTCGCAACAGAGACAGAGTCCTCCGGTCCTTACCTTTCACTCCATCAGCTGTCGCATACAAAACATAATCTTCCACAATCTCCACCACCTCCAACGGGATCCCACCACTAGCCACATTTTCCCTTCTCCACCCCTTTCTGCGTTCTGCAGAGATCATTCTCTCCGCAACTGCTTGGTTAACTCATCCCTTCCCACCCAATCCACGCCCTCCCCAGGTACCTTCCCCTGCAACCGCAGAAGATGCAACACCTGTCGCTATACCTCCTCCCTCGACTCTATCCAGGGACCTCGACAGTCCTTTCAGGTTCGGCAGAGGTTCACTTGCACCTCCTCCAACCTCATCTCCTGCATCCATTGTTCAAGATGTGGACTCTTAAACAGTGCCCTCCATCATGTTTGGGATAAAGACCCATCATTTATTTATTTCCCTCTGTACTCCACAATTTGAGATTTGCCATGGAAATAAATCACACGTGGTTAAAGTGCACATTGTCAGATTTTATTAAAGGGTATTTTTATATATTTTGGTTTCACCATGTAGAAATTACAGCTGTGTTTTTTCATAATCCGCTCATTTCATGATGGCACCATAATGTTTGGGACACATGGCTTCACAGGTGTTTGTGATTGCTCAGGGGTGTTTAAATGCCAGCACCTAGTCTTTCCTCCAGTCTTTCCATCATCTGTGGAAACTTTTATTGCTGTTTATCAACATGAGGACCAAAGTTGTGCCAATGAAAGTCAAAGAAGCCATTAAGGGACTGAGAAACAAGAATAAAACTGTTAGAGACATCAGCCAAACCTTCAGCTTATCAAAATGAACTGTTTGGAACATCATTAAGAAGAAAGAGAGCACTGGTAAGCTTACTAATCGCAAAGGGACTGGCAGGCCAAGGAAGACCTCCCCGGCTGATGACAGAAGAATTCTCTCCATAATAGAGAAAAATTCCCCAAATACCTGTCCGACAGATCAGAAACACTCTTCAGGAGTCATGTGTTGATTTGGCAATGACCACTGTCCGCCGAAGACTTAATGAATAGAAATACAAGATGCAAAATTCTGTTAACCCTTGTTGTCGCCTCCCCTTCCTACCTCTCCCTCAGCCTTTGGGCTCCTCCTCCTCCTCCTCCTCCTCCTCCTCCTCCTCCTCTTTCCTTCCTTCTCCCCGCCAACCCCAACCCCCATCAGTCTGAAGAAGGGTTTCGGCCCAAAACGTTGGCTATCTCCTTCGCTCCATAGATGCTGCTGCACCCACTGAGTTTCTCCAGCATTTTTGTGTACCTACAAGATGCAAACCACTGGTTAGCCGCAAAAATAAGATGGCCAGGTTACAGTTTGCGAAGAAGTACTTAAAAGAGTAACCACAGTTCTGGAAAAAAGGTCTTGTGGACAGATTGGATGAAGATGAACTTATATCAGAGTGATGGCAAGAGAAAAGTATGGAGGAGAGAAGGAAATGCCCAAGATCCCAAGCATACCACCTCATCTGTGAAACACTGTGGATGGGGGTGTTATGGCCAGGGCATGTATGGCTGCTGAAGGTACTGGCTCACTTATCGTCATTGATGATACAACTGCTGACCAAAGATCCTATAGCGAGCAAGATAGTCCCCTCCTGCTAAATCCAATGGGCTGACGTGTAGTACGCAACGGAGCGGAACGTCGGCCTTTTCTTCGGCCATTTCAGTAACCCGACCCAACTTTGTCTATCCCTCTCGCAATGTAATCAGCGTTGCGGGGGAACAGTTTGTGTGTGTGATATAGGGTTAGATCCATAATTCTGTTAAATCATAATTCTGTTAAATTTTGTTAAAGATTAATATGTTAACAAATTATGATTCTGTTAATTGTATTTTTAATTTTTTTTTAAAGCATTTCTTTTTAAATGACTCATGTGCTGTATTTGAGTTGATTTTTGTATTACACTTGCACTTTGTAATTCATCTAATCACACTGTTCACAACTGCGGTATTTGGAAAGAATAATAGCAATATGAAGATTCCAGTTGCTCTCCTCTTGGAATGTTCCTTAATGTTCCTTAATTATTTTTTGAGTCTATGGAATTGTTTTGCAACAATAAAATGGGTCTGGTTTTCCCAATAGCCAGAGAGTGGAATGAGATCTGTCTGTAATGGTGGAATTATCTAAATGAAGTATTTAACAAAATAAAAATGATTTTGAGCTAGATTAAAAAATTATGTATAACTTAAGGATGGTTTTATTCAGCGAGCATACAACTGATTAGATTGTGTAGGAAAGAACACCCATATATGAATGTGATATAGATGTATATAATCATATAACACACACATATATATTTCTCCAGATTTGTATATATAATGATAAACTTTATTTCTGATACAACGCCAGGCAAGGGACAACATTATATAAAAATACATTGCAAACCTCCCCGCAACTTTACCCTGGCGTCCCAGCCGTGCTGATCCGGGCCAGACTTCCCACATGCTGTGGAAGGAACATCTTTTTACTTTTTATTGTGAGGCAGTGAGGCAGAAAGAAAACGAGGAAAAGATTTTTACCAAAGATCTTTGATGTTTACAAGGATGTTTCCGTAAATGGCTTCTGTCTCCGCACTAGTATAGAAACATAGAAACATAGAAACATAGAAAATAGGTGCAGGAGTAGGCCATTCGGCCCTTCGAGCCTGCACCGCCATTCAATGTGATCATGGCTGATCATCCAACTCAGTATCCCGTACCTGCCTTCTCTCCATACCCCCTGATCCCTTTAGCCACAAGTGCCACATCTAACGCCCTCTTAAATATAGCCAATGAACTGGCCTCAACTACCTTCTGTGGCAGAGAATTCCAGAGACTCACCACTCTCTGTGTAAAGAATGTTTTCCTCATTTCGGTCCTAAAGGAATTCCCCCTTATCCTTAGACTGTGACCCCTTGTTCTGGACTCCCCCAACATCGGGAACAATCTTCCAGCATCTAGCTTGTCCAACCCCTTAAGAATTTTGTAGGTTTCTATAAGATCCCCCCTCAATCTTCTAAATTCCATCGAGTACAAACCGAGTCTATCCAATCTTTCCTCATATGAAAGTCCTGACATCCCAGGAATTAGTTTGGTGAATCTTCTCTGTACCCCCTCTATGGCAAGGATGTCTTTCCTCAGATTTGGAGACCAAAACTGTACGCAGTACTCCAGGTGTGGCCTCACCAAAACCCTGTACAACTGCAGTAGAACCTCCCTGCTCCTATACTCAATCCAACTTTTTATTGTATCTTTGCTCCGCTATGGGATCTTTGGTGCGGAGACGGATGCCGGTTACGGAAATGGGGCCGAAGATTACCCATGACTCTGCCCATGACCCTACTACGTCTTTTTCATTGAGTGGACTATCTTGCTTGCTATTGGATTTTTGCAGCTGATAGTAGCATAATGAATACAGAAGTGTATAGACACATCCTATTTGCTCAAGTTCAAACAAATGCCTCAAAACTCATTGACCAGCGGTTCATTCTACAGCAAGGCAATGATCCCAAACATACTGCTAAAGCAACAAAGGAGTTTTTCAAAGCTAAAAAATGGTTCATTCTTCAGTGGCCAAGTCAATCACCCGATCTTAACCCAATTGAGCATGCCTTTTATATGCTGAAGAGAAAACTGAAGGGGACCAGCCCCCAAAACAAGCACAAGCTAAAGATGGCTGCAATACAGGCCTAGTACAGCATCACCAGAGAAGATACCCAGCAACTGGTAATGTCCATGAATCACAGACTTCAAGCAGTCATTGCATACAAAGGATATGCAACAAAATACTAAACGTGTTTAAGGAAGAACTGCAGATGCTGGTAAAATGGAAGGTATATACAAAATGCTGGAGAAACTCAGGGGGTGAGGCAGCATCTATGGAGAGAAAGAATTAGAAGAAATCTATGGAGAGAAGAATTTGGGGTCGAGACCCTTCTTCATGACCACTTTCATGACTACTTTCATTTACATGACATTGCTGTGTCCCAAACATTATGGTGCCCTGAAATGGGGGACCATGTATAAACACTGCTGTAATTTCTACATGGTGAAACCAAAATGTATAAAAATGGCCTTTATTAAAATCTGACAATTTAACTACATGTGATTTTTCTATTACAAATCTCAAATTGTGGAGTACAGAGGCAAATAAATAAATTATGGGTCTTTGTTTCATACATGGAGGGTGCTGTACATCGGCGAGACTAAAGCAGACTGGGCGATCGTTTCATGGAACACCATCGCTCAGCTCGCCTGGATCAACCTGATTTCCCGGATGCTGGACACTTTAATTCTCCTTCCCATTCCTACAGACCTTTCTGTCCTTAGTCTCCTCCATTGTTAGAGTGAGGTTGAATGCAAATTGGAGGAACAGCATCTCATATTTCTCTTGGATAGCTTACAGCCCAGTGGTATGAATATTGATTTATCTAACTTCAGGCAGCCCCGGCTTTCCCTCTCTATCTCTCCCCTCACCCGTCGCACGAGCTACTTATTTTCACCCCACAAACATCTTGTTTCATGGCATTGTTACATGTTTGCATATCTTTTATTTATTATTCTTTATTTCCCCACATCACCGTTTATATCTCTCGTTTCCCTTATCCCTAACCTGTCTGAAGAAGGGTCTCAACCCAAAATGTCACCCATTTCTTCTCTCCAAAGATGCTGCCTGACCCGCTGAGTTACTCCAGCTTTTTGTGTCTATCTTCTGTTTAAACCACCATCTGCAGTTCCTTCCTACCCACACTGACCTTTCTGTCCTAGGCCTCCTCCATTGTCAGAGTGAGGCTAAGTGCAAATTGGAGAAACAGCATCTCATATTTTGCTTGGGCAGCTTACAACTCAGGGGTATGAATATTTATTTCTCTAACTTCAAGTAACCCTTGCTTTTCTTTCTCCATCCGTCCCCCACCCAAGTCACACCAGCTTCCATTCTCACCTAGCTACGGCTAACAATGGCCTGTTTCCTTTTATCATTGTTTACACTTTTGCATATCTTTCATTCATTTGTTCTATATATCTCTACATCATCGTCTATATCTCCCGTTTCCCTTTCCCATGACTTTCAGTCTGAAGATGGATTTAGATCCAAAACGTCACCCATTGCTTCTCTCCAGAGATGCTGCCTGTCCCACTGAGTTACACAGCATTTTGTGTCTTTATCTTCGGTTTCAACCAGCATCTTCAGTTCCTTCCTACACATCACCTACCCATGTTCTTCAGGGATGCTGCCTGACCTGCTGAGTTTCTCCAGCACTTTACATCCTTTTATGTATTGAAGAGCATCAGCAGTTCCTTGTTTCTGCATCGTTGTGTATATTTATGAATTCTGTGAATTCCTCCTCTACATACACCCTCATTGACTGAAGCAGGAGCAGATTCTGTATGCTTTACTAGATTTGATGTAATTCCCTCTGATCCCGTCTTGATTTCTGAATACATTTGAAGATAAAGAGCTATATGATGTTATCCTTGAATGCATTGAGGAGTCAAAGAGGGACTTCACGATTCTCCATCCTCCATCATTAATCCCTCTTGTTCCTCAATGATTCCTGAGGTCAGTACCTTACCATTAACTTCCAGGTATCCCTGCTAGCCAAAGCTTAACCCACACATCAAAATATGTCAAGAGTGTTATATTGTCATTGTCTTGAAACAGAACAATAAAATCCTTAATCTTACTAGCAGCAGCACAACAGATATTTAAATGCCATTCAAACAATGCTTGCTTTCATTCAATTTTTGTGAATAAAATAATGTTTTTATTAATAAGCAGCTAGCTCGAATTAACAAAGCAATGAGCTGTTTAGTCTCCTTAATGCATAATTATTCAAAATGATGTAAAACAATAGATTCTTAATTTAATGTAACAGGTTTGATGTCATACACCATACACAGACTACTTAAGCTATTCAAATAAGTAAATTGAACAAAACGTACCGAATTCCACCAGCAGCCTGTTGTTTTCAAGATTCCAGCAGACTCTGCGTCTTCAAGCCAGTAAGTTAGTCAGTACAGGAGTTCATTTTATAACTTTGGAATAATCGAAAGTTGTAAGAAATGTCGTTACCAATCATAGTTACTTTTTATACTATGCTTTAATTACTTTTTATACTATGGATTTGTAATACATGAAAATAATTTGAGTCGTATCAATCTAAATTAGCATATTCATAACGTTGTTTTTATGTTCTGAGCTTTTAAAATATATTCTTTGAAGAAAATAAAAAAGGAGACCTTTGACTTTAATAATTGCCATAATCTAGTAGGGAGCCATCTAGTGTTAATAATGTGCATGTACCGTAACCTTAAATTAAACATCCAATTAAATGGGCCATTAGAGGCAAATAATAGATATTCTTTCAGGCAAAATTCAGGTGAAATACTCATGCCTTGTCCCGAGCGTCCGGAGAGTTTAGGACCCAGCGGAAATGCGTGATTTGTTTTCAGCCTGTTCTTGAGGTGAGAATATATCGAGATAACGGCTGTTTTGATTGGTTGTTTATAAGAGAAGATCGTGGTTTAAATCCGTGTTGTACGGGTTAAAGATCCGCAGGTAAGACGTCGCAGGTTTCAATCATTTGTGCGGATTGAACAAATGGTAAAATATTTTCTTTGTTCTCTTCACTTAAGTGTTTTAGGTTGATTTTTTTCTCTGGATATTTTTCCCTCTTTGTGTGTTAATTTAAACATTTATCGTTGCAGCTCGATAGTGTTTTCTGTGGATTTTTCTTTTGGTGAAAAGTTAATGTGTCGACGTAAAATCTTAATTGGACGATACTTAGTTTAAACTTTAAATACCACGGGCGTTTTCGATTCATGGGTTTACATCGGAACCTTTCCCCCTTGTAAGGGCGTACACAAACTTTCCAACTTGGGTATGTAATGCGTGCATAATTCATGGAACTTGGACATAAATGTTGATTCGAGTGTGTGGGGGCGAGTAAGTGAATGTAATTATCCAGCAAAAGTTGATGCACCTTTTTATCCGTTATCTTGTTTTGTAATCTCTTCCCCACCTTCCCATTCTTTGAAAAATAAAATGGAGGAGGAAAGTTTTGAACTCCACTAATAATCACAGCATGAGTGAGTTGATGTACAAGTTGAATTGCATGAACACCCCGACATTGCTACATTTGGCAGCAGGTAACCCCGTGAGCGGCCCGCGCGCCGGCTGGTCCGTGATTCTACTGCATTCTGACGTCACAATGGGGGTTTGCGCCAGGCGCCGGTGGTTGGGGGAATGGGGCGCGAGCCGATGTCACGTGCGCCCGTGGAAGGCCACGTGAAGTTAGAAAAGGCGCCAAGTGGGCGTGGGGGAAGGTGGCGGGGTTCAGCTGGTAAGTAAATGCTCACGTTAACGAAGGGGTGATGGTAGAGGACGAGGACTAAGAGTATGACGACGAGGACTAGGAGAAGGAGGAGGGCTATGGCACCAACAGCAAACTCGAAGACCACCAGTGTACTGGCGTGAGACGAGCGCGGGCAGCAGTCTGGACACCGGTGCACTTGTGCTACTTCAAGTAGTACTTGTCCTTGAACTTGGTTCCATGTCATCCTCGAAGTGGTAAAGTGAGGGACTGCCTCAAAAATGTAGATGCACTCTCTAAAGGCCGTGAATGATTCGCTTATGGTGGAAATTAGTTTGAGGGATAAAATGGGCGTGGTTGTAATATGTCTTCGAAGTTGCCTGAAATGAGAACATTTTTGATGCTTTAAATGGAGAACAAATCTTACTCTAAAATGTTTATGTTCCAGTGGGTGAATGGAGGATCTGCGTGTTTTGTATTTATTTGATGTATGCGGGCATTGCTAGCATTAAAATCCCATCCTCGGGACAGTAAAATTGATGGTACAGGGAAGAAAGTTATCTAAGATTACAATAGATTTTCTAGTCAACTGGGCCAATGGGAAATGTTAGATGGTTTAATCGGACAAATACGACATATTTTGATAAGACAAACTTGATAAGACAGACATGACTTGCAAGTACATGGCAGGGTAATGGGGAGTGCTGTGGAACAGAGATACCCAAGGTGCTGGGATGGAGTTCCTTGCACGTTTGGTGAAGGAAGTGTTTGACACCCTTGCGTTCAATAGTCGGGTATTGACTACAGTAGTTGGGGTGTCCTATTAAAGCTGCATGGTTCTGGTTCCCTGCCATAAGAAGGGTGTTATTAAACTGGAAAGGGTGCAAAAACAATTTACAAAATTGTTATGAGGTCTGGGAAGTTTGTGTTATAAGGAGAGGATCTAATAGTCCCAGGGTGATCAGGTTAGATCATGTCCTTGCAATTCGGGAGGCTGAGGGGAGACCATATCCAGGGTCTTCCACACACTGAAAGGTGACATTACCAGCTTTTTTTTATCAGGGTTGGTGAGTTGTGTAGTGTCTTTAGAATGCATATTCACTTGTAGTTTGTGGAGGATGTCTTAAGTGTAACACTCATTGAGGTAAGTGGAGAGTTATGATTTCACTTCTGACCATACACCAGCTTATTCCTTTTTATTAATAAAATGCTTGCGAGAGGCACTGATTAGTCTAGTCTCTCATTTTGTGGACACCTTATTTTTGCTGATTGGGTTGTTTCTTATGGTCATGCCTGACACTTGTAGAGGATAAATGTTACCAACTTATCAAGTGTGAATGTTGGTCATATCTTGCTTTTTGCAGTCACACTTTTAATGCGGGGTTGTGGGCGAAACTCATTATTGTAAATATCTGCACTTACATGGAGGGAAATTCATAGATGAGGCAGCTGAACAAATCCTTTAATATCATGGCAAAGAGCAAAAAATTACGGAAACCAATTTGCTCTGCTTTCCATTGACTTGTTTTATTTAAGCTTCTTGATCTGTCTTCAGTTATTACCTTGATAGTGTTGGAATCATGGTGGTGGTGTGGTGGCTGGGATACTGAGAACCGGGGATCATGATTTCAGTGTGGGTTAGGCTGTTCACGTTTGAGATGAGAAGAAATTTTTGAATTGTGGAAGAATTGTGTGAATTTTAAGATGTGTTTGTCTATTAAAAACAGTCATTTAAGGATCTTTTGATTTTGTAATTGCATGGAAAGTGATGTGGATAAGGTGCAACTTCCTCTATGCATTGACTCTGGATGGTCAGTATCTCTGTAATGGAAGAGACTAGAGTAAATCTCTGTAGTCCTTAAATTGTTAGATAAGGAGATGGGTGCAATTATTCAAGAGATTGGAAGTCTCGGGAAGAATGGGGTAGGATAAAAGATGGCAAATGCTACATCTGGGACCAAAAAACAAAAGTGCTGGAATTTTTGTTGCTTGAACTGTGCGCAAAGCAGCATGTGTTGAATTGAATGATGGTCAACATTTTGGTTTAAGAAACCATATGATGAATAACGAAGGTAACCAGTGTGTAGAAATGGGAGGGGAGTGGCGAGGCAAAGGGTTGGGAAGGGGGAGAATAAATCAATGGATCCAGGTGGGGAAGGGTGAGTCTTGAGACAGACTGGTGAGGGATACATGGAACTGTATAAGGATTGTGGGCAGATTGAACCAGGCGGGGGAGGGAATAGGAAGATCAATCAGCGGGGAAGAAATCAAGGTCTCGGTGATGGGCTGATGGAAGCTGGTTGGCGAGGGTAGTTTGGGTAATGGAATAGGAGGAGGGGTCAGAATGGAAAGCTTCCAAGGAGAGAGAAACCAGGTGGCATGGAGAAGGGAAGCCATGTGGGATGTGGCTTACCTGAAATTAGTTAATGTTTAAGAAAGAACTGCAGATGCCTGAAAAATCAAAGGTAGACAAAAATGCTGGAGAAACTCAGCGGGTGAGGCAGCATTTATGGAGAGAAGGAATAGGTGACGTTTCGGGTCGAGCCCCTTCAGACTGATGGGGGGGGGGACGGAGAGGTGGAGACAATAGGCTTGTGGGAGAGCTGGGGAGGGGAAAGAGGGAGAAAGCAAGGACTACCTGAAATTGGAGAAGTCAACGTTCATACTGCTCAGGTGTAAACTAGCCAAGTAAATGACTATATGGCTCCTATCCTACTCCACTGATGCTGCCTGACCATTTGAGTTCCTCCAGCAGTTTGTTTTGCCCAAGATTCCAACATTTGCAGTTTCTTGTGTCTTCAATTAGATAATCCCTTGGTTCAGTTCTTGACAAATGTACTAAACCCAGGAATCACTGCCGCTGTTATGTGCATTTCTCTCAATCAGAAACTGTTGTCTATTCTTGATGTTTCCACAATGTGTTCAAAAGCGATTTATCCGTTGAGACCATAATTGGTATGATATTTACTTTGCCAATATTTGGCCTGATGCTCTTGAGCCATTTTGATCTGGAGTCAATGTCGATGATTTATTGAGCCTCTGCTGGGTTGACAGTAGAGATTTGATCTAATATTGGGAAATATTAAGTGGGTTAAAGGACGTGTTTCTGTATAGAAAAAGTAGCAGGGGTAGGCCACCTGGTCTCAAGCCGGCGGTACAATTCAACAGTGGTGGTTCTACCCCAGGCCTTGATGTCTCAATCCATGACTTTGGACAAACTCCACGCAGGAGTTCGCTTGATTTTAGCTCTAATCCTGTAACTATAATAGATCCCTTAAATGTTCATTGATTCAACCATTTCTATGTTATGTGTACATAGATACAATGGAAAGCTTGTACTGCATACTATTCATCAAATCGCATCGTGCACAAATACAATTGATCCTCTTCTGGAACAATGCATGGTTGCCACATTCTAGCTCCATCTTGTAATTTTTTAAGATTTATTCCTTGTCATTCGAACCTCAGAGGCTCAAAGGAAACACCGTTTCCACAGTCAAACAAACAAAACAATTCCAACACGACACACAAACAATTCAATTCACAGAAAACATCCATTACAGTGAATCTCCTCCTCACTGTGATGGAAGGCAAAGTCTTTTCTCTCCCCTGCACCATTTCTCTCCCGATGTTGAAGTCCCAGGCGGGCGATGTTAAGTCCCACGGCCATTGAGGCCACGCTGGGCGATGTACGGCCCCGCTCCAGCCCCACAAGTCACAAGTTGGAGCCCCCGGCGGGTGCTGGAATGTCCACGGCCATTAAAGCCGCGCCAGGCGATGTACGGCCCCACTCCGGGTCGTTCCAACCCCGCGACACGGGCGGGAGAAGTTGCTTTGCGGGAGCTCCGGAAAGCGGTCTCTCACCCGGACCCGCGAGCTCCCGATATCCCGACAGTCCACCGGCCTGCAGCTGGAGCTCCGGTGTTGGGCCACAGCAGCAAGCCACCACAGCTCCCCACGCTCCGAGACCGGACAAGCCCCACGATGGTAAATTCGCAGCTCCACCGGCTCCGTGACTGGAGCCCCCGGTCGGTGGCCGCTCCACGGTACTAGACGCCAACGGAGACCCGACAGGGAAAAAGTCGGTCTCCCATGCAAGGAAGAGATTTTAAAAGTTTCCTCCTCTTTCTGGTCTCCCCCCCCCCCCCCCCCCCCCCACACATATACACAGTTAGAAGCAATACAAAAAAAAACACTAACAACTCCATTTAACTAGAAAAAAAAAAGAACATACCTGTAGGGACCGCTGCAACATGAGTCGCGCCGCCGCACTCTACCTGATCTAGGTCGAAGGCATACCATTCTTGTATATTCTGCAAAGCCCCTGTGTTCTAGAAGCACTGGATCAATGAAATTAGGGTCGACCTGGTCGAGCCCCATGATATCTGCTTGTTCCACTTCCGCTCCTTGCTGCTGTTGCAGGCTGTGTGCAAATTGACTAATTCACTTGGCTTCTGTGCAGCCTCCTGCAGCCAGTACCACAACTCAAGATCACCACAAACGTGCTGTCTCCACCGGTCATCCCAATTGCTTTTGACTTGGAGAACTTTAGTGTGAGGGTTTAGATTTATTGCAGGCAATTACAGATAGAAACATGTGACTTTTCTGTATGCTTTTTGAAGTTATCTTGAATCTGTACAAAAAAGTCTTCTGAATCTTTTAGTGATTGAGTTATAATCAGCTGCAAGGTACAATGAAGAGAATAGTAAATCAGATTGTTGGGGTGAAATGACAGAAGTATGATGAAGGATCAGAGTGTTTTATGATTATTGGCAACATTATTTTCATGGTAAAGGGACATCCATTCAAAATTTGGATGTATTATGAAGTTAAACCTTCAGTTATGCACAAAAACATTGCTGTATTTAATATGATACCCAAGGTCATTTGATGGCTCGGGAGGTATATGTCTTCCAGCCAGGCCTGGCCAGATGAAACAAGGAGGACATCAGATATTGACGTTGAAGTGGTGTGGTGGATTTATCTTCACATGGTAGCGAAGGCAGAACAGGAGCTCCGAGACAGACAGAGCCGGGGCCCCGACTCAAATGCAGGCTGCACAACGCCTGGAAGTGGGCATACCGTTGACCCGGCGGGGTTCGGGCTCACAGACTTGCCGTTTGGGGCAGTCTATATTCCCGCATGTGCAGGTGGGGAGCACTACCTCCAACATGGCACACTCCAGCAGGAGTCTGGTCATTATGGGTCTCTGAGCAGACCCATGGCAGTACCATTTCCAGGGCTGCCAAATGCTCACCCTCTTCGCAGGGGAGCATAAGGAGTCGGGCCTAGGCTGACTCTGAAGGAGGGAATCGTATTATGCAACGTCTGGCTGGGGGGAAAAAAGTCTTGTAGCCCCGTTGGAGTACGCAAAACTACACAAAAGTCGTGTAGCCCCGTTGGAGCTGCTGGCACCGACTCTCCACCGCTTCAGTTCGCTAGATTGTGGACCGGTGGCAAAACTAAATACAAGTCGAGAAGCCCCGTAGGAGCGGCAGGCACCACCTCGGACTGGCGGCAAGCCTGTGCGGGTGTCGTGTAGCCCCGATGGAACGGCTGGCACCGACCCCACACCGCTGCAGTCGACAGATAGGCGGCAGATCTACCAGGAAGCCGTGTAGCCCAGTAGGAGCGGCATGCACGGACTCTCCACCGCTTCAATCCGGAAGACCGCGGACACACGGCAGATCCGCGCGGGAGTCGTGTAGCCCCGGAGGAGCGGCTGGCACTGACTATCTACCGTATCAGTCCCATAGACATCACCTCGACGAGGTGTGGACTGGCAGTAAGAGCCCCATAGATTCATCAGAATCTGGGGAAGATGGCTTGCCGTTTGCAGATAGCGACGGCGGTCGCATTGCTCGTATGGAGCGGATGATGGAGCAGCTGCTCCAGAGGGACCTACTCCACCAGGAGCATGCATCCCAAGGATCACGCAGGTCCACGACCGGCCCATTACCAGGACCGTCCAACATCTCTCCCTCCTCAGTAGGGAGCACAAGAAGCCGGGGATTAGCTGACTTCGAAGAGGGGTTGGCTGAAGACCCACAGTTGCAAGGGCAACCTCTTCAGCGAAGGCTAGCGGCAAGCATAAACTACCTGACAACACACCAATTACAGGAACAGGTAATTTCGGAGGCCACAAGCAAATATATGGCCTCGGAAAATTGCGTGTCGCTGAGCGTCCATACCGTGAACACACCCATATAGGGAAACATCAGCCCTGGGATAAGGGCACAGGTAAAAATTCAAAAAATCCTGAAACTACTGACTTCAGGCATTACTGCGTTTTCCAGGTCAGTTGACGGTATGGAAATGACAGAAGAGCAGCAGGATGCATCAGCCCTGCTCTGGGATACGCAATACGAGTTAAATTGCTTTGGAAAAGCTCTATCCGTCCTACACTCAACCCCAAAATTGCGGGTTTGTGTAAGGCCACCACCAAGACAGTTGTTTGGTGATGACCTGCCCAAACAGGTGAAAGACCTAGACGAGGAAGCTAAAGCGGTAGGTTTCATAAAACCACCTTCCTCTGGCAGACCTCCAGCGAATCATCGGCAGCATCCATATGCAACATTTAACGGGCCCGGGTTCAACCTG
Organism: Raja brachyura; assembly: GCA_963514005.1. The sequence continues at coordinate 63,095,453 of OY740781.1, forward strand.
ATAGTGATGAGAGCAAACCCAAAGGTCGAGCCTTATCAGAGGCCTGTTTAGGCCAAGGCCCATAGCGACCAGCCTGCAATATGCGTCAACCCTATACCCCAGCACCACAGCAACCCAAGAACAAAGGACAGAAGCATGTCCGTCTACAGATAGACAATACCACAGTGGTGGCATATTAAACCATATGGGTGGTATCAAGTCGATATATTGGGATGATTGGGGTGCATTAAAATATTTGGATATCAGCTACATACCTTCCAGGTAAGCTTAATAGAGTGGTGGACACCTGGTCACGAGTATTCAATGACAACACCAAGTGGATGTTGAACCCCCAAATATTTGCTAATATTATAGCGAAGTATGGGACACCAGATATCGGCCTCTTTGCGTCCAGGTTGAACCGTCAGATACCATCATATGTCTCGTGGGAACCAGATCCTGGGGCAGTAGCGATGGATGCGTTCTTGCTACATTGGGGGAAATTGTTCTTCTATGCATTTTCCCCCTTTCTGCCTCATCAGTCAGGTATTGCGTAAAATCCAGCTAGATTCTGCATCAGGGATTCTGATAATACCCGACTGCCCCACACAGCCATGGTTCCCAGTGGCCCTCGACATGGTGAAGAAACCATGGGTGCAGGTTCCTAAATGCCCGAACCTACTGATACATCCCATATCAGGGGAGAGTCATCCATGCTGTGGTCATCTGAACCCGTTGGCTTGCAGGTTCTGAAGAGACCTTTGCTGGAATTCGGGCTGTTGAACAGGACCATGGATATCGTCACGGCATTGTGCAGAGATTCCACGAGGTAGCAGTACCTTACCCATGTAAGGAAATGGGAGGCCTTCTGTTCCAGGACTAATATCACCTCCGACTCTGCCACCATCACAGATGTGCTGGAATTCCTCGCGGGCCTTCACTATGATGGGGGCCTCAGCAATAGTGCCAGAAGCGCATTGTCATCCTACCTCACTATCGGAGTAGGATCCCATCAGTTGGTGTCGAAACTCATGAGGGGTATTTTTGAGGGGTACAAAATGGTGATGCTAATGGCATTTATACAGCTCAGCGGGTCCAGACACTCCACAAACTAAACTGGACAGGATGGTCTCGACCCCTACCAAGGTAACCTTTTTCATTCATGAATTACTTAAACACCATAGACCTGGTACAACCGGTCTTAAATTGGAATTCCATGCATACCCCATTGGTGTATGCCTCTGTATAGCCACCTATCTCCGACATTATGTTAATGTCACCCAAAATATAAGGAGAATGGAAACTGGTCTATTCATCAGTTTTTAAAGCCCACATCACAGGGTAACTGTGCAGAAAATTTCCAGGTGGCTCGGGGTGGTGTTGGATGCAGCAGGGGTAGACACTGATATTCACCAGGGCTGCGTCCACATCAGCAGCGAGGACCATGGAGGTATCCATGGACCATGTCCTCGCAACAGCGGGCTTGGCCAATGGAGACATGTCTCAACGGTTTTATAATAAACCTGTGGCACTCCTGCGACGTTTGCAGATACGTTCTGTTCCCTGAATGGTTCCCGAACTCGGGGGTGTTGTTTGTATTAATGAATACATTATTGGTTTTCAGCTCTGTTACAAGTCTGAAATGCGTTAACACACTTCCTCCATCAGTTATTACGGCAGTGTGTGAGCATGGACGTGGTCCAGGGCATGAAATCACAGAGCTTTGAAATCTTCACGAAGTCACTCGCATGTCTCCGAAGTAAAATAGTAAGATTAAATGAGAACTTACCAGTTTGAAGTTTGATCCTTATTTTATGAGGAGTTACGATGAGGGATTTCGTGCCCTCCGCTCCCAACCCTCTATCATAAGGTCAACTGGTATATGGTTTCTCTTAATCTTACTCTCCAGTCAGTTCTTCTATCTGTGATTTCACACCGCTGCTTTGAAGAATGTCGCGCATGCGTGCTGGCGGGGTCTTCACGAAATCCCTCATCGTAACTCCTCATAAAATAAGGATCAAACTTCAAAAGGGTAAGTTCTCATTTAATCTTACTATTCTATCAAATCTGTGTTCTTTATTTTTATTGTATGGTGATTACATTTCACTGTGCCAACTGGCACATGTGACAAGTGTATCTTGTTTTGGCATCATGCTCTGCATGGATGTTGAAGGGTCGAAGGGATTTTTCATATTGCACTGTTCTTTGGGAGGCATTCCAGATTCTGCTTCATATTTACTTGGTAAGGGAGCTGTAGTGTGGATCTCCATCCTGGACCCCAAAAAATAATGTTGGAGGTGAGGAAGGTACCTTTGCCACATTTAGAATGATTACAGTAGGGTATTTGCCAACTATCTGCTCAAAGCCAATTGGGGAGGGTAAAAAGACGTTTATTGCCTGCTTGAAGGAGAGCAAGTCAATCAATCAACCATTTTTATTCGTTACTTGCACATAAAGTGCAAGTGAAATGAATTTGCCAGCAGCAGTACAATGAAAAAAGAACACACAAACACAATAAATTTAACACAAACATTCATCACTGTGGTGGAAGGCACAAAATGTGGCCAGTCCTCCATTTCCCTCCGTGGACAGGACCTCAACCCTCCGCAGCTGCCACTGCGGGTGTCCAGATGTGTAGACAAGGTAAAGTCCAGGTAGGTCCTGAATCTGTGCCTCCCCACCGGAGACCGCGGCTGTGTAGGCCGGCGGTCGAAGACCTAAAGTCTTTGTTACAGTTTTAAGATTAAATGTCTTCGATTGCAAGTGTACAATTGGGAAATTTAGTTATTTTACAGTATTGAATTTCTGAGATTCTCATTAAAATATGTTTATTTTAAAGGTTTATTTTGGAGTGCAATCATTGGGCAAGTGAAATTTCTCAGTATGACAGAAGATTGGGATGCAGAACTGGGAAGGGAGCCTATTACGATTATCCCATCCTTCAGTGACGCGGTAAGCATCTTGTTGCTTTAAAATATCTACTGATAGTCCATGTACAATTCTCAGATATTGACGGATGCATTTTGTTTTCAAATTAGACAAGCCTAATGAATGATGATGTTATCAATGGGAATCAATCTTCTGATTTGAAAGGTAATAATCTATAGTTAATCAGTTTAATTTGTGTTTGTCTTTTTTTTGCACATTAGTCTTTTGTAAAGAAATTGCTGGTAAAAATATACACTAACACTGACATATTTTGTGTTTGTCTTAATGTTGAAGAGAAATTGCAGCCTATCTCTTTTAACATTCAATTTGTATTGCAATCAATATCCTGGCGATTACAGTTGAACAGAAAGTTAACTGATCTTCTACTGCTACAATAATATGTCAGAGATTGGACCGCATGTGAATCAACTGATGCCCCAGGGCATTTTGACCAGAAACGAGGCACGCCATGACTGATGGAATGCTAGCCTCACCTGGATGAGTACAACTTGAGTTCATCCACGACAAAGCAACTTTCTTGAATGGCCTGCATCAGTCACTCTTTAAAAAATCATTACCATCATCGCACAGGGACTACAGTGTACACTGTTGTTACTCGCCCAGGCTATCTCCTAAACCTGAGATTTCTACCACCAAGGACAGCAGTCATTTGCCTTGTGTTTAAATCCAGAAAATAAGTGGGGCTGGAGGAGGGACTCTGCTGATGCAATCAAGTCAAGCATTCATTCCTGTGAATTTCTGATACTCTCGGAGATCTCTTCCAGTTTTCTTGCATAATTTGCAGTAACATTTAAATAATATGTATGTAGGGAAGAGAAGGATGCAGTCCATGTGTAGGCAAATAGGACTAGTTTACATTGGCATCATGGTGGGTGTTGGAAACATAGGCTGAAGACTCTTGTTCTGTGTACTCTATTCAGCACATATCTATCTGTGGCTCTGTCTTATCCCTTTCATTGCTGATGTCTTTTTTAATTCTGTGCTTCCTATTTACAATGTTTTCCTACAAAATAGTGGATTTAGTTCATCCAATGCGGTCTCTTTTATTCAAGTCCCACTTGGCTGTTATCTCTCTCTTTGCCCTTTTGCATCAGTTCTGCCAGTACTGAAGTTTAAGATTTTCATAGACAGGACACCCAAAGTGGGATGTCTATTTCTTATTGCCTAATGTCATTAAAATTTGGATAACTGAGTGCTTTTAAGATGTGCTAGAATATCTTATTTTGAAATTCTGCACATTCAGAAGTCAAAAAATAATTTTGCTGTTTAAAAATAGCAAATTGAGTAAATGATGAGTCTGTCAAACATTGAGAATATTAGGATTTTATTCAGATGGACTTTCTTTTGCTACTTTTAGAACGCTATGAATGGCAACCCAAGTGTAATGGTCATCCAGGTTGGCAACCCAGAGTGATTGACAATCAAGGTATGGATCAGGCATTTATTTTTTGCAATGTTATTGGGTTTTTAAGTTTGGGTTGCTTGTTTTTAATATTCATCTTCCATGTACTTGCTCCCTTTCATATTATCTTTGTCGTTTTTTTATTTTTAAACTTTCATTGGGAAGTAAGAATCGCTTGAACTGTTGATTAGTTAATAATGTGAAAATATCTTGCTCTTCCCTGACAGTTGTAGCATTAACTTGTGCAAGATGTGTTCTAAGATGGAGATGCCTGGTGCCTCAAACAAGAAAATGTTGAGGTGGACTTTTTATGCTTGAGCAAGGCATTGGAACCTTGAAAAATAATCAGAGGTTTTGTCAAGAAAGCCATTACCAAAGCCAATTGACCTACCAACCTGTATGACTTTGGAATTTTCTTTATTTGTAACTGACATGCTTGTTGATCACTGGCATTGTAAACAGCATGTGTGAAAGAGTTGCCTTTAAATATGTTGACCAAGTGGTGGAATAGCTGAAGCGGGCAGCTGGATCTTAGTATTGCAATTTGAAATGCAGGCAAAATTCTAATTTAAAGCATGGAGTACTTTCTCAGTGTCAAAAACCCAAAAGTGGAAGACACAAATCATTTTGAAGGCTGTGTCTGTTTGACTGCTGCCTTTTCCTCTCTGTGCTCTATCTGTACTTGGATTTGAGCTATTAATGGAGCGTTATATATGACATAAGTTGTGTATTTATGCAGTGCCTCTTAAATGGTTTCTACTTCGCTATTTTATAATTGTAAGGCAACATTTGACTTGTTCCAATTTAAGTCTGAACAAGTTTCCCTCATTCATAATAACCTAGTGGAGGTTAAATAATTGAGATCCCTTAAGGATGTGGGTTTATAAAATTCCTAGTATCATTAAACGGTTTCAAAAACTAAGAACATTGCAGGAGTCAGTACATGTAGTATTTGACTTTCTTATGAGCTAGACGTGTCCACCTACTTATCTGCTCCTCTCTTCCAGCTTTCTTTTCTCCTCTGCACAATCAGTCTGAATAACGGTCCTGACCTGAAACAACACCTATTCATGTTCTCCAGAGATGCTGCCTGACCCACTGAGTTACTCCAGCACTGCCCTGTTTAGAATAGGCAACAGACACTCAACAGGCCAATTCAGTGAGAAACAGTCAAGTTTCAGATTGAGGATATCTCATCAAATTTGGAATTTGTTGAAAGATTTCAGTATTTTCTCTCCTACAAATAAAAGGAAAATGTTGAGGGGAGGGGGGATTTGAGTTTTGTATTTCCTTTTTATATATTGTGGGTTCATTGGGCTCTAAAATTACACATGTGGGTTCATTGGGCTGTAAAATTGCCCATAATGTGTGTGAAGTGGATGAGAAAGTGGGATTACATAGAACTGGAATAGGTGACTCGTGGTTGGTTTGGGTTTTATGAGAGCAAGGGCCTGTTCACTGTGGTGCATCACTAAATTACACTACAGCATGATTGTATTACGCATTATTGCTTTGCTTTTATTTTTGTAAAAACTCATATCTCTTCTATTTTCCAAGGACTGCTTAAAATACCTTCAGTATGTGTCAGTTCTGGTTTTTGCCCTTCATTAGATTAGGAATAGATTGGGAGGATGTATTGTGTCTCTTGCTCTGAGTAACAGAATTGAGGACCAGAAGACATAGGTTTAAGGTGAAGGGAAAAGATTTAATAGTAATCTGAGGGGTAACCTTTTCACACAAAGGATGGTTGGTGTATGGAACAAACTGCCAGAGAAGGTAGTTGAGGCAGGGACTTAAGAACTTAAGAAACAGTTAGACAGGTTCATGGATAGGACAGGTTTGGAGGATATTGTCCAAACGCGGGGCAGGTGGGACTAGCGTAGCTGGGACATGTTGGCCAGAGTGGGCAAGTTGGGCTGAAGGGCCCGTTTCCACACTATCACTCTTAAGAAGGTTGCAATTGGGCAGCAAGTTGATTCACTTGACATGGACATCCGGAAGCTGTTAAAACGGTGTGCATTGAAATTAAATTAGATTTCCCACTGCTTCCAAAACACTGATTTGGAGATATACCAGTGGTCCCCAGAGATTGATTAGGAATGGTGTGATGCAAAGTGCAGTTACCTCTTTATTTCGGCCAGAGATGCTATTGCATGTCATACAAATGGACATTGCCAGAACTAACATTCATGATTCAATATTCTTCTTGGAGTCCGTTGCAATCTCAGATGTGGTTCTGCCAGTATCTAGCGCAGGTCACAGCTGGTCGGATCGGTTTGGCCAGGTCCTGGGGGCTGCACTGGGGCATCACACTCCAGTAGTTGGGACATTGTCTGTACTGCTCCACAGCTGCATGTGTCTTCTGCCTGGTAGTTCCATGCTTTCATGTGCTTTGCACCTCCCCTGCTCCACTTGTAATCTGTTGAGGGTCTTCCAGGTTGGCATGGGAGGTCGTGCCCGCTGGCGAGGCATTCAGTCGGAGTGATTCCTCTCTCCATCCAGTCATGGGCTTGTGTGTTGAGCTGGTTCCATTGTTTCCAGATGTTGGTCCTTGCTGTTTCTTTGGTTGTCCAGAGAGGTGGGACTGTCTGCAAGAAACTGGCTCTGGATTTCAGTCGGGTGGAGGTGCTGTGTGTCCGTGCAGCGGGTGCCTGGTATCGATCTCCTGTGCTCTCCGCTCGTCTTGGGCGACGATGGATCGTCTGATATTGGGGGGGGGGGGGGGCAATACCAGCTAGGGCATAGAGGCACGGGACTGGCGTTGTCTATGCATCCCGTGATAATGCGGCAGGTGTCGTTGAGGGCTGTGTCAACCAGTTTGGTGTGGTGGGAGCGGCTCCAGCTTGAGCACGCGTATTCAGCTGTGGAGAAGGCACAGGGCTAGGGCAGTTGCACGGATGGTTGGTGGATCAGCGCCCCACTTTGAGTTTACCAGTTTACGCAGGATGTTGTTGCAAGTGTTGACCTTGGCTTTGGTGTTCTGAAGGTGGGTTTTGAAAGAGTGTCCTGTGGAGTGTGACTCCGACGTGCACGGGGTGGAAGTGGTTGGAGAGTTTGTGGCCATCCCATGAGACGCTCAGTAGTTTTCCTGCATCTCAATTTTTAAGATGGAAGCTGCATAGTTGGGTTTTTGATGGGTTGGATTTCAGGTGGTTGTTATTGTAGAAGGTTGTCATCTCTTGGAGGGCGCTTTCCAGGACAGACTCTATCTTCTGGAAGTTCTCCTGTTGGGTGGTGATGCAGAGGTCATCAGCATAGATGAAGCGGCGGCATTGTGGGGGAAGTGGTTGGTCGTTGGTGTAGATGTTGAAGAGGAGGGGGGCCAGTACGCTGCCTTGTGGTAGGCCATTCTTTTGGGCTTTCCATTTGCTTTTCTTGTCGTTTAGTTGAACGAAGAAGCGCCTGTTGTTGAGAAGGCTTTTGATGACTTGGCACAGGTCGAGGTCACCAGTCATGTCAAAAAGTTTCCTGATCATGGTGCGGTGCTGGACATTGTCGTAGGCAGCGGTGAGGTTTGAGCGGTGAGGCATGAAGATAATGGATCCATAACTTGATCGTTTAAAACTTACGCGCACTTTTCATCTTGAGCAACAATAATAAGGTCAAAATATGTGGCGATTACATGTAGATTAATATTGAGACACCTGTGTACTGACTGCCTCTCCTTAAGATCAGAATCCTGAGTGCAATAAAAGACCGGAGTGATGATACGTTTCCTGGAAACAGGTTGGTATTTACTGTAGAAATAACAGGATAAGCGTGGATCTGATGGACTGACATACAAAGGATGCAAAGGACATTTATTATCACATACACCAATTGGTGTAGTGAAATTTGACTTGCCGTTGCAGCACATAAATAATGATAAGACACAGCATTAAAGCATTTAACAAACATAAAAACATCCCCCTACAATGGTTCCCACTGTGGGGGAAGGCACCAGAGTCCAGTCCCGTCCCCTGTTCACCCATAGTCGGGCCTATTGAGGCCTCCGTGGTTGCCGCTGCGGCAGCCCGATGCTTCAGGCCCTCTCGCCGGATGATGAAGCTCTGGCGTCGGGTGAGCACTCTCAGCGGCTCAGTGTCTGGAGCGGCCGCTTCCTCCAGGAGACCGCGGCTCACGAAGTCCACGGGCTGCGCTGGTCGGAGCTCCGACACTAGCGACCTCGGCGTGAGATCCCAGGCTCTGCGGTGTTTAAAGCTCAGTGTTGCCCGAGGCTGGAAGCTCCACAGACCACAGCTCCGCGATGTTGGAGTCGGTCACAGCACTCCAGGGTATGTGCTGTGACCGCCGGCGACCCGGGTAAGGCATCGCCGGCTCCACGATGGTGCCTCAGCGCTGTGCCGCCAGCAAAGTCCTGGCCGGTCCCGGCAGGAAACGCCGCTCCAGACTGTTGGTAGGCCGCGAGGAAGGGGCGATAACACTGCTTGTAGAAAAGCCGCATCTCCGACCAGGTAGGGATTGAGAAAAATAGTTTCCCCCTTCCCCCCCCCCCCCCCACATAAAAAGACTAGAAGACCTCCAAAACAAGCACTTTTAACTCACTAAAAATAAAAAGGGTGAAAGGACTAACAGCTGCTGGCAGGGCAGACATACTCGACGGCACCCCTACACTTTGTAGAGTTTATAAATGCAGGTTGTTCTATGATTGTTTCCACAATGCAACTGGGTATGATGTGATTGAATTTGGGAAAACAATTTATATTATTTTGGCCTATTTGGTTATTGGACTATTTGGCTATGTGATCAGCCATGATCACAGCGAATGGCGGGGTTGGCTTGAATGGCCTACTCCTGCACCTATTTTCTCTTGTAATACAATTACAATCGGGAACTAGAGGACCACATAAAAGTTACATTGGAAATGTGCATACACAAAAACTTTAATGCAAAAAATGTTTCCATCCACCTGTGCAATAATCAAGACATCATTAGACAATAGAGGCTGCAAGGTGACTTGGATAGGTTGTGTGAGTGGGCAAATGCATGGCAGATGCAGTATAATGTCGAAAAATGTGAGGTTATCCACTTCGGCGGCAAAAACAGGAGGGTAGACTATTATCTGAACGGTGGCCGATTAGGAAAAGGGGAGATGCAACGAGACCGGGGTGTGATGGTACACCGTCATTGAAAGTAGGCATGCAGGTGGAGCAGGCTGTGAAGAAAGCGATTGGTATGGTGGTATTCATAGCAAAAGGATTTGAGTACAAGAGCAGGGAGGTTCTACTGCAGTTGTACAGGGTCTTGATGAGGCCACATCTGGAATATTGCATACAGTTTTGGTCTCCTAATCTGAGGAAAGCCATTCTTGCCATAGAGGGAGTACAGAGAAGGTTCACCAGACTGATTCCTGGGATGGCAGGACTTCCATACGAAGAAAGACTGGATAGACTCGGCTTGTACTCGCTGAAATTTAGGAGATTGAGGGGGGAATCTTATAGAGACTTACAAAATTCTTAAGGGGTTGGACAGGCTAGATGCAGGAAGATTGTTCCCGATTGTTGGGGAACTCCAGAACAAGGGGTCACAGTTTAAGGATAAGGGGGAAGTCTTTTCGGACCGAGATGAGAAGATCATTTTTCACAGAGTGGTGAGTCTGATGAATTATCTGCCATAGAAGGTAGTTGAGGCCAGTTCATTCTCTATATTTAAGAGGGAGTTAGATGTGGCCCTTGTGGCTAAGGGGATTGGGGGGTATGGAGAGAAGGCAGGTACGGGATACTGAGTTGGATGATCAGCCATGATCATATTGAATGGCGGTGAAGACTCGAAGGGCTGCATGGCCTACTCCTGCACCTATTTTCTATGACTCTATAATAGACAGGTGCAGGAGTAGGTCATTCGGCTCTTTGAGCCAGCACAGCCATTCATAGAAACATAGAAAATAGGTGCAGGAGTAGGCCATTCGGCCCTTCGAGCCTGCACCGCCATTCAGTGTGATCATGGCTGATCATCCAACTCAGTATCCCGTACCTGATTTCTCTCCATACCCCCTGATCCCTTTAGCCACAAGTGCCACATCTAACGCCCTCTTAAATATAGCCAATGAACTGGCCTCAACTACCTGCTGTGGCAGAGAATTCCAGAGACTCACGACTCTCTGTGTAAAGAATGTTTTCCTCATTTCGGTCCTAAAGGAATTCCCCCTTATCCTTAGACTGTGACCCCTTGTTCTGGACTCCCCCAACATCGGGAACAATCTTCCAGCATCTAGCTTGTCCAACCGCTTAAGAATTTTGTAAGTTTCTATAAGATCCCCCCTCAATCTTCTAAATTCCAGCGAGTACAAGCCGAGTCTATCCAATCTTTCCTCATATGAAAGTCCTGACATCCCAGGAATCAGTCTGGTGAATCTTCTCTGTACCCCCTCTATGGCAAGGATGTCTTTCCTCAGATTTGGAGACCAAAACTGTACGCAATACTCCAGGTGTGGCCTCACCAAAACCCTGTACAACTGCAGTAGAACCTCCCTGCTCCTATACTCAAATCCTTTTGCTATGAATGCTAACATACCATTTGCGATTAACTTGCCATTCAATGTGATCATGGCTGATCATCCCCAATCAGTACCCCGTTCCTGCCTTCTCCCCATATCCCCCGACTCTGCTATCTTTAAGAGCCCTATCTAACTCTTGTAGGTATCCAGAGAACTGTCCTCCACTGCCCTCTGAGGCAGAGAATTTTTCTTTAGAACACAGGTGCTACATTACTGTGGGTGGCGACTGAAATTGACAAGCAATCTTTTAATACTTGTGCAATTGTATTGTGTTAATGTCACATTCAGCCTTTATTTTTAGCTTTCAGTAACAAAAATTAACTTGAATATTGAAAAGGCCTCTATTTTAGAAAATCCTCTGATTAAAAAAACTTTATTGCAAATCAGAAACACTACCCCCTAATTGTTTTAACATAGAAAATAGGTGCAGGGGTAGGCCACTCGGCCCCGAGAGCCAACACTGGCATTTAGTGGCTGATCATCCTCAATCAGTACCCTGTTCTTGTTTTATCCCCATATCCCTTGCCTATCTAGCCCTAAGAGCTCTATGTAACACTCTTTTGAATGCATCCAGTGAATTGGCCTCCATTGCCTTCTGAGGCAGAGAATTCCACAAATTCACAAGTCTTTGGGGTGAAAAGGTTTTACCTCATCTCTGTTCTAAATGGCCTACCCCTTATACTTAAACAATGGTCCCTGGTACTGGACTCCCCCAACATTGGGGATATGTTTCCTGCATCTAGCTTGTCCAATCCCTTAATTTTATATGTTTCTATAAGATATCCTCTCATCCTTCTAAATTCCAGTGAATACAAGCCCAGTCGTTCCATTCTTTCATCATATGACAGTCCCACCATCCCGGGAGTTAGCCTCGTGAACCTACGCTGCACTCATTGTGTTTTATAACATGTTTTTCTATGATATGAGTTGCCTTTGGAATGCAACTATCACTTTATAGCAGAAGTATGATCATTTGAAATGCAACCAATGTCAATAGTCTTAAAGACACTCGATCCACTAAATGGAGCATAAAGCTGATAGTTTCCTCTAGTGAATTGCAGTGACATTTGAGTGCATATTTTGGTCACTTGAGTGCTAAGATTTTAATTTGTTTTCTTGATCAACATATTAAAAATGAATGTTAACTTGATTATTGTTTCCCTGTTTGTCTTGTGCTGTATGTTTGCTTAGGTTTTTCTCTGCATCTCATTTTGGCTTTCTGTATAACAGTTCACTTTTAATTACTTCGCTATTGACAAAATGAGACCTCACTGAACTAAGTCTCGGTAATATTATTCTGATAGATTCTTTCACATTAATTAGCATGAGGTCAATGTCTAGTTGAGCAGTTTTCATGTTTTGTGACATTTAGCCTTGCGCTGAATTAGCAATGCTGATTATATGCCACTAGAGGCCCCCTTTACTTTACAATACAGGAGAAAACTAGGAGTCTCATGTGCATGCTTAATATTTAGAGGCATTGCAATTTGGGATGCGATGGAGGAAATTCCTTTATAAATCAAGTTTTGTAATGAGTTAAAGCCTATGGCTATACCCTGAAAATTGCCCCAAGTGTCCGCGGAGTGGATGTGAAAGTGGGTTAACATGGAGCTAGTGTGAACGGCTGATCGATGGTTAGCATAGACTTGCTGGACCAATGGGACTGTTTCCATTTTAAATCTTTCAATCAATTATAACATTACAAATTAAGCATTTCAGTATCTGAAATATCTCGTTGATGATTCCCCATCCCCTGTTCCATTCCTGCAGATCTGATCCACTTTCATCAACTTTACCTTGTTTAGTCTACCTGCAAATCTCAGTCATCTGGATGCACTTTAAAATGTTCGCATCTTCTAATCATGTCATGCTGAGGTGATGCCAGATAATAGTGACCTTGAAATCCCCTGCTGCTGTTATCCTATTTGACACATAATTTGTTTCTGACTCTTGATGATTATTTGTGTGGGTGCTGGGATCATGTTTTATACAGTAATGACTTGAGTGCTAATGTAAGAGGTATAATTCGGATCAGTCTACAAAAATTTGTAGTGTTGTCCACAGGATTGTCATCAGCTAAAGAACAATATTTGTGTCTTCCTAAAAAAGCCGTTACTTTCTCCAGTGGGGTTGGCTGGCCTAATTTACTCCAGCATTTTGTCTTTCATTGTTTTATCTGCTTGATGTTTTTCCAAGCTCCATTATGGAGACAAAAGGAACTGCAGATGTGGTTTTACAAGAAAGACAGTGCTGGAGTAATTCAGTGGTCAGGCACAATGGAAATGGATAGGTGACTTTTTGGGTCAGGACTTTTGGACTGATCCTAGTGGGGGAGAAAAAGGAGTAAGAGATTGGGTGCCTCTTGCCAGGCTTTGTCTCGCCCCACCCCATGCTGTCTAGTAATTGATTTGACAATGTCCACTCTTGCTTTTACCAAGAAGAGCTCGGCTGTAGTTCCAACGTACCAACAAGCTGAATTTCATGGGTGAGTTGAATGGGTCTGAATACGATTCAATTAATCTTGTCAGCAAGCATCAAGGAGGAAGCTCTCCCAGTGGTTGGCATCATATGTGGTACCAAGGGATGTGATTTGGATCCGCAGGAGTTTCTTGTCTGGGTGCTAGGCCTAACTAACTTGAGCTGTTTCATTAACGTCTTAAGGAATAGGAGTAGAATTAGGCCATCTGGCCCAAGCATACTTTGCCATTCAATCATGGCTGATCTAGCTCTCCATCCGAACCCTATTCTCCCCATAACCCCATAACAAATGTCTCTGTGCCTTAAACATCCAAGGACTTGTGTCATTCCTTTGAGGTCAGAAGTAGATATGTTTGTTGCAGATTGCAGCAATCTCCTTGCCTAACAAGGAATTGTATTCTACAGAAGAAAAAAAAAGTAAATCATTATTTTAGTGTTGGGGCTCATGGGTGCTCCATTGAGTGCCTTCAGAGCTAGATTTCTGAAACTTATCTCAACTCGAAGGATTCTGCATGGGTGGGAACATGGAGATGAGATGTACTCTACATCATGCACTTGTTGACTGGCAGAGTTGAATTGATGTATTTCACCCGAGGCAATGAAAGACAATAAACTGATGTGCTTTATATCCTGTTAAAGAAGGAACTGCAGATGCTGGAGAATCGAGGGTACACAAAAGGCTGGAGAAACGCAGTGGGTGCGTAAGGGATCAGGGAAACGAGAGATATAGACTGTGATGTGGAGAGATAGAGCAATGAAAGATATGCAAAAAAGCATGGATGATAAAGGAAACGGGCCATTGTAAGTTGTTTGTAGTGTGAAAATGAGAAGCTAGTGCGACTTGGGGACGGGGACAGGGACATTGAGAAAATTCAATGTTCACAGAATTGAGAAACTTCAATGTTCATACATGCTTTATATCCTTGTACTTCCTACTAAACTAATCCATTATATAAATAGCTACAGACATTATTTCTGCCTTCCCCTAAAGGCTCTGCTCTCTTATTTTGCATTTGTACAGAATTCCTTAAATATTCATTAGTGTGAGTATGCATTTTAAGAAGCCCATGTGATCCCTGTTCTATTTCAACAATACTTGTTTTATTTTGCTATTTCTACCTGAGTGTCTAGTTCATTGTGATGTCCTGAAAAATATATAGAATTGGAGCAATAGGCAGAAATAGCGGATTCTTCTGCTTTCTGGTGAGGTTCATTGGAATTATTTGTAACCAACAGCATGTCATGTCTGTATCCTGTACCCCAAGTTCTACGATTCCTTGAAGCTGCTGCGAGGGTGGGGGGGGGGAGGACCAGGCACAATGAGTTATTTTCTTGCCTACAAAGGAAATACAGTGCACTCCATAATGTTTGGGGTAAAGACACATTTATTTATTTTCATCTGTACTCTACAATTTGTGATTTGACATAGAAAAACAAAATCACATGCTTAAAGTGCACATTGTCAGATTTTAATAAACGCCATTTTATCCCGACTGGATAATCAAACCTGCCGACAAAGGAGGGGCCGTGGTAGTCTGGTGCGCTCACCTGTACCGGACTGAGGCAAGATGACAACTCTCAGACATCTCCTACTTATTCTTGGACCATGACCCTTCAGCACCAGGCCTTAATCTCAAGCGCCATTACTGATTTCACCACTTCCGGTTCTCTGCCCTCTGAAGCCTCCAACCTTATCGTTCCCCAGCCCCGCATGGCCCGATTTTATGTTCTCCCCAAAATGCACAAACAGAACTGTCCTGGAAGACTCGGTGTTTCTGCTTGTTCATGTCCCGCAAAATTAATTTTCATCCTTTCTTCTTCTCCACCCCCCCCGTCCAATCACTACCTATGTCCAAGACTCCTCGCATGCTCTTCATCTCCTCAATAACTTCTGTTTTCCGGGCCCCCACTCCCTCATTTTTACTATGGATGTTGTCACTCTGCACCTCCATCCCCCACCAGGAGGGTATTAAAGCCCACTGTTTCTTCCCTCGACTGCAGAACCAGCCAATTTCCGACTCCATTACTCTCCTCCACCTAGCAGAGCTGGTCCTTGCCCTCAACAAACTTCTCCTTTGAATCCTCCCACTTCCCACAAATCCAAGGCTTACCTTTGGGCACTCACATGGGCCCTAGCTATGCCTGCCTCTTTGTACGGTACGTCGAACAATCCCTGTTCCTGGCGTATACTGGCCCTATCCCAGGACTCTACCTCCGCTACATTAACGACTGCATTGGTGCTATCTTCTGCACCCATGCAAAACTTGCTGACTTAATCAACTTCACGACTAATTTTTATCTGGCACCCAAATTCATTTGGACCATATCTGACATCTCCCTACCGTTTCTAGATCTCACTGTCTCCAAAAAGGAAACAAACTATTGACCAACATCTACAACAAACCTACTGACTCCCATAGCTATCTTGACTACACTTCTTCCCACCCAGCTTCCTGCAAAGACTCTATTTCCCCCCCCCCCCCCTCCCATTTTCTCCGTCTATGCCGCATCTGAGCCCAGGATGAGGTATTCTATAGCAGGGCATCGGAGATGTCCTAATTCTTTAGGAAACGGGGGTTCCCCCCTTCCATTTTGGATGAGGCTCTCACCAAGGTCTCCTGCAGGTCTGCTCTTACTTCCCCCTTCCCCCCCCCCCCCCATTCGTAAGAAGGACAGAGTCCTCCTTGTCCTCGCCTTCCACCCCATCAGCTGTCGCATGCAGCATATAAGCCTCCAACATTTTCTCTTCACCATATAAAAGGCATGCTCAATGAAGTTCAGATCGGGTGATTGACGGCCACTCATGAATTGACCATTTTTTAATTTTTGAAAAACTTCTTTGTTACTTTAGCAGTATGTTTGCGATCATTGCCTTGCTGCAGAATGAACCGCCGGCCAATGAGTTTTGAGGCATTGGTTTGAACTTGAGCAGATAGAATATGTCTATACACTTCAGAATTCATTATGCCCTACCATCAGCAGTTGTATCATCAATGAAGATAAGTGAGCCATGCATGCCCAGGCCACATCACCCCCACCACTGTGTTTCACAGATGAGGCAAGCTTTGCATCTTGGCAGTTCTTTCTCTCCTCCTACTTTGCTCTTGCCATCACTCTGATACGAGTCAATCTTCATCTCATCTGTCCACAAGACCTTTTTTCCAGAACTGTGGTTGCTCTTTTAAGTACTTCTTGGCAAACTGTAACCTGGCCGTCCAGTGGTTTGCATCTTGCAGTGTAGCCTCTGTATTTCTGTTTATGCTGTCTTCTGCGGACAGTGGTCATTGACAAATCCACACCTGACTCCTGAAGAGTGTTTCTGATCTGTCGGACAGGTATTTGTGGATTTTTCTTTATTATAGAGAATTCTTCTGTCATCAGCTGTGGAGGTCTTCCTTGGCCTGCCAGTCCCTTTGCATTTAGTAAGCTCACCAGTGCTCTTTCTTCTTAATGATGTTCCAAATAGTTGATTTTTGTAAGCCTGTTGGCTGATATCTCTAACGGTTTTATTCTTGTTTCTCAGTCTCCTAATGGCATATTTAACTATCATTGGCAAAACTTTGGTCCTCGTGTTGATAAACAGCAATAAAAGGTTCCAAAGGTGATGGAAAGATTGGAGGAAAGACTAGGTGCTGAGAGCTCTCTTTTTAAGGAGGCAATTAAACACACCTGAGCAATTACTAACTCATGAAGCCATGTGTCCCAAACATTATGGTGCCCTGAAATGTGGGGAATATGTAAAAACACTGCTGTAATTTCTACATGGTGAAACCAAAATGTATAAAAATGGCCTTTATTAAAATCTGTCAATGTGCACTTTAACCACATGTGGTTATTTTTCTATTACAAATCTTAAATTGTGGAGTACAGAGGAAAATAAATAAACGGTGGGTCTTTGTCCCAAACATTATGGAGGGCACTATGTCATGCATTTGTTAAAGAAGGAACTGCAGATGCTGGAGAATCGAGGGTTACACAAAATGCTGGAGAAACTCAGCGGGTGCAGCAGCATCTAAGGAGCGAAGGAGATAGGCGACGTTTCGGGTCGAGACCCTTCTTCAGACTGGTCAGGGATCAGGGAAACGAGAGATATAAACAGGGATGTGGAGAGATAAGGAACAATGAGTGAAAGATATGCAAAAAAGTATTGGTGACAAAGGAAGCAGGCCATTGTAAGCTGTTTGTGGTGTGAAAATGAGAAGCTAGTGCGACTGGGGGGGGGGGGGGGGGGATGGAGAAGGAATGTCAGGGCCCGAGGGCTGAGGGAGAGGTGGGAAGGGGAGGGGGCAGTCTGGGTTAACAGAATTGAGAAAATTCAATGTTTAAGCCCAGAGGATGCAGACTCCCCAAGCGGAATATGAGGTGCTGTTCCTCCAACTTGCGGCGTTGATCACTCTGGCCGTGGAGGAGGCCCAGGACCGAGAGGTCGGATACGCAGTGGGAGGGGGAGTTGAAGTGCTGAGCCACCGGGAGGTCGGGTTGGTTATTGCGGACCGAGCGGAGGTGTTCGGCGAAACGATCGCCCAGCCTCCGCTTGGTCTCACCGATGTAGATCAGCTGGCATCTGGAGCAACGGATGCAGTAGATGAGGTTGGAGGAGGTGCAGGTGAACCTCTGTCGGACTTGGAATGACTGCTTGGGTCCCTGAAAGGAGTGGATGGGGGAGGTGAAGGGACAAGTGTAGCATCTCTTGCGGTTGCAAGGGAAAGTGCCCGGGGAAGGAGTGGAGCGGGAGGGAAGGGAAGAATTGACGAGGGAGTTGCGGAGGGAGCGGTCTTTGCGGAAGGCAGACAGGGGGGGAGATGGGAAGATGTGGCGAGTGGAGGGGTCACGTTGGAGGTGACGAAACTGGCGGAGGACTATCTGTTGTATGCGCTGGCTGGTGGGGTGAAAGGTGAGGACCAGGGGGACTCGGCCCTTGTTGTGAGTGGGGGAATGGGGAGAGAGGGCAGTGTTGCGGGGTATGGAGGAGACCCTGGTGCGAGCCTCATCTATAGTGGGGGAGGGGAAACCCCGTTCTCTGAAGAACGAGGACATTTGCGATGACCTGGTGTGGAACACGTCATCCTGGGAGCAGATGCGGCGTAGACGGAGGAATTGGGAATAGGGGATGGAGTCCTTACAGGAAGCAGGGTGGGAGGAAGAGTAGTCCAGGTAGCTGTGGGAGTCAGTTGGTTTGTAGTGGATGTCAGTCAGGAGTGTATCACCTGCAATAGAGATGGTGAGGTCAAGGAATGGTAGGGAAATGTCGGAAATGGTCCAAGTATATTTGAGTGCCGGATGGAAGTTGGTGGTGAAATGGATGAAGTCAGTCAGTTCTGCGTGGGTGCAGGAGGTGACACCAAAGCAGTCATCAATGTCATGCATTTGATTGTATTCAATTAGCCATGTTTTTGCTTGGTATTATAGCTATATTGAGAAGGAACTGACCAGTGGATTTGGTTTGAATTTTAGGCTTAATACAAAAGGTTTGAGACTTTTTTTAATTGAACTTCGCAAGATGTAGATCAATTGGCTTTTAGTTGGCCTTTTCTATTCTACAAACTTTGAATAAAAGACCACATTTGTGTAAATTAGAAGATCTGGGGATCAGAATGGTGTTGATGGTGGTGATAGTTATAGTTGGTAAAAGTGGTAGTTTTTTTTTAAGTGGAAAGATATTTTGGAGGGGGTGATATAATTTGGTATTATTAATCCAGTAAATGAAAATAAAACTACGGTCCTTTGAGAATGATGAAACATTAGCCCTTTTCCCCCTATTTTGGCTGTCATCCAATTTAGCTTTTGCTCCCAGTCCTCTGTCTCTTGCTCTGATAGCAATCTTTGAAATAAGCCTTTGTAGATCCCATCTTATTTAATTTAATTGAGTATATAATGGTTCCTCTAGAAGGTGTGAATTTGTTAAATGCAATTTTCCTTGATTCAATAAAGCACTTGGGAATAATCAGTTGGAGATCTTTCCTGTACATGATGTAATACTCATATTTTTTGTGTTATCATAATCTTGACAACCTTGTAACAGAAAAATCAGTTTTGTAACAGAGAAATGTCCAAAAAGTAATGAGGAAAAGTATGCATTTTTGCTTTCTCATCCTGCTTTGAAGGATGAGAGTTGGGTTTGACTTGATTTACGCTTTTTAGTCATTCAGGTAAAAGATTTGGTAACCTGAGGGGAAGAGTACTTAATTTTCAAGGTATTTTCTTATTGCAGTAGTTGCCTCCTTTCAATTTGTTCTTTGTTGGCTTTAACATTTGAAATGCTCATGGTATCCTATCACGACCATGAGTTAAGGACACTGTTTAGCACAAGCTTCATTACATGAGGCAAGATTTAAATTTTTTTCCCACAGATCATGGATTTTGATCCTTTATCATTGCAGACTTTTCGGAAAATGCAGTTTTAAATAAAAATGAGTTTGACATTCACGCTGATAGAAGATGTGGCTTTGGCAGAGGTGATCGTGGTGGATTACCAAGATTAAGCATGCAGAATGGTAAGGTTCGATTAATTGCCCATGCTTTGCAACCTAACTGTCCTAAACTTTAACAGGCGATTTGGGTTTTGTGAAAGTGGCTGGGGTTCAGGATGGGGAGGGGTAACAATGGGAGTATATTAAGGATTAGTTCTGATGATCTCTTCATTAGTTCTGATGATCTCTGTTGGATGACCTGTCTGGCCAATAGTAAATGGTTTTCGCAGCAATAAATACATCTTGAACTGTGAGGCATGACATTTTGATATATAGTTGATTTGTCACGGCGTCTGACTTATTTTGCACACTTAATGTGAAGGATTTGGTCCACTGTCTCTGAACCTCAAAGCAATTTATATCTAAATATCAAATGCGAGGTGCTGGAGGAACCTGGCAGGCCAGGTAGCATCTGTGAAGGGAATGGACGCAACGTTTCTGGTCGGGACTGTTCTTCAGGTTTAATTTAAGCATCTTCCCAAACTTGACCCAAGTTAAATTTGTATACACTTCTATGCAGTAGTTTTCCCGTGTCTATTTCATTCATTAATTTTCAGTAATTGGATTCCACTTGCAAGGCCAGCACTTGTTTCCCATCTATACTTCCCTTGGTGAAGTTGTTATGAGTTGCTGCCCTGCATTTCATTTCGGAGTCACGTGAGTGACTTCGTGAAGAGCCCGCCGGCGCGCATGCTCGACATATCGTCGTACCGCGTTGCTGCGACGGCTGGCGGTGGAGCGCGCTCCTCGCCAGCCCTTCACAAGGGGCCACGGAGGTAAGTATCTTACCTTAAGTTGGTGGTTCTTGCTATGCGATGTTTTCTTGCAGCAAGAACATGGATGGGAGATCGATGGACCGGAGGATGTTTGGGGAAGTCCCCGGTCAACAGTTCCGACTGCAGCGCAGGCCGGGACTCAGGCGGAGACTGGGGTAAGCCCTGTTTTATAGGTCCGGATCCGCCAGCACACCACAGCTCGGAGGAGTTCCAGAGGAGGAGTGTGGTGTGCCACCAGAGCAGGGGGACCCTGCCATGGCAGTCAGGTCGTCAGCGGGCTCGCTGGCGACCTGGAGCAGGGTGTGTGCGGCTGCACGGCCCGTTCCACTCAGCCCTCCGAGAAGGGGGAGGGCAGGAGCCCAGAAGCCTAACCCTGTTAGGGCTAAGGCATTGCCTGACACGGAGGAGCGGTCAGGTTCCAGGGCGAGACCCGGGGCGGCTGTGAGGTCCAGCCGGCACACCCCGACTCTCGACGCCGGTACGGGTCGGTTGAATCGGGTCTCGTCACGGTCGCCGAGCCCCCCATGGATGGGTGGGCGAGACCATGCGCTGGCAAGGTCCACGATGTGGGCAGCCGGCAAGACTGCGCGGGCCCCAGGCAGCCATGCTTCGGCTGGTGCCGACACCACGCCGCAAGTGTCCTTAGTGGCAGCGGCTTCAGCTCCCGCTAAACGGAGGCGGTTGAACACGCCCGCGCAGGAATCGTGCAGTTCGCCTCGGCGGCTGTCAGCGACAACTACCGGCACCGGCAGGGCCTCGACGAGGTGCGGGCCGATGACAGGAGCCCGGTTTTCTTTTCAGAGCCGGAGGACTCCGACCACCTGAGTGTTCAGGGTGAAGGGCGTATTGACCGTATGGAGCGGCTGCTGGAGCTCCTGCTTCAACGTCAACAACAGCAGGGCAGCAACAGGCACAGGGCGTCTTTACCAACATCTACTATCAGCCTGGAGCAGCAGGAGGAGGAGGTTCTGGTGGAGCCTGTACCACCTCCGTTGGAGGTGCCAGCGGAGCAACCCTTGGATGTGGCGACCAAATTCGCGGCTCCACATTCATCTGGACTTCCTCTAAATACAAAACTGGCAGCCATAGTGGACTTTCTTAATAATCAGGTGTTGCAGGAAGAAGTCCTCATCCACGCTATGAGCCGTCACAAGGCTCCATCACACTGCAACTCCCTCAACGTGCCTGTGGTCAATACGCCAATATGGGGCAACATCAGTGCGGCTATCCGTCAACAGGAGCTAAAATTGCAGCGGATCCTGAAACTCCTCACGGCCGGTATTACCGCCTTTGCGCGGTCGGTGGACGGGGACGAACTGAATTTGGACCAGGAAGATGCTCTGGCCCTTCTGTGCGCGACCCAGCACGAAATCAACGGGTTCCGCAAGAACAGCATCCGCTCAGCGCTCAACCCGAAGTTTGCAGGATTGTGCAAACCACCGCCGCCGCCCCGTCAGCTCTTTGGTGAGACCTCTCGAAGAGAGTCAAAGAGCTTGACGAACAAGCCAAGACGGTGGGGATCATGCGCTCTCAGAGTGCCCCACACCGTCAGGCTCAAAAGCTCCATACATTCGCTCATGAGGGTTTGCCAGTACCTCGAGGAGGACCCACCCTCTAGTTCCACAACGACAACAACACCAGACCAGCACCAAGGGTCTTTTTTAGGACGGGGTCGGCAGAGACCTTGGTGGGAAACTAAGACGCCGCGCCCTCAAGCCAACCCAGCACCTCCACGGCCACCCACACATGTCAAGGACCGCCGGTAACCACGGAGGTGAGGGGGTCTGGTTTTCTCTTTTCTCTTTGTTTAACTTCACATGTTGGTGGTCGCCTTCGGTTGTTTTTGGGTGCATGGGTAAATTTACTGGTGACGAGTGTGTGTTGCAGAATATTCAGGGGCATAAAATTGAGTTTATTAATGGCGACATTCCTCCATCCCAGCACATGCCCGGTCGAATGTTTAAATTCTATGCTGCAGAACAGGTAGCAGGTTACAAGGAAATTTTAAGGATTGAGAAAATGGTGCATGAGCCAGTTGAATTTGTTTCGAAGATATTCACTAGACCTAAGGAGGATGGAGGCTGTCGTGTTATTATTGATCTAACCCGTTTGAATACGTTTGTAACATATACTCATTTTAAAATGGAAACGTTTGAAACGGCCAAATCATTGGTTTCTCATGGTTGCTTTATGGCATGCATCGATTTGAGGGATGCATATTATTCAGTATCCATCCAGAAATATGATAGAAGGTTTTTGAAATTTATCTGGATGGGGCAACTTTGGCAGTATAAGGCTTTGCCTAATGGGCTCACTACAGCCCCTAGATTGTTCACTAAATTGGTGAAGCCAATCATGGCTTATTTGAGACAACGACATCATATAGTAATGGCCTATTTAGATGATATCTTTATTGTGGGCCACACCCTGGAATTGGCTGAACAGGGTGTTGCAGCTGCTGTCAATATATTTCAACAATTGGGATTCATTGTCCATCCAGAGAAATCGAAGTTCTGCCCTGCCCAGGTAATTAATTACCTAGGGTTCACGGTGAACTCAATGAGCATGAGGGAAACCATACCAATTAACAAAATTGAGGAGGTCACTCAGGTGTGCAGAGATTTAATTGGCACCAATATACCATTGATTCGGCATACAGCCACAGTAATTGGCAAGCTAGTGGCTTTGTTTCCGGCAGCACGATATGGACCTTTGCATTATCAGAATTTGCAAAGAGCTAAAATTACTGCGTTAAAATGGAACGCTGGTCATTATGATCGATCAATGCAGCTGCCGTCCGAAGCAATAAATGAGTTGCAATGGTGGGTGTGTCACATTAGCAGCTCATTCAAGCCCATCAGGGAGGCTAATCCGGTGGTATATTTGCAGACTGATGCAAGCTCCAATGGCTGGGGAGCTAAAGATAATTGCTCTCGTTGTGGGGGCAGATGGGACACCCTTGAGTCAACGATGTTCTTGACTCAAGGGTTTAACTATTTGGAGTTGCTGGCAGCATTCCACGGACTTCGTGTGTATTGTTCCAAGCTTGTTGGAGCACACGTCCGTTTCCAAATAGACAACATCACAGCTGTGGCATATTTAAACCATATGGGTGGTACCAGGTCAGTTTCATGTGACAAATTGGCTAACTCAATTTGGCTCTGGTGTATTCAAAGAGATTTTGGATTTCAGCTACCTATTTGCCAGGTGAGCTTAATACTGTGGCGGACACCAGGTCACGCAAATTCAATGACAATATTGAATGGATGTTGCATCCTGAAATTTTTGCTAAAGTCACAGCCAAATTTGGTAAACCGGACATTGACCTTTTGCGTCACGGTTGAACCATCAGGTATCAACATACGTTTCATGGGAACCAGATCCTGGGGCAATAGCGCTAGATGCATTCTCGCTGGACTGGGGGAATTGGTTTTTCTATGCATTCCCCTCGTTTTGCCTCATCAGTCGGGTACTGCGAAAGATTCAGGCAGATGCTGCCAAGGGCATCCTTATTATACCCGACTGGCCTACATGGCCTTGGTGTCCGGTGGTCTTTGACATGCTCAATCGAACCTTGGGTCCTTTTGAAGGGTTGCCCAGAATTGGTTACTCACCCTGTCTCAGGGGAGCCACATCCCTGCCATGGCTATTTAATTTGTTAGCTTGCAGGTTCTGAACAGGCCGTTAGTCCAATATGGCCTCTCAACTCGGACCATTGGATACCATCAGGGCGTCATGTCGAGAGTCAACAAGGCGAAGATACCGCTCGCAGATTAAGAAGTGGGAGCCTACTGCAGCCGCTCTCGCATCACGTACGATGACGTGACAATAACTGACATCCTGGAATTCCTCGCGGGGTTGTACCATGATCAACACTTAAGTTACAGTGCCATCAACAGCGCCAGGAGCGCGCTGTCATTCTATCTCAAGATTGAGGTAGGATCCAACAGGCTAGTGTCCAGACTCATGCGGGGTATATTCAATATGAATCCGCCTACACCACGCTATGATATCACCTGGGATGTCAGGGACGTATTAAACCTGCTCAGGACGGGGTCTCCCATGGAAGGGATCCAACTGGACAAAGTCATCATGAAACTGGTGATGTTACTAGCGCTGACTTCAGCAGAGGGTACAAACACTACACAAACGATGTGTTGACAGGATGATATCTACCCCTATGGAAGTAGTCTTCGTCGTTGATGAGCTACTAAAGCAGCATAGACCTGGGTGCACAGGGCTGCAGCTGAAGTTCCCGGCATACCCCGCAGATGCTAGGCTGTGTTCAGCCTCACGTATTCGTCACTATGTCAAGGTGACGGCACGCATCAGAGGAATGGAGAGATACCGGCTTGTCTCATCATCAAGTGACAGTCCAGACGATATCCAGGTGGCTTCGAGTCGTCTTGGGTAAGTCAGGTATCGACACTAATGTGTTCAAGTTTTACTCCACCAGGGCTGCATTGACATCAATGGCAAGGATTATGAAGGTGCCCATGGACCAAATTCTCGCCACAGCAGGATGGGCGAATGAAGCTGTGTGTCAGCGATTTTATAACAAGCCTGTTGCTGCTGCTCTACAGTTCTCAGAAGCCGTGCTGAATGCAGGTCAAGAACGCGGAGATGTCCCCGCATGAGGGGATTTGATTTGTTATTAACAAATATGCTCTTGTTTTGCAGTATGATCTATTTGAGCAAGTTTGTTCCTCCCATCCATCCCTGGTAGTGGTGTGTCTGCATGGACGTGGTCCAGGGCGTGTAATCACAGAAGCTTTGAAGTCTTCACGAAGTCACTCACGTGACTCTGAAATGAAGTAGTAAGATTGAACGAGAACTTACCAGTTCGAAGGTTGATCATTATTTCATGAGGAGTCGAAGTGAGGGATTTCGTGCCCTCCTCGCCCACCCTCAATCACCTTCATCTGGTAATCTTAGTCACTTCAATCTTACTATCCGAAGTCATTTCTTTTGTTGGTTTCTGTGATTCCACGCCGCTACTTTGAAGTATGTCGAGCATGCGCGCCGGCGGGCTCTTCACGAAATCCCTCACTTCGACTCCTCATGAAATAATGATCAACCTTCGAACTGGTAAGTTCTCGTTCAATCTTACTATTCCTCTTTCTAAAGGTTCTCCCACACAGCTGATCTGGTGGGAGTTCTGGAATTTTGAACCAGCAATTACATTTCAAATTATGGAGATGTGCAACTTGGAAATGATCTTTCCCTGTGAGAGATGTCCTGGTATTCCTCTATAATAGAGCTTATATGTTTCAAAGGGGCTCAGACTAGTTTAAGCAATGTATTTTCTAAATGACGTACAGAAGCCCAAGTGCATCAGTGGAGTAGGGGTTGAATGTTTGGAGGGGTTGATGGCTTGCCAATCGAGAATCTTTGTCATGAACCTTTTGCTGCATTCATTGAGGTGTCAGGCTGACATAACTTGTAGATGGTGGCGTTGGGAGGTAAGTTAATCAACCTCTGACTTTTTGACTGGTCCAGTTGACTTCCTTGTCTGTTGTGAGCCCCAGGGTATTGATGACCGAGGATCCATTAACAGTAATGCCAATTGAATGTCTAGGAGAGGCGGTCTTTTTAAAAAAAAGAGTTTATTAATCAAAGATGGTCATTGCCTGCCAATTATGTTCTGGCTGTCACTTGCCATTTATCAGCACAGGTCTGAAACAGTCCGTTTTACTATTTCTATAGTAGATAATCCAGTGTGGTAATACCGGTTTGCGTAGATTTCTTAGAATTTCATCTGAATTTATGACATTGGATGACATCCTAAGCATTGAATTTCCTTTATCTTCCCTTAAAAGGAAGAAATTGTTAGTCACGGTCACATTGTGGAAACTGGCGCTTCAGCCCAACTTGCCCACACCATCCAACGTGCTCCCAACTTGCCCGCACCAGCCAACGTTCCCCCAGACACTAGTCCCACCAGGCTGTGTTTAGACACAAAGCTGGAGTAACTCATTGGGTCAAACAGCATCACTGGAGAAAAGGAATAGGTGACGTTTCAGGTTTAGAGTTCTCGGACTACTATTTTCTCTGGTTCTAGACTATGTACATTTACCCTATCAAATCCCCTCATGCACTTGAACTCCTCTAGAAGATCACTCCTCATCCTCCTGCACTCCAAGGAATAAAGTCCATGCCTGCTCAATCTCTCTTTCACTCCAGCCTTGGCAACATCCTCCCAAATCATCTCTGCACCCTTTCCAGCTTATCATTACCTATAACAGGTTGACCAAAACTGAATGTGATACTCCACATTTGGCCCCACCAATGACTTGACTGTAACAGGACCTACCAACCTCTACAGTCAATACCAAAGATCCTATAGCGGAGCAAGATAGGCAACTCCTGCGAAATGCAGTGGGCTGATGTGTAGTACGCAACTGAGAGGAACAAGGGCATTTTTTCCCGTCAATTTCAGTAACCGGAATCTACCCGACTGGCAGTGTAATCAACGTTGCGGGGGGACAGTTTGTGTGTCTGTGTGTGTGTGTGATATAGGGCTAGATTCATAATTCTGTTAGTTCATAATTATGTTAATTCTTGTTAAAGAATAAAATCTGACTCTGGTAATTTTCTTTTTTAAATCATTTATTTTAATGGCTCATAAGCAGTGTTTGAGTTGATTTTATAGTAACCGGAAGCTACCCGACCCGACCGGACTCGCAGTGGAATCAACGTTGCGGGGGAACAGTTTGTATGCGAAGCTATAGGATCTTTGCCTAGGAGCCCCTGGATCCGCAGCGTCCGCCCGCACAACGCACACCGCACGGTTGAAGGAGCGCCCGAACCGTATAGCAGCGCAAAGCCTGCCCGGTGAAGGAGCGTCCGTCTGTCCACTTCTCGCAGCGCCAGTATGGTCTCGGCCGCCGCCACCTCTCCTCGCCTTTTAAGAATAAACCCGATATGCTTTGGCCTGAAAAAAAACCCAAAGAGAAGGAGCTTTGAGGCGGGAAAGGGAGAGCGAGTGAGAGGCGGCGGCCATGAAGCAGCAACAACAGCGGAAGAAGCGGGACTGCTATAGGATCTTTGGCCTCAAACCCGAAGACTGAAGCGGAAGCAAAAATAATATCTTTGGGCGGATGCACAATGGCGGAGGCTGGTTGCTGAAATGGGTCCTATAATTACCCATGAATCTGCCCATGACCGTACTATGCATTTTTCGTGAGAGTAGGCCATCTTGCTCCACTATAGGATCTTTGGTCAATACTCTGACTGATGAAGGCCAATGTGCCAAAGGCCACATTGACCACACTGTCTACTGATGATGTGTTAATTGATTAGTCAGTTCTACAACTCTGTGGCAGGCATTAATTCAAATGAGAGCGAGTTCTTCACAATACCCGTCTGAATGTATATTGCAAGTGGTATATGTTTGAAACTGAAAAGCTTTGCAAACAAACAATGGTCTCTGCAGAGGGAGGGCAGCTGCAGAGATATGGTTTGCAAGCTGACATAGTGTCGATCAGTCAAATGTAAAATGGGGGTGTCGTAACTGTCTTACACCAAACGTTTATCTGTTTAGTATTTGCACTATTGTGATTATAGATCAATGAAACTTCCAGACAAAGGGCTACTTTTTCAATAATTGGGATTTGTATAATTGCTCGCAACACTAATTTTGGGTTACACAAGAAGCTGGAGAAACTCAGCGGGTGCAGCAGCATCTAAGGAGCGAAGGAGATAGGCGACGTTTCGGGTCGAGACCCTTCTTCAGACTGGTCAGGGATCAGGGAAACGAGAGATATAAACAGTGATGTGGAGAGATAAGGAACAATGAGTGAAAGATATGCAAAAAAGTATTGGTGATAAAGGAAGCAGGCCATTGTAAGCTGTTTGTGGTGTGAAAATGAGAAGCTAGTGCGACTGGGGGGGGGGGGGGGGAGATGGAGAAGGAATGTCAGGGCCAGAGGGCTGAGGGAGAGGTGGGGGGGAGGCAGTCTGGGTTAACAGAATTGAGAAAATTCAATGTTTAAGCCCAGAGGATGCAGACTCCCCAAGCGGAATATGAGGTGCTTGAGAAAATTTTGGGTGTTTGTCTTTTGTCTCAGAAGCTTTTAGACCAACCATGTGACTTTGTCCCTTCCAAGGTGGTTGAACATTCAGAGGTGTCTTGTCCTTTACTGTTTTCTCATTGTGAATAGGTTATTCAATGGAATGACGTGTCAAATTATGTTGTTATAGCTATTGAATTCCGCTTGAATCACATTTTGGTGTTAAAAAAAAAAAAATCAGAGTTCAGGAAGACTACTGAGGGTCACATGAAAATGTTTTGTCTCCTGATGAATGTAGACCTTTATATCCCCTGCTTCAATCTCTGAATATCTCTATTCACGTCATTATTCTTGTCGCCTGACTAGTGCTTTCATTTGTGATATCAAGGTGAATTTAATTTGTTTGTTGTCAGATTTTAATGCTTCCCTATAATGGGGCATATACAATGATGGATTCTATATTTGATAACTATTATTATAAAATCAGTCAAATGTACAAATACTAAGTTTGGCACATTTTGGTGCAGCTCTCAAATAGAGTTATCTCGGTCTCCCCTGCAGCTCCTGCAAGCCCTTGGACACAGTGGGTGTTTGACATTTTGTTGAAAAGAGAATGTGTTTGAGGAAAATTGCCATTCTCATGGGATAGGGCAACAGATCTACAAGTACAAATGTATCATTTGATCAATGACATGGATTATTAATGAAACTTGTTCCTCTCTGAAGGAACAGTTATAGACTTAAATAGACATTTGTTTTCCTTCATGGCTTTTTTTAAAAAGCTTTATAAGAATGTTGAATTATGTTCACTCTAGACTACTCAGCAAGTCAAAATTTATTTGACTCTTCTGACACTTCTATAACTTTATGGAGTTGCACTTAATATTTGTATTTCCAAATGGGTGTTTTTCAAATGTCATTACTCAATGACTTAATGTATCAGTTTTTAACTCTGAAGTCCTTTTTCTCTTTCTTGACCACATTTCTGGCATTTGTTTCTATATTTCACCCCCCCCTCAACTTTGTTACATTGCTTTCTGTGCGAGCAGAATAATTTGAATGGTTCAGTGTCTAGTTAATGCTAATTTTTAAATAAAATGTGTAATCTACTAAGCGTCTTTCCTTTTTTTTGCAAAAGCAGGTGGAGATGGTCCTCTTGGCAGAGCTTGCCCTGTTGGCAGGGGAACTTTCAGTACAAGAGGGGGATTTGGTGCTCAGTCAGGTGAGAAGTTCAGAACTTGGGTTTCATTGTATAATTACATTTGCTAAACCATTAAAGGATATCTGTTTTATGGTATATTAAGTTGTTAATATCCATTTGAAACTGCTGAGGTAAGCATCCATTGAGCAAGCTTTAGTAAAAGTAGTGTTTTAACATGGGTCGGGAGACAAAGACTTGAAGTTAGAAAAATTGGGCCAGTTTGTTTACGAATAGTTTGTAGAGATTCAACAACAAATCCCATGAAGGGAATTTCTCGTAGAATGTTTCATTTAACAATCAAGCAATCATAGTGCAGTTTGTATGAAGAATAGGAATCCTGTGCAGAAACAGGAAATAAATATTTATATATCGGCCGCAGCTAGCTAGCTCATTAGTGATCCTTTATTTGTGAATTATTGTTGTGCTGCATTTATGTGATTCTTAGTTATTGTTTGAGTCCTATAATGTTTATGCGTCAAGTCTGTGATCACCCTTGCAGTGCAGAAAGTTTTACATTTTATCAATTAAAATATTTACTAGACATTCCTAAAATTGATTCCTATCAAATCCTGCTTCTATATGTTAAAGCAGACTTGTCCAATTATTAATTTGTGGCTAAATATCTTATTTTGTAACTGAAAATTATTATTTCTTAGATCATTGCCATCTTGTTTTCAACAATAAAATATTAATCACTCTGCAATAAAATAACACAACGATTTGAAGGGTATTAATCAAATTATTACTTAACCCTCAAATTAACCCTTGGATGCTGAGGTATTGTTCCCGTTGTTTTCATAAAAGATGCATATTCTAACTGGCTGGGATAAGTGGGTTGGTGCTGTATGGGCATAGATGCTGCTGGAGGTAAGTAGTCGAAGGAGATGGCCACTTTCCGAAATTGAGTGCATTGGTTTGGTGTTCTGATATCATAAATGAAAAGCATTGAAACTCCGGCTGTCTCTGCTGTGCATATCCACTTGTTCTGCTCAGAGCTCCCATCACTAATTGACCGGCTCTGACCTCCCCACCATTGAAGTAATTTATCGCAGTCGCTGCAGCCAGCATGATCAGAGGCCCACACCATCCTGGCCACACATTCATTTCACCACTGCCATCGGGAAGAAGGTACAGGAGCTTGAAAACTGTAACGTTCAGGAACAGCTTCTTCCCTACAGCCATCAGGCTACTTAACACTACATAGAAACATAGAAAACATAGAAATTAGGTGCAGGAGTAGGCCATTCGGCCCTTCGAGCCTGCACCGCCATTCAATATGATCATGGCTGATCATCCAACTCGGTATCCCGTACCTGCCTTCTCTCCATACCCTCTGATCCCCTTAGCCACAAGGGCCACATCTAACTCCCTCTTAAATATAGCCAATGAACTGGCCTCAACTACCCTCTGTGGCAGAGAGTTCCAGAGACCCACCACTCTCTGTGTGAAAAAAGTCCTGATCTCGGTCCTAAAGGATTTCCCCTTATCCTTAAGCTGTGACCCCTTGTCCTGGACCTCCCCAACATCGGGAACAATCTTCCTGATTCTAGCCTGTCCAACCCCTTAAGAATTTTGTAAGTTTCTATAAGATCCCCTCTCAATCTCCTAAATTCTAGAGAGTATAAACCAAGTCTATCCAGTCTTTCTTCATAAGACAGTCCTGACATCCCAGGAATCAGTCTGGTGAACCTTCTCTGCACTCCCTCTATGGCAATAATGTCCTTCCTCAGATTTGGAGACCAGAACTGTACGCAATACTCCAGGTGTGGCCTCACCAAGACCCTATACAACTGAAGTAGAACCTCCCTGCTCCTATACTCAAATCCTTTTGCTACGAAAGCTAACATACCATTGGCTTTCTTCACTGCCTGCTGTACTTGCATGCCTACTTTCAATGACTGGTGTACCATGACACCCAGGTTGCGCTGCATCTCCCCTTTTCCTAATTGGCCTCCATTTAGATAGCAGTCTGTTTTCCTATTTTTGCCACCAAAGTGGATAACCTCACATTTATCCACATTATACTGTATTTGCCAAACATTTGCCCACTCACCCAGCCTATCCAAGTCACCTTGCAGTCTCCTAACATCCTCCTCACAGCTAACACTGCCCCCCAGCTTAGTGTCATCCGCAAACTTGGAGATATTGCCTTCAATTCCCTCATCCAGATGATTAATGTATATTGTAAATAGCTGGGGTCCCAGCACTGAGCCTTGCGGTACCCCACTAGTCACTGCCTGCCATTGTGAAAACGACCCGTTTACTCCTACTCTTTGCTTCCTGTTTGCCAGCCAGTTCTCTATCCACATCAATACTACAACCTCAAATAAGCTCTAAACTAAAATACATTATTATTGCACTATTATTGTTTATATTTTGAGTATGTGTGTGTACGTGTGTGTGTCTTTCTATACACACGCTGAACTTTCTCTTGTTTATCGTTGTTTACAGTATAATATGTTTACATATTCTGTTGTGCTGCAGCAAGGAAGAATTTCATTGTTCTATCTGGGACATATGACAATAAAACACTCTTGACTAATTCAAGTTGGTCATAGAACTGTGCAGCTTGACACAATCCCTTTGGCCCACTTTGTCCATGCCAAGCAGGTTGACACATTGGGCTAGTCCCAATTGTCTGTATTTGGTCCTTAGCACTCAAAACCTGTCATATTCATATCTGTACAAATATCTTAGAAAAAGTCCTAACTATGCCTGCTTCTACATCTTTTCTGGCAACATTCCAGGAACAGACTACCCTGAGTGGAAAAGTTGCCCATCAGGTCCCTCTCGCCTTAAGCTCGCTCTCGAATTTGAGAATTATTTTGGGGGGGGGATGGGGGAAGAGAGAGGGGGAGGAGCAGAGAGACTGAGTGTTCATTTTATCCATGCCCCTCATGGTCTTGTACCTCTCAATACTGGTCGTTGTCATACAGCAAGGAATCCGACCTTATGGCTCAACTCGTCCACGCTGACCAAACTACATTGGTCCCATATGCCTGTAGTTTGTCCGTATTCCTTTCACCATTTCCTATCCATGCACCCTTCCAAATAACTTAAATGCTGTCAAAGTATCTTTCTCGACTGCATCCTTTGGCAGCTCATTCCATGTACCCACCACCATCTGAGTGGAAAACGTTGCCCCTCTGGTTTAAAATGGTCCCTAAAATGGGAGGATGAGCTTCTAGCGAGCCAACGGCCATCGACACTTCAGTAGAAGTTGCAATCACTGTCATACATAGCATTGTAAGGAATGATGATAAAGCACACACACCAATCCTATACTTCCAGCGACGGATGTTCGCCGGAACTGGAGGACAGAGACGTGTGGTGTGTCCGTCACTGTTCGTGTTGGAAACCAGCACCACTGCGTCGCTAATGTTTTCAACGATAATGAATTCTCGTCTTAAATCTGTCCTTTGTTTCTTGATTTCCCCATACTCTGCATAAAATAACATTCACCCTCTCTATCCCCCTTCTGATTTCTACACTTGTATATGATCATCCAACAGCCTCCGGCGCTCAAGGGGATAAAGTCCTAGCCTGCCCAACCTCTCGCTGTACCTCGAGCCCTCCAACCCAGGCAACATCCTCATACATTTTCTCTGTATTCTTTCCACCTTAAAGGCATCTTTCCAACAGCATGATGACCAAAACTGAACACAATACTTCAAAAATGGCCTTGCCAATGTGCAACTGTAGCATGACGTACCCACTTCCATACTCAATACCTTGACTGAAGACCAGTGTATCAAAGCCTCCTTTACCACCCTACCTGACATTTGATGCTAGTCTCTGGATACCATGTACTTGTACTAGATTCCTTTACATCATTCCCCAGGGTGCAATCATTTGCTGAAGTTCCCTCTTGATCTCCTCCACTTCAAAGAAAGCCCAGCCTATCCACTCTCCCTGTAGCTCAAGCCCGCAAACACGTGTAACATTTTGGTGCACCCTTTCCAACTTTATGACATCTTTTCTACAACTGGATGCAGAGAACAGTGTGGTCTCATCAATACTTTATTCAGCTGTACAATATCCCAACTTTCCAGATGACAATTATGCCAAATGCCACCTTTCCCACAGTGTCCACCTGGGGAACAATGCACCTGCACCAGATTTTTGTCGTTGTTACTTATGTTCTGGGGTTGAGGGGTGCTGTGTGGAATTTTTTTTGGATAATGCTACATTAATCAGTGTTTTACCTTGCCGCCTCAGATGTGTTACTTTTTTACAGTGAATCTACTTGCATTTCTGTATTTATAGGTGATGGCGAATTTGGTTTAAATCGCGGGAAAGCTGAATTTGGTTCTTCTGCAACAAAAGGTAAGATATTGGATATCTTGCACTAACCCATGGTTTTTAATGGCTAATTTGTTCCCTAGATATTTATCTAATCCCAATGTCTGCATGGAAGGTCAGATAACTTCCGGGAATAGATTAGGACTTTGCTTGGAAATTTGACTGCACTGTGTCTGAAGAAGAGTATGGACCTGAGACATCACCCATTCCTTCTCTTCAGGGATGCTGCCTGTCCCGAGTTACTTAAGCTTGCTGTGTCTATCTTCGTGCACTGAACCATGTTGTGCTGTCTTTCTCCCCCCCCCCCCCTAAATTTTCCTCGACTATTTTCCCTGTCATGATAGCTGATAGGCTATATGGAATTCCATATTTCCAGTTAAATCTGATTTAGCCTGTTGCACAAAGAATGAAGCAGTGTGAGAGTTGGTCTCCATTCTTGGACTATAATGATGAAGGGGGTGGGGGAAGAATCGTAAGTGACTGACAGATCTCCAATGCTACAAAACACATGTCTAATTTGTGTGATATTTATTCGGGCAACGTATTTGAGAGCTGATAAACCTAAAACCATACTGCATAATTAGTTGTCACTTTGGTAAGAGTGCAGAACAACACTTTCAAGAAATTTATAATTTCAAATGTACTGTGGCATTGCACAGTACACTGGTGTGCTCTGTGCTATTTTGCTATCTTTAATTTGTTTTGACTTTGATGTATTGTGGCGAGGACTGGCTGGAGTCCAGCCAAAAACTAGTCCGTCACAAGTTGTGTGCACTAGACGTGTTCTTCTGCAATACAGCTCCCTACTCCTCACCTGACATGAGCATTGCCCGGCCTTAAATAACAACTCCGATATCGACCCCATGACTCGTGCCTCCCCCACCAAGACGCCGCCCTCTAGAGCCGATGGTTTGTCGTGACTTGGGTTGCTATCAAGTGGCGCCACAGTACAATGTTTGCAATTGATTATAATTCTCCTTCTCAGCTTTTCAATCTTGATTTATTCTGCTTGTGTTTCCCCCACTACCTCATCAGAATTTGTAATTTATTTTTTATTTCAGGCTCTAACTTTTTATAAATCATTGCAGGTGGTTACCAGGGTAGAAATGAAGAGCCATTTTCTGGATCTAATTCTAAATTGAGAGGTGAGTTTTGTATTTTACAGCACCAGATCAGACCAATAGTTTCAAGTGTATGATCCATAAGAGTTGGTGCAAGTAATTTAACCCTTCAGCTAATCAAGTGATTGTGGCTCGTCGTTAACCTAACTCTACATCCGTATGTGTTAATTTTGTTTTCCTTGAAATAATTGGTTAATTTAATACTGTCTCGAAGCTGTATAAAACTCACTGGTTGCATTTTCTAAGCTTTGTACTTTTGTCCAATCAATTCAAATAATTGCCCCGTTTAATCTCCACCAGTGGAAAAGACTTTGATTTCTCAGCTTTTCCTCGTATATAATTCCTTGTGAAGTAAACAATCTTTTGGAGGAATTATGCTGAAAGCATCAGATGCTTCACAATCCACTGTCTTCTTCCAGGAGATTGTTGCTCCAAATTCCTGCACCTGCAATTTCTTCTTTATTCCTTGCTTCGTGAAGGCAATTTTAGCGTAAGCCAATTTGAGGTTAATTAAAATTATATAATACAGTTTATGATTAAACCCAGTTTTATTGTTTACACCACTTTCTCAAAAATGAAAACAAATGAATGTTAATTTGCCGATTTCCGACACGTCTGCTGTGGTGGCATCCTGGATACTTATTCAATCCAAAGTCATTTGTGTGCTGTTTGCCTTTTTTCTTGGAATTGGAATATTTTAATTGACCATGTCAGATGACAAACTGGGTATTTGTTTCAGGTCTACACTGCTGCTACTACTACCACCAGCACCTTTGCTTTACTTCCTCATAGGGCATTTAGTTTGTGTACTTTGATTTGTTGGTGTAAGACTTTCAGCATATCTGTTTACATGTTTTGTATTTGTGGTTAGGCTTGCTGTGTTGAATTGAGTGGCATTCCATTCAAGGAAAGCAGTCTAAACTCGTCTCACCCTACTCGCCATCAACAACACCACAGTCACATCTGTGGAGTATTTTAAGTTCCTGGGAACCATCATCTCCAAGCACCTTAAGTGGGGGGCTACCATTGACTCCACAGTCAAAAAGGCACAACAGAGGATGTACTTCCTGTGGCAGCTGAGGAAGCACAATCTGCCACAGGCAATGATGGTCCAATTCTATAGGGCCATCGTATAGTCAGTTCTCACCTTCTCCATCATGGTCTGGTTTGGCTCTGCCACCAAGCATGACACTTGGAGGCTGTGGCGAATCGTCCGATCAGCAGAGAAGATTATTGGTTGCAACCTTCCCTCCATTGATGAACTGTACACGGCAAGGGCCAGGAAGCGAGTGGGCAAGATCATCTCTGACCCTTCTCACCCTGGCCACAAACTCTTTGAATCACTTCCCTCTGGAAGGCGACTCCGGACTGTCAAAGCTGAATCAGCTAGACATAAAAACAGTTTTTAATCCACGACTGTTGAAACTACTCAACAGCCAAAAATCTGTGGTCTCCTTTTGATCTGGTCTTTTGTTGGTTCACATGCTTGATCAATGGTGTTTTATGATTAATGTTTTATTATTAATGTTTAGTGTTTTCCGAGTCATTCCTAACTGTCACTATGTCATGTTGTTAATTATGGGCGGAGCACCAAGGCAAATTCCTTGTATGTGAATACTTGGCCAATAAACTTATTCAAAGGGAGAAATTTGGCGCGAGTCACAGAGTATTTTGGCCAGGCTATTATGTTTGGGGAAAATTGTCAAAATTATTCACATTTGATGGTGTTTCCCAGTTGCTTTTCTCCTCCCATCTTCATCACCTAAACGGTTGCCCTCGCCCCCACCATGCCAAGCCTAGGTAAAAACCTTCAATGCACTTGTAAATGATTTGTTATTAAAGATGGACAGAGCATCAAGCAATATCTGTGGAGACAAACGGTGTTGATATTTTTGATTGATACATTATACCAGGACTATGCAGTTGCCTGTTCCTCCCCAAATGCTGTTTGAGCTCCTGACTTTTTCCCAGAGTTAAAATCCCAGCATTAACATTCTCTTTAGTTTTCTCATGTAAACAATTTTGTTTATTTACAGGTCATTGGGATTCTGACGATGTTGGTGACTGTAAAAACCAAGGTATTACTTGAGGCCGGAAAAGCAGGTTGTATTATTAATCTAGAAATATTTGACAGGTTAGGCAGCATCTTTAGCGAGAAATTTGAAGATGACTTCACATTATTTGCAATGGTCATGGATGTATTTCGTTTGCCAACAATTTTGAATCATGGGCATTTTCTTAGTTTAGACTGCTTTCCTCGAATGTATACATTCATTTATTCTCTAGTTATTGCTGCTTATTACTATTTCCACGATTTTCTAATTTCAATTGAAATTCTAGGAAATATTGTACAAAGGTTCAAAAGTCAGTTTATTGTCACGTGTGCCAATTAAGGTACAGTGAAACTCTTAATTACCATACTTTTTTTTGAAAAACGCAACAAGACGCACAACTACATAAGTTAACATAAACATCCACCACAGCGGATTCCTCACTGATGGGAGACAATAAAGTCTAATCTTCATCTTTATTCTCCGCGGTCAGGGTGGTCAAACCTCCCGCGGCTTGGAGCTCCCGAAATCGGTCGTTAACCAATGACCGCCAACTCCATGATGTTAAGTCCTGCAGTCTCTTGCGGTTAGAGCTTCAAAGTTGGTCTCCAGCAGAGGCTGCCAGCTTCTCGATGTTAGGCCGCAGTGCAGACGACGATACGATGTGGAAAGACAGACTGTTGGCGAGGCAGCCATTGCAGGCGCCACCCAGTGGTGAAATAATTCATGGTTAATCGAATGCTTTCAACCAGGTTTAATAAAGAAAATTCTGTGATCTGTTTTTGGTAAATTTTTTTTAACTATGTTGATGTTTTAGGCTTTCCAAATAGCAATATTAATTTTGTTTGTTCGCTTGTAATTGAGAAAATTGAGAGAAATCGGAAGTGATTTATGTATTTCTGTCAATGGTGCCAAGAATTTTTTCCCATTGAACATCCAAAGATGGTGCTTCTATTGGATTGCCCTTTGAATTGGAATCTTGAATGTCCTACGTTCCCTAGGAGTAGAAATTATACAGTGAGTGTAGGCAAATCCAATATCTAATCCACAATGAGGTAGTGGTTAATCAGATAGTACCCTAGTCTGTGGAAGTGCTGTTCAGACGCCTCATGACAAAGGGGGACAATCTGTTTATGAGTCTGGTTCACTCTTGAGCCAAGCTTCCGTACCTTCTGCTGGACTGGAGCAGGGAGGATAAGGAATGATGAGACTGGGATGAGTCTTCGATTATGTTAGCTGTTTTTCCAAGGCAGTGTGAATTGTAGATGGAGTCAATGGTGGGAAAATATGATGGAGTTAACTATCCTCATGGACTGAGATGGGCAGAACTGATCCCAAATCAAGCTGTGGTGCAACCCAACAATAGACTTTCTATGGTGCACCTGTAGAAGTTTTGATCTTTATTGAATGAGTCTGTGTGGGAATCATGGCTAAATCTTGCCTTGGCTCGCATGCATACAGTTCAGACTACAGAGTATAGCCATTTGGTTCAACATTCCTGCATGATACTTTCAATGCCCCATATGAGCCTAATTCACCTGAATCTGTTTCTTGTTTCTTTGCATCAAGGCAGACTTGTTCCCCGAATTATGTTCTGCTTACCAAAACATACTAGCTAATTATTTTTGGGCAATTGCAAGTGCATCCTCCAAGTTGGTTAATGCTACTGTGTATATTACTGCAGCTGTCTGCTGCTGGCAGGTTCTGCAGAGATTCTTCAGCACTGATAGCTCATTTGGGAGCTTTCATTTTGAATTGCTGCAGTCTTTATGGGGGTACCACCTGCGTTTGGATGGAGACTTGCATGATTTTTCACTCAGCAAGCAAAGAAAATGGCTCTAATTGCATTGCATGTTTTACTTAAATCTGGTTTCTGCATTTCTTTAAGGTCCCAAAGTGACCTACGTCCCCCCGCCGCCACCAGAAGAAGAAAACGCCATTTTTGCTCGGTATCAAACTGGGATTAACTTTGATAAATATGATGACATTCTTGTGGATGTTTCAGGAGTCAATGTCCCACCTGCGATACTGGTTGGTACTGAGTGACATCTATGAGGATATGGGGCCCTCTTAAATGCTCAGTAAAGTTTCGGATCACCTATATTTGATTGTATATTTGGTCTAAGTCACTCGCTGGTGATTTACAATGTATTTTTTAACGTTCATAAACTTTTTTTTAATGTACTTTTTCTCTGGAGCTTGTTTGGGTTAGATAATGAATTGGGTGAAGTATAATGTTTTGCGTTGTCCTCCTTTGCAGTTGTGACTTTAATATTGCTTGAGCCTTTTATAAGTATCATCCGTCTCTTCATTTGAGACTTTGTCGGTACACTGATAGTTACCAATCGCATTAAATAATGGTGCACAGAAGATTAATACCTCCATCTCAACAGTGATCATCACACAAACGATTTTAAATACTTATTGCTGCTTTAAATTGTTAAAGTTCTAAATTTATTTTGGCGGTATTTCATTTTTATTTCTGGCATGATTTTAATTTTCTGTCACTTAAACATTTGAGTCTCGGGTCAAAATTAAGCAAACTAGCTGACCTTATCACAGCTTTGTGGGAGGTTGGATCAAATCTGTCCATGGGCACTGTGCACTCTGGCTTTGGGTCTCTCCCTTGTTGCTCACGTCTTTCCCATCCCCTCTGGTGCCCATGGTGGTGGCAGAAATGTTCTTAACCGTTTTCCACTTGGGTTGGAATGGTTGGTACTAGAAATCTTTAAGAAACTGGAATGAAAGGTGTGTGCAATTGCCACATCCAGTGTAAAAAGACAATTTACTTTTCCCTCTAGACATTTGATGAAGCTCATCTGTGCGAAACCTTGAACAAGAATCTAGACAAGGTTGGTTATCTGAAGCCTACACCAGTTCAGAAGCATGGGATTCCAATTGTGCTTTCTGGTCGGGATTTGATGGCATGTGCTCAAACAGGCTCTGGGAAAACAGTGAGTAGCAGAAAAAGGAAGCTTATCAACAAAGCATTAACCACGTTTTTCATTTTTAAATCTTGCGCAAAGCTTGCAAATAGCAGCAAGCCCCTCAAGCCTGACTATTTATTCAACATGATTGTCACTGATCTGTCCCAGCTCTTGCTCATATTCTGTCCATTTCCCCAGAGCCCTTGAATCCCCACTCTTTTGAAAATATATTTGTATTCTCTTTAAAGGCCTCGAATGATGTAACCCTCGATCTACAGAGTTGAGAATTTGCCACCCTCCATAGACTAAATTCCTGCACCACCTCTTTTTTTGTAAACACCCTCTTGTAACTATATCCTTATTCAACACTGTCACTATTCGGAACAGATCTGTGTGCTGATTGTTTTCATTGTTGCATATGTGCTTAATCATTTAAATGCGTGTTGCATTGATCTGGTACATGATAGCTTCCTGGCCTGTGTCAATCGCACTGTGTGTGCATGTTAATTAACCATACTGCACCAAAATGAAAACCTGTAGCTGTTTTCTTGCATTGAAAGATAACCATCTTGCATACTCCCATATCTACCATAATGTTTATTTGAGTTTTAGTTGTGTAGTTTTAGCATGCAACATTGTGATTAAAATGCTTTTTTATTAGTCATAGTTGCGAGCTCTAAACACTTTTGAGCAGTATAATGGCACAGGTGGTAGGGCTGCTATGTCCTATATTTTCAGATTTATATAAGGTCAGGTTTGATCCTGACCTTGGGTTCTTTCTGTGTGGACTTTGCACATTCTTCCTGTGGCCGTGTGGGTTTCCTACAGGTGCTTCAACATCCTACAGACAAGGTTATAGATTAATGGGCCTCTAAATTTAGGTGACTAAAATTAGAGCACATGGTATTGGGGGGTAGGGTGTTGACGTGGATAGAAAATTGGTTGGCAGACAAAGCAAAGAGTAGGATTGAACGGGTCCTTTTCAGAATGGCAGGCAGTGGCGAGTGGAGTGCCGCAAGGCTCGGCGTTTGGAGCCGCAACTGTTTACCATATATATTAATGATTTGAAAGAGGGAATTAGGAGCAACACTAGCAGGTTTGCGGATGACACAAAGCTGGGTGGCTGTGTGATCTGTGAAGAGGATGTTAGGAGGTTGCAGGGTGACCTGGACCAGTTGAGTGAGTGGGCAGATGCGTGACAGATGCTGTATAATATAGATAAATGTGAGATTATCCACTTTGGTGGCAAAAACAAGGGGGCAGATTATTATCTCAATGGGGTTAGTTACGTGGGAGGTGCAGTGAGACCTGGGCATCCTTGTACACCGGTCACTGAAAATTGGTGTGCAGGTACAGCAGGCAGTGAAGAAATCTAATGGAATGTTGGCCTTCATAACAAGAGGATTTCAGTATAGGAGTAAAGAGGTTCTTCTGCAGTTGTATAGGGCTCTGGTAAGACCACATCTGGAGTATTGTGTACAGTTTTGGTCTCCTAATTTGAGGAAGGGCATCCTTGTGATTGAGGCAGTGCAGCGTAAGTTCACGAGATTGATCCCTGGGATGGCGGGAATGTCATACGAGGAAAGATTGAAAAGACTAGGCTTGTATTCACTGGAGTTGAGAAACATAGAAACATAGAAAATAGGTGCAGGAGTAGGCCATTCGGCCCTTCGAGCCTGCACCACCATTCAATGTGATCATGGCTGATCATCCAACTCAGTATCCCGTACCTGCCTTCTCTCCATACCCCCTGATCCCTTTAGCCACAAGTGCCACATTTAACGCCTCATATCTCATACCTTCAAAGTTACCTTTGTTCAAGTTCAGAACCCTTGTTTCTGACTTAATTTTGTCACTCTCCATCCTAATGAAGAACTCAACCATATTATGGTCACTCTTGCCCAAGGGGCCACGCACAACAAGACTGCTAACTAACCCTTCCTCATTACTCAATACCCAGTCTAGAATAGCCTGTTCTCTCGTTGGTTCCTCCACATGTTGGTTGAGAAAACTATCCCGCATACATTTCAGGAAATCCTCTTCCTCAGCACCCCTGCCAATTTGATTCACCCAATCTACATGCAGATTGAAGTCACCCATTATAACCGAGAAGGATGAGGGGGGATCTTATAGAAACTTATAAAATGACTGGACAAGCTAGATGCAGTAAAAAATGTTCCCAATGTTGGGGGTCTGGAACCAGGGGCCACAGTCTTTTAAATAAAGGGGAGGTCATTTAAGACTGAGGTGAGAACTTTTTCACCCAGAGAGTTGTGAATTTGTGGGATTCCCTGGCACAGAGGGCAGTGGAGGCCAAATCACTGGATGGATTTATGAGAGTTAGAGCTCTAGGGGCTAGGGGAATCGAGGGATATGGAGAGAAGGCAAGCGTGGGTTATTGATTGGGGACGATCAGCCATGATCACAATGAATGGTGGTGCTGGCTCAAAGGGCCAAATGGCCTCCTGCTGCACCTATTTTCTACGTTTTTCTAATTTGCCATCGTATGTAGGGAATGGATGTGAAAGTTGGATAACCTACAATTTGTGATTTGTCAGCATGGGCTGAAGGGCCTATTTCCATGTTGTATCCATAAGCTTCAGCTTTCAACTCCTCTCTGCTGCTGCCCCTCCCCCCCCCCCCCCCCCCCCCAGCTCTGAGGAAAGTTGAAGCTATTTCTCTTGGTTTCATTCAGTGTGTTTTCTTTTCTGTATAATTGCCATAGGCCGCTTTCTTATTGCCAATAATAGAAATGCTGCTCAGGGGCAAAGCAGCAGGCAGTCAATTCAAGGATCTTCAGGAACCAGAAGTAATCATAGTAGCTCCAACACGTGAACTAATCAATCAGATATATCTGGAAGCTAGAAAGTTTTCTTATGGGTAAGTAAAGTGTGCACATACATAGTAAAATAGACAAAAATGCTGAAAAATGCACAACTATTTGAGTCAACTTTTGAACAGTGAGCTAACTGTTGGTATAATTGGGAGTTAATTTGTCCAAAATTTGCAGACAGCAGCAAACTTCTCAGTGGCCACTGAGAAGAAGTTTGTCCTTTCTCCAACAGACGGTTGCATGATTTGCAATTTCCATGCCTTGGGCTAATGTATGGATACGAATTTCAGTACTCGAACAGTTGCCGGGTTTTATTTTTTGTGGGGGGGCAGATTTTTTTAATGAGCCTGAAATTTTTTACCATCTTTGCACAAAATCTATTCCGGAGCATAATTTCTTTATGCATGTGTCCAATCGAAGATGGAATGGATAAAATAATGGGTCTAAAATTGAGTAAAATTTGCTTCAGAATCATTTGCGGATGTGTATTTTTGATTACCTATCTTTTTTTATTCCCTCCGCCGCCCCCCCCCTCCCCCCACTTGTTCAGAACTGTTGTGAGACCTGTTGTAGTCTACGGAGGAACGAGTACAGGACATCAAATCCGCCAGGTTTTACAAGGCTGTAATATATTATGTGGCACCCCAGGAAGACTTTTGGATATTATCTCTAGAGGAAAAGTAAGTCTTAGATTTGTCATTGT
Organism: Raja brachyura; assembly: GCA_963514005.1. The sequence goes on from OY740781.1 coordinate 63,139,153, forward strand.
GCACCAAAAACTTGTTGAAAATGTATTGTTGAATTGTGGCAAGTTTGCCAGGCTGCTGCCTCGAACGTGATGCCTATCTATTGTACGTTTGATATTCCTTTTGAAGTCAAAGTGCAAAAGCAGAGTTTACACAAGGGGGAAAATACGGATATTTTTGTGTTACTGGATAGGTGTAATTCTTAACAGGACATCCCTGTAATAATGCATTAACATTTCCCTTGCCATCTTCGTTCATATAATTTGTTAATGGTGTATGCAATGCATGATTAGCCATGCTGATCTAGAAGTTTTTGCTTTCTAGGTTGGCCTTGGTAAGGTGCAGTACTTAATATTGGATGAAGCAGATCGCATGCTGGATATGGGATTTGAACCAGATATGCGGAAACTAGTTGACACGTTTGGCATGCCACCGAAGGAAAATCGCCAGACTTTGATGTTTAGTGCCACCTTTCCTGAAGAGATTCAGAAGTAAAATGCAATATTACCATGCTTAGCAATATTTTTGCCTTACTTTTTGAAAGATACGTAAATAAATAGACCTCTTGCTTTTATATTTTTGAGATTCTATTATACTTGTGTCCATGTTTGCATGACATTTTCTTCAGTAATTGGTGCCCTTAATCCATACTCTCAAATGGAGCTAGTTTTTATTTGGTCTCAAGGCAATGGTTCTTTTAGCAAACAAATTGAGTCAATACTGACAGTTGTGCAAGATGACCACGGCATCATTCATTGTTGATGACACCGTTGACCTTATTTTTGGAACTTGGAGTTTAGCAGCATTTAATACATAATTCAGTGGCACAATTTTTGTGGTTGTGCTCCTGAATGTCTAGGGTAGTTATTCAGTCTTCTCGTCTGCAACAACTGTTTGTGCTTAATAAATAGAATAACTCGTGTTGGTTTGGAATATTCAAGACTCGAGTGTTTAATTACACCAGCAACTGAGCAATTAAATTCTTGCTGCTGCTTTACAGACCAATTATTGTGATGCCACACGTATACCATAATCAGTAACACATTAAATTATCGATAATACTAGGTACCGAGACCAGAATAGGGCAAAGCACATTATCCTTTAAACAACACAGTAAGGAATCTGGTATCTTATTTCAAGGATTCATAGCCATTTCTGTCAGCACACTTGACTAAATTGCTTTAAGTATTCCCACCATCAAAAATATGAATTTGAGTACCTTAATTGGTAGTTAACCATGTTTGCATATATCTTAAGATATGGTCTGCTTTAGGTTTAGTTTAGAGATACAGCGTGGAAACGGGCACTTCGGCCCATCGAGTCTGACCTGCACATTAATACTACCCTACACAGGTCAGGTCGGGAGGATTTCCCTCCGCCACGGGTACCGTGTAATCCCGTGCTACCTGCTCCACGGTCGGGTAGTCGGCGACTAAACAGTCGCCTCCACCCAGTTTGCCAGGTGAGGAGGGGGCTGTGGACCCCCACCAGCACCAAAAACAAGACCTGTCAAAGGGTGGATGAGCTTCTAGCGAGCCAACGGCCAACCACACTGCATTAGAAGTTGCGATCATTGTTGTACACAGCATTGTAAGGAATGATGATAAAGCACACGCACGCCAAAATCCTGTACTTCCAGCGGCGGAAGTCCGCAGGAACTGGAGGACAGATGTGTGGAGCGTCCGTCACCATTCCCGTTGGAAACCAGCACCACTGTCGCTAATGTTTTTAACGATAATGAATGACGCACATTGGGGACAATTTTACATTTACACCAAGCTAATTAACTTACAAACCTGCACATCTTTGACGTGTGTGAGGAAACCAAAGATCTCGGTGAAATCCCTCGTAGGTCATGGAAAACATACAAACTCCGTACAGATAGCACCCGTAGTCGGGATCAAACCCGTGTCTCTGATGCTGTAAGGCAGTAGCTCTACCGCTGCACCACGTGCTGCCAATTCACAGGAAGATGGTTGCGAGCCTTGGTGTGACTAAATGCAGATCAATTTTATTATAAACTGTATTTTAGTTTTCACAGCTACTGTAGTGGCATTTGAATTCTAGGCTTTTTTTCGTCCCTGCCTTTGGTTTACTAGTTTAGTAACTTAACCACTACTAACTGCTGATTTTCATAACTTCTGGTTTTCTTCAGTTTGGCTGCAGACTTCATGAAGAGTTCATATTTATTCCTTGCTGTTGGTCAGGTGGGAGGAGCCTGTGGTGACGTACAGCAATCCATACTTCAAGTAGACCAGTATTCTAAAAGGAACAAATTGGTTGAAATTCTCACCAACATAGGTGAGTTTCCTCTTTTACAACCAGTTGTCCATCCATGATCCAGTGCAAGGAGGAGCAAATAATTCTCAATATTTGGATGCGTGTTGGGGGGTGTGGGGGTGGAGCCTATTTTTAAATTGTTTGATCTTTTATTTTGCTGACATCAAATTTGTCAAAAAGACATTTGTGTGTAATTCTGGGTGAAGCTGATGAAAACCCCTGACAAGGTAACCCTATGGATGCAGATGAAAATTTCTTTGTATCATTCAGCTTTTATTAAACTCTCTATTTAACTATACAACCATATAACAATTACAGCACGGAAACAGGCCTTCTCGGCCCTTCCAGTCCGTGCCGACCATTTATTGTCCCCTAGTCCCATCTACCTGCACTCAGACCATACCCCTCCATTCCCTTCCCATCCATACCCCTATCCACTTTACTTTTAAATGTTAAAATTGATCCTGCCTCCACCACTTCTGCAGGAAGATCATTCCACACAGCCACCACTCTCTGAGTAAAGAAGTTCCCCCTCATGTTACCCCTAAACTTCTGTCCCTTAATTCTCATGTCATGCCCTCTTGTTTGAATCTTTTCTACCCTCAATGGGGAAAAGCTTATCCATGTCAACTCTGTCTATCCCTTTCATCATTTTAAAGACCTTAATCAAGTCTCTCCCCCCCCCCCCCCCCCCCTTAACCTTCTGCGCTCCAAATTTGCAGTCTTTAATTAGGCATCTGGTTTTTATCTTTGTTATTGTGGGATCCATGATGAAAATTAGGAAGATTGGTATCCTTGGAGCAAAAGCCAAGTGAGCTGTTTTATCAAGTACAGTTAAAAAGCTTGGAAAACTGCAGTAAGCAACTAACTTGTCAAGTAGACAGGTTTTGACCTACCATTTTGTATGTTTTTTGGTTTGGAGCTTATTTAAAATTGCAATTACTTCTATTGGAGTCTGGCTGGAATATCTAAATTAGATATACTGTCATATGCTGAGAGAATGCAGTGGCTCGGCTTGTACACTCTGAAGGATGAGAGGAGATCTTATTGAAACATATAAGAATATTAAGGGTTTGGCCACGCTAGGCAGGAAACATGTTCCCAATGTTGGGCAAGCCCAGAACCTGGGGCAGCAGTTTAAGAGTTGTGAGTGTGGAATTCTCTGCTTCAGAGGGTGGTGGAGGCAGGTTTTCTGGATGCTTTCAAGAGAGAACAAGATGGGGCTCTTAAAGATGGCGGAATCAGTGGATATGGGGAGAATGCAGGAACGGGGTACTGATTGTGGATGATCAGCGATTATCACATTGAATGGCGGTGCTGGCTCGAAGGGCTGAATGACCTACTCGTGTGTCTATTGTCTGTATTCACCCAATATTCTTTGTTTATTTGTAACCAGTAGGTGAACATTTTAACTGTCTTGGTATCATTTCCTAGGTAACGAACGAACCATGGTCTTTGTTGACACCAAGAGGAAAGCTGACTTTCTTGCTACTTTCCTCTGTCAAGAAAAGTTCCCTACAACAAGTATTCATGGGTAAGGTTTTGAGTTTTTCATATTTTGCATTTTCTTCTCTTTTCCATCGGGAATAATGGTTCTCAGATTTTAGTTAGTTCCAGTGTTGTGATGTACTTTTTAAAAAATGATGACTGTCATTTTTAAAAAAAAGCGACTTGTACATGTATTACTTCAAGTAACAATGTGAATATTTTAAATGTATCGAGCCTGGACCTAAATTCTACCTAAACCAGCAAGCTTGAAATGGTCATTGCCCTGGGAGTAACTACGACTGTTTTTACCAACATTTGGGTTGTATTCATGCCACAGTGGAAATCACCTCCAGAATTGGGAAATAGTGTTTGCCTGCTTTCATTTGCTTTCTCATTGAATCCCTCTTGACCCATTTCTAAATGCTTTCATTTTGACTGAATTCTTTTGCACCATCTGGTTTCTGTTTGGACTTTTGATCAGTCTTGTAATTTTTTTTTTATTAGCTGCAAAGGCTAACAATTATTTATCTATAATTGCCATTTGAAAACTGGCTGTGATCCACTGTGTTCAACTGCTCTTGACTTTATTGAAGCAACTTTTGGGTACACTATTTTCTAGACTTTGACCCAGTGATAATGAAAGATTTGCCATGAAAAGGTTATGAAACTAAAACTATTCTCCAACTTCAGTTAGGTCATCTGGCTTTTTTAAGGGTTTCTGTTATTTTGCATTTTTGCAGATTTGTCTTGGTCATTGTTTTATTCTTGATTCCACTGAAGGGAATCCAAAATTCTAGCTTATAAATGTTCTAATTCTGGTCAGCTATTTTCTGGAGTAGTGCAAGGGATGTCCAGGGATCAGAGCAAATGGCAAATGCTCTTTTTTTCAATGCCAGAAAATCAGAATTATATAACACAGAAATTGGTCTTTTGGCCCACTAGTACATGCCTGCCTCTGTCTACTAACATTAATCCATCTTGCCAGCATTTGGATCATATCTATCTGTGAGGGGAAGAACTGCAGATGCTGATTTAAATCAAAGGTAGACACAAAATGCTGGAGTTACTCAGTGGGACAGGCAGCATCTCTGGAGAGAAGGAATGGGAAGTTTCGGGTCGAGACCCTGCAGACTGGTCAGGGAAGTGGGTGGGACGGAAATAGAATGTAGTCAGACTGTCTTATCTATCCGTGCCTTGCCAATGTGAATGTAACTGCATCTGAATCATAGAAATGATCGGATTCCACTGCGTTCTTTGGCAGTGTATTCCAGATATTTCACACTAGTTTTTAAAAAAAATAATAATAAATCTGCCGATGAAATCTCCTTTAAAACTCGTACTTCTCTGTCAAGTCTGTCTTGCTTTTGGTCAGTAAACAATTTGTCTGGAGTTGCAGGGGAGAGGTCATGGACCAGAATCGTGTTTTCTTGATAAAGTCAGCTTGAAGGAAATGGATTGGAGCCATCTGGAGAAGATTTGACCTTGCGAGCGTAGGAATGATGCAGCACAGGAAGTCCGTTGGCTCATTAGACCTTCTCAGTGGCAGCCCTTGTTTAACTACCACTGATTTTCCAGTGTCTGAATAACATGGATCATTCATCTTTAAAACTTAAGCAATTAATGTCTAAAAGTTGATGAATATTTTGATGTACTGTGTCCAAGAGTGGCAACTAACCTCTCATATGGGGGCCCAATCATTGGTTTGTAAATGCTTAGCATGATGTTCTTTGGACACTGTTGGTAATGAAGCACAAAATCTTTTATTTCGACCAGACTACCGCATTGCATTTCAAGTTACTTGATTCCTGGCCGCACCCTTCAGAGTTTGATTATTTTAGTTTACATTATCAACTGGTTCATTTCTTAAATTATGTTTCATTTTGTATTACATTTAGCCTGCCTGCATAAAAGTTAACCACCTTCCACCAAACTCGCAATGTTGTTTGAGGTTGAGAGTGATACCTATTTGTTTTGGAAAGGGGAGATGGGTGTGCATATGGTGCATTTTTCTCGTAGGTGCGTTTGGTTAAATACAAAAGAAAAGCAGCAATTCAAACATTTTGATTAAGCTGTTAGCTACTTCAGCTTAGATTTGATATGAACAATCCATTCATTCACTCTTGTCCAAGTGACCATTTTATCTTCAGATCTGTCAGCTCAGTGAAGTTTATTATGCAAAGTAAATATAACTTTCTCCAAGACTGACAGTTCTGTCATCTTTGGGTTCATAATTAAATCATCTTCCTCTGCCCCTAGCTATTTTCTAAATAATTAGCACTTCACATAATTGAACCATTGAATAGACAATAGGTGCAGGAGTAGGCCATTCAGCCCTTTGAGCCAACGCTGCCATTCAATGCAATCATGGCTAATCCCCGATCAGTACCCCGTTCCTGCGTTCTCCCCATATCCCCTGACTCCGCTTGGTTTAAGAGTCTTATCTAGCTCTCTTGAAAGTATCCAGAGAACCGCCTTCTGAGGCAGAGAATTCCACAGACTCGCAACTCTCTCTGAGAAAAAGTGTTTCCTCGTCTCTGTTCTAAATGGCTTACCCCTTGTTCTTAAACTGTGGCCCCTGGTCCTGGACTCCCCCCAACATCGGGAACATGTTTCCTGCCTCTCGCGTGTCCAAACCCTTAATCTTATGTTTCAATAAGATCCCCTCTCGTCCTTTTAAACTCCAGAGTATACAAGCCCAGCCGCTCCATTCTCTCAGCATATGACAGTCCCGCCATCCCGGGAATTAACCTTGTAGACCTACACTGCACTCCTTCAATAGCACGAATGTCCTTCCTCAAATTAGGGGACCAAAACTGCACTATGTACTCCAGGTGTGGTCTCACTAGGGCCCTATACAACTGCAGAAGGACCTCTTTGCTCCTATGCTCAACTCTTGTAATAAAGGCTAAAATGCCATTCGCTTTTTTCTCTGCCTGCTGTATCTGCATGTCACATTTCATTGACTGATGAACAATGATCCCATTATACTTCCCCTTTTCCCAACTTGATACCATTTAATTAGTGTTAAAGAAGGAACTGCAGATGCTGGAGAATCTGAAGAAGGGTCTCGACCCGAATCGTCGCCTATCTCCTTCGCTCCTTAGATGCTGCTGCACCCGCTGAGTTTCTCCAGCTTTTTGTGTAATCATTTAATTAGTAATCTGCCTTCCTGTTTTTGCTACCAAAGTGGTTAACCTCGCATTTCTCCACATTAAACTGCATCTGCCCACTCACCCAACCTGTCCAAGTCACCCTGCATTCTCATAGCATCCTCCTCACAGTTCACACTGCGACCCAGCTTTGTGTCATCTGCAAATTTGCTATTGTTACTTTGAATCCCTTCATCTAAATCATTGTGACCATTATGTCTAAATCAAGTGACTATTATTTAGCAAGCTGATATGCCCATATTTTGTAGCTACATCTGACTATGTTGAGTAGATGGTGTGCACATTGGCGTGGGAAGAAAATTAATTAAAAATTGAATAAAGTGTGTTCTTGGCTTTGTATTTGGTGTAAATAGAATAAATTATCCAGAATTGGTGATTCGTATCTTAATTGTCTGGTTTTGTGTTAAACATAGACTGGTTTTGTAATATATTGATGTTCGTAATCAGCAATTCCTGTTGCTTCATTGTAAATTGTTGAAACAATGGTAGGTCATGTGCACCATTGTCCTTTGACTGCTGTTAAAAATATTTGATGTTCTATTTCTGTTCCATTTCCTTGCATTATCCTTATCTCTCCATTCTGTAGAATTGATCAGGGAAAGGTAATGGAGTGTCTGATTTTTATTTTTTTTAATTTGTAATTTATTTATCTTTAAAGTATTAGAAATTATTGACATAATTCTAGAATTGCGGTGACTCATTCTTGCTAGGTATAGAGATTAAAAACATCATTGCAATTGTGATTTGTTTTGCAGTGATCGAGAACAACGGGAAAGGGAGATGGCACTTGGTGATTTCCGTACAGGGAAGTGTCCCGTGTTGGTGGCTACAGCGGTGGCAGCTCGAGGGCTGGACATTGAGCATGTGCAACATGTCATTAACTTTGATTTACCTTCCACCATCGATGAATATGTCCATCGCATTGGGCGCACAGGCCGTTGTGGACATGTTGGCAAAGCAATATCATTCTTTGATTCAAAAACAGATTCGCCGATAGCGCGTGCCCTGTTAAAGGTCCTTTCTGATGTAAGTACTCAGAAAGAATGCTTAACAATATTCGCACAGTTCAAGCCCTTCTGTTTTCCTTAAATTACAGTTCCCGCTATATTCAGAATTAAGCCCATCAATTTTGCACATTTGGTTGAGTATTCAAAAGATATTTAAACAAAAAACAGAACCTCAAAGATGATAACCTCGGAGTTCTTCCATTGCCAGTGAATATGGGAATAGGGAATTAGCTAAATGAATGTGTTTGGAGACATTGGTGGAATCTGAATATGTGAGGACTTGAGTCCTGACAGTACCCAAACCAATGTCCATCTGAGGGTGTTTGTTCTGCAGTGATTTTAAACTAGAATGGCAGCAGGATGATGCTGTGTTTGGGGTGGGGGAGGGGTAGAAAAGTAAAGAGATGAAAGAGCAAACTGCCCAATGCAATAGCATTAGGCAGGGAAATTGAGAGACGAGTAGGACCATGGTATATGGATGTGGGTGTGTGGAGAATTGGGCAGAGATGTATGCCTCGTCCTTGTTTTTCAATGCAGGAAGCATTTGTAATAAGATCTAATTGCATAAATAAGAATCAAAGTGGTGGGGTTCCACTGTTAATGAGAATTGAAGTACATGCAAAGCTACCTGGATTCAGAACATGTAAAGTATTTTTGGATAAACATTTAAAAACAGCTGAGAAAGAGACAACGGTTGGGGTAGTTTATCGATGTCGTGGTCGCCACACTAAAACTGGTATCCGGCAGCAAATAATGACAACGTGATAGCTGTGGAAACTTTAATCTACCTGTGCATCGGGTTGAAAGGAGTATCTTCAGGAATACATTTACCAAGTGCATTGAGGGTAGTTTCCTTACAGGAAACAGGGCATCTTGGGTGGGTAACAAGGCAAGTTTAATAAGTGCCCCTGCTATAAAACATTCTCTTGGTTAATAGCACAATAGAAAATTGTACTCCATTACCAACGGGATACCTTGGGGTTCAATGAAGGGACTGAAATTGTTTACATTATGTATCTATGGTTTGGAGGAAGAAAGTAGAAGTATATAAGACACATTTATGGATGACTAAAACAATAGGTGAGAGGAGAAACAAAGTTGAGGTATGTGTAGAGAGATTGATGGACGACAAGTTGATCAATGCAATGTGATGTAGAAAAGTGTCATTCCTTTGGGCAGAACCCAACACCAGTATTTCAATGGTAATAACTTGCTGAAAGCTGCAGTGTGAAGATATTTGGGACGTTTTGTGCAGGAAATGACAGGTAATTGAGAAGGCTAATGTTGCTAGACATTATACCTTGTTTAGAATGAAAATGTCGAGAAGTGTTGCTGCAGCTGTAGAAGGCACTAGACCACATCTTGAGTAATGTGAACTAATTTGGTCCCGATTTAAAATGTGGGTTGGATCAGGGAAGGTTAAATCGGATGATACTGGGTATTCTGAGTTTGTCCTTCAAAGATTAAATAGGTTTAACCTCCCTTCATTGGAGTTCAGAAGAACTAGAAGATTGTTGGGAGGCTGGATTGGATAAATGCTGAGATGTTTCTCCTCATGGGAAAATATAAAATCATTTGACATCATCTCCGTAAGGGAATGCTTATTTATGTCGCGTCTGCGGTAAAATTAGTCTGTCACTAATCTTTGAACTTCTGCATAAAATAAATTACGGTGGACAGTTCATTTCAGTCTGCAATTCCAATCAGTAAAGGAATAGCGGATCGTGGGTTAGAACAGGCAAGTGAGGAATCAAGTTGGATCAGCCATGATTTATTTGAATGGTGCAGCAAACTCAGACTTAACAGCCTAACTCTGTTCCTCTTTTCAGCTTATAACAAATTTTGTTTATCTAAGAAGGCAGATGGAAGGAAATAAAGCACAAATTTTATAGTGTCTGCCAACAATTACAACCCAGAATGACTTGTTTAATGTTTATAGTTGTTACTGTTTCTGTAGGCCCAGCAAGAAGTTCCTGCATGGTTAGAAGAACTTGCTTTTTCTGTTCATGGGACCAGCTACAATAATCCCCTTGGAAAAGTGTTCGCTTCTGTAGATACCCGTAAGGTTAGTATGTATTAGTCAACAATAAGCTGATTTGGAACATTGCTTTCTCATATGACTACATGGCAAGTATTACTTTATTCTTACTGCCAAAGGTTGTGGGCCACAACACTCAGCTTTGGCATCAACCTTTATGTAGCTTGTGCTCATGGGCTTTACATTCTACCCTTGGATGCATCTGTAATCTGCTAGTTGAGTTCAGTGTCTAACTTTAGGTTTACTTTGCTGTCTGCCTGTTCTCTCTTCTTCCTCCCCTGCCAAAGAAATCCAGAATTCGTAAGGAAGTGCAGCTGAATTTGTTTTGTAAGCAGTATTAACTTGCATTCATGGTTGTCAATTTACAGGGAACACATTTCCACAATCTGACAGTAGTCGGGTGTTATTTTTGTTAGTATTAAGTATTGACCAGGAAACAAAGGAATATCTCCTATGATATACGCCAATGCATCATAGGATCTATTGTGCCCACTTGATAAATCAGAAAGTGCTTATGTTTGAAACGTCTAATCTGTAAGCCCCCACCTGACATTGTCATCCCACTTTGTGTCAAAATCTGTTGTGCACCTGAAGTTGCAACCATTTGACAAGACCAGAGGAAGCTTTCTGACCTGCAACTGTCTGAAAGCATTAACATGGAAGCAAGTCACTTGTCGTCTTATCACAGCAAATGGAAGTCTGTATTTTCAATCCTGTTGCATCATTGTACTTGATAGTAACTTGAACATTTAAAAAAAAAAACTGTCCTCTGACCTCTGAAATATTCTATTTAGTATGAAGTATCTACCCATCTTAGTGCACACATTTCTCCTCTCACTGCCTTAGTCACCCTGTTTCTCCTCCATATGTTCATCTCCTATTCCTTTTATCTCTCAGAAGGGAGAGATACATTTCATATTTACATTTCTTTACATTTCATACCACCTTTCCCTTACATGACTCCTTTTAGGCATCAGGTAAGGTAAAGAGGCCACCCTGACTGAAGTTCCGTCACCCCTTTGCTCCAACGCCTAGCATCCATCCAGCCAACTGAGACTAAAGGACACTGGATAGCCACCAAGTGGTCACGGGAGTGGAAGGCAACCTCATCGTCATTACACAGCTACATCTCTTCACCAGATAAAGCTGTCAAGGGTCTGACCTCCCCATAGGAGCATGGGTGAAGCTCAACAGACTTTGTACTGGAGTTGGGTGTTTCAATGCCAGCATGTGGAGATGGGGGCTCCACCAGAGCCCAGCCTGTGAATGCGGAGCAAAACAACAACCATGTCATCTCCGAGTGCCCGCTCTACCACCCACCAAATGGTGCTCGGGGCATGGCACTCATTGACGCAGAGACAACCTGGCTGCTTAACACTCGGCTTGAGATCTAACTATTCCTTTAGTTTGTTTCATTCGCAAGAAGAAGACTCCTTTTGTCTCTTCCTCACCAGCTTTTTTTTTTTACTGCTCCCATCTATCAATCGCACCCTCACCTGTATCCACCTATGCTTTCCAGGCTTTGTCCCACCCCGGCTCCTTTCCAGCTTCCTTCCCCTCTTCCCCCCCCAACACCATCAGTGTGAAGAAGTATCCCAACCTGAAAAACTGTCGTATTCATTTCATATTGAGAATTTGTTTTGTAATTTTACGCTAGATTTCTTGACTAGACTTTTAAAAACATGGCGTACACTTTATTTTACTATCGAATTGAGCAAACTTTCCCTCTTAATAGAGAAGGCCCATGTCATAACAGAACCGGATCAAGCAGTTCTTGGGCTTTTTACTGCATTGTGGATTGTCACCTTGTCGTGGTGGAGCAGCTTGTGAGGTCCTGAGAGCGATGCCGTCTGGAGCTATGCTCCTGGTAGGGCCACCCATGGTGTAAGGTCGAGGGGGAGGTCTCTGACAAAGAGTAATCCAACCAAGACCTCAGCGGTGGAACAGGCAGAGGATGATGGCTGACCTTAGTGGAGCGTCACAACGGCTGGGAAGGCGGATGAAGGCTGCAGCATAAAAGGGTACCTGGTCGTCTTGGACTCCATGCCACTGGATCCTGACCCAGATCTGTCAAGGACCGTGTGGTGGCTGTCTGCACCAGTCTCCCCCACGTTAAAGTCGCGCAGAGAGGACAGTCCTACTTGTTTCGAGTGATGATGATGTGGCTGATTTGTAGGCTGTTTGACATTTTCCCTGGTCCAACAAATTTAATATTTAATATTTAAATTTAAATCTAATTGGAGGGCATATCCTTTAATGATCTGATGATTTTTAAGAACGTTTTAAATTATAGTTATCACTGGTAGCATTTTTATTTACAATCTCCAATGGTCCTTGAAGGTGGTGATTTACCACCTTGCACTACTGCAGTCCTTATGGTGATGTTATTCCCACCATTGTCTTGTGAGCAGTTCCAAGCCATGCGAGGCAGCAAAGTGGCACAACAAGTTGCGCCTCTGCCTCGGCTGCATGACCCTGGTTCTATTCTGGCCTCCAAATCATTAATAGACAATAGGTGCAGGAGTAGGCCATTTGGCCCTTCGAGAAGGTCAATGGGAGATAATCAAATCAAATTGATCAAGCAAATCAAGGCTTGGGTTTGCATTAAGGTGTAATAAATGTAATATGCCTGAAATGTTATTTCTTTACTTGTTTCATTTTTTGACTTATCGGAAGAAAACAAGACAAAATTGCGCTGCTTTGCATTGATATAAAATTGATCAATTTGGTTCCTTCAAACATGCTTACTGGTAATAAAATTGTATTTCTGTACACGTGATAGTACATCGTTGAGGTTATAATCTCCTGATAGTCCTCATTGTGCAAGTGGCTGCTTGAGCCATTTCGAAACTTTCAATTATGATGAATCTGTTTCTGCATTTGCTGTCCATTTCTAAATTCTTGTACATAGTGAATAGCTGAATGTATTTGTACTTACAACTGTATGTTTGATCACAACATCTTGAAAATCACTTAACTTTGCATGCTGTGTGCAAACAGGATGGAAATCTATAATTTCTCTAAAATGTAGCTCTTCATGAAATTCAGTATCTCGTCTTGTGGGAATGATTCTAAACCAGAATGGCATTGGGTTATTTACATGGTTAATGTGCAATGTATGTTGCATAAGTCCAGGATGGAAACTTGTGAACACTCGATCTAACTAATGTTATTACTGAAATTTCTACTTTCCATTACTTCATATTAATTACTCCGTATCTCTGCATTTCTGCCAGACCGATAGCATTTTGCAATTGTCAGTCATTGCAATGTATCTATTGTAATTCAAGATATCATTGCATGTTTTCACCACTCTGAATTGTACACTTATGATGACTGATCTTTCCTTTCTCTTTCTTTTAGGGTTTGGGTGTTAACAGAAACTTCAGTGGCTTTGAAGCAAATGAACCAGTGACTTATGGTGGAAATGAAGATGTATGGGAATAATGTTAACATTTAGAACTTTAAATCAATGTCCACTAAGTGTTATACAAGCTTTTCATTGTTCACTTGTTTTGTAGGGAGTTAATTTCTAAACTTGTATTTGCAAATTTGTTTTCATATTTAAGTTGTATCACAGTGGTCGAATATTACAATGTTGATCTATTTATTTTGGTTATCTGTATGACGGGAAGTGGGGTGGAATAAGATTGCAATTGCTTAAGTAAATTGTAAAGCTAAATGTCTGGAGTCCTTATTTTCTTGTGCAATCTCTAGAGCAATATTTATGAGGTGTAGCTACTGATAACGCAGTATTAAGGGACTAATTAAAACCCTAAATGATGTCTTTTACAGATCACCCTGAGCATTCAAAGTGTAAATTTAGATATTAAAGCAGCTGAAAGTATATCCACCAGTTCTGCAAGTTGCTTAACATGACTGACATGGGCAATCTGATGAACTGGAGGTCTAATATCACTTTTGAGTACAGATTTCTGCTGAGTTGACTAAATGTCAACCCAGGAAGTGGCGGCGCTGCTTGGCAGCTGCGGCTCAACTGCAGTCTGTCTGTCTTTGATTTTTATTTTTGTCTTTGTGCCTGTTTTAGCGATTATTTTGGGTTTGTTAGGTTGTGTGTGTGTGTGGGGGGGGTGGAGGGTGGGAGAAACGGGGTTTTAGTCTCCTCCTTCGGGGGGGATGCGACTTTTCTTGTCGTGTCCCCGACACCGTCTCCGTCTGTGCTGAGATCCTAATGGCCGAGCTGGCGGCCCCCAGCTTCCAGCGGCGGCAGCACGGCTTTCGGAGCTCCAGCGGCGACCTGGCTCCCTCTGAGCTGCGGTGCTCCAGCGGCGACCTGGCTCCCTCTGAGCTGCGGTGCTCCAGCGGCGGCCTGGCTTTTGGGAGCTGCGGTGCTCCAGCGGTGACCTGGCTTTCGGGAGCTGCGGTGCTCCAGTGACGTTCCGGCAACGACCTGGCTTTCGGGGCTGCGGTGCTCCAGCGACCTTCCGGCGGCGGGCCCTGTGGTGGTGTTCCGGTGGCGGCGGCCCGGTTTCGGAGGCTCGGCTGGTGGACGGCAGCATCGGAGGCCTGGATCTCCTCAGCGCAGAGGCAGAATAAGGAGGGAACAAGACAGAGACTTTTGCCTTCCACCACAGTGAGGAGGTATTTGGTGAACTCACTGTGGTGGATGTTAATTTTGTGTTTACTGTGTGGTTTTGTTATTTCTTTATATATGTATGACTTCAGGCACGAAATTTCGTTCAGACCGAAAGGTCTGAATGACAATAAAGGCATTTCATTTCAGGAAGGAGAAATCAGTATTTATGCGCCTTTGCCTAAGAGTTGTCTCCTCTGCAGCCACCATTAAGAACACTTAGATTTTACTGGGGCCCTATTTTGAATTTGTCCACCTTCAGAATCAAGTTATGTAAGAAACTAAATCAGAAGCTTATTAAACTCTAGGCATGTGAATAAGCAGTTTGGAATATTGGCTAAAATTAATGTACAAAATCATAAGTGTGGGTGTATAAATTGGAAGAAATAACACTAGCACCGTTATCCAATATATTAGATCATGTACACTTGGAAAATTCTGCTGTACTATTTTGTTCACTTCTGTACCCAACCATTTATTTAATTCCCAAACTCTGGTACTTTAAACTGTTATTGTGGGACATATTTGCAATGCAGTTGCATCATTCAGGAGTTTGCACTCCAGCTGAAGCACCATTAGGCCGTGTAAAATTTTGCCCGTCCTACTACTGTAATAGGAGTAGAGCCAGGTGAAAATAGCAGATTCATTATAGGTTTTTTTTAATGAATGGGAATTGGGTAAGGGTTGAATAGAACTTTAAAAATTGTTTCAGCAGGTGCTTAATCTGACTTTACAAATCTTATTTGCTACGTTTATTTTAATGAAAGAAATAAAGGCACTAAAATCTGGATCAAACAAATGCTGGAGGCATTCAGTGGCACAACCTGTATAAGTGGTGGCAAAGGTCTTGAACCAAAAGCTTGACTCTTTACTTTCACAAATGCTGTCTGACCACCTGAGTTCCTCCAGCCGCTTAGTTTTTTAATCTAATGTGGTTAGATTTTAACAGCAGCGCAGCAATAGGCTTGCTGTCGTAGAGCACCAGAGACCTGGATTTGATTCTGACTGCAGGTGCTGTCTGTACAGAATTTGTCTGTTCTCCCTATGACCCCGTGGGTCTTCTCTGCGTGCTTGGGTTTCCTCCCACACTCCATAGGTTTGTAAGTTAATTGGCTTTGGTAATAAAATTGTTCCTAGTGTGTAGTGTCATAAGGAATAGGAGTAGAATTAGGCAATTTGGCCTCTCAAGTCTATTCTGCCATTTAATCATGGCTGATCTATCTCTTTCCTCACTTCATTCTCCTGGCTTCTCATAATCTCTGACACCAGTACTAATCAAAAAATATCTGCTGACTCGCTTCACATCCTTTCTTTGGCAAATAATTCCACAGATTTCTCCTCATCTCCTTAAAAGAATGTCCTTTAATTCTGAGGCTATGACTGCTTGTCCTAGACCTTGTCCTTACTCCACATCAACTCTATCCAAGCCTTTCACTATTCTGTATATTTCAATTGTCTTCTCCTTCGTCTAAACTCCAGTGAGTACAGGCCCAGTGCTGGCAAACACTCATCATAGGTTAACCTACTCATTCTTGGGATCATTCTTATAAACCTCTGGACCCTCTCCAAAGCCAGCACATCCTTCCTCGGATATGTTGCCCAAAATTGCTCGCAGTATTCCATTAACCAACACTTTATAGAGTCTCAACATTACATCCTTGTTTTTATATACAAGCCCTCTTGGAATCAATGCTAGCACTGCGTTTGCTTTCTTTGCTACCGATTCCACTTGAAGATTAACTTTTTGGGAGTCCTGCACCAGCACTCACAAGTCCCTTTGCACCTCTGATTTCTGGATTCTCACCCCATTCAGAAAATTGTCCATGCCTTTATTCCTGCGACCAAAATGCATGACTCCACACTTTGCTACACTATATTCCATCTGCCACTTCTCTGCCTGCTCTCCCAATCTACCCAAGTCCTTCTGCAGAGTCCCTGCTTTCTCAATACTACCTGCCCCTCTACCTATTTTCGTATCATCTGCAAACAAAATGTTGGTTGGTTGTGACTAGGGCAGAAGCTGGTAGATAATAGGGAGGTTTCACGGCAGTTGGGTCACGACCCATGACCCGTACTGTTGCTACGCTACTCCAACTGGAGTACACGCGATGAACTGCAGGTAAGCACTGACCATTGTTTCCAGCGTAGGTTAAAACCCGCCGAAATTGTCCATTTTTGCGCTGTGAATAATTATGGAAATCGGGATATGCGTGAGAGACATTTAGCCTACATCAGAATTCCAAAGGTGAGGAGAAATGACGCTAGATAAAAGCGAGAGCTGAATGTATAACAACAGCCAGAGTGCATGGCGAACATTGGCCGTATGTTCACTGCATTTCATCAACTAGGGCATTGTTTTGTGTTTTTTCTTGAGTCTAAAAACTTTCAGAATTGATAAATCTGGCTGTAACATTTTAAAATCGCCCGTGGTTGTCAAATTGGTTTTTACATACAAAAAGAAAACGCCTCGGAAACAAAATTTACAGCCAGATTTATCTATTCTGAGACTTTTTAAGATACCAAAGGAATCAAGAAAAAACACAAATAATGCCTCTGTTGATGAAATGCAGTGAGCAAATGCGATAATTCCCAATATTTTCAATTCCGGCATCTGCACGGCCAATGTTCGCCAAGCACTGTAGCTGTTCTTGCCCCTTCAGCTCTCGCTTCTCTACCTTCATTTCGTTTCACTTTTGGAATTCTGAAGTTGGGTACATGTCTCACGCTTACCCCGACTTCCACAATTTTTTACAACGCAAAAAATCAAAATTTTGGCGGTTTTTAGCAGGTAGGAACGTGCGCGTTTCTTGCATTAATAACATGTACCGGAAGTTACGGATGTCCTCCAGATGGATTGAGCTGCTCCGTGCGTCAAGCCCTATGACCCAGTGACCTTACGTGCAACCCCCATATAGGTGGGAAATGAGCTGCAGATACTCGATTTTTTAAACACGACCTGAGTAACACAGCGGGCCAGGCACCATCCCTGGAGATTGATTGATCATAGGTTAACCCACTCATTCTTTGGATCATTCTTGTAAACCTCTGGACCCTCGCCAGAGCCAGACTCTCGTGTTGGGAGCCTTTAGATCAAAGATTATCTAATGAGGAAGGCGGGACTAGTTGGAGAGGGGATGATGAACAGATGGAACTGGGTGGGATGAACAAGGGGAGCAAAAAATGTATAAGTGACTGGGAGAAGACTGCGGGAGGGTTTGGGGAATTTGTAATTGGAAAATTCCTATTGAGTGATTGGGACGGAACCGCCTTTACAATGGTGAGATAAATTGGATATCAGAAAGAGTTTTGTGGAGCACCTGCGCTCTGTCTATTCAGCCACTCATGCTTCTGATTACACACCATTTTAACACCTTCCCACTCCAACAATCTCCCGCCTTCCCTCATGCTATGATGGGGCGAAACACATATTGGAAGAACAACATCTCATATTCTGCTTGGGTACCTTGCAACCCAATGGCATGGACATTGAATTTTCTAATTACAGGTAATGCACGCCCCCGGTGTTCTTCTGCACACGCTTACCCATCCACCTCCTTCGCTTTTCTGTTAGCTAATCCCATACCCTTGTCCCCAACCGCTGTCCAACCTTACCATCACCTCCCCTCCCCCAAAAAAAATCTCCCCCTCCCAAATCTGGTGCCACAAGCCAGCGATCACTCTATCCCACCTTCATACGCCAACAAATTTCCCTCTGTCCTAATGCGCGTTCTCCCAAAATATCGACCTAAACCATTTGTCCCCACAGATGCTGCCTGACCTGCTGAATACTTCCCGTGTTCTGCTTTTCTTGTTCCAGATTCCAGCATTTGCTATATCTTTCATCTTAATATCGCAGCGATTCTGTGCCTAGATCTCTAGACGGCGTCTCCCAATTTCATGATTTTTCCCACATGAACACATGACCTCCAAGCTTCCTTTCCAAGCCGTAGTAACATGTCTTCTACACTTCATTCCTGCTGGGGCGAAATTCTGAAACTCTCCGCAAAAACACAGCGGGAATATCATCCAAGAGACTTCCGCGCTGTCAAGGGGGTGTCTAGTTGTCGTCTCAAAGGTAACAATCCTAAAATACATTTTAAATGATTCAATCTTTTCTGTTCTTGGGGGTAGACTTGCTCTGGTCTCAGAGTGTAGTAATTCAATTGATTGTGGAGAACTGTTCAACTCCCATCATTGAATCATTTATTACTTAATTTCCCAGTTTTCATAAACTAACTGATTTGGAAATATGATCTTCATTGCGCATCAGATCAAATCTATTTCTGTCGAACTCGCCAAGTCAAAATCTATATCATTAACCGATGTTGTAAATCTGCAATGCATCAGGAAGCGAAATATGGAAGAGATACTGTTTTCAAGAAAACTTGAGAACTGACGGTTGATAGTTTGACCTTTTGTTTTTATGAAATTCCCCAATAGGAATATATCCAACCAGTTCCCTGGAGATCCGGGAAGAATAAATCAATCGAGTGACCAATGCCCCCATTAAACTGTTTCATTATTGGTCATATTCATTTCCCTGACTTCCTCACTTTCTACACTCAGCCTGCTTGAGTAGTGTCTGAAAGATTTCTGCTGTTGGTGCTTTCCGATGAAGCCTATTTCGTGTTGCTACTTGCGCAGATGCACGGTTTGCTTTTCCGGGAGGGATATCAAAGGTACTGTACTTGTTCCTTTTGGAAAGGCAATTACTTTTTCTCGCCTGGTAACTGACACGCTTTTCAACTCTAAACTCTGTTTTGTAATTTATATGCACCCGATTTTCGACAAACGCTAAGAATATCCTTGTTACTTAGGGCAGTAGTTTTGCATTGGTGCTGTCTAATGATAATGCAGATTAGGAACGCACATTTTCCCCATGACATTTTTTTTGGAGTGCAGTGATTGAATTCCTTTCTGACTAAATACAATTACATCAGCAGTTTTCGTTTAACGTTACACTGATGTTGAATTCAATGCACTGACATGCTTTATTCATTTTTAAAAAAACAGCTGAGGGGATGTGGATGTTACGTCCAAGCCCTGGATATTTTTGTTATGCCTCAATGTACTGAACTAGACTGCTGGTCTATTTTAGAGGATAGGGAATGATCAACAATATTGCTATGGATCTATAATTGCATGGAGGCCAGATTTTGTATCCAAAAGAGCATCCTCTAACACCATTTACTTTCTGAAGATGCCACACCTGATAGTTTTTGTGATACTGCTCGGCACTCCAGCATATTTGACCTTTGACAATACTAAAGCAATGTACTGCACCCGAGGTGGAACAGCGAAGCTTCATCCTATATTTCCATAGTTAATATCTACTGGACAAGGCTTAAATAAATGCTTACATGTCTATTATGCCTTTCATGACTACAAAGCACCCCAAAGCCAATGGATCGTTTTTTTTTGCGAAGCACAATTGCTTTAGAATGAAGGACACAAAGCAGTCAGAAAGCCTCCATGAACAGGAATGTGACAATGATCAAAATAATCTGTTTTAGTAATGTCTGAGGGACAAATATTGGCTGTGCCAGTGTAGATAATTACTCTTCCCTACTTAGAAACAATGCCATGAAGCTTCTTGGACCACCAAACCCATGCCAACTCCCAGCAGAGCAATCCCATCAGTTCCATTCCCCCTCTTGTGTCTCTGTAACCATGCAACTTATTATCTCATACCCTCATCAATTCTGGTTTTAATTCTTTTGTGATTAATCTGCACTCGGGTGCAATTTACAGTCATGGAGTAGCTGATCAGCAGATATTTGGGATAAAATCAGAGCATTGAGAGGAAATTTCTGATTAAAATGAAAGGTTCTTAACTGAAAATAACTTTATATCCCATTTCAGAGCTGTCTGATCAGCTGACCTTTATCACTTTAAAAAATTCTCTAAGGTAACACTTTCTGTACTGTATAAGAACTGGACGGCTCAGTGGTGCAGCAGTAGAGTTGCTGCCTCACAGCAGCAGAGACCCGGGTTTGAGCCGACTACGGGTGCTGTCTGTATGGAGTTTGTACGTTTTCACAGTGAATGCCTTAGTTTTCCCCGGGTGCTCCGGTTTCCTTCTACTCCTTCCTTCCAATGGATAGGTGAACCAGGATTTAAAAAAAATCCTGTGTTTGATAGAATATTTTTCATCTTCAATGAATATTGAATGAATGAATAAGTGAATGAATAACTTTATTGGCCAAGTATTCACATACAAGGAATTTGCCTTGGTGCTCTACCCACAAGTGACAACATGACATACAGTGACAGTCAA
This sequence comes from Raja brachyura, assembly GCA_963514005.1. Next base: position 63,159,984 of record OY740781.1, read on the forward strand.
GAATGATACATAAAACATTAAACATTAATAATAAAACATTATTGATTAAACATGTGTATTAAATGTGTTTACTATGTGTAACCAAGACACTATGTGTTGTATCTTGGTTCTTTTCTTGTATGTATGACTGCAGAAACTAAATTTCGTTTGAACCTCAAGGAGGCTACAGATTTTTGGTTATTGATTAGAGCTACTCCGCGTGGAAAAAAGCAGTTTTTATGTCTGGCTGTGGGAGCTTTGACAGTCCAGAGTCGCCTTCCAGACAGAATTGATTCAAAGAGTTTGAGGCCAGGGTGAGAGGGGTCAGAGGTGATCTTACCCACTCGCTTCCTGGCCTTTGCAATGTACTGTTCGTCAATGGAGGGAAGGTTGCAGCCAATAACCTTCTCAGCTGATCGGACGATTCGCTGCAGCCTTCGGATGTCGTGCTTGGTGGCTGACCAAACCAGACCATAATGGAGAAGGTGAGGACAGACTCTACCAGGTTGGTGACCGATTCTCCGGAGCTCCCGCAACAACAGCTTCGTCCGCTGGACTGGAGGGTGGCAGCTTTGTCCGCCCCGGGCCACGGAGTTTGAACTGGCCCGTTCGTGGAGCTCGGTTTCGGCCACGGGACTGACCATCACCCGGCGGGGGGGGGCCAACATCGAAAGCCTGGATCGCCTCAATGCAGAGGGGGAACAAGGAAGGAAGAGATGAGACTTTAAGACTTTTTGCCTTCCATCACAATGAGGAGGTGCCTGGTAGACTCACTGTGGTGGATGTTAAACTGTGTTCATTGTTTGTTCTGTTATTCTATTTTCTGTATGACTGCAAGGTACCCAATTTCGCTCAAAACATTTTTTTGAATGACTAAGCTCAACTCAACTCAACTCTGTTGTGCCTTTTTAACTGTGGAGTCGATGGTGGTCCCCCATTTAAGGTCCTTGGAAATGATGGTTCCCAGGAACTTAATTTGTACTCCGTTCGCTTGATGAATTGGCATCGATTGATTACATAAGCATGTACACAACTTAATTACTCTCAGGATAATGACCCATTTTTAACATTTTCTAATTTGATATGGAAAAGGGAATTTGACGCTGACCCATGAAGTACGATCCTGTACATACCTAAGTAAGTAAATTTAGGCCGTGGGCTGAGCATCGAAAATGTGACCCAAATTTAACTTTCGTGACCCATGTCTGGTATCTACTTGAAATTTGGCACGGTTTAGATAAAATATAATTAAGAAGGAATTCATAGCTCGTCAGTGTCAAAAGTTGCACACTAATTAATTAAGCTAATTAGACAATTAGATCGAAAAAGTAAGCGCCATCTAGTGCTCAATGCTAATATTGCTCTATGGGGAGCCTAATTCCGTGCTGCGGTCTATTTAAACCTTATATTATTATACCATATATATATATATGATGTGAATATGACTGAAGTTATTTATAATTATATATAATAATTATATGATATAAAAATAATATAATGAAGATGATTGTATGTTGAGTGAGACTACCGCAGAGGTCCCGGGTTTCACCGGCTCCTGAACCAGCCTAATTAATGGGCGAAGGCAGATCCTGTGGATACCCCCGTTTACTGAACCCCACTGACTGCCAATGGGCAGAGTGGGGCTCATGGCCATAGTGGGACTGGGGCAGTGCCAGGCTGGGGGAAGGCTAAGGCATCTTCCACTGAGAGGAAAATGCCTAACCCTAACCCTAACTCGTCCCCCTTCCAGAGCTGTCCACGGCCGGAGCTGGAGCCACTTTGGGATCGGCTGCGGGCTCCGTAAGTGGCTGCTCAGCGCGTCCACTTCGGCCAGCACACCCTTCTGGATCATCATGCTGATGCTGGTGGGGAGTAGCACTGCCCTGCACACCGCCCGGGCCGGCTCCACCCGCTCGATCGCTGCAACACCGGCCGCCCGACAGCCCGACCGATCCCGCACAGCAACCATTGGCGGGCCAACAGCCCGACCGACCGCTCGCAGCACCCACCGGCCTACTGACTGACTGACAGCCCGACCGACTGACTGACCCTAACCTTAATCCTAATCCGAACCCTAGCTCTACATTTTTATTTATCATTTTTATTTAAGTTCACATCATAACTTTACAACGATAAATCAGTTGTTAAACAAAATTATCAGCAAGGTTAGCATTACCTTTATGAAGAGATGAAGCTGTTCTTGAGTCTGGTGGAGCGCGCTTTAAAGCTTATGAACCATTTAGGAACAGGGGGAAGAAAGAAAGACTGGGGTGGGGCAAGTCTGTGATTATGTTTGCTGCTCTTCTAAGGCAGCTTCAAGTGTGGATAGAGTCAATGTTGGGGAGTTTGGTCTGTGTGATGCAGGGGGCTACATCTACAACTCTGCAATTTCTTGTGGTCTTCGGCAGAGCTATTCCCAAACCAAGCTGTGATGCTGTGGATCTCATTCCAATACCTAATAGTATGTTGTTAATTTTAAGTTTGTAGCTAGAATCCCAACAATTATAAATGGCTTTCTAAGCCTTGCTGTGGACATCATTCTAATTTTAGGCAAGTTTGGAAGCATTCCAAGAAGCTGCACGGCTTACAGTTTAAATCAGACATTTGTTCATTATCTGGATTTATTTGCCAGAATTATGATGCCTATGGTAATTATAATACATTAATAAATTGGATTTGATAGTTACAAAGTATTTGTAATAGTAACATTTAATTTATCATAGTAACTTTTGATTTCCAGTTTATATTAATGTAGTTAGCAGGATTATCAACAGAAAGAAAGTAAAAAAAATGAGAGGAATTACTGGCACAGTAATTGCCTGGAAGGGAGAGCAAAGGGGGAACTTGTTTGCACTATTTCCTGTTCTTATCAAGATGATAATTTAATTAAAATACTTTTGGAGTAACATGGTTTCAAAATCTTTATAGCTATATGTGGTATAAATGTTAGAATTAATGTATTGAACATAACCGGCTCCATTAAGTTTAACATCTGAATCCTGAGTATGAGACTGTCGACTGTAATGATCTGCTTCTAATACCCACCAGTCCATTGACAATTGACATTTTAAATAAATTCATCAATCCTCTGCTTAAAGTTAGTCATTTAAGGATAAAATGAAACACTGCTTCTCCATTGTTGATAGACACAAAAAGCTGGAGTAACTCAGTGGGACAGGCAGCATCTCTGGAGAGAAGAAATGGGTGACATTTCGGGTGGAGACCCTCCTTCAGACTCTGTTGGATGTTTTTGTGAAATGGGCCTTTGATTGGCAACTGTATTAGATATAAGCTTCAGATTAGTTTAAGAACAGCAGATATTATGTTAGTAAGGCCTCGATACATTCTATAATATACATGGCTGACACTGATAGGAAGGACTAGCTGTGAGAACTACAATTTGAGTGAGTGGCAAACCACAGTATTGACATGACATATGTTCAGTCTGCAGAAACATGTAGCACAGGAACAAAATGTCTTCAGCAAATTCTGCACTGATGGTGAGCAAAAAACCCCCGATCAATGGGTTCGGCAGCATCTCTGGAGAACATGGACAGGTGACGCTTCAGGCGGGAATCCTTCTCTGTGTGATTCCTGCTGCTCCCTTGCTCTTCGACATTTTATCCTGGAGTGATGCTGTTGAGTTCAGGGCCCATGGTGAGCTCATATTTAGCAAGTTTATCCTGTTTCGCACCTGCACAATTAGATGTGGACTTTGGGAGCTGGAGAACTCTGGGAATTAATAAACACAGAAAAATAGGTGCAGGAGTAGGCCATTCGGCCCTTCGAGTTAGCATCACCATTCAATATGATCATGGCTGATCATCTAAAATCAGTATCCCCATTCCGTATTTTTTCCCCATATCCCTTGATTCCGTTAGCCCCAAGAGCTAAATCTAACTCTCTCTTGAAAACAAAACATCCAGTGAATTGGCCTCCACTGTCTTCTGTGGCAGAGAATTCCACAGATTCACACGACTGGGTGAAATTTATTTTCCTCATCTCAGTCCTAAATAAGTCCCCTTATTTTTGAATTGTGATCCCTGGTTCTGGAGTCCCCCAACATCAGGAACATTTTTCCTGCATCTAGCCTGTCCAATTCTTTCAGAATTTCATGTGTTTCTATAAGATCCCCTCTCAACCTTCTAAATTCCAGTGAATACAAGCGCAGTCGACCCATTCTATCATCATATGTCAGTCCCTCCATCCCATGAATTATCCTGATGAACCTACGCTGCATTCCCTCAATAGCAATAATGTCCTCAAATTAGGAGACCAAAATTGCACACAATACTCCACATGCAGTCTCATCAGGGCCCTGTATAACTGCAATAGGACCTCCTTGCTCCTAAACTCACAATGAAGGCCGACATGCCATCACTTTCTTCACTGCCTGCTGTATCAGCATGCGTACTTTCAGTGCCTATGTACAAGGACACCCAGGCCTTGTTGCACCCTCCCCTTTTCCTAATCTGACACCATTCAGATCAAAATCTTCCTTCCTGTTCTTGCCACCAAAGTGAATAACCTCCCATTTATCCATGTTATACTGCATCTGCCATGCATCTGCCCACTCACCCAACCTATCCAAGTCACCCTGCACATCATAACATCCTCACTGCAGCTCACACTGCCACCCAGCTTTGTGTCATCCGCAAACTTGGAGATGTCACATTTAATTCCCTCGTCTAAATCGTTAATATATATTGTAAATAAGTGGGGTCCTTGCACCGAGCCTTGCGGCACCCCACTAGGCATTGCCTGCCATTCTGAAAAGGGCCTGTTCATTCCTACTCTTTGCTTCCTGTCTGCCAACCAGTTCTCTATCCATGTCAATACCCTACCCCCAATACCATGTGTTTTAATTTTGCACACTCATCTCTTTTGTCTAATTCTGCACACTAATCTCTTGTGTATGCCAGGCCTGTAGTATATTGAATAGACAATAGACAATAGACAATAGGAATATATGAGGGATAAAATGCTGCAAGCAATCCAATGTGTTCATGTAATAATGAAATCTGCAAACAGGAACACCTGTTTGGTGAGACTATTTCAAATGGGAGCATTGCAAACACCCAGTGATGGAGGATTGTCCATTTGGAGCCATGGATAGTTTGTGGAAGTAGCGAGAGTCAAGGTCTAGATGATGAAAATAGCTATTAGAAGACTAAAGATTCTCATTAATTAATTATCTCACACACATGGCACTCAGGAAGGTTGAGAAGAGGAGATAGAGCACAAGCAGCATCAGCCTGGCTTTGAGCATGGATGCTATCAATGGTGTAAATTCACAGGACAACATATTGGGCTTCGCTGTAACAGTGCGCAGCCTGTTCTCTCTCCCAATTCTGATGAAGGATTTTGGAATTGAGATATTAATTCTGCGTCTTTACTGATGTGCCGAATATCCTTATCAAAATCTCACTACACACAGTTTAAATGATGAATTTCCATACTTCTAGATTAAATTCAGGAGTGAATTTCTCTAAAACATCTTAATATTTTTTATTACATTAAAGGCAATGTTAAAACTATGAAGATTATAGATTTTATAAATATCCCTGCCCATGCATCAAACGCTGCTCGTAAATGAAGCTTGAAACCACATTTTCAAACCACACGTCTCCAACCTCACCCTAATCCATCATGTGTTGATATTTCAATATTTTAAATATGACATGCGTGATTTTGTGTGTCACAGCATATATTACAGTCGTACATATATAACTGTTTTGAACAATCTCTGTAACTTTGTGGTCTTTGGTACCCTGGTCAGAGCAATAATTAACAATGTGTCATCAGACATTATATTTCATGGTAAGTAATCTGACTTGCATTTTTATTGAGGTGAAATCCATTTAGTAAGCATTTAGAACGGAGACGAGGAAACACTTTTTCTCACAGAGAGTGTGAGTCTGTAGAATTCTCTGCCTCAGAGGGCGGTGGAGGCAGGTTCTCTGGATGCTTTCAAGAGAGAGCTAGATAGGGCTCTTAAAAATAGCGGAGTCAGGTGAATAGGGGGAGAAGGCAGGAATGGGGTACTGATTGGGGATGATCAGCCATGATCACATTGAATGGCGGTGCTGGCTCGAAGTGCCAAATGGCCTACTCCTGCACCTATTGTCTAAATCGCTAATAACATAGATTGTTCCAGTATTAACTCATAGCACATAGTTTGCCTGCCAATCTTCTTCTACCATATTGTAAAGAGTAGTTCATTGGATATAATTTGAAGTACAATTGAAGAGTGTTCTATGCAATCTAAGTCCTTTTTTTTGCCATTGTCTCATCCGATACTTCAGTGCAATAGATCACATTTACTGTCAAAAGGGAGTAATAGTGTATGGTCTATGGCTAACATTTAAGGCACAAATCCAAGAACTGGAACAATTATCCATTTCTTTCTGGTACAAAAACCCCAAAGGAAATGTGATGCAGCCATGGCTAACAAGGAAAAGTAAAGACAATGATATATACACAAAGGAGTCAGATTAAGTTATCTAAATTTGAGGATAGGAAGCAGTTGAGAACTCTGCAAATATGGACCAAGAGATAGATAAGAGGTAACTTGCAAACAATCTAATAGCGGATGTCAACATTTCAACAAGTAAGTAACAAAAAAGATAAGTTTGGACAAATGTAGGACAAATAGGAACTGGAAACATTTACAATGGAGAATAATGACATGGCAGAGCAAGTGAGTACATATTTCTCATACAGCAAAGTGGTATTACCTTTTTGAGTTGGTAAGTCCACACCCCGCGGTGGGGTTCACGACAGTCCGAGGAGGCTTCCAGCTCCATCGATGGTAGGCCGCAGAGCCCAGAGAATGTGATCCGAAAATTGATCCCATCTCTGGGATGGTAAGAACCTGAAAAAAAGTTTCCCCCGATCCCCTCCACCCTCCCCCCACATAAAACAAACTGAAGAACATTAAAACAAAACTTTTAACAAACTGAAAAATAACAGAGAGAGTGAAAAGACGAACAGACTGCCGGCAGGGCAGCCATCGCCCCAGCGCCCCTGGTGGTCGAAAATCATTAATACAATACATTATCAGTAATACTGGGTAACCAAACCATAATAATGCAAAGTGAAGTATGTCGTGCAACTTAAAACAAAGTTCATGGTAGATCATTGCTGAGATGGGGTTGTGGGGTGTGGTTCAAGAGCCTGGTGGTTGATGGGATGAAGCTGTTCTTGAACCTGGAGACCCAAATTCTCAGCCTCCCATACCTTCCAGGTGGTAGCAGTGATGCGAGTGTGTGGGTCTTTGATGATATTAAGTGCATTTTAAGGCAATGCATCCTGTAGATCCCTTTGAGGGTGGGGAGGTCAGGACTGAACAATGTCATCTACTTTCTGCTGTTTCCTGCATTTGAGTTACTGAATCAATCGGTAATGCAACCGAGCAATATGCTCCCTGTTTCCGCGCTGTATCTCGAAACTAAACAAAACTAAAAGTCAGGCAACATCTCTGGAGAACATGGATAGGTGATGTTTCGGGTCGGGACCCTTCTTCTGACTTTTGCGTACAAAACAATCACACATAAATTCATCATTGAAATGAAATTGCACCTATTAATCCTTTCAACAGTGGCTGCCTGTTGGAACTTGCATATTTGATTACTGTCAGAACTTATTTTCTGTGAAATATGTAGAATATCTTTGATAATCTCAAAGTTTGTTCTAACGCTGGAATGCAGAATCATGGGTGCAGTAGCCGAGGTCACAGGGCAGTGGTGTAAGGTCCCAGTGCAGCACCTTTTTGTTGGATGGATGGCTGTTGGTTGTTCTGCTGTGAAAGCTGAGATGCTAGTTAACATCTTCTGCACTTGGGGTGGAAGATTGCAACCTTCACGTGGTCTGCCCTGTTTCGACAAATGCATGCACAATCAAATAAGATCAAATAAAACAAGTTGTTCTACAACTTTAGGCTGTGCACACCATAGCACGAAGAAGAAGATGGATGGATTGGATTTTGCCTGCATTTCCATGCTGGAGTGGGTAGGTGCTCACCTCCCCAACAAAACATTCAGCAAGTTCGTAGCTGGGCTTCCCCATGTAAGATTTCATGTTGGCTTGAGCCTGCAGTATCTCAATGTACTTCCTCATCAGCTTTTATCTCTCGTCTTCCCAGAAGCTGAACTGAATGTCCTTCCGTTCCTGATGGTTATTGGCAGAGTTTAAATAACAAAATATCATAACTGAAAGTGCATGAAAGAAAACTTCCTGAACTCATTGAATTAAATTCTTAAAGGAAATCTCACGCCAAAGATCACACAAACACGACAGTATGCCAAAGAGCATATCACAAATTAATGTCTCCAATACAATGGCAAACTTTCCAAGGGCAAGTCATGCATGTCATTGATCATATTTTTCAAAAAAAAAATTCACGAAGCGATATGCCTGGAAAGTGCATTTAGTTGAACAATAATACACTTGGGAGATGAGTATGCATATCTTGAAAACAAGTAAGGAAAATAAATTGCACAGGATTACATATCTCTAAATCTAAGTATAAGAAATAAAGTGGATGAGCTTGAGGCTCAGATAGAATTTGGCAAGTATGATGTTGTGGGAATTACAGAGACATGGCTGCAAGAGGACCAGGGCTGGGAACTGAATATTCAGGGGTATACATCCTATCGAGAAAACAGACAGTCCTATCGAGAAAACAGACAGGTGGGCAGAGAGGGAATTGTAAGGGTAAAAATACGCTAATTGGGGGTTATCTACAGGCCCCCAAACAGTAGCCTGGATATAGGGTGCAAGTTGAATCAAGAGTTAAAATTGGCATGTAGCAAATATAATGCTACGGTGGTTATGGGAGATTTCAACATGCAGGTAGTCTGGGAAAATCAGGTTTCTACTGGACCCCAAGAAAGGGAGTTTGTGGTGCCTTTGCGATGGATTCTTAGAGCAGCTTGTACTGAGCCTACCAGGGAAAAGGCTATTCTGGATTTAGTGTTGTGTAATGAACCGAATTTGATAAGGGAACTCAATATAAATACAAATACAAATACAAATTGCCTTTAATGTCATTCAAACAGACAGAGGTTTGAACTAAATTTTGTTCCTGCAGTCATAACAAAAATAAAATAAACATAACACACAATGAGTACAGTTTCACACAAACATCCATCACAGTGAATCTCCAAACACCTCCTCACCTGATGAAAGGCAAAAGTCTTAACTCTTCCCTGTTATTTATTCTTCTCCCGCGTCAAGGCGATCGAGGCTCTTGATGTTAAAGCCCCCGGTGGGCGTTGGTAAGTCCCGCGGCTGATTTAGCCGCACTGGGTGATGTAAGGCCGTGCGGATGTTTCAAACCCCTCGATTCGGGGTGGGCGAAGTTGCCATTGCGGGAGCTCTCGGAAATCGGTCTCCCACCAGGGACCTGCGAGCTCCCAATTTTACCGTCCATAGGGCCTGCGGCCGAGGTCTCCAAAGCTCCGCAGTCGGGTTGCTGCCGCCATGCACTTCAGACTCCGCGCCAGCCAGCTCCGCGATGGTAAGGCCTTCGAGGCTCCGCAGGAACCATTAGGAGGTAGTGACCATAATATTATGTTTTAATCTACAATTTGAGAGGGGGAAGGGAAAATCGGAAGTATCAGTATTACAATTGAGCAAAGGGGGCAATGGAGGCAATGAGGGAGGAGCTGGCCAAAGTTGACTGGAAAGAGACCCTAGCAGACATGACAGTGGAACAACAACTAGGTATGTTGCAAAACTTACCTTTAGCGGCGCTGCAGTTCTGCCGCTCCCCGTGTGCGCGACTTTGGCGCCTTTCAGAGGGGGGCGGGCTTAAAGTGCCGTTTTTCAACAGACCTGGAAAATCGATGAATGTCGGGCGATTTCGTTGCGGAAGAAAAATCGCTCCGACATTTCATCAATGAAGGTATTTTTAAATTACTCTAAATTATTTATTAACTAGAGTAATTTAAAAATCACCTTCAAAAGCCGTGAGAGCCAACAACGGGAAGGATTTTCCGTAGGGGAGAAAAAAAGGTAAATAGTTTATTTTTATATTAAAAGTTGGTTTTTCGGGAGGCTTTAATAAAATTTTGATGTTGCGAAATGGGGTCCCAAAAAATGTATGAACCGGCTGTATTTTTCCTCACGACTTCACCGCTAACCGCAACGTTCCAATCCACCACATTCCACTAAAACCCACTCGCTAGTTGATTTAAATGGCCATTAATTTACAGGAATCAAACACTAAATTCCTTCCATTTGGCCCAGAAATTCATGAAAATGAGATTTAAAAATTATGTTATATTGTGGATTATTGTGTGAATGTTATTTGGACACTTAGGCAATTTTTTAAAAGTTTATCTTTTCTTAAGAAATGGATAGATGTTTAGATCTACTCATTGAATTTTGTAATTAGCTACAATTAGATAACTAACTAATTATATGCTTTAATTTCAGGTCATCCAAGTAAGATTGTTTAATATTTGTTTCAGAATGCTTCAATCTATAATAACTGAAAATTTCATTGAGTTCTCTTAATTTTTAAGAAAGTTATGGGCTTTTAACTTTTCCAGATCACAGCTTTTGAGTTAAGTCAATTGAAAGGCAATGGGGAGCAAGATGCTAATTTCCGAGTATGAAAATGGCCATAACTTTCTTAATACTGAAGATATGAAAGTGAATTAGGTGTCAAATTAAACTTCTTTTTATGCTTTATCTGATGGGATAAATTGCAGACTTGATTTTTTCAATCTCAAAATTTTGTAACATTGCTACAACAACGGCAGGGATTTCTGAGAATGATACTGAAGGTACAGGATTAGTTCACTCCAAAGAGGAAGAAAGATTCTAAGGGGAGTAAGAGGCGATCATAGCTGACAAGGCAAGTCAAGGACAGTGTAAAAATAAAAGAGAAGTATAACATAGCAAAGATGAGCAGGAAGCCAGAGGATTGTGAAACTTTTAAAGGGCAAGAGAAGAGAAGATCTTATAGAAACTTACAAAATTCTTAAGGGGTTGGACAGACTAGATGCAGGAAGATTGTTCACGATGTTGGGGAGGTCCAGAACAAGGGGTCACAGTCTAAGGATAAGGGGGAATTCCTTTAGGACCGAGATGAGAAGGACTTTTTTCACACACAGAGTGGTGGGTCTCTGGAATCTTCTGCCACCGAGGGTAGTTGAGGCCAGTTCATTGGCTATATTTAAGAGGGAGTTAGATTTGGCCCTTGTGGCTAAGGGGATCAGAGGGTATGGAGAGAAGGCAGGTACGGGATACTGAGTTGGATGATCAGCCATGATCATATTGAATGGCGGTGCAGGCTCAAAGGGCCGAATGGCCTACTCCTGCACCTAATTTCTATGTTTCTATAACTAAAAAGGCATTACCGGGAGAAAAGATAAGGTACGAAGGTAAGCTCGCCAAAAATATAACAGAGGATACTAAAAACCTCTTTAGGTATATGAGGTGGAAACATTTATTTAAGACAAATGTGGGTCCCTTGAAGACAGAAACAGGTGAATTTATTATGTGGAATAAGGAAATGGCAGACGAGTTGAACAGGTACTTTAGATCTGTCTTCACTAAGGAAGACACAAGCAATCTCCCAGATGTACTAGTGTCAAGAGGACCTAGGGTGACGGAGCAACTGAACGAAATTCACATTAGGCAGGAAATGGTATTGGGTAGACTGATGGGACTGAAGGGTGATAAATTGCCAGGGCCTGATGGTCTGCATCCCAGGCTACTTAAGGAGATGACTCTAGAAATCATGGACACATTGGTGATCATTTTCCAATGTTCTGTAGATTCAGGATCAGTTCCTGTGGATTGGAGGGTAGTTAATGTTATCCCACTTTTTAAGAAATGAGGGAGAGAGAAAACAGGGAATTATAGACCAGTTAGCCTTACATCGGTGGTGGGGAAGATGCTAGAGTCAATTATAAAAGATGAAATAGCGGCACATTTGGATAGCAGTAACAGGATCGGTCCGAGTCACTGGATTTACGAAGAGGAAATCATGCTTGACTAATCTTCTGAAATTCTTTGATGTAACTAGAAAAGGGAGAGCCAATGGTATAAAAAAAAAGTGGACGAGCTTAATGCTCAGTTAGAAATTAGCATGTATGATGTTGTGGGAATTACAGAGATAGCTGCAAGAGGGCCAGGGCTGGGAACTGAATATTCAAGGGTATACATCCTATCGAAAAGACAGACAGGTGGGCAGAGAGGGTGGGGTAGCTCTCTTGGTGAGGAATTAAATTCAGCCCCTTGCAAGGGGTGACATTGAAACCGGAGATATGGAGTCAGTATGGATAGAACTAAGGGCAAAAGACCCTAATGGGACTTATCTACTGCCCCCAAACAGTAGCCTGGATAAAGGGTGCAAGTTGAATCAAGAGTTAAAATTGGCATGTCGTAAAGGTAATGCTACGGTTGTTATGGGAGATTTCAACATGCAGGTAGACTGGGAAAATCAGGTTGGTACTGGACCCCAAGAAAGGGACTTTGTGGAGTGCCTCCGTGATGGATTCTTAGAGCAGCTTGTACTGGAACCTACCAGGGAGAAGGCAATTCTGGATTTAGTGTTGTGTAATGAACCGGATTTGTTAAGGGAACATGAGGTTAAGGAGCCATTAGGAGGTAGTGACCATAATATGATAAGTTTTATTCTACAATTTTAGAGGGAGAAGGGTAAATCAGAGGTGCCAGTATTACAGTTGAACAAAGGGAACTATGGAGTGAATTATTCTGTGGATATAAAACTTGCCAGGGCCAGGGACCTCGGGTGCTGTCTGTGCGGAGTTTGCATGTTCTCCCTGTGATCGGGCCCGCGGTGAGTTCTGGAGGTCGGACAAGCTCGCGGTGGGTGCCTGAGATTGGAAGGGGCTGTGGTGGGTGCCAGAGGTCAGTTGAGGACGTGAAAACAAAGAGGGCTCCGATGCGTGTGCGTGCGTGTGTGTGGGGGGGGGGGGGGGGGGAGCTGTGACATGTCACGTGTGATAATAAAGTATCATTCAATCATCCTCAGGTGCTCTGGTTTCCTCCCACATCTCAAAGACATGCAAGTTTGTAGTTAATTGGCCTCTGCAAATTACCCCTAGTGTGTAATAGGATAACCAGTGTGAACAGGTAATCAATGTTCAACGTGGAGTCGGTGGGCCGAAGAGCTTTTTCCAAATTGTATCTCTAAACTTGTTATAAGATGTGCACTGAAACTAGCCTATAAACATTGAAATTTATTTATTGGAGTTAAGAAATATAAAAATATGGATTAGGATATTGATGATTTCAAAAGATAAAAATGTTATTGACAGGATTATTCTTCCTTTTTGATGATTATTGATCACTGTTTCTAACTGAAACCATCTGTGAATAATACCAAAATGTTTTGAGCACAATCCAAAAGATTAAAAAAATTGGATTTAACATATAATTTTCATTTGATTTTAATCTTTACATAATGTACATTGACAATAGACAATAGACAATAGGCACTAGGTACAGGAGCAAGCCATACGGCCCCTCAAGCTAGCACCGCCATTCAATGTGATCATGGCTGATCATCCACAATCAGTGCCCTGTTCCTGCCGTCTCCCCATACCCCCTGACTCCGCTATCTTGAAGAGCCCTATCTAGCTCTCTCTTGAAAGTATGCAGAGAACTGGCCCCCACCGCCCTCTGAGGCAGAAAAGACTCACAACATTCTGTGTGAAATAATGGTTTGATCAAGTTGGTTATATTATTGCATGACATATGTGTGGCGTCTTTGGAAGCGATCCACAACACTGCCATTTGCTGAACTACTGATCGTGTCTGGTGAGAAATCTTGGTTCTGAAATGTTAACTTTTCCCAGCATTTCCCTGTTCTTATTTCATTGATTTTCTTAGTTAATTTGGGGAATATAATCTTCCCATGCAGCTTATATGTGTAGGATGTGATGTAAATAGATAGTACAGAATATGAAATTCAGTGTGGTCAATGGGTTTATGTCTGCATTTCCTTTTATCAAAGAAAAGCCCTGCCACTGCTGGAAATATTGAAGTTAAAACAGGAAAATGCTGGAAATGCAAAATAGTTCCGTCCACATCCGACAAGGGGATAAGCCAGTATAAATCTTTCATCACGCACTTCAATCCTGACAAATGATCGCAACCCACAAAATAAATCTGTTTTAATTTTTCAGATGTTCTTCAACCTGCTCTCCATTTCGCACATATTTTGTTCTCAGTTTTAACTAACTGAAATGGTTCTTGATGATCCCGGAATATTATGCCACAGAAGTCTTAAGACAAGAACACTTCAGACCTTTCAACAATGCGTAAGTTTTATAGAGTTGTTACATGAGAGTTAACTTGTCTGTTCCTGTCCTTGATATACATTGCATTAGCAAAATGCTTGCAGCATTTTCTGTTTTTTTATTATTGTCTCATTGTACATGTGTATTTATATGATGTGAACAAATCCTGTGTGTCGTTTGGGGGGGAGGAGATGCTTAAAGAAAGCATTTAGAAAGTACATCTCAATGAGAGAAGCCAAGGCTCATATTCATAGATTGCAAAATCTCTTGGACAATTAGAGACGTTTAATTACTGTTATACAACAGACTGTAGTAAACAATATAAGACATATTTTAACATAACATTTAACCTCAAATTTTGCATCCTATTTGACCCTAACTTAGTTCTTTCACTTTTGGCTGTTTTTTGGCTGATAAATCATGCTTATCCACTTTGAACTCAATTTGCAGAAAAATATAGACACTTGGAGAGTAAAGTAATCTTGATCTGATATCCACACATTTACCAGTTGTAGATGCATGCATCTGCAAAAGTACTGATTATAACTGCATAGTCTAAATGAATTGTTGTACCAGTTATGTAAGGCTATCTTTCATTGTGTTGCACAACTATTGTGCAAATCAAATACATTCTGAACATATCTAAAAGCTCAAAATAGCCTTATATGGTGACCTTTGGGCATTAGTCAGGGGAAAACTGTGTTTTGGAACCTCAATTTGGAACCTCAAGTCTCAACCTCCCTTCTCTATCATTTCATTAGGCCAGGAGACCAGCATATCCTTGCTAATGGCACTTGAGTGCAAAGTACTTCCCCCACCTCCTTCACCCCAGCAGCATCATGGGAGTACCTTCAAACCAGAACAATTCAAGAAGGTGGCCACTGTCACCTTCTCAAAGGGATTTAAAACTTGGCAAATGCTGGCTCTGTCAATGTGGCCCAGAACCAGGGGCAGCACAAATGTGAAGCTGGTAGATTTAATTTTGACCTTAGGTACAGTCTGTGTGGAATTTGCTCTTTTATTGTGTAACTGCGTGGGTTTCCTCTGGGTTCTCCCAAAGATGTGAGGGTTCCTCTTGTAAGTTGCCCCTAGTATGTAAGGAGCGAGATAACATATAACGAGTGCGAATGGGTGATCAATAGATGTGGATGTGGTGTGGACTTGGTGTGATGAAGGGCCTGCTTCCACGCCGCATCTTTCAATGTCAAAGTCAGAAAATGAATTAGAAACATATTACGTTGAAAATATAAAATAATATAAGTTGAGCTATCTTAACCCAGAAAATTTACAAAAGTGTCGGTGGGGCAGCAACATTTTAAGTCTGAGGAAAGATTGGATTTGCTGGGGTGATTTTTAAATTTAGCACAGAGAAGGCTGAAGTGCGATAGAAATCTTCATTTAATGGCTATCCATGCAGTATACACATACAAGGAGGGAAGTTCATTACTGATAGAAACTCCTCATAATGTCACACAACTTTCAACCTTGGGCTGACAGTGGTCATGAAGAACGGTGTCTTAGGGATGTCCTTGTCAAGGAGCCTTTCTGCACCAGCTGCAAGATACTATCCAGTGCATGCACTTGTTTCACCCATCTCCTTCTATATTCAACCACTTTCCCACTAGCCCACCATGGCTGCAGCATTTGTCTTTAACAAAATACACCACAGCAACTAGTCCAGGATTCGTCCCCGGCTTCACATAACTCCATTACCAATCATGCAGTACATGGGAAACCACCATCCGTGGGGTACCCCCCAGTTTCCGCACCAACCTGATGTGGAAACCTGTCAGCTTCCTTTCCTACCATTGGATCGCAATCCATTCACTCCCTGCCTAGCAGCACTGTGGAAGCACTGGAAGCAGTTGAAGTAACCGATCACCAACACCTCTCAAGGGCAATTAAATACGGGTAATAAACAATGGGCCTGACAGCAATGCTTCAATTCCCAAATACAAAGCAGAATTATAATTTTTGGGTTCATTTAATTAGAAGTGTTATATTATTACAGAATATTGTTATAATTAGTGTCATGACTGTACCATATTTAAATGATGGGATGATAACCGTTTAATATTTTGCTATGAATTTTATTCTTTATCAGTTTTCACTGCTTTAAGTTAACTATGTTACACAGAATGTTTGTTATGCGACAGATTCCTCACAGCGCCAGAGACCCAGATTCAATCACGACCTCGGGTGCGGTCTGCGCGGAGTTGGCATGTTCTCCCTCTAACCACATGGGATTCCTGTGGGTGCACCAGGTTCCACCCAAATCCCAAAGGTGTGTGGTTTGTAGGTTAATTGGCCTCTGTAAAATTGCCCCTAATGTGTAGGAAGTGGATGAGAAAGTGGGATAAGATAGAACTGGTGTGAATGAATGATCAATGGTCGGAGTGGATTTGATGGGCCAAATGGCCAATTTCCATGCTGTATCTCACATCTAAAAGATACATTAAATACCTTCAGAGACGTAATAATAATATTGGGACTGCATTGAACTCACATACCATGTGGCATGCTGTTATGAAAATTACAAGTCATTTCCTTCATTTGCTGTTAATTTCAGGTTCCTGGATGTGGTAGGTGTGTTTGAGGAAAAATAAGGATCTTACACCAAAACATGAATAATTTTAACCTTTCATTACCCCATTTTACAAACAACATCACAGTTGCCACGTGGTTCCTGTTTTTAGAAATTATATTGAATATCTTTTACCATGTATTTAATGTTTGCATTAAAAGTCTGTGCCTGTTTCAGGTTAGTTATCTTAACTAGTTATATACGTTTTGGAAATAAATCAAGGAAATTGGCCGTCTGGTCTACTGAGCCCACGCGACCATTGGTTGCACTCGGTCAAAGTTATTCCATTATCTCATCCACTCCCTACTCATTAAGGACAATTTTACAAGAGGCCAATTAACCTACAAACCCGCACATCCTTTGGAGTACCTAGGGAGAACGGACACAGAGAACTCTGCACGGACAGCACCCTAGGTCAGGATTGAACCCGGGTCTCTGGCTCTGTGTGCTAGCAGCTCTCTACCAGCTGCGTTACTTAGCCATCCACTATATTCATAAGAACATGAATGAGAATATGAGCAAGGTGCCTCCTTCACCTTTCAATAAGATCATGCCTGATCTTCATCTGATCTCAGCCTTGGCTCTGTTTTCCTACCTGTTACGTTTAATTCCAAACTCCTAAAACAAGCTTATTGCAGGAATTTGATCTAGTCAGTGAATTTTTCTGCATGAGCCTCGCTCTATTTATTTAATTAATGTATGTGCTGATCCACATATTTTTAGGGGGCAAAAATGGCTTAAAATGTTAGTTGGAACACAAAGCAAGCTGCTGGAGGAAGTTAGTAGGCCAGTCATCATCCATGGTGGGAGAAGGGTGGTTGACACTTGGTGTGTATCCGGAGTGATTTCCATTGAATGTTAGTTTTTCCTGGAGTTGAGATTCTTTGAAAACATGTTTTCATACTGCACAAGCAGTTGCAGATAGACACAAAGTGCTGGAGTAAATCAGCAGGTCAGGCAGCATCTCTGGAGAAAATGGATGGGTGACATTTTGGATCGGGACCTTTCTTTAGACTTCTAGCATTCTAAAGAAGGGTCCTGACCCGAAACATCACTCATCCTTTTTCTCCAGATATGCTGCCTGACCCGCTGAGTTACTCCAGCACTTTGTGTCTGTCTTTTGTACAAACCAGCATCTGTAGTCCTTTGTTTCTACAAGTGGTTCCAGTGAATTAGTAAACAATTTGGAACTAACAGTTTCAGCAAACAAAATTGTCATTTGACCCAGCCATTGAGGAAGGGAACATCAGATTTAAATTGCTCTTTGGATGAAGAAGCATTTCCTGATGACTCCCTGAATGGTTTAACTTTAGTTTTAAATCTCGCACACGCACGTTGGAGTCTCTCACAGGCGGATATAGTTTTTGTGTATTAAACCTTTCAATCATCTGAGCACTAATTAGATCATCCAAGTTCTAAGCGTAGGGATTTACAAACCTAGTTGTTGCAGTTATATAAGATGTTGGTGAGGCTACATTTAGAGTATAGTGTTCAGTTCTGGGCACCATGTTATAGGAAAGACGTCAAGTTGGAAAGGGTGCAGAGAAGATTTAAAAGGATGTTGCCAGGACTCGATGGTCAAAGCTATAGGGAGAAGTTGAGCAGGCTGGGATTATATTCCTTGGAGCGCAGGAGGATGAAGACTGATCCTGCAGAGATATATAAAAACATGCAAGGAATAGATATGGCAGATGCACAGATTCTCTCGCCCAGAGAAAGGGAATCGAGAACCAGGGGACAGAGGTTTAAGATGAGGGGGGAATGATTTTATAGGAATCTTTGGGGTAACTTTTTCACACAAAGGTTGGTGGGTGTATGGAACAAGCTGCCGGAGAAGGTAGTTGAGGCAAGGGCTATCACACATTTTAAGAAGCAATTAGACGGGTACATGGATTGGACAGGTTGAGAGGGATATGGGCCAAATACAGGCAAGTGGGACTAGTGTACCTTGGATGTTGATCAGTGTGGGCAAGTTGGGCCTAAGGTCCTGTTTCCACACTATATGACTCTATGACTCTATACATTATATGTGAATGATTTGGGCTGAGTTAGTGTTCGTTTTTTTGCAATCGTGATATAATTAAGAAATATTGACGTGGAATTTGGGGATGTTTTGTGCGATTTTCAATTATTAACAGATGAAAATATGTGCATATGTCCTGCATCATATATCAAAATTTGTGGCAACATTCCCATTCAGCACGGGGAGTCCAAAATCTCATATTGTTCACCTTTGTGCACCATTTTGCTGCATTGAAAGTCATGAAACAGCATCTCTATCTGAAAAAGGGTCCCAACCCGAAACATCACCTGCCCATTCCCTCCACAGGTGCTGCCTGACCTGTTGGGTTCCCCAGCTCTTTCTGTTTTGCTCAAGATTCCAGCATCTGCCGTTCCTCGTGTCTCCACTTCTTTCTGTTGTTGGATTGGCTCAAGTCATAAACTGAAAAAAGATTATGAACTTTCAATGGATAATCCAAAGTTATCATCCTGGAGCTGGTTGATGCTAAAATTAATATGTATTTAGAAAATTCCATCATTCACATAATTCAGGAATACATCTATTTAAATGGTAAACTAAATAATCAATAAACAAGGATGTTGCTTCAAAGTTTGAAATACCAGTAATTGTGTTACTACTAGAAAGGGGAAATATTTCCAGCAGAAGGCTGTTTCTTGTTAGCATGTAGACTATCCAAAAAATAACATTGTTTCTACTTTTTTCTTCTGTTTAACACTAGTGTTGCAATGGCAGGAGCTGAGTTTTGTTTCCTGTTTTTTAGAAAAGTGTATGTCATGATTTACAGTAGAATTATAAATCCTATCCTTTACTTATGACTGCACAGCTGTGCAGCTTGTAATGTTAATGACCAACATTGTGGGTTTGTGGTGGTCTTTTTCGCAAGACTTGTGCTGAGACATTCTAACGGCTGAGAAACTTGTATTGAAATGACTCGGGGCAGGGAAGGTACCTGTTTCACATTGGACAGAGGGAGACTCTGTCTCTTTTACTCTGATATGTGATATTTTGTTTTGCCAGAATGGAAAAATCAAATACTAGAGGGCATAGCTTTAAGGTGAGAGGAGCAAAGTTTAAAGGATGCAAGGATAAAATACATGGATTTCTCAGTTCCTGAACTCTGTCCGTTTTGATAAAGGAGTTTAAAGGAGTTGTGCGGGGCAGGTTTATAACACAGTGAGTGCCTGGAACGCACTGACAGGGGTTGGTGATAGAGTCAGTTAAAATAGTGGTCTGTAAGAGACTTTCAGACAGGCTATGGATCTGCAGGGAATGGTGGGATATGGATTATGTGCAGGCAGGTAAATTGGCCTTGACATCATGTTCGGTATAGGCATTGTGGTTCAATGGGTTGTTTCTTGTGCTGTACTGTTCTATATTCCATTTCATGTGCAATGTAGCCTGCATGTTAGCATTGTGAATACTGGTCCTTCTGTATGGTTATGCAATAATTACGATTTACTTCTAAAGTCATTGAAAAGAGCCAGGTTTTCATGCGTTGCTGTATAATCTTAAAATGGTGTTGCTCAACGAGAAAACTGCTTCACGTAAAAGGGCAGATATGGGTCAGCTTTTGTTCGGATGGGTGGAGAAAAATGACAGTAAACATGGGCAGCACAGTGGCGTTGTGGACGTCACAATGGCACAGCGTAGAGATGCTGCCTTACAGAGCCAGAGACCCAGGTTCGATCCTGACTACAGGCGTTGTCTGTACAGAGTTTGTACATTCTTCCTGCAACCGCGTGGATTTTCGCTGGGTTCTTCATGCTCAAAAGATGTTTACGTTTCTAGGTTAATTGCCTTTGGGAAAATTATTTAAAATATGTTCCCTGGTGTTTACAATAGTGCTAGTGTACTGGGTGTTCGCTGGTTGGCGTGGACCTGATAGTGTGAAGGGCCTGTTTCCGCACTGTATGTCTTAAGTCTAAAGATGCCTTTTGGATTTGACCTTGATCTCAGGAATAGTGTAGGCTCATTGGGCCAAACTGTGGTCTGTGGCAGTGAATATTTTAGTGAAAGAGGAAATAAAATGCATGCATTTCTCAGTTCCTGAACTCTGTCCATTTTGATAAAAGCACCATTGCCCTAAAGAGGGTACACAAAATGCTGGAGAAACTCAGCGGGTGCAGCAGCATCTATGGAGCGAAGGAGATAGATAACGTTTCGGGCTGAAACCCACTTCAAACAAAAAACATTGAAATCATACTTCTACAATGCACTAAAACATTTTAATACATCAAATTTCAAAAAATTCCCACCGTGGGAGGGGAGCACCTCCCTCCCACACCCTCCCACACCCTCCCACCACTCGGTCGCTCCACTCCCTCACCAGGTACCCCCCAGACCAGTGATCAGTGATTGCTCAGCGCCCCCACTTTCAAAAACACTCCGCGGCCCTCTGGTTCAGACGGAGAGCACTGCCAGATGTGAGTGGGGAACTGAGGCCAGTTGTCCTTGATGTCTGGATCACAATGCTCAGTGCTTCGTGTTTCGGAGTTGGCTAATGTTATTGATTTGTAATTGGCCTGATTTGTAATTAGTTGACAGAATCTTAATTTATTAATCTGGAATATCCAGGGGGATAGGATAAGTATAATATTAAAATGACATGCAAGGTGTCAGGCTGTCTGTCACAACATAACCCATAATTTCCTTTAGTTAAATATTGGGAAGGTAGCACTATTGTCATTTGCCACTCAACTATTGTGTTTGTTTACCTCACTGACTATTTCTAACCCCCCCACCCCCAAATTCCTTTGACAGGTTGAATCAAAATGTCCCCTATCTCTCTGTTTTATTAATTGAACACGTAGATGTACATCCTCAAGGAGTGTAATCAGATGGAAACTGATTCAGATGCGATGTTCATGAGCTTTTTCAAAGATGGGGCATATTTTAAAGAAGCGATAGAGATACTTGCAGGGGAATGTGTGAGGAGGTTATTATTTGTCTTTAGTTTTAGCTTGAACCAGGACATCTGAAGATTCAAAGTTTAATATTATAATTGTGCTAATACTGACTCCAACCAACCATGTAATTAATATCATCCATTCCGGAGATTTTATTTTTCTGATGCCATTTAAGCTTCACTTGGATTTCAATCATTTCAATGTAAAAGTAATTGGGAATGGGGAGCATTGGAACAAAAATTTGCCCTCGGTACATGTTAACTGTAATATAATAATGTATGCATGTTGGTAGGTGTAATCAAAACAAAGATATTTTTATCATTGTTGTGTTATGAATACCACAGAAAATATTATGTACTCTCAAGATCACATTAAATAGAATATTATTGGGGGTGAAAATTACTTGAGGACAGTTTGTTAGGAAAATGAAGGAAATGGCAACAGAATACATACAGCTGTGTGAGTATAATTTTATGGATGAGAAATTGTGTTCAACCAATTGATGACTTCTTCGACAAAGTAACTAGCATGTTAGATAACAAGGAAGCCAATGGATGTAGCAAATTTTGGTTCTAAAAACTTTGGTCCGTGAAGTGCCCCATAAAAGATTATCGCATTAGATAAGCATCTGTGGACTTGAACGTAATAGGTTAAGTCCAGGGGGTCAGATATGGGGCTTCATGTGTGGGCCAGATATATTGTCAGTGCAGAGGGGCTAGGAGCAAGACCAAGTGTGCATCCAGAATCAAGGTCTGGAATAGTACTAGATGTGCAGTCAAAGCTGGGCCAATGGGAGTGTTGAGCACTGGGAACCTAAGCAGGTAAGCAGCTATGATCAGCACAGAATAGGTGGCCAGGTGCAAGGCTGGATTCAAGGTCAGGAATGAGAGAAGGTATGCAACTGGAGTCAGGGTCAGGAGTCGTACCAGATGTGCAGTGAGACCCAGGTTTGTCAACATGCGCCAAATGCTTGATTACAATCTGATTTCCATACATGAATACACTAAGATCATTCATGTGCTGCACCTGTGGATCAGAGCCTGGCTCTACTGTGGAATGTAATTAGGAATGTAATTTAGTCGAACCTTATTCATTGCTAATCCAATTTAAAGCATAAATATTGCATTCAAGTGTAAGTTAAAAGACTCGCTACAATATGCACCAGATTGCACAATTTCAAGCTGAAAAATGCAAAATCTCTGTACCCTCCCTCGGTCGCTACACTCCCTCAGGTTTGGTCTCTCACAATTTCTCACTCCAAACTCTCACCTAATGTTTGCAGCCCTGCCTCAACAACCCTGTGTGGCAATGAGTTCCACAGATTAATTACCATTTCACTAAAGAAGTTCTTCCTCACCATCTTTCTAAAAATGCACTATTTAATTCTGAGGCTAAGACCTCTGGTCCTGGATTATCCCACCAGTGGAAACATCCTTTCCAAATCCACTCTATCTATGCCTTTCATTATTCTGTTGAGTGTAATAGTACTTAAAAAAATAGTTATTACCAATTTTGGTTGCATGCTATCCAGGCAAAACATACCCTAATAAGTACATCAGGTAACGCATGAGAGAAAATAAATACAGTGCAGAATGTAATGTTATGAATAGGACAGGTTTGTAGGGTTATGGACCAAGCGCAGGCAAGTGGGGCTGGGATAGCTGCGACATTGTTGGCCAGTGTGGGCGAGTTGGGCCTGTTTCCACACTGTATTACTCTGTGACTCTATGACTCTACAGGATAATGTTAGTAATTCTGACCATCGTAGAATGGAGATTTTAAAGTGTAGAATTATTGTAATATATGTAAGTAGATCCGCTGGGGCCAGTGCACAAAGAGCGATAGAGCCATAGCGCATGGGACCAGACCCTCCGGCCCAACTTTCCCATTCAGACCAAGATGCCCCATCCAAAGTAGTCCCACCTGCCCTCATTTTGCCCATATTCCTCTAAATCTTTCCTACCCATGTACCTGTTTAAATGTATTTTAAATGTTGTTATATTACCTGTCTAGACTACCTCATTTGGCAGTTTGCTCCATATAACCACCACCCGATGTGTGGAAAGGTTTCCCCTCAGGTTCCTATTAAATCTTTCCCCTCTCACCATAGCCTAGGACAATCTGGTTCATGATTCCCCTTCTCTAGGTGAAAAACTCTGTGCCTATCTATTCCTCTCTTGTGATCTTCTACACCTCTATAAGATCACCCCTCATCCTGCTGCACTCCATGGAATAAAGTCCTAGCCTGCCTGACCTGCCCCTATAGCTCAGGCCCTCAAGTCCTGGCAACATCCCTGTAAAGCTTCTCGGCACTCTTTCTTGCCTAAGCTTAAGTTGCTATGCATGTGCTGATCTTATCATTGCCTTCACCTGTCAAGTGATGAAAGCTGCTGTGAGAGATGAGCGGAGCAACATTTTGCAGAAGGATTTTAAGCAGCATATGTTGTGGTGTGGTTTGGTGATACTTGTCTGTGAGTTGGTGAGGGAATTGGCAGCAGCATTAGTGTGTTGGAGCTGAGCTTAGGCGCCTCGTTTGTGGCGCCTTGTGAGAGAGCTCTGCGGTCCAGCCAAGCCAGCAAAGGAAAGTCTTGGATTTCCTCCTGGGGTGTGAGAAATCTATCTCTACTTATGATCTCCCATCAGAATTAAATACTTAATTTTTGGCATGAAAAGGAAAATTATGGAGAAGGGAGCTTCTGGAGGACAAATTATTTTCCTTTGTGTCTTTTCCTGAAATCCTTAATAGGATTTGAACCGTCCTATGTGTGGCAGGAACTTCTGGAACTGTTTGATTCTATTGTGTAAATTGGCAGCCAAGGTATAAGTTCCTGTTTTTGTCTTATTTCCAATAATCCCATCTGAAATATCCCAAACTAAACTGAAATTAAATCAAGTAAGTCAAACATATGTCTCACATGAGAGACTGAGGTCAACTGAGATGTTTAGTGTGTCAGCAGGTTAATTCTGGAAGTTTTAACAATTGATGGTAGCATTGTTTGATTAATAGTACTTAATCATCACTGGTTTGAACAGTTTGATATACTAAAGATAGGAATCTATTGAGTTGATAATTGTGGGAATGAATGCTAGTATTATTATTGTGCGATTTTCAATAGGAAATTCCTGTGTTAACCCATTGGAGCAGATGTTATTAACTATAGACCAGGAAAAAAGCAGAAATATCCTCCAACATCTGAGTTGTGTAGACCAGAAGACACATTAAACTAAGATCAAAAGCGCAGTGTGGAAATAACTGGAACTGTGGAGCATGTGCAATGTAAAGGCCACCATTTAAATTTGTGGATTAATCAAAAATATGAAATAAAACTGAAAATGCTGGAAATACTCAGCAGGCCAGACTGCAATTGTGTTTCTCTTCCAACAAAGGTAGCCCGCCCCATTGAGAATTCTGAAGATTCTCCAGTTTTTTTTGTGGAGTTGAAAACTGAAATAACAGCCACAAAGACCTACATATGGAAGACAGGAAATTTTACTAGGTTTATTTAGCCTTTGCTAGCGATAAAGGTGAACAAAGCAAAATTGACATTTTTATGATTTATTTTAAGAATGTTATGTATGGATACAAAATGAACATGTAGACTACTGAGCAATCCAATCTGTCTGAGGAAAGTGCTGGGTTAGTGCTTTTACCACTGCGAAACAAAACTACATTTTAATGTTAAAATGACTTTGAATGGGCATATTTTCTTCCATTTTTGTCGCACTTTATGCCTGGCTTGATTGAAGATTTTATAATAATCAAATATAGCCAATAAAAATCATCAAGCTGAATTAAAAATAGAATCTATTAAGTTACTGTGTTTTGGATTTCAGCTATTATTGGCAGGTTTAAATTCAGAGGCACCATGCAAAGTATCTTAGGCATAGAACCTGCCAATAATAACATAAATGCAAAACACAATAACTAAACAGTTTCAGTTTCTATTTTTAATTCAGCTCGATTAATTTTAATCTTTAATCTAGCCAGACATAAAGTACAACTCATCATCGGCGGTCACTCGAAACAAATATGACTGTCCTCTCATGAAGGACACCTGTGCATGACTTTGTTTAATATGGGGAGACTGGTGCACAGACAGCCACCACATGGTCCTTGACAAATCTGGGTCAGAATCCAGTGGCATGGAATCCAAGACGACCGGGGACCCTTTTCAGCTGCAGCCTTCATCCGCCTTCCCAGCCATTGTTAAGGGCCTGTCCTACAAGCATGCAACTCTATGCGATTAGCGCGACCTAACGTGGTCGCTTGAGCTGTCTGGCGTCGCGGGGCCGGTCCCACTTCGATTGCCGGAGCCGTGCGGAATTGTGCGGAGTTCGTCCCGACATCACGCGGGGCTCCGAAAAACTGACCATGTTCAAAAATTCCGCGCGGCAACGGCTTGTCGGCTCGCAGTCGCCTCGACGCATTACACACCGCCTCGACATCGTGCCTCCGTGAACCTATCTGTATGTGCCTCCGTGACCCTCTGTGTGTGTGGCTCCGTGGCCCTCTGTGTGTGTGTGTGCCTCTGTGCCCCTCTCTGTCCTGGCGAACTTACGTTAGACTTCGCTCCAGGTTCGCCTCACTTTGCGCCGCGTTGCGCCACTCACCTGACCTCCGCGCGGCCCTCGCTGCCGGTTTGGTCGCGCTTGCCGCATGCAGGCGCATGCTGGTGGGAACGGCCCTGTACAGGGGATCACCCTGACCTCCGCGCGGCCCCCGCTTCTAGTTTGATCGCGTTCATTGCATGGAGTTGCATGCTTGTAGGACAGGCCCTTTACGCTCCACTAAAGTACCGGTACCTAAAAATGCCTCCCCAGCCTGTCCGAATGGCTACCGTCCGGTGGCCCTCACTTCGGTAGTCATGAAATGCTTTGAGAGGCTGGTGAAGAAACACATCTGCGCCTTCCTCACTCGCAACATGGACCTGTTACAATTTGCATACCGTCCAAACAGATCCACAGACGATGCGGTCTCCCAGGTTCTGCACACTGCTCTCTCTCATCTTGACAGCCAGAAGGGGGGCTACGTGAGGATGCTGTTCATAGACTTCAGTTCAGCCTTCAACACGATAGTGCCCACCAGACTGGCCGAGAAGCTACTGGAATTGGGGCTCAACACCCCCCATGTGTGCCTGGGTCCTGGACTTTCTCTCCACCAGGCCCCAGGTAGTCAAGATGGGGGAAAATACATCAAAGTCCCTCACCCTGAGCACAGGATCCCCCCAGGGTTGCGTCCTCAGCCCCCTGCTGTACTCCCTGTACACACAGGACTGTGTGGCTAGGTTCAGCTCCAACTCGATAATCAAGTTTGCTGATGACACCGTGGTGGTGGGCCTGATCTCAGACAACGATGAGAAGGCCTACAGGGAGGAGGTGGCTGATCTGGCACTCTGGTGTCAGTGCAACAGCCTCTTCTTGAACATCAAAACAATTAAGGAGCTGATCGTGGTATTTAGGAGGCCACATCATCCGAGGACGTACACACCATTGAGGATAAATGGGGATACTGTGGATAGGGTGAGCTGTTTTAAATACCTGGGAGTCCACATCTCTGAGGATATGACATGGACATCACACGCTGCAGCACTCGTGAGCAAGGCAAGACAGTGCCTTTGCCACCTCAGGCAATTGAGGGGATTCAGAGTGTCTCTGAGGATCCTCCATTGCTTTTACCCAGCGGCTGTGGAAAGCATCTTGTCCGGAAATATCACGATTTGGTTTGGGAACTGCTCGGCCCAGGACAAGAAGGCTCTGCAGAGAGTAGTGCGTTCAGCCGAACGTACTATGGGAACTTCACTCGCCCCTCTGCAGGAACTACACATCAGAAGGTCAGGCAAACGCCTCCGTTGCCATTCTGTGAGAACGGAGAGGTTGAGAAGGAGTTTCTTCCCAGAGGCCATTAGGAATGTAAACTCCTATCTCACCAGGGACTAACTTTACTGTAACATTCTACTGTTTTTTCAAAATTGCTGGTTTTTTTCCTTTTTCCTTCCTCCCACAATATGTAATATGTAAAATAATATGTGATTCTGTTTGTTGTTTGTTTGGTTGTTTTTTTGAACAAAGTCCGCGAGCACTGCCACTTTTCATTTCACTGCACATCTCGTATGTGTATGTGACGAATAAACTTGACTTGACTTGACTTGAAGTCAGCCATCATCCTCCGCCTGTTCCACGGTTGAGGTCTTGGTTGGATTGCTCTTTGTCAGAGACCTACCCGCTTGACCTTACCGCCATGGGTGACCCTACCAGGAGTTTAGCTCCAGACGGCATCGCACTCAGGATCTCAGGACCACACAAGCTACTCCACCACAACAAGGTGACAATCCACAGAGAAGATAAAGGACAACTAGCCTAAGCACATCAACTTATGTGGAACGAAAAATCCAGATGTAGATGAACTCCAGTTCACACACCATGAGGGTCGATGTGAATATCGGATGGTGGTGATTTGATTGATCTCAGTTCGAGCAACAGCTTGGGAGATGGAAAAAGTAATAAATGACATTCCAACCACTGATTGTTGGAACGTATGAAGTTGCAAGGATGAGATAGGATTGTGATGTTCACCATGATAAATGAAGGGCCTGTCCCACGACCTAATTCACAACCTTTTTTACTCATGGACTTTTTTCATCAGGCTAGAAAAACGCCCCGACCTACTTGATGCCACGAGTACCTAAGACTAGCATCACGTCCTACCTACGACCTACCTACGACCTCCTACGACCTCTTGATGACCATGCTGCGAGTATGAGTCAAGGTGCAACCGCAAGAGATGCTACACTTGTCCCTTCACCTCCCCTCTCCACTCCTTTCAGGGACCCAAGCAGTCCTTCCAGGTCCGACAGAGGTTCACCTGCACCTCCTCCAACCTCATCTACTGCATCCGTTGCTCCAGATGCCAGCTGATCTATATCGGTGAGACCAAGCGGAGGCTTGGTGATCGTTTCGCCGAACACCTCCGCTCGGTCCGCAATAACCAACCCGACCTCCCGGTGGCTCAGCACTTCAACTCCCCTTCCCCTTCCGTATCCGACCTCTCGGTCCTGGGCCTCCTCCACGGCCAGAGTGAGCAACACCGCAAGTTGGAGGAACAGCACCTCATATTCCGCTTGGGAAGTCTGCATCCTCTGGGCTTAAACATTGAATTTTCTCAATTCTGTTAACCCTTGCTGCCTCCTCCCCTTCCCATCTCTCCCTCAGCCCTCGGGCACTGGCATTCCCTCTCTCTCTATCTCTCCCCCACCTAAGTCGCACTAGCTTTTCATTTTCACACTACAAACAGCTTACAATGGCCTGTTTCCTTTATCATCGATACTTTTTTGCATATCTTTCATTCATTGTTCGTTATCTCTCCACATCACTGTCTATATCTCTCGTTTCCCTGATCCCTAGCCAGTCTGAAGAATGGTTTCGGCCCGAAACGTCGCCTATCTCCTTCGCTCCTTAGATGCTGCTGCACCTGCTGAGTTTATCCAGCCTTTTGTGTGCCCTCTATTCTCCAGCATCTGCAGTTCCTTCTTTAACACAACGGCAAACTGCAGAGGTTGTGAATTAGGTCGTGAAAGTGGGACAGGCCCTTCAGCCAAACTGCACTATCTAGATTCACAAAACAGTCAAAGGACAGTCATATGTTTCAAGGCTACACCATTTTTGAGATGGTACCTTAACACGAGTCAGCGTCAAGAGGAGCAAGGGGAAGAAAGTGAAGGAAATATAAATTAAACTGCATAATAATATTAGTTCCTTGATATGAATAGTTATTTTAAAATGGTAACTCTAGCTGACTTGATAACATTTCTGTGGAAATGCATAAAACAGATTTTTTCTAATCAAGAGAATTACAAAACTACCTACCACATAAACATTTCAGAAATCTTTGATTCTGCATGTGAATAATCGGGGACATTACTGGTAAGTGTTTAAGAAGGAACTGCAGATGCTGGAAAAATCAAAGGTAGACAAAAATGCTGGAGAAACTCAGCGGGTGAGCATCAGCAGTTCCTTCCTACACAAAGAACTGCAGATATTGCTTTACAAAAAAAGACACAAAGTGCTGGAGTATCCAGTGTGTTTGTGAACTAGTTGTCCTTGGTCTTTTCTCACATTCCCGTGTTCAATGGCATTTCTTAAAAGGTTGCTCATCCTTCATGTCCTAAAGATGACGACAGATAAGAATTTCTCAATCAGCCGGACAGCCATTATAAATGTGGTGGCTGCTCAAGCAGTCCAGAGACCGCAGTGACTCTCTGCAGCAGATGGAATATTATCATCTCATGGCAACTCGTGACAAGAGTAAATGTAATCATCACATCCCTACAATAAAAATAAAACTGAACTGAAAGATGTTTTTTTAATTTTATGAGACTTCGTCAAATCTGTAACTACAAGAGAAATTGCTTGCAATGCAGAATGGTCCTGACAGTTTCTATGGAGCTTAATGTTTAAGATATAATTGTTTCAGATTTTTTTTTGAGTGACTTCATGAGGTGTTTTCTTATTTTTATTGAGTTTATTTGTTTAAAAAAATTAAGTATTAAGATAATATCAGAAATCATTGATTTTTATTTTTTTAATTTTCCAGTTATCACAGAAAAGACATTATCTGCATGGGCATGGGTAACGTTTTCAATAAGCTCATTTATTGTTGAAGGTAAGCATTATAAAGATTGAACATGTGATAGGAGTGCAAACTCATTTATTGCTACAGCAACCACTTTATTATCTGCTGATTTGTTATACATTTCCACATTGGCAATTCTAACGTACATCTATCTGCCTTTGTTCCTTTATTTATATCCCCATTGTGTCTCTATCATGATGTTGTGCCTGTATTTCTACACCAGTTTGTTGAAGGGCCCCACCTGAAATGCCGCTTATCCATTCCCTCCCCAGATGCTGTCTGACCCACTCCAAAATTCCTCCAACACTTTGTATTTTTGTCATGATTCTTCAGTTCCTTGTATCTCCTTTCTACACTCCCTTCTCATCATGAACCCCATCATGAACCCATGCTCTCCCCTTTGGCAGACACATAGTTCTGGACTAACTCGGTGGGTCAGGCAACATCCCTGGAGAACATGGAGAGGTGGTGTTTCAAGTCCTTCCTTTCTAATTTTGTTTCTCATCGGCCTTTGTTTCCGACATATCTTCCTCTGCCTTTCATGTTTAGAAATTCTCCGTAAGTTCCGAATGTTTAATAGTCCGTGCGCAGTGTGTGCATATACATATACACAAGGAGAATGTATCTCTTTATTCTAAAGATCCTCACAGACTTGAAAAGCATTGTTGGATCACAGAAAGCAGTGTAAAGCAAGTGTAACTAATATTACATATACTACCATCTCTTTAAGAAGTGCTAATTATGAATAAAAAGAATATTGATGGCATAAAGATAATGGGAGGTCATGATGAATGGTTATATTTTGGACTGAAGCAGTCTCCAGGGGTCATTGGTTTTTTTATTTGTACACGAGTGATCTGGACATGGGGGTATAAGCCTCAATCTTTAAATTTGTAGATGGCAGAAAAGTTGTCAATACTGTGAACAGTGAACTGGATAGATTGCAACAGGATATAAGTGGGCTGGTGGAACGGGCAGATGCATGGCAGATCTTGTTTAATGCAGAAAAATTGGAAGAAATGGGTTTTGGAAGGAGGAATGAGGAAAGACAACGTAGAACAAAACATTCTGTTCGGAAATTCTGTGCGTGATGAGAAGGGTCAGTGAATGTGTGTGCACAAATCATTGAAAGGTTGAGAAAGTGGTGAATGAAGCACACATAATGTTGGACTTAAGATGGATGCAAAAAGCTGGAGTAACTTAGCAGATCATTTCAGCATCTCCGGAGAAAAGGAATAGGTGACATTTCGGGTAGAGACCCTTCTTCAAACGTCACCTATTCCTTTTCTCACGAGATGCTGTCTGACCCATTGCTTTACTCCAACTTTTTGTGTGTATCTTTGGTTTAAACCAGCATCTGCAGTTCCTTCCTACGCAATCGTGGACTTTATCAATAGAGGCATTGATTACAAATACAAGCACATTTTGCTGAATTATTTATAAATTTATAAATATTACCTTATTTGGAGGATTGTGGTGAATACAATAATATGAAAACATTAGAATAGATCTGGACAAGATTTACGAGCATTGTTCTTGGGATGTGGGACTACAATTTCATGGATAGATTAATAAGGGTGGGGCTATTTTCTTTGGCAAAGAAAAGGCTGAGGGATGATCGGCAAAATATATAAAATGACGAAGGGTGATAGTGGGAGCCTGTTCCTGTTGGTAGAGAGTTCAAAGAATATAAGCCAAAGGTATAAAACTAAAGATGAGGGTAATAAGGTGTGGTTTGTGATTAAATGCGCTCTTTTACATTTGTATGTGTGGTTGGATTCTGGAATGCATTGCACCCAGATGTGATTGTTCAATTGTGGCCTCATGAGTGATCTGGATAAATACATAGTGGAGAAATTGGCCATGGGGAAAAGATAAGTAGGTGGAATCAAATAAGGGCTGCCCTTTGCAGCCCTGGTAGAGAAGGGGGGACATAATGGCTGAGTGGTATCCTTCGATGCTGCAATCATTCTGCCCTACCAGCCGGTGGAGCTGCTGCCTCACAGTGCCAGAGACCTGGGTTTGATCCTGTCTGTGCTGAGTTTGCAAGTTCTCTCTGTTACCCTGTGTATTTCCTCTGGGTGCTCCTGTCCCCGACCCCTCACCCACATTAAAAAAAATGTGCGGGTTTGTAGGATAATTGGTCTCTGTAATATTGCCTCTAGTGTGTTGGGAGTGGATGAGAAAGTGGGATAAAATAGGATTGTGAACGGGAGATCGATGGTTGACATGGTCTTGGGCCAAAGGGCCTGTTTCCATGCTCTATCTCTAAACTAAATTAAACTATTATATTAATCTTTACTGATAACAGCCCTTTTCCTGTGCAACATCAAACTATTTGTTTGTCTACTTCAGTTAGTGCTATTGTCATTTTTTAACCATCCTGAGGATCTGAACGGCATGTTTTAATTGAATTGAATTGATTTGAATTGAATTGCCTTTATTGTCATTCAGACCTTTCGGTCTGAACGAAATTTCGTTCAAACTGTTTCTTTCTTGTGATGTTGTGCAGAAATTATGTGGGAAACACAAAATGTCCAAGAAAGAAAGTGAAAGAGCTTAAGAAAGCAGAAACTGGTAAAGGCAAAATGGTAGCAATGTTACAACATTTTGAGATTTTAAAAATCAAGTCTGCAATTTATCCCATCAGATAAAGCATTAAAAGAAGTTTAATTTGACACCTAATTCACTTTCATAACTTCAGTATTAAAAAGGTTATGGCCATTTTCATACTCAGAAATTAGCATCTTGTTCCCTATTGCTTTTCCATTGACTCAACACAAAAGCTGTGATCAAGGACAGTCAAAAGCCCATAACTTTCTTAAAAATTAAGAGAACTGAATGAAATTTTCAGTTATTAAAGATTGAAGTATTCTGAAACAAATATGAAACAATCTTACTTGGATGACCTGAAATTAAAGCATATAATTAGTTAGTTACCTAATTGTAGCTAATTACAAAATTCAGTTACTAGATCTAAACATCTATCCATTTCTTAAGAAAAGGTTAACATTTAAAAAAAGCCTGTGTCCAAATAACATTCACACAAGAATTCACAATATAACATGATTTTAAAATCTCATTGTCATTAATTTATAGGCCAACTGGAAGGAATTTAGTGTTTAATTCCCGTAAATTAATGGCCATTTAAATCATCTTGCGAGTGGGTTTTGTGGAACACGATCGATTGGAACGTTGCGGTTTGCGGTGAGTTTAACTCCCAGTCGGCAGGAAAAATACTGCCGGTTCGTATATTTTCTAAATCACCTTTTTGCAACATGAAATTTGGATTAAAGGCATCCTAAGAAGCACGTTTTTATGTAAAAATGAACTGTTTTGTCCCCTACGTGAGATCCGTCTCGTTGTCAGCGTTCACGGCTTTACAAGATGATTTTTAATTTACTCATACTAATAAATGATCCAGAGTAGTTTAAAAATAACTCCTTAAAAAACAAATGTCGGAGCGAATTCTCTTCAGCAACGAAACCCCCTGAGTTTAATCGATTTGAATGGTCTGGAGTGAACGACACTTTAAACCCACCTCCCTATCAAAGGCGCCAAAGTCGCGCACATGGGCAGTGGCAGAACTGCAGCGCCGCTAAATGTAAGTTTTGTAACATACCTAAAAATAGATGGCAGACATTAAGACTTAAGTGAGAGCCTTTGCTCTGACCTATATATTAAGTGAGAGCAAAGCCAAAAGGTTATGTGCAGTAAAACAGAAATAAAACTGAAAGAATGGTATGGAGCGGAAATTAGGAGGGATGGTCAAAATTACAGGAAATTTAATATGCAAGTCTGATCACGACCTGAGAGCTCTTTGTCTCTTACATGGTGGCTGATAATCAAATTAAGATAAAGAAACTAAAAGTGCAGAAACCTGTCAGTTATTTTATAATAGGTAGACAAAAATGCTGGAGAAACTCAGTGGGTGAGGCAGCATCTATGGAGCGAAGGAAATAATCAACGTTTCGGGCCGAAACCTTTCTTCAGACTCATTTATTAATTTAATATTTAATTTTATAATTTCCACTTTTGCCAGGATAGTGGCCACAGGCACAGTCTGCTCTCCAGTGTGTCATTTCTGTCAGCATTCTTCATGAGTAGGAATATGCAGGATGTCAGGTCTGAGGTCAATTCTACTTTCAGCCGATGTCCACGGATGCTGGTCTCCCAGCAGAATATCACTTAATAACAGTGAAGAAGGTCAAGCTGGCTGGTGTAGGTTTAAGTTGCTGGCTTTATCTAGCATTGACGTTATTCCCTTTAT
The DNA here is from genome assembly GCA_963514005.1 of Raja brachyura. The sequence continues at coordinate 63,194,657 of OY740781.1, forward strand.
CAGACTGTTTCTATAAGACGTGGTCTGCATTTATAAATCTAGGATAATAGGATAAGGTGCAAGAATACCTCAAAAAAGTACCGGTGTCGGGTCTTGGTAAAGGGGGAAGAAAAACTGTCGAGTTGGTAGATTCCTTTTGCGAGATGTTTATAATAAAGTAACTGGCTTTTCTACTTTCTTTCTCTTTCTTTCCCTTTTTCTTTTTTTTTCCTCTCCAGGGTCTATCTCTTGATCTCTCCGGTCTCTAACTCTTCAAGGGTTTCCTTTCCCCTGTCACGCTTTTGCATTTTCACATCTCTTTTTCACTCTTCTACTTTCTTTGCTGTTATTTTTCTCTCTTTGTTCTTTTTTTTAAAGCCTTAAAAAAATTAAGGGGTACAATATAAGACATGTACACTGATGTAACTTACGGTACCTCTAATAAATAAAGATATATAAAATAAATATATTAAAATGTGAAAAAAAATAAAACTTTTTAAAAAATTTAAAAATTATGTATCTGTATACAGTGAATGGCTCGATTGTAACCATGTGTTGTCTTTCCACTGTCTGGTTAGCCCGCTACAAAAGCTTATCACTGTACCTGGGTACACGTGACAATAAACTAAACTAAACTAAGGTTTATTATTTCCATGCGTACCAAAGTAAAATGAAAAGCTTTGTTTTGCCTGCTATCCAAACAGATCAATTATACCACATACAATCAAGTCAAACTCAAGTACAACAGATAGAGCAAAGGGGAAGATACAGAGTGCAGAATATAATTCTCAGCATTGCAACGCATTAGTCCCATAGGCAGAGTCCAATGTCCACAATGAGGTAGAGGTGAATCGGACAGTACCCTAGCTTATGGAACGGCCTGAAAACAGAGGGAAAGAAGCTATTTCCAAGTCTGATGCTGCCTGCTTTCAAGCTTCTGTACCTTTTGCCTGACGGGAGCAGGGAATGACTGGGATGGGACAAGTTTGATTATGTTGAAGTTAGACACAAAATGCTGGAGTAACACAGCGGGACAGGCAGCATCTCTGGAGAGAAGGAATGGGTGATGTTTCGGGTCGAGACCCTTCTTCAGACCCATCTTTGATTATGTTGTATGCTTTTCTGAGGCTGTGTGAGTGTAGATGGAGTCAATGGTGGAAAATCTGGTCTTCAGTTGAAACACCGTCGTTTGAAGTCACTAACCTCAGTATGTAGTCATTGTTCTAGGCTGAATACATTAGTATTTGGGCAGAGACAGACTCTAGGAATAGTCACAGCATCACCAACAACATAAAAATAAACTTGTATTTAGTGTCTTTAACACAATAAAAGGTACCAGGTAATTTTATTGGATGAACTTTGACACAAAACCACAAATGGAAAAGAGTAGAATTAAATGAACATAACAAGGAGAAAGAGAAGTGAAAACACCAAAGGCTTGGGAGGCTCCCAAAGGCAGAGTAAGATGTTGACACTGTAACATATCGACAAAAACAGCATGAGTAAGAGGCAAAACCTAAGAGGGCTTTTACATTGAAGTTGCAAAACAAATGAGGGAACTAAAAATCATGAAGATTGTGGAAGTGATATTGTGAAGCAATGTGAGTCAGTGAGCAGAGAAGTGATACATGGACCTGAGACTCGTAGAGATACACAACATGGAGACACGCCCTTCAGTCTAAGTAAGTAAGTAAGTAAGTTTATTAGCCAAGTATTCACATACAAGGAATTTGCCTTGGTGCCCCGCCCACAAGTAACAACATGACATCCAGTGACAGTTACGAATGACTCAGAAAACACTAAACATTAATAATAATAAAACATTAATGATAAAACACCATTGATCAAGCATGTGAACCAACAAAGTACCAGATCAAAGGGAGGCTACAGATATTTGGCTGTTGAGTAGAGCAACTACTCGTGGATAAAAAACTTTTTTATGTCTGGCTGTGGCAGCTTTGACAGTCCGGAGTCGCCTTCCAGAGGGAAGTGATTCAAAGAGTTTGTGGCCAGGGTGAGAGGGGTCAGAGATGATCTTGCCCACTCGCTTCCTGGCCATGGGTCCATGGTGACCATCAAATACCCATTACTCTAACGTTATATTAATATCATTGTTTCCCCTTAATTCTCCTCACATACTCATCAATTCCCCTAGATTCTGCACTTTGTCTGTAAAGCTGTAACAGAGTAAGACTGTATTCTGCACTGTGGTATTTTTCTCCTTTTACTGCTTGTTGCACTTGTGTATGGCTTGATTGTACTTATAACCGGGCAGCACAGTGGCGCAACGGTAGAGTTGCTGCCTTCCAGTGCTTAGAGCGCCAGAGACCCAGGTTCGATCCTGACTACGGGTGCTGTCTGTACGGAGTTTGTTCTTTCTCCCCATGAGCATGTGAGTTTTCTCCGAGATCTTCGGGTTTTCTCCGAGATTCCTCCCACACTTCAAAGACAGGTTTGTAGATTAATTGGCTTGGTATAAATGTAAATTGTCCCTAGTGTGTGTAGGATAGTGCTAATGTGTGGGCATCGCTGGTTGGCACCGACTTGGTGGGCTGAAGGGCCTGTTTCCGTGCTGGATCTCTAAACTAAACTAAACATGCAAACAAAGCTTTTCACTGGATCTCGGTTCACATGACATCAATAAGCTAATACCAATACTAATTCTGCCACTCACCTACACACTTTGGTCAACTTAACCTAGCCAATTAATCTACCCAGTGGTGTATATCTTTGCACAGCCTTAAACTTGGCTTTGATATGCTGTTTCTCTTCTGAATGAACAGGTGGATTATCAATGCATTGCCATGATGTTCAGTCCACTTCAAAAGTGGTCCAGCTACATTCATCTCTGTCGCTGACTTGTGCATTTCGAAGGGAGTGCTTTGAATCGTTAGAGGCAAATGCAAGTCTTATATTCTGGAAAATGAATGATACCAAAATGACACGAGAGCAATATCGTTTCAATGAGACCGTTTCGATTGTAACCATAAAGCATTTTGATGCAGTGAAGGGATATTTGACATGTCACATTAATATCAAAGGAGCACCGAACATCCTCCACCGATTTACTATTAAAGCAGGATGTAAGTAGTTCTTACTGTAAGGATTCAAGTTTGATTTCTATTAAAGCAAAGAGTAAAAGACTCTGGGAAATAAACCATTAAGTATCCATATAAGCATGTGAAAATATTTAATAATATTATGTCTATCCTTTTCCTCATGTTTATAATTTCCAAACTCTGAATATTTCAATACCATTGCCTGTTTTTTTTATAATTTGCTAAAAAACGGGATGAATAACAGGAGTGGGTTGAAGAAGAAGAAAAACAAGCCAAAGGATGACAACAGAAATCGTAACAGAAAACCATGCAAGTACTTGGAGGACCAGCGACATCTTTGGAGAGAAACAAATAGTTAATGTTCCAAATGGATGACTTATCAACAGAAGTCTAAAAGACAAGAACTGAATCTGAGAATGAATGAGGAAAAGACAAGAGTGAAAATAACTGTCAGGGAAAGGACCTTATCAAGGTGTCTTCATTGAATGAGAAATGGCAATGTTTTAAGCAGAAGCCAAACGACAATTTGGCCCATTTTCCTCTAAACCTATCCTATCCATGTACCTGTCTAAATGCTATTTGAACTTTGCAATAGTACCAGCCACAAATACCTCCTCCAGCAGCCTGTTCCGCTTACCCACCACCCTTTGTGTGAAAAAGTTACCCTTCAGGTTCCTATTAAACCTTCCGTTCCCCCCCCCCCACCCCCCCCCCTCACCTTAAACCATGTCCTCTGGTTCTTGATTCCCCTACTCTGAGCAAGAGTGCATTTACCCGATCTATTCCTCTCATGATTTTATACACCTCTGTAAAGTCCCCCCCTCATCCTCTTGCGCTCCAAGGGAATAAAAACACAAATGCTGGGGTAACTCAGCGGGTCAGGCAGCATCTATGGAGAAAAGGATTAGGTGATGTTTCGAGTTGAGACCCTTCTTCAGACTGAGAGTCAGGGGAGAGGGAAACTAGAGTAAAAACTCCAGAGCTGTTTTAGAAAAGATAAATAGATCCCAGGTCATTCAATTTACTGGCCTTTTCACTCTAGTTCCTGTGGGTGATTCTTACCACTGTTCCTTTCCTATTGGAGTGATGTGAAATTGTCATGATTTATTGAATGTTCTTTGAAGCATTGTACATATCCAACTTTGTGTCATCCTCCCTTAGCATATCAGCAACTCCATTTCCTAAATCTGCCTTGTAATCACCAAACTTAAAAGAGATGTCTCACTCCGTTGCACTTCCACTAGCATCCCAGCTTTTGGTTTGGGATGAACTGAGAAGGGTGTATCTATTTAGTTCAGGTACAACTAAACAATGGAAAGCCCTTCAATGCCTCTATTTTCTCAAAAGATTGAAGAGATTTGGTGTGCCGATGAATACTCTCTTGACCCTCTACGGGTGTATGGAAGAGACCATGTTGACTGGTTGCATCACGGCCTGGTTCGGTAACTACAATGCTCAGGAACGTAGGAGATTCCAAAAGTGGTGGACACCACCTGGTCCATCCCCGGTACTGACCTCCCCACCATTAAAGAGATTTATAAGAGGTGCTGCCTCAAAAACACAGCCAGCATCATTAAGGACTCATGTCACCCCTGACCATGTTCTCATTTGACTCCTGCCATCAGGAAGAATGTGTAGGAGTCTGAAAACCGTTTCCACCAGGTTCAAGGACAGCTTCATCCCAGTAACCATCAGACTCTTGAACACTGCAAACTAAATATAAACTACAAATTGTTGTGATTGCACTCAGGATTTCTGACGCAGTAATTTATTAAACTTTTTTTGTTTAATATATAACTAAGAGTACACTGTTTATGTTATGCTGCTGCATGCAAGAATTTCATTGTTCTGTTTTCAGCACATATGACCATTAAACATTTCTGACTCTTGACGCTTGGATTTTCTGTGTCGGCTTGGAAAAGATCATCACTTCTGTATTGCATTTTTCATCTTAATTCATAATTTTGTTTTGGAACTGAATATACCATCTTTTTAAGGATTACGGCTTCTTCTTTTATCCTTGGACAGAATTCCATTTATCTGGATGTTCGGCATGTGCTGTGCATCAGAGATGGAGCACTGGATATGGTTATAGTCCAATTCATTGAACAGTAGTAAAAATATTTGGAATGATGGCCCTGAAATTTTGTTTCTGGCAGTTGAGCGAAAAGTATTTTGTTGACCTTTAAATCATAAGAGGCTGGATCAAAGTATTTAATGCCAAATATCCCGTACTTTTCATTTTAATGGAAATACAACACAGTTGCTTTGAGAAACTGGATATGCACAGTGGCAGCGATTTCTCTCAATGCTTGCTCGAAGGTTTGCTCTAAAACAAATGAAGAGAAATCTCAGCAGTTGCGGGACTAAAAGTTGATTAAGATTATTTCAACCATTTTATTATCTTCCCATATTTGGGAATGAGATGCCGACAAAGTTTGCCCATGGTGTAAAGTGGGGAAATTTCACACCAATCCAGAACATATGAATGACTAGTCGATCTCATGATTCGCAAATACAGTGTTAACAAGAAAATAACTTTTCTTATGCTTTGTACAGCCTCTTTTGATACATCCCATTTTCAATACTGAGATCTAGCCAAACATCAAGCTTTCTTCTGAAATGGATATTGGCTATTCCTCTGAAATGAATCCAAGTGATCTTAATGCCTGAATTAAGACAATATTTATTTTTCTAGTGTACTTGGCAGAAATACAATTTATATTGTGTACCATATTAAATGTAATATTTCTGTTTCAATATTGTTATTTCTTTCAGTGCCACCTGAAAAGCCAAAGAATATTTCCTGTGTTTCATACCGAGAGAAAAATCTTACTTGTTCCTGGGATCAAGGGCATGAAACATTTATAGAGACTAATTTTACATTACTTCGAATAATGTAAGTAAGAAGCATGATATGTTTTACTTGTTATCTGTCTTTTGGTCACTTCCTTTCTCTTTTTGTTTGGTACTTAGGCACTATAGCTGAGGTTACTTTAAAGTATAATGTTTTTGCTTGTCATTTCTGGTACATGATTGGTACTGGAAAGGTGTCTATATTCTTTAAAGTCTATGCCATAAAGTCTGGCCATATCTAATTTTTGCTGGGGCATTATTTCAGGCCATGTCTGACCAGGTTCTGTAGAAATAAAGAACTGCAGATGCTGGTTTACAATAGAAGAGACAGAGTGCTGAAGTAAATCAGCACCTATCGGCTCAGGCAGCATCTCTGGAGAACATGGATAGGGGATCTTTCAGGTCGGAACCCTGCCTCAGACTGAAGAAGGGTTCTGATATGAACCGTTCTAATTGCACTTGATCAGCACAGATGCAATAGGATCAATCTCAAAACAGGACACAAAACCCTGGAGCAACTCAGCGGGTCAGGAAGCATCCCTGGAGACCATGGATAGGTGACGTTTCGGGTTGAGACTCTGCCTCAGACTAAGGGGGTAACTCAGTGGGTTACGCTGTAGACATTCCTCGACCCTCCCTTCTTGTCCCCTTCCGCTAACCCAGTCATATAACTACTTCTACAGTTCACCACATTGTATCCTTATTGAGATCACACCTTCCCTAGCCAACAATTGGCCTACCAGGGCACCACCCTGCCTGAAGTCATTTGTTGCCGACCCTGATTTGTCCGGGTCTTTCTTTGCCTCCACCTCTTCCCCACCCCCTACTTTCAGTCTGTAGAAGGGTCATCTATCTATTTTCTCCAGAGATGTTGCCTGATCCACTGAGTTACTCCAACACTTTGTATCTATCTTTGGTATAAACCAGCATCTGCAGTTGTATGTTTCTACATTCTGAATTTAGTCTCTAAGATCCTCTTGTTAACATCTATATTGTAATTGGATAAAATAAACTTATATCTTCTTACTATTTTAGTAGTATTTAAGTTTTCATTTGTTTGTTTCCTCAGAGAAAAAAAAGGAAATGATACCTGCATGAACTCAAATAAGAACACATGCTCCTTTCTTTTCCCACGTATACATATTTCTGGACATCACAAAATGTTTGTAATGGCGGAGAATGCTCTTGGCCAGGCTTGGTCTGATCCTTTAAACCTGGATGTTTGGCAAACTTGTAAATATTATTTACTCTATAAACAATCTTTATAATATGACAACTTCCATGGCTACTTGTAGACTTGGTTGCACATAATAAGGAGAAAAAGTAACAAAGAGTTTACCATAAGGTATTTTTGTACAATACATTTATTTTGTAACTTACAAGATAAAAGATTTGGACTTAAGGTAAAGCTTTTAATAATTAATGAAAGTAAACTTAAACACTTCAAATACATACAATTAATAAAGAATCCGTGAATAAGCTCCATTACTTTTTAATACAGCTTCTTATAGTTAATGCTTTGTAGCTACCTCATGCACTGAATTTAACGGAGAAGCTGTTGTGACAAGAGATGCAGCACTGAGTCTACGCCGACGAGACATCACCCCATAGCACTATCCTACGCACTAAGGGCAATTTACAGAAGCCAATTAAGCGACAAAACTATACGTCTTTGGAATGTAGGAGGAAACCGGAGCACCTGGGGAAAACCCACGCAATCACAGGGAGAACACACAAACTCCGTACAGACAGCACCCATAGTCAGGATTGAACCCGTGTTCTGCCGCTGTAAGGCAGCAATTCTACCACCGTGCCGCTTGAATGGAACTCACGGAAGCTCTGTGCTGTATCACTCTGTCGCCATTCTATGCCATTACCCTTGCATATTAAATGACTCAGGAAATTTGCTTGCGTCAGTACTTCACTGCAGCAAAGGGACGGTTAATAAAATATGAAGTTCCAGTCAGCAGAGATGCCACATATCAAAATGTGACACTGATCTGACCCCAGTGAAGTAGCATGGGGTAGGTCACCACACATATTCCGCAATTTGTGGAATGTAGAATACATTTTAAATTTACTGCATTGATTCAGCAGAAGATGCCAGCAGTGTCATTTCATGTTTGCAGTACTTGACACATGCATAATATAGAGGTCAATATAAGTAACCTCAAAAAGTAATCATTTAATTCCTGTATAGTTTAAATCATGTAATTTGAAATGGGATAGTTGTTACGCATGCTGTTGTTACACCCAACATTAGTTTTCATATGTCCTAATGAAGATGTCTATGTCTGTGAAGATATGGGGTAACAAGGTCCGTGTCCAATCACCCATTGCCCCATTCTTCTCTTCCTTCTGAAATATTCTTTCATAGAAAAATAGGTGCAGGAGTAGGCCATTCGGCCCTTTGAGTCAGCACCGCCAATCAATATGATCATGGCTGATCATCAAAAATCGGTACCTCATTCCTGCTTTTTCCCCATATCCCACAATTCCTTTTGCCCTAAAAGCTAAATCTAACTCTTGAAAACATCCAGTGAATTGGCCTCTGCTGCCTTCTGTGGCAGATAATTCCACAGATTCACAACTCATTGGGTGAAGAAAATTTTCCTCATCTCAGTCCTAAATGGCCCCTTCAACATTACCCTTTCTACATATGTAATTTTTTCTAGCCCTAAATGCAGCAACATCCCTTAATTCCTTCAAAAAGTCTCCACTGAGGATTGTGCTGTCAACTGCCAAGGCCCTAATCTTGGACATTCCCTCCCTAAACCTATCCCTCCCTCCCCATTCTGCCCTCTTCAAGGTGCTCCGTAAACCTCCCCTTCACCAAGGTTTTAAATACATGTCCTGGATATGGGAAGCACAGTGGCGCAGCGGTAGAGCTGCTGCCTCACAGAGGCCACAGACTCAAGTTTGATCCTAACAAGGGTGCTGACTGTACAGTGCACATTCTCCCTGTGACCTCGTGGGTTTTCTTTGGGTTCACCTGTTTCCCCTCACATCCCAAAGACTTATAGGTTTGTCGGTTAATTGGCTTCTGCAAATTGCCCCTAGTGTGTAGGATGCAAAAGTGGGATAACATAGAACATGTGATTGATGATCTGCATGGACTCGGTGGGCCGAAGGCCTGTTTCTACACTACATCTCAAAACTAAACGAAACATGTACTTCAATACTATGCAGCTTGAGTCAAATTTAGTTTAGCAGAGCTAGGGTTGTTTTATATTGTTTTATATTTTGTATTGTTAAGGTTGCACTCTAACTGCAAAACACTGTTGCAACCTTCATCATTTTCAAGGGCATGGATAGCATGCAAATACATCGCTCAGAGTTCCTTTCTAAGTCTACTACATCCTCTCGCATTGCTGGGTGAAAAACCTGAAACTCTTTCTCTGACAGCACTATATAAGGCTTTCATCACATGGATTCCAATGCCCAATTTCACAAAGGTCTGGATTTATAAGGCTTTCATCACATGGATTCCAATGCCCAATTTCAAGTCTGGATTGATCGCAATCTTGCCCTGGCACCTATATGCTGACAGTATATAACCAAGCACACATACATTGTACATCTGTTAATATAAATGCCAATGATTGTTAATAGGGTGAACACTACCACAGCTATAATGCATCAATATGGAAATGCTGTTGTACTGTTCATTCCATTAAGGTTTAGTTGTTATCTTTTTGTTGAGCAATGGTAAAACAATCCTTGTTTTGTAACAGAAGGAAACATTAAAATAGGACCAATATTCAGGACCAGGTTCAGAGGTGTGGAAACGCACACCTCCAGATTCAGGGACAGTTTTCTTCCCATCTGTTATCAGGCATCTGAACCATCTTACACATGACTCACTCACAAGTTGGGGGGAGATTGCGACATTACTTGAATGAATGGAATTGGATTACAGCAGACCCGTTTATACTGCACAGTATACAAGGTTTCAGAATTGAGTTCCTTCTTGATTCATTACCACCCACACAACATTCACCAAACTGCACCTATGTGTTTTCACAACAGGAAAGTCTGGATGTACAAGCTGAAATCCAGGCTTTATATAAAAAAGAGGTGATTCAGAGGTCGCATCATGAACCTCACCCATTTGTATCCAACATATTCACCAAGCGGAAAAGCGGTGGAGGATGTCGTATCATCCTAGACTTGACTGAACTCAATACCTTTGTGCAGTATAAACATTTAAAAATGGTTAACTTTGGCACTGCCATCCAACTGGTTTCCAAAGGATGTTACATGACATGGTTACCTATAACTCTTTCTGTGACAGCACTATATAAGGCTTTCATCACATGGATTACAATGCCCAATTTCACAAAGATCTGGATTGATCGCAGTCTTGCCCTGACACCTATATGCTGACAGTATATAACCAAGCACACATACATTGTACATCTGTTAATATAAATGCCAATGCTTGTTAATAGGGTGAACACTACCACAGATATAATGCATCAATATGGAAATGCTAATGCTCATTCCATTAGGATAGTTGGTTTAGTTGTTATCTTTTTGTTGAGCAATGGTAAAACAATCCTTGTTTTGTAACAGAAGGAAACATTAAAATAGGACCAATATTCAGGACCAGGTTCAGAGGTGTGGAAACACACACCTCCAGATTCAGGGACAGTTTCTTCCCATCTGTTATCAGGTATCTGAACCATCCTACCAACAACTAGCTAGCAGTCCCGATCTACCATCTTCCTCATTGGAGACCCTCGTACTACCTTTGACCTGACTTTACTAGAGATTATCTAGCACTAAACGTTATTCACATTATTCCCCTTGTCATGCATCTGTACACTGTTGGTGGCTCAATTGCAATCATGTATTGTGTTTCCGCTGAGTGATTAGCACGCAACAAAAGCTGTTCACTGTAGCTCGGTACAAGAGACAATAAACTAAACTCACCAAAAAAGAGAATGTGAAGTAAACTTTTAACATCATAATTTGTACTTGTGATAAATGCAAGTCAAGTTGATCAACTCTTACTTTTTGTACTGCAGACAGAACCGGACCTCCGCAGCATGTAAGTGTTTTCTCTATCCGGGGCCAAAGTGGATCACTACTGGTAACCTGGCAAAATCCCACAGCGCAGTTACCAGATGTTGGTTTACTTTATAACGTCCAATACAAAATGGTCGGTGCCACCAAATGGATTCAGGTATTTGACCCCTTTTATCTATTGTAAGCTCCTCTTTTGAAGTAACAAGCAACTTTTGTGCTCTCCGGTCATTTAATTATTTTTCATATGTGGTCACTATTGAGGCAAATACTACGTGAAGAAGGCCGACAGTCCGCATGCGCATCATTACGTCTGAAGCATGCGCCAACGATTGACTGGCAGGCGCGTCGCGTCCTTCCAGCGGTAAGTTTAAAAACTTCAGGTAAGTGTTTTAAAACTACTCTGAGGTCGTATTGGCGGGTTCTTTAATTCTTGTGTTCCAGCAAGTTTGAACCTTTACTATGTCGAAGGCGAAGAGACGGTCTTCGGAGAAACTGGCTACAGAAGACCGCGGAGGTGCGGGTAGCGGGCGACTGTCTGTATCGCCTTCCATTTCGCTGGTGGTGGAGCCAGCGACAGCAGACCTGGTGCCTGAGGAAAGCATCGTGGCAGTCCCGCTGGGGCGCAAGGCCACACAAAAGTCTGTGAGGCCCGTAGACTCCGATGAGTCGGGCTCGGAGGGATCCCCTCCTTCATTGGGAAGCATCTACGGACGACTTTCCCAGATGGAGCACCTTATGGAGAGATGGCTCCAGAACGATATGCTCCAGAGGAGGGAGCAATATCAGCACGGGTCTCCACAGGAGCCCGCACCAGCAGCACCTACAGGGCTGCAAAGTGTCTCCCTCTCTGGAGAGTGGAGTACATGGAGTCAGTATATACCTGACTCAGAGTATGGAGGCACAGTAAGTGAGCACTCCCGGGGGCACAGGGCTGAAGTGCCTCTATTGGCATCCAAATTTGGCATGCCTTCCCCATCAGGAGCACCCCTGGGTGAAGACCTGGCCACCACAATAAATTATTTGGCATCACACCAGCTCAAAGACCTGGCAATCGAGGAGATCACAAACAGGTACCATACTCTTGCCAACTGTGCCTCCCATAATGTGCCGGCCGTAAACCACTCCATCTGGGGTCATATTGGAGCGGGTGTCAGAGCCCAGGAAATTAAGCTCCAGAAAAATTTGAAATTGCTGGCCTCTGGTATTACGGCCTTTGCAAGATCTGTCGATGGGGAACTGTTGACTGAAACACAGCAGGTCGCAGTGGTGCAAATGTGTAATGCCCACTTTGAGATCAATTGCCTGCGTAAAAATGCAATAAGGCCGGCACTAAAGCCCATATTAGCTGTGCTGTGCGAAGCCACCAATGTCCAGCCGGCGAATTACCTATTTGGGGCAGATCTGCCGAAGCAGGTCCGGGAGCTGGATGATGAGGCTAAGACCATCCGCCTCATGAGCAGAGTCCAAACCACACCCATGGCCTCATCATACCGGGCACACTCCTATGCCCCCTTCAGCACCAGCCGATACCTGCCTAGGGGCTCCAGAACCGGAGGAAGACTCGAACTGGAGGCACCAAGGTGTTTTTTAGGGGTAGGCCACAGCTGCCTCACGGCAAGGATGCACGGAGGGCACCCGCCATCAGCTCTTCTTCCCAAGCCTCAAGGACGGAAACCAGCACCGTACCGCTAGTTACCTCTGAGGTAGGTGAATCTAGTTCCTTGTGGAACACCTTACCCATCACTCACTCACAAGTTGGGGGGAGATTGCAACATTGCTTGAATGAATGGAGTTGGATCACAGCAGACCCGTTTATACTGCACAGTATACAAGGTTTCAAAATTGAGTTCCTTCTTGATCCATTACCACCCAAACAACATTCACCAAACCGCACCTATGTGTTTTCACAACAGGAAAGTCTGGATGTACAAGCTGAAATCCAGGCTTTATATAAAAAAGAGGTGATTCAGAGGTCGCGTCAGGAACCATTTGTATCCAACATATTCACCAAGTGGAAAAGGGATGGAGGATGTCGTATCATCCTAGACTTGACTGAACTCAATACCTATGTGCAGTATAAACATTTAAAAATGGATAGCTTTGGCACTGCCATCCAACTGGTTTCTAAAGGGGGGTTACATGGCGTGCATTGATCTTAAAGATGCACACTACTCAGTATCTATTTCAGGGAGCACAGTAAATATTTGAAATTTAACTGGATGGGACAATTGTGGCAATTCAAAGCGTTGCCTAATGGGCTGACTTCAGCTCCCAGACTATTTACAAAACTACTAAAACCAGTACTGGGGCTACTTCAAGCTCAGAATCACATAGTCATGCCATATTTGGATGAAATTTTAATCGTCGGGGACACCAAGGAATCAGCTGAATTATCTGTCTCAGCCACCAAACTCATGTTTGAGAGATTGTGGTCTCTAATCCATCCAGTTAAGTCCAAATTGACACCTACCAGGGTAATTGATAACCTGGGGTTTACAATTAATCAATTCACATGTCTGTGACTCTGCCAAGGGGCAAGCAATTAGAGTTAATAGAAGCCTACAACAATCTAATTGTTAAGCAGCAGCCTACAATCAGACTAACAGCAAGTGTAATTGGCAAGCTTGTGGCTGCATTTCCAGCTGTGCGTTTCTGACCTTTGCACTATCAAAATTTACAACATGCAAAGGACCAGGCACTCAAATCCCACGCAGGCCAATTCGGTAGACCCATGCGATTGCCAGCAGAGGCCATTGTTGAATTACAATGGTGGGTAACGAATATACATCATAGCTCCAGGAAAATATTAATTGATACACCATCGGTTATCTTACAAACCGATGCAAGCGCCCTAGGATGGGGAGCAACAGATACCATCTCTAGCTGTGGAGGTAGATGGAATGTGCAGGAGTCTTTACATAGAAACATTGAAAATGGGTGCGGGAGTAGGCCATTCGGCCCTTCGAGCCTGCGCCGCCATTCAATATGATCATGGCTGATCAATTCTTCAGCAACATGGTATTAACTACTTAGAGTTCAACTTCAGATTGACAACACTACAGCGGTGGCGTATGTCAATCACATGGGTGGAATTAAGTCTGTATCTTATAATAAATTGGCAAACCTTCTTTGGCACTGGTGTATAGCAAGGAACATTTGGGTCTCAGCAATCTACCTACCAGATAGATACAACATGGTGGCGGACACAAGATCGCCAAAATTCAATGACAACACAGAATGGATGTTGAATCATGAAGTGTTTAGCGACATTGTCACCTGGTATGGCATGCCGGATATTGACATGTTCGCATCTAGATTGAATTACCAGTTACCCAAATATGTGTCATGGGAACCAGACCCAGGGGCAGTGGCAGTAGATGCATTATCACTGCATTGGGGAGGAATGTTCTTGTATGCTTTTCCCCCATTTTGCCTCATCAGCCAATGCTTGACAAAAATAAAGCAAGACAACGCCACGTCTGATCTTGATTTTATGAGGAATTACGATGAGCGATTACGTGCCCACCACTCCCAGCCCTCATATTATCAGGTCATCTGGTAGTTCTAGTTCTTCAAACCTTACTATCTTCAGATCAACTTCTTTTATCTGTGATTTCACACCGCTGCTTTGAAGATTGACGCACATGCGGACTGATGGCCTTCTTCACGTAATCGCTCATCGTAACTCCTCATAAAATCAAGATCAAACTTCAAACTGGTAAGTTCTCGTTTAATCTTACTATTAATAGCTATTGACTGAGGAAGTCTGCTCCAGAGCTCCTGGTCTTTGGATAGTCTGCACAGAGAACCGGCAACAGCACCTCTGAAAATCATGTTAGGTTAGCGATTCATACAGTGTGCTTGTGATGTTGGACTTCAAGGTTCTCATTCGCATTTTGGATAAACCTTCCTACTTTAAGTGGTTGTGGGCTATTCACTTCCACATGTCAGCATTTGCTCAAGGATATTTTGAGCAATTGTTTTTTTTCTCCCTTACATATGTTCTGGAATATGGAGATGGAATATATTTTCCAGGCTCTTGCTGTAAACCTGCATTGTTGGAGGACAATTTGGTGCAGCGGGGGCGGGTTGGTAGATCTTTGCCTTGAAGATGTTGAGTGAAGAAACGTTCTCTCTTATCCTCCAGTGAAAACTTCAGTGACGTCTTGATGCTCAGCAAATGTATGTGTTGCATGTATATTGCTGCTCGACTACTGGGATTCGGGTGACCTTGATGTAGGGTTACAGATGGAGTCTCAATAGGTTTATTCACTTTCCTCGTAGTTCTGAGGATTGTCTTCACTCCAGCAGCAAGTTCGGTGGAGGGGAGGTGCAACAATGGTGCATGGTGGTGTTGATTGATCATGTAACCCTTCACTAATTATACAGTAGCTGGTAAGGACCAGACCAAATGGAGTGATTGTAGCTCCAAAGCATCTGGATTAGCTACTGAAGCTAGTTTGTAATAAAACTACAATAACCGCATTTACTAACTGGGGAAAACACTGTCACAATGTTTTAAAAGGCAGCGTAGGAAGGAATTCTTAGTGGGACTCAACAATCCCACTGTAAGCATGCAGGTACATCAGGCAGTGAAGAAGGCAAATGGCATGTTGGCAAGAGGAGTTGAGTATTGGAGCAAAGAGGTCCTTCTGCAGTTGCATAGGGCCCTAGTCAGACCACACCTGGAGCATTGTGTGCAGTTTTCGTCACCTAATTTGAGGAAGGACATTCTTGCAATTGAGGGAGTGCAGCTAAGGTTTACAAGGTTAATTCCCAGGAAGGCGGGACTGTCATATGCTGGGAGAATGGACTTGTATACTCTGGAATTTAGAAGGATGGGAGGAGACCTTATTGAAACATATAAGATTATTAAGGGTTTGGACATGCTGGAGGCAGGAAACAGATTCCTGATGTGGGGAGAGTCCAGAACCAGGGGCGACAGTTAAAGAATAAGGGGTAAGCCATTTAGAACGGAGATGAGGAAACATTTTTTCTCACAGAGAGTTTTGAGTCTGTGGAATTCTCTGCCTCAGAGGGCAGTGGAGGCCTGTTCTCTGGATACTTTCAAGAGAGAGCTAGATAGGGCTATTAAAGATAGTGGAGTCAGGGGATATGGGGAGAAGGCAGGAACGGGGTACTAATTGGGGAAGATCAGCCATGATCACAATGAATGGCGGTGCTGGCTTGAAGGGTTGAATGGCCTACTCCTGCACCTATTGTTTATTGTCTATTGTCTATTGTCTAATCAACTGCTTACAAATCTCAAGCTTAGATGGAAGCAAAAACGGGGAATGTTGGAAACATTCAGCAGGTCAAGTCCCATCTGTGGGTAGAGAAACAGAGATAACATTTTAGGTCAAAGATCCTTCATCAGATGCAGGAAGGAGAGAAGAAGCTTGTTAAGCTGCACGGAGGATGGGGGGGGGGGGGGGGGGGGGATTGCCTCTGATAACACTAGGGATAAACTGTGCACAGGATTATCGGGTCAATGAATGAATGGGGGCAGTTAGAATGCGAGAGTGAGAAGGAGTTGTGAAATGCGGTGTAGGAAGATAAGACTGGAAGGTCAGGCTGGGCATTGCCTCCATTCTCATAGGAATAAAAAAAAATAAAGGGTGAAGCAAAAAAACAACAGTTGGTGTTAAAGAAGGAACTGCAGATGCTGGATAATCGAGGGTACGCAAAATGCTGGAGAAACTCAGCGGGTGCAGCAGCATCTATGGAGCGAAGGAGATTGGCAATGTTTCGGGCTGAAACCCTTTTTCAGACTGAACAACAGTTGGTGTTGACCCCCATTCCTTGCGTTCAATGGAATTAGACCACGGGTGTTTGGACCATAGATTGCTTTTATACTGCTGAAGAACTACAAGTCTTAGCAAGTTGCTGAGCCTCATGCGCTCTCTTCATTTACAATTTATTATTTAGGTCACAATTTTTCCACTGGACCTTTGCCTGTTTCTTTTTCCCTAAGAATGGGTATCCAGGCACACATTAAATTTGAGTTAGTTCCCTCCATCTCTCCAGCATACTCATCAAACCTCTCTTGGTTCTTCATCGAATTATGTTACTCAACAACCAGACAACTGAAGATTAGGTCCACACTCATTTTTGCAAAAGACTATTAATGTTTGACATTTTGCTTATATGGATAACACTGTTTGAATGAAACATAGTAAAAATTATTTGTAACTATTTATATTTTCTTAGGTAACAGAAAAAGAAGAAATTATTAATAATTCGATTGTAATTGAGAATCTCAAACCCTTCACTAATTATACAGTAGCTGTGCGCTGCATTGGTAAGGAGCAGACCAAGTGGAGTGACTGGAGTTCCAAAGAAACTGGATTAACTGCTGAAGCTAGTATGTAATAAAACTACAATAACCTCATTTACTAACGGGGGAAAACAATGTCATGATTTTTTAAAGGGCAGCGTAGGAAGAAATTGTCAGTGGGACTCAACGATCAACCACTTACAAATCTCCAGCTCTTCACCACTGTAAGCACATTTACTCATCTAACTTTGCTGTTCTCTAACACTTGCTCTTGATTTTATGCATGGTGTTGAATTGTAACAAAATCTATTTGTCCTGCAGCTTCCCGAACTTTTCACACTTTCCTTTCTTCTCTCTACCCTCCCTCTTCTGAAAGTTTACTTTTTAAATTCAACACGCCTGCAGAAATGAAATTTAAGTTTGGATAACATTAAAGAGAACGATGGGAGAATGTAACATCTTAAGAACTATCTAAGGCTAAATGTAAGAGAAGAAAAGAAAGCCCGTTTCATATTTCCGTAAAATATGGATAAAGTGATTGATTTGAGAAAAGCAAACGGTTATAGAGTCCTAACTAATTATTTTTTTCATTGCTGTGCTTTCAGAACCATTGGCAGCACCAGAACTATGGAGACAAATCAAACGTTCTGATTCTCAGGGGAATACAGAGGTACATCTTCAATGGAAGGTAACTTGTTTTTTTAAACTGGTTAATTGACCATAAAATACATTTTCACTAGACAATATATAATTGACAATAGATGCAAGTGTAGGCCATTTGGCCCTTCGAGCCGGAACCGCCATTCAATGTGGCTGATCATCCCCAATCAGTATCCCGTTCCTGCCTTCTCCCCATATACCCTGACTCCGCTCTCTCTTGAAAGTATCCAGAGAACCAGCCTCCACCGCCCTCTGAGGCAGAGAATTCCACACTCACAACTGTGTGAAAAAGTGTTTCCTCATCTCCGTTCTAAATGACTTACCCCCTATTCTTAAACTGTGGCCCCGGGTTCTGGACTCCCCCAACATCGAGAACATGTTTCCTGCCTCTAGCGTCCAAACCCTTAATAATCTTATATGTTTCAATAAGATCTGCTCTCATCCTTCTAAATTCCAGAATATACAAGCCCAGCCGCTCTATTCTCTCAGCACATGACATCCCGGGAATTAACCTTGTGACCCTACACTGCACTCCCTCAATGGCAAGAATGTCCTTCCTCAAATTTGGAGACCAAAACCGCACACAATACTCCAGGTGTGGTCTCAAGAGGGCCCTGTACAACTGCAGAAGGACCTCTTTGCTCCTATACTCAACTCCTCTTGTTATGAAGGCCAACATGCCATTCGCTTTCTACACTGCCTGTTGTAACTGCATGCTTACTTTCATTGACTGATGAACAAGGACCCCCAGATCCAGGCACGGAAGTCGTTATCAAAACATGTGGGGGACACAATTTCTTGGCGGCCGCGCGTGCGCATGCCACACATGCGAGGCTTCGGTCCTGGGCCCTGTGGACAGGAACATCGGGAGCTGACCTGGTTGGTGACCAACTCCAAACTCCAGCAACGGCAGCTTCGTCCGCCTCAAATTGTGGGGCTTCAATCGGCCCGTTCGCGGGGGCTTCAATATCGGGAGCCTCGATCTCCTCGACGCAGTAATTTGACCGCGGGGTAGAGGAAGATCCCGCGGCCGGCTGAGCGACGAAAGGCACCGCAAACGGGCAGATTCAAGCTCGGCTCGATGATCTTTGCTCCACGGACGTCTCCCCCCTCCAATCATCGCGCTCTATCCTCAGTCCCACCCCCCTACTTCCGCCTCAAACCGACACCTCCCTCCTCCAATGAGCGCGCTGAATCATCATGGTTCCCCCCCTCCCCCCCCCACTGCCTGCTGACTGACGTCTCTCTCGTCCAATCGGTGCCCCAATCAGTCCAACCCCCACTGTCTCGCGGAAAGCAGAGATTTTTAATAGATTTTTTTGCACCCAGTTTTAAAATACGGATTACAAAACAACATGGATCGTCCCCCACCTCTCAAAACATGGAGGGGACGTGTTCCCCTGACCCCCTCAGGATTTCCGCCCCTGCCCTGATCCCGTTGCATTTCCCCTTTTCCCAACTTGACACCATTTAGATAGTAATCTGCCTACCTGTTTTTGCTACCAAAGTGGTTAACCTCACATTTATCCCCATTAAACTGCATATACACACTCACTCAACCTGTCCAAGTCACCCTGCATTCTCATAGCATCCTCCTCACACTTCACACTGTCACCCAGCTTTGTGTCATCTGCAAATTTGCTAATGTTACTTGTAATCCCTTCATCTAAATCATTAATATATATTGTAAATAGCTGCAGTCCTAGCACTGAGCCTTGCGGTACCCCACTAGTCATTGCCAGCCATTCTGAAAGGGACCCGTTAATCCCTACTCTTTGTTTCGTGTCTGCCAACCAATTTTCTCTCCATGTCAGCACTCTACCCCGAATACCATATGGCCTAATTTTGCCCACTAATCTCCTATGTGGGACCTTATCAAATGCTTTCTGAAAGTCCAGGTACTCTACATCCACTGGCTCTCCTTTGTCCATTTTCCCAGTTACATCCTCAAAAAAATTCCAGAAGATTAGTCAAGCATGATTTCCCCTTTGTAAATCCATGCTGACTCGGATCGATCCCACTACTGCTATCCAAATGTGCCGCTATTTCATCTAATGCATATAAATCCATGAAAAGATTTTCAAACATGTCTGAACCACCTCTGATTTTTCCCTTCTGGACCACCCTCATTTGGGAGACTGTGGTAGCCATTACCGGATCATTGATTACCGAGATATGAAAAGACACTGAACTGAAATGTAATCTGTTTCTATCTTCACACTTTCTGCATGAAGTGCTGATTATTTCCTCGCACTCTCTGCTTTATTACACATTTTTAAATACTCCATTTCCCCCCTCTCTCTGTCTCTGCTGCACCCACTCTGACAATGCCACAATTTATAGAGTCATAGAGTGATACAGTGTGGAAACAGGCCCTTGCGCCCAACTCGCCCACATGGTCAACAATGTCTCAGCTACCCTAGTCCCACGTGCCTGTACTTGGTCCATAACCCTCCAAACTTGTCCTATCCATGTACCTGTCCAACTGTTTCTTAAACGATGGGATAGTCTCAGCCACAACTACCTCCTCTGGCAGCTTGATCCATACACCAGCACCCTCTGTGTGAAAAAGTTACCCCTCGGATTCCTATTAAATCTTTTCCCCTTCACTTTGAACCTATGTCCTCTGGTCCTCGATTCCCCTACGCTCCAAGGAATAGAGACCCAGCCTACTTAACCTCTCCCTATAGCTCACACCCTCTAGTCCTGGCAACATCCTCGTAAATCTTCTCTGAACCCTTTAAAGCTTGACAATATCTCATAATATGGTGCCCAGAACTGAGCACAATATTCTAAATGCGGTCTCACCAACGTCTTATACAACTGAAACATGACCTCCCAACTTCTATACTCAATACTCTGACTGATGAAGGCTAAAGTGCCAAAAGCCTTTTTGACCACCTTATCTACCTGCGACTCGACCTTCAAGGAACCATGCACGTACTCCTAGATGTAGATGACAAATTGTAACGGGCCCAGCACCGAACCCTGAGGCACATCACTAGTCACAGGCCTCCATTCTGAGAAGCAACCTTCCAACATCTTATGTTTTCTCAGCCAGAGAGATCTCTCTGCCATAGATTATCATTTAATTTCCAGTACTGGATAGAAACATAGAAAATAGGTGCAGGAGTAGGCCATTCGGCCCTTCGAGCCAGCACTGCCATTCAATATGATCATGGTTGATCCTGTTTCCCCCCTCCTCCTCTTTCTTTTGATGTTAATTGTTCACTTTTTCTTTCCCATCATTGCAATCCTATTGTCAAGTACATCTCCCCTTCCCCTGCCGTTTCAATATCGAACAGTACTATTCCCCAATCTGGTCTTTCATTTCCTTTCGTCTTCTGCATTGTTCCAGTGAAGGTTAATATAAGCTTAATGAAGGATGGCATGGTGGCAGCGGTAGAGTTGCTGTCTTACAGCGCTTGCAGCGCCTGAGACCCGGTTTCGATCCTGCCTACGGGTGCTGTCTGTAAGGAGTTTATACATTCTCCCTGAGATCGCGTAGGTTTTCTCTAAGGTCTTCGGTTTCCTCCCACATTTCAAAGATGTACAGGTTTGTAGGTTAATTGGCTTGGGTTTGTATACTTGGTATATGCGTAAATTGTCACTAGTGTGTGTAGGCTTGTGTTAATGTGCGGAGATCACTAGTCGGTGTGACTCGGTGGGCCGAAGGGCACTGTATCTCTAAACTAAACTAAACTACACCTGAAGTTTCTCCTGGGCACTTTGGTTTGGGCAGGGCCTAATGTTGATTTGGGTTCTTAATTGGCTTACTGATAGAAGAGAAAGGATTGTGGTGGAAGGATAATATTCAGGCTGGAGGTCTGTGACCAGTGGAGTTCTGCAGGGATCTGTGCTGGGACCTCTGTTGTTTATGATATATACACACACACATGTTATTGAAACATATAAGATTATTAAGGGTTTGGACACGCAAGAGGTAGTAAACATGTTCCCAATGTTGGGGGAGTCCAGAATCATAGTTTAAGAATAAGTGGTAAGCCATTTAGAATGGAGATGAGGAAACACTTTTTCACACATAGAGTTGTGAGTGTGTGGAATTCTCTTCCTCAGAGGGCGGTGGAGGCTGGTTCTCTGGATGCTTTCAAGAGAGAGCTAGATGGAGCTCTTAGGGGTAGGGGAGTTAAGGGATATGGGGAGAAGGCAGGAACGGGGATGATCAGCCATGATCCATTGATTGGCGGTGCTGGCTCGAAGGGCTGAATGGCCTACTCCTGCACCTATTGCCTATTGTCTATACATATACAAATCATGTGGATATAAATGTAGGTAATGGGTTGGTTAGTAAGTTTTCCGATGACACCGGGATTGCTATGCTCACAGAGGTGAGGAAGGCTGTCAAAGTATACAGCGGGATATAGATTAGCTACAGAAATGAGCAGAGAAATGGCAGATGGAGTTTAAACCGAGCAAATGTGGTGCATTTTGGGACGTGGAATGTAAGGGGAAAAATACACTCAATGCCAAGATCCTAAACAGCATTGGTATACAGGGGGATCTTGGGTTCCGAGTCTGTAACCCCCTGAAAGTGGCAACACAAGTAGATAGTGTGATAAAGATATGCTTGCCTTAATTGGTCAGGGCATTGAGTACAAGAGTTAGGAAGACATCATGTAGCTTTATAGTACTTTGGATAGGCTGCACTTGGAGAATTCCATGCAGTTTTGGTCAAAGATCCTATAGCGGAGCAAGATAGACCACTCCTGCTAAATGCAATGGGCTGACGTGTAGTACGTGACGGAGCGGAACGTGGGCCTTTTTTTCATTCATTTCAGTAACCCGACCTGACTTTGGATATCCCTTCGCAGTGTAATCAACATTGCGGGGGGACAGTTTGTGTTAATAAATTATAATTCTGAAAATGAGGAGAAGATTTTTATCCATGAACTTTGATTTTTACAAGGATGTTTCCGTAACCGGCTTCCGTCTCTGCACTAGTATCTTTACGGAAATGCGGCCGAAAATTACCCATGAATCTGCCCATGACCGTACTATGTCTTTTTCGTCGAGTGGACTATCTTGCTTGCTATAGGATCTTTGGTTTTGGTCACCCCAATACAGGAAGCATGTGGAGGATTTGTAGCATGTAGCGGAGGTTTACCAAAATGATGCCTGGATTAGAGGGCAATAGGTACAGGGAGAGTTTAGGCAGAATTAGATTAAATCTGGGTGTAAGTATAAAAGATCTTCCAAGCCTCTGTTTACAAAGCTGATGGAGCAAAAGTCTTTGGTTTAGCAAAAAATTATTCACTTCTTGGATATTCATGTTGTCTTACAGAGATGTAGCACTTGGTTTTGATTTTAGATTGATCAGGTCAAACTGAAAAACATTTAAAATATTTTTAAATTTTACAATATATTGCCAATACAGAAGATATTTTAAAACTCAATAAAGCAATTTATAACTGTCTGGTATGTATTGAAAGCATGCTCACCACAGAATGAGTGAGAAAGCAGAAGTTGTCCTAATACTTTGCTCTGATCGTTAAACTGATTTCTTAAGCTTGATGTAGCAATCGGCATATGTCCATAGGCATGAGGCGTGCCCTTTCCATTACAAATTGAAGAAACTAGGCCGCAGTCTACTTGCAACTGTTCCAATTCCTCTGCCCTCCTCCACCATTCTTACATCAGTGCACATAACTCGTGGATCACACTTTTCAGCTCATTGCAACAATCTGAGCATTTTTGCCAAGGTTATTTTAAAAGTTGGTTAATTTTTCCTACTCAGCAGCTCAGATTCCCGTTCTTGAAGGGCTAAAGTTCAACTCAAGTTCAATTTGAATACAAAAAAATAAATTAACCTTGCAGTGAGTACCTAAATAAAGCAACCCTTCTAGTCCGGTGTTAACCTACACAACGTGGATGAAAGAAGTTGAAATTTTCTCAGCATTGGACAGGTTGGGGGAGTGGGCAGATGCATGGCAGATGAAGTTTAATGCGGATAAATGTGAGGTTATCCACTTTGGTAGCAAAAACAGGAAGGCAGATTACTATATAAATGGCGTCGTTGGGAAAGGGGAAGTACAACGGGATCCACGGGTCCTTGTACATCAGTCTATGAAAATAAGCATGCAGTGAAGAAAGCGAATGGCATGTTGGCCTTTATAACAAGAGGAATCGAATATAGGAGCAAAGAGATCCTTCTGCAGTTGTACAGAGCCCTAGTGAGACTACACCTGGAGTATTGTGTGCAGTTTTGGTCCCCAAATTTGAGGAAGGACATTCTTGCTATTGAGGGAGTGCAGCGTAGGTTTACAAGGTTATTTCCCGGGATGGCGGGACCGTCATATGCTGAGAGAATGGAGCAGCTGGGCTTGTACACTCTGGAGTTTAAAAGGATGAGGGGGCATCTCATTGAAACATATAAGCTTGTTAAGGGCTTGGACACGCTAGAGGCAGGAAACATGTTCCCGATGTTGGGGGAGTCCAGAACCAGGGGCCACAGTTTAAGAATAAGGAGTAAGACATTTAGAATGGAGAGGAGGAAATACTTTTTCTCACAGAGAGTGGTGAGTTTGTGGAATTATCTACCTCAGAGGGCAGTGGAGGCAGGTTCTCTGGATGCTTTCAAGAGACAGCTAGATAGGGCTCTTAAAAATAGCGGAGTCAGGGGATATGGGGAGAAGGCAGGAATGTAGTACTGATTGGGGATGATCAGCCATGATCACATTGAGGCGCTGGCTCGAAGGGCCAAATGGCCTACTCCTGCACCTATTGTCTACAGTCTATTTTCTTTCTCCGGCTTGTACATATAAAATGTGAATTGAGTGAAGAAATGATCCTGACCCGAAACGTCACCTGTCCACGTTCTCCATGGATCCTGCTTGACTGTTTTCGGTCAGGAACCCTTTCTTCAAACTCAATTCACACTTTATTTGCTGAGTTACTCCAGTACTTTATATCTTTCACCAAGATGTTGCCTGGATTTGAAAGTATTAAACACAAGGAGAGGTTACACAAACTTGGATTGTTTTCTCCGGAGCATAGGAAACTGAGGGTGACTCTATAGAGCAGGGGTCAGCAACCTTGTTCTGCATAGGTGTCGGCACCCATGTCTGTGAGAGGATGGCGGGCCACATCTATCGCCATAGTTAATAAATGGAGGTAATAATAATACTTACTAACTAAATTAGTAATTAGTAATAATACATACTAATAATACATAAATTACTAATAATACACACTAATAATACATACTAACTAGTGTGACAATTGATGTTGGTTTTTGCCTTAGTTTTTCAATTAGTTTTCTGCAGTTCCCAGATCCCTCATCCCTGGGACTGGTTGCTGTTCCCAGATTCCAGGGTCCTGGGACTAGCTGCAGTTCCCAGGTCGCCTGCATGCCCCGGGACTGGTTGTAGCGCCCAGGTCGCTTGCGTGCTCCGGGACTAGCTTCAGTTCCCAGATCCCTTGCGGCCCTGGGACTGGCAGCAGTTCCCAGGTCGCCTGCGAGTCCCGGGACTGGCTGTAGTTCCCAGGTCACGAAAACGAATTGAAAAAAAAACGCCTGCGGGCCGGATGATTTCAGGTTACGGGCCGGGTCCGGCCCGTGGGCCGTAGGTTGCCGACCCCTGCTATAGACGTTTATGAAATAATTGATAGAGTAGATATCAGAGATGTTTTTACCTGCGATGGAATTGCCAAATACTAGATAACATGTATTTAAGGTGAGAGTGGGGAAAGTTTAAAGGAGATGTGCAAGGCAAGCTTTTTACACAGAGCATGGTAGGTGCCTGGGAAGGGTTAGTGGCAGAAGCAGAGACGATAGCAACATTTAAGAGGTATTTAGGCAGGTACATGAACAGGCAGAGAATTAATGAAGATGGATCTTATGTAGGCAGATGGAATCAATTTAGATTGGTATCATATTCACCACAGATATTACTGAAGGGCATGTTAGTGTGCTGCATTGTTTGATGTTCTATGTTCTGAGTTAAAGTACCCAACCATTACAACCTTAGAGCTCAAGAGTCAAGAGTGTCTAATAGTATTGTACCGACAAAAGAACAATAAAATTCTTACTTAACAGGCCTGTAAACGCAATAACACCCAGATAACATAATAATAAAAAGCAATAAATTAGTAACTATAATACTAGGTAACCATGATGGGGCAAACAGTGAGGTCCATAGTGTAACCAAGGCGAAAAGTAGAAATGGGAGCGCATCAAGACGAAGCACAGTGAAGAGAGGAGAAATAAGAGAGGGTTTGAGTATTTGTTGGTGAGTTACCTAAAATTGGAGAATTCAATGTTCAATGTCCGGTTGTAAGCTACCCAAGTGGAATATAAAATACTGCCCCTCCTCTTTGCACATGGTCTCACTCTGGCAATGTAGGAGGACAAGGACTGAAAGGTCAGTATGGGAATGGGGAGTTAAAATGGTTAGCAATGGGAGATCTAGCAGACCTTGGCTGACCAATGCAAGTGTTCAGTGAAACAGTTGCCTAGTAGAACATAGAACAAAGTACCTTTCTGTCTTGGGCCCCGTACATTGTCAGACTGAATCCCTATGCAAAATGGAGGAACATACTTTGTCTTGCCAGTGTAAAATAAGCCAAATAGCAACACAGAAGAGGTTCACTGGGTTGTTACCTGGATTGAAGGGGACAGGCTGGCAGCAAAATGTTCAATTACTCTTTTACACTCTTCTGTGATCTAACTGCATATCCATTCTTCTAATTTCTGTGGACAATTAGGAGGCCTATAGTATAGTCATATCAAAGCAATACTCCTTTCTTATCTCTCAATTTTGTCCATATATCCTCCTTGCATCATCCCTCTGGGATATCTCCCTTGAGTGCTGCCACGATGCTCTTCCTGATCAGCAATATGACACTCCGTCCTCTCTTGCACTCGCCTCTGTCACGCCTGAATCTTCTGTATCCTGGAACATTGGGTGTCCAGTCCTGTCCTTCCCTCAGCCATGTTTCTGTGACTGCAATAATAATGTAATCCCAGATGCATCTCATCTGCCATATCTGTGAGGCTCCCTGGATTAACACAAACGCAGTTTGGCTGACCGGCCCTCTCATGCTACCCCTCCTGTCTCTGCCTGCTTTGCCCACTGGACTTGTCTGTTCTATTTTCTGCGTATAAGTGAGACAGCCTCCCCACCTGCTGCACTGTCGCTCCGGGTTCCTCATTCCACATGCCTCACTTATTTACATTCTCCAGGGTTGCAACAGCAAACCTCCTTGCAAGGATATGGGATTCCTTCAGTTCAGGAGCAAACAACCCTTCTTGTACAGGTGCCCTGCCCCAGTAGGGATCCCAATGATCCACAAAACTGAACTCTCCCCTCCTGCCACACCTTCATCTGCCCTACCTTTCTATTTCTATACTCGTAAGCACGTGAAAAAAATCTTGTGTACAATAACAGTAACAATGAATCCCAGAATCAACATTACAGCAAATTCATAATCTGCACCCGGTGAAACGACAGTAAATGTCTTGTTATTCTTGATGAAGGCTTTGAACAAGTCCGAAGCAAATGGAATCATATTGGGATACAGGATACGGTCTGAGAAACGAACCGATCACACAGTGATACAAGAGGATAACACAACATCTTTGAATTATTCCTTATTGCTAACAGATGAAGCATATGTTCTTACCGTCGTTGCTTATAATTCAGCAGGTGACTCTCCTGAGGCTATCTTGATAGTTCCAGCTATAAATGACACAGGTAGGTCCCTAATGCACTGTAATTATTTCACATAACTGTTTATATGAGTTGCAAAAGCATGAATTATTATCAATATAGTAATCATTATTTGTGTAATTTCATATTTCCTGCCATCTCTAAATTTACTGCTTTCCTCAGTCTGTGCTCCTAAGTGCTTACAAATGACAGGGTGGGCAATTATGTTATTTTCTAAATTATTCTTGAATGGTTATTAGTGGCCGGTCACATTTCTGAACTGGAAATCCAGAATTATCTTCAGGCAGTCTGTTGATACATTGTTTTAGCGGCTATTTCACTTGGAAGAATCCTGACCACAGCCAATGAACCAGGCGAGATTTGATCCCAGGTCTTCCATCTTATTTTTGTGCACCACAGGAAGACAAAGTGCCAAGGAGAAAATGGATCAATGTGGTTAGGTGTGAATAGTTAGTTCAAAAGCCAAGCTGTAACAATGGATTGGATGTTCTTCCGTAGTAAACATTGATGGTGTTACAGAGCATCACACTAATCTCAGCGACCTACTGGCATCTAGTTTCAGAGTGACATTGGCAGAATTGGAAATATCTCCCTTGCCATACATAATGACAATAGAAACTGGTTAAAGAGTAAAGCACTGACAGTTTGTTTATGCCCTGTAATCAGAATGGCTGTATTTTCACAATTATGCTATGTTTCATTCCATGTTTCAAAATATATATAGATACTACAAGTGTTCAGTATCTCAACGTTACATCACAGAATAACCGACTGTTCACTCAGTGGAAATCTCCAATTTGGCCAGATAATGGATATATCATTGAATGGTGTTTGTTTTTGGATACAAACCCCTGTGCTGGGCCACTGCACTGGCAACATGAAGAAAACACTACTGAAATGGCTTATCTGCACGGTAAGCATATTTTATGATCATTAAAGGAATAGTGTGTGGATGCTAGTTTACGATGATGGTAAAAAAAACATTGCACCAAATGTTCTGAGGGATAAAAATTGAAACCCGTTCTCCCACCTTTCTCCTTTCCTGTGAACGTTGACTCACACAAGAGTTTGGTACCACAGTTTGCAAATTTGGTTCAACTATTCCTGACTTTCAAACAAGACCTATTCCAGAGGCAATAGTGACATTGGGGTAGTTTGAATAATTGTATTTGTTCACAGGGGACTTTGAACTATTTATATGCTCTAACGTGAATGCCCCTGCTGACTTGTCCTCAACCGTAGACTTTAGAAATACAGAGTGCATTTCAGCCTACCAAGTCTGTACGCCAACCAACAATCACCCCCTATGTGATTAGGGACTAGGGACTATTTACAATTTACAGGAGCCAATTAACCCTGACGTCTTTGAAGTGTGGGAGAAAATTGAGCACCCGGAGGAAACCCACACAGTCACAGGGAGAAGGTACAAGCTCCATACAGTCAGAATTGAACCCGGGTCTCTGGCGCTGTAAGTTCCTTGTATGTGAATACTTGGCCAATAAACTTACTTACTTACTTACTTACTTACTTACTTACTTACTTACTTACTTACCTACTGTAAATCAGCAACCCTACCATTGCGCCACTGTGCCGCCCCCTACTGCACACCATTCTGGCCTGGAGGTACATCCTGATTCCTTCATTGTCACATGGTCTAAATCCTAGAAGACACAACTCAACAGCACTGTAGGAATAATTTCCCCAGAAGGACATCAACAGTTCAAGAAGGGGGATTCATCATCGCAGTTGCAAGGAGAATTAGTTTAGTTTAGTTTAGTTTAGATCAGTTTTTGTAGATGAGAATAAAGCATCAGCTAAATTTAATGTCAACTTTGGCAGATGGCCACATACGCATTCATTCACACCACTACTGGCATCGAGTAACAACAATGTGTATCATCTACAAATCACATTGCAGTTAATCTGCCGTATTAGCACCTGCTAATCCCATTCTTCACCACCAAGGACAAGAGCAGCATGTACACAGGAATGTCCCCACCAAATGTCCTACTGCACACCATTTTGGCCGTGAGGTGCATCAACACTTCTTCATTGCCATTAGGTCTAAACCCTAGAAGACACTAGTCAGCAGCACTGTAGGACTAATTTCACCAGAAGGACTGTAATAATTCAAGAAGATAGTTATCACAATCTCATGGAATTAGTTAAGAGATGCAGCATGGAAACAGGCCCATCAGTCCATGCTGACCACTGTTCACACTAGCTCAATGTTATCCCACTTTCTCATCCACTTCCAACACCTCAGGGGAATTTTACAGTGAAGAATTAATCTACTATGCACATGTCTTTGGGATGTGGCAGGAAACCAGAGACCTGGAGGCAAGCCATGTGAATTGCATAATTAACTAGCTGGGCAGCCAGACAATCCATTTATTATTTAATGGTTAATAGTCCAATGCTAAACTATACTGACTGCCAAAAATTAAATCTTTAAAATCTTTTTTTTTAATTTTAAATTTAAAATTTTTATTTATTAGAAGCAGTATACAAAAATATAAGCAGAGGCATATGACATAATACAGTTATTGTACAGCTTCAATTTTAATTTTTAGCTAAAGATGAGAGAGAAGAAGAGAGAAAAGGCAAGAGAGAGAGAAAGTGGATGTGCAAGAATAGAACCCCTAGACTACCAAATTGGTGTAGCCAAAGAGTGAGTAAGTAAAAGAAATAAGAAAGACGTAGAGAAATAAAAAGACAAAAACAGAAAGAGAAACAAAAGGTGATGATATACCTGCTTCGTATCTCTCCCCACCCATCACCCAACCCGTAATTAGATATAATTCCAAAATTGTGTCGCACCATACTATCCTTGTAATGAATAAATGAATGGTGTCCATGTCTTCTAAAAATGCTCTGGTTTCTCTGCTAAGACAAGTCTCATATTTTCAAGATGTAGCGTCTCAGACATGTTTATAATCCACATTTTGAGAGTAGGGGCAGATGTATGTTTCCAAAATTTGAGTATTCATAATTCTGCCATTATCAGACCATAATTGAGGAAATGCCTTTGAAATATTGACAGCTCAGAGCAGGCTTCTGACATTCCTAGAATAATCAGTTCTGTGTTGGGGTCCAATTTTGTTTTTAATGTTTTTGAGAAAATGTCAAAAATTCCTCTCCAAAGGTTATGTAATTTTATGCAAGAGGCGAAGGAATGTGTTATAGTTGCTTCCTGATGGAGACATTTGTCACAAATAGGAGATACATTTAAAATCTTTTAACAACTTCAAGAATTGTGTTAATATTTTCATTAAAAAGATAACCAGTGAAATATTATATTATAAGGCCATCCAATACACTGGTGAGGCCACATTTGGAATATTGAGTGCAGTATTTGGCCACGCATTTGAGGAAAGATGTGCTGGCATTGGAGAGTATCCCGTAGAGGTTTACAAGAATGATCCTGGGGATCATTGGGTTAATGTATGAGGAGCATTTGATGGCTCTGGGTCTGTACTCGATGGAGTTTAGAAGGATGGTGGGGGGGGGGTGGGGGGGTGGGGGGGGGGGGTGGGGGGGGGGGATCTCATTGAAACCTACTGTATAATGAAAGGACTAGTCAGAATGGACGTGGAAAGTATTGGGAGAGTCTAGCACCAAAGGGTACAACCTCAGAATAAAAGGACATAGAAACATAGAAACATAGAAAATAGGTGCAGGAGTAGGCCATTCAGCCCTTCGAGCCTGCACCGCCATTCAATATGATCATGGCTGATCATCCAACTTAGTATCCTGTACCTACCTTCTCTCCATACCCCATGATCCCTTTAGCCACAAGGGCCACATCTAACTCCCTCTTAAATATAGCCAATGAACTGGTCTCAACTATCTTCTGTGGCAGAGAATTCCAGAGACTCACCACTATCTGTGTGAAAAATGTTTTCCTCATGTCGGTCCTAAAGGAATTCCCCCTTATCCTTAGACTGTGACCCCTTGTTCTGGACCTCCCCAACATCGGGAACAATCTTCCTGCATCTAGCCTGTCCAACCCCTTAAGAATTTTGTAAGTTTCTATAAGATCCCCCCTCAGTCTTCTAAATTCTAGCGAGTACAAGCCGAGTCTATCCAGTCTTTCCTCATATGAAAGTCCTGTCATCCCACGAATCAGTTGGGTGAACCTTCTCTGTACTCCCTCTATGGCAAGAATGTCTTTCCTCAGATTTGCAGACCAAAAACATTGGAGACATACCTATGGAATGGAGATAGTTCTATGGGCAGAGGGTGGTGAATCTGTGGAATCCATTCAGATGACTGGAGGCCAATACATTGTGTATTTTTAAAGCAGAGTTTGATAGGTTATTGATTAGTGCAGGCGTCAAAGGTTATGGGGTGAGACAGGAGAATGGCATAGAGGGGGAAGGAGTAGATCAGCCATAATTGTATGGTGGAATAGAATGGATAGGCCGAATGGGGCCAGAATGGGCCAGAACCAGGGGCCACACTTAGAATAAAGGGGAGGCCATTTAAGACTGAGGTGAGAAAAAACCTCAGAGAGGTTTTCACCCAGAGAGTTGTGAATTTGTGGAATTCCCTGCACAGAGCACAGTGGAGGCCAATTAACTGGATGGATTTAAGAGAGAGTTAGATAGAGCTCTAGGGGCTAGTGGAATCAAGGGATATGGGGAGAAGGCAGGCACGGGTTATTGATTGGGGATGATCACAATGAATGGCGATGCTGGCTCGAAGGGCCGAATGGTCTCCTCCTGCACCTATTTTCTATGTTTCTATGTTTCTATGCTATTATGTCTTATGGTGAGTTGCCCATATTTTAAAAACATATTGAACTTGACGAAACAGCTGCATAAATTTGCATTGTATTGTGTCACAGGGGACTTTGAACCATTTGTGCGCTATAACATCTCTGTTTATGCCGTGTTCAATGAAGGTCCAGGAAATCCACTTTCAACACTTGCATACCTACAACAAAGCTGTAAGTAAACACTCAGGGGGTATTGGAGTTTTTCCAGAGACCTTGATGTGAAAGAATGGTTTATGTACTCTTTAGTGATTGTGCGACGGCACCTCAGAGATCAGGCAGCACTATTTTGTTCTGGAAATCCATTTAATGTCATCAGTTTATAAATGCAGCTTGCCAAGTTGGCTCAATACAACATCTACATTTCCTGACTTACAAACAAGGTAAATTCCAGAGACAATTCCAAAGTAGTTTGAATTCTTTCCAGCACTTATTGTTTCTTGCTTTTTTTAATGGTTAAAATAATTTCCTTTCCTCCTGTTTTGCAATTAACCAAAATAACTATTTCATGCAATATAGACGAGCTTTTAGATTGAATTCCAAATGTTGAATTCAGAAAATTCCTTTAAGTTTTATTCATCCTAATTTTTACAATTGCACAGATATATAGGTATTTCAATGTAAGTAACCGTATTCACTGAAAATATTGAATTCTTTGCAACATATAGTGCCATTGTTTAAAGTTAGTCAAAGTCAATTTTATTTGTCACATGCACCCGAAGATGTAGTGAAATGAATTTGCCAGCAGTGTTACACTTAAAAAAAAGAACATCCAATAAACAATAGAATTTAACACAAACATCCACCACAGCATTCTTCACTGTGGTGGAAGACAACAAAGTTCAGTCAGTCCTCCTCCTTAGTTCATCCGTGGTCGGGGCCATGAACCCTCCGTAGTCGCTGCTACGGATGGCCGGATGTACAGGCCCTCTGGTCAGGATGATCAAAACTCCAACGTCGGGACGGTCAAACACGCTCCGAGGTTTGGAGTGCCCGATTCGGATTTTCCTACCGGAGACCGCGGCTTCAGGATGTTATAGACCGCAAACCGGCGGTCAGAGCTCTTCTCCGGCGATCCCTGGCAAGGGATCCCAAACTCTGGATGGTAAGACCACACCACGCCAGCAGCTAGAAGCTCCGCAGGCCACAGCCCCATAATGCCAAAGTCACCAGGGCAGCGATCGGAGCACACCTTTCTGGCGACCCCAAGCAAAGGTTTGTCCGCTCCATGATGGAAAAGTCCACGCTGCGCCTGCTGCTGAAGCACTGCGTCCAACTCCGGGAAAGGCCGCGCCAATCCATGATGTTAGGCCGCGAGGGAGGCAATAGACAATAGACAATAAGTGCAGGAGTAGGCCATTAGGCCCTTCGAGCCAGCACCGCCATTCAATGTGATCACGGCTGATCATCCCCAATCAGTACCCCGTTCCTTCCTTCTCCCCATATCCCCTGACTCTGCTATTTTTAAGAGCTCTATCTAGCTCTCTCTTGAAAGCATCCAGAGAACCTGCCTTCACCACCCTCTGAGGCAGAGAATTCCACAGACTCACCACTCTCTGTGAGAAAAAGTGTTTCCTCATCTCCGTTCTAAATGGCTTACTCCTTATTCTTAAACTTTGGTCCCTGGTTCTGGAAAAAGTCGCCTCTCCATCGAGGAGGCGACCGAAAGCGCTTTCCCCCTTATCCCCCCCCCACCCGCTACACAAGACACACCAAGAGACACCTAAACTAACAATTAGACACACCAAAAAAAACAAAATAAAGTGCATGCGATGGTTTATCCAAATAAGATTGTCTGATAATGTGTGGATGACATACGCAGTTAGAAAAGCACAAATGTGGACTTGTGTTCACCCACAAGTGGTGGTGTGGTTTGAATGATTGAAAGATACAGCATGGAAATGCGCCCTTTGGCCGATCAAGTCCACACCAATCATTGTTCACCCATTCAGATTCACACTTGTTCTATGTTATCCCATTTTTACATCCACTTCCTACACGCTGGGGGCAATTTACAAAGGCCAATTCAACTACAAACCTTCATGACTTTGGGATGCGAGAGGAAACCAGAGCAACCGTTGGAAACCCATGTGGTCACAGGGAGAGTGTGCAAACTTCGCACAGACAGCACCTGAGGTCAGGATCGAACCCAGGTCTCTGGCGCAGTGAGGCAGTAGCTTTACCAGCTGCGCCACTTTGTCACCCTTGTTGTGGCAGAAAGGACGACCAGGGGGCATGGATGTCAGGTTAGGGCCTGTGGGCAAGGGTCCAAAGACTTTGCAGGATCAGAGAGCCAGAGGTCAGGATCTGACCCTTGGAATGTTAGAATTGTAATTGGGGGTGAAGGGGTGGAGGAGGGGCAATTTCTGGACCTAGCTTGGTTGTGGGCCAAATGAATTATTTATGAATTATTGACGCATTGACTGATCTCATTACTAGCTAGTGTGTGATTAAAAAACAAATGGGTGAAATGTGTTCCCAAGCAGCTGGTGATGTAAAAGAAAGAAAGTAAAATTTACATATGTAATAAATAACTTTCACGTACCTTTCAAAATATTTCCAGCTGCTTTCTGGTCAATTAAATACTTTGGAGGCTTGGTTACTGTGGTCATGTAAAAATCCCCCGTGGTTTGTTATGAAGATGAGAATGGTGGTTTCTATGTGAATAAATGCTGCATGTTATTAGATTCTATTGCATTTTCAGATCCAGCAGAAGGCCCAGCTGTCACTCATAAAATAATGGGAACAGAAGCCCTGCTTAAATGGCAGGAAATCCCATTGGAAAAGCGACGTGGGTTCATCACCAATTACACTATCTTTTATAAATCTGCAGTAGATGAAAATGGTAAGGGATCCATATCACTTCTGATTACAAACACCTACATTATTATCGTAGCACAAGGGATGTAGATGCTGGTTAACAAAAAAAAAGTCACAAAATGCTGTAGTAACTCGATGGGATAGGTAGCATCTCTGCGGACATGAATAGATGACGTTTTGGCTCAGGATCCTGCTTCAGCCTCTTATGTCTGCAGAAGGGTCCTGACCAGAAACGTCACCTATCCATGTTCTCGGGGCATGCTGCCTAATCCGTTGAATTGCTCAGCATTCTGTGTCCTAGGTTATCATTGTGAATGTCTCATTGTCTGTAGCTTTTGATATGGCTCTATATGGTACGGTCTCAATTGTCCAATATCCATTCAATCAATTGAGTTTATAACTCTTTTAGTGTTATTACAACTCAATTTTGCTCATTTTCTGTTCAATTGACTTTAATTTACATAGAATGAAAGAAGCCTCGAGTTTGCTTTAGTTACATATTACATGCAGTGTTTTCCACAGTAATGCTGGCTAATACTTTACATTCAGTGCAAATGTATTTTTACATTATTATTTAATTGTGTGTTTTACAAAAAATTGAATTTTCCTTTTAGAAATAAGTCATACAGGCCATTGTTTTGATATTTGCCAATTGGACTTTTCCATTTTTCAGCTCTTACTTCTTTATTTTACATTTTAGAGAAGGTATGCACTCCATTTTTCCTGAGAATTGCAGACTGTTCATTGTAGAGCTGCCAGCATTCCCTCACAAAGTGCGTACATCTGTACAAGCACATGTGAACATGGAAGTCCTGAACTTCTTAAGAGGAACTCACTGCTGCACTCTGAGGCGGAATTCCTAAAGCACCGACTTCCTGCAGTTTTCCTGCAGTTGTTAGGAAATCTGCCTGATGGTTTTGCTCCAAGTTGGACCAGAGTACAAAACTATTTACTGTCCTGTTGCACACTCCAGTCTCTTGGAAATTAACAGAGAGTTTGAAGCAAACAACACTTGTGGAAGGAACTGCCAGCAGAGGGAAGACCTACCATTTCAAACTTTAATGAGACTCATTAAATAATTAATGACTTCACAATTCTTATTTTCTTGGATGTGTGCACGAAAGCAGTGTTTGTTAAAGCAAATAGTTGTGTAACTTTGCAGCAATAGGTCCATCCCATTGCTCAGATCCTTGTGGAATGTGGAGTGTTACTGGGAGTTCCTCATCCACGGTTCATTTACTGAATGATAATAATAAATAATATTTTGAAACTATCCATTTATATATTTCTTTCTCCAAAACATTGTCTCAAAATCTGTTTTGCTGTCTTCTAATTACTTTGCAATATTTTGTAGCTATACCATTGAAGCCAAATGTTTTTGAATACACACTGAAAACTCTGCAGAAAAGTACTGAATACTCAGTGTATGTAATGGCATCAACGGTGAAAGGAGGTAAAAATAGCAGCTTGATTTTCTTCAAAACAAATGGGAATGGTAAGTGAATTTAAGAACACATCGATATTCAGAAATATTAGATGTGCACAAAATCTATCCAATGTTAAGGATAGTGAACTGATTGTTAACTTAACTTTGTATTATACTTGCTGGCCTGTTTGAATGCTCAGCAAGATTCAACTCTGAGGAGTCAAAATGACTAAAAATACTGCTGTGGTTTACAGACAGAGGAGAACATATTAAAACCAAAATAATTGAACTTTCATGAATTGACAAGATTAATGATTTATAATGGTGTATTCCTTACAAGCAGGGCAAAAATATGATTGAGGTTTCTAGTGCAAATTGTGAAAATGTATTTTCAATTATTATAGGTTGCTCACTGCTTGCAAAGTTTGACAACAGATTGTAGAGTATTTCTCAATTTGTATGTGTGTTTCTGGCATTTATTCATAACCATATGTTGAATATTTTTAGATTCTGCTGGGAGTTCAACTTTTATCTTCATATTTAGTTTGATTAAATTGAACATTAAATGAGGGATGGTAGTAAAATAATATTTCAAATGAATGCTGAAAATTGTTATCCCACCTATGCATGTCTTTTCCTCAGCTATGTGGAACAGTCATTGTTCCAAACCTTTTCTGGTACGACTCCCAAACGTTTCTCCATTACAATGATGTCTGCATTAGCACTGATATCTGCACTGGTCTGGAACTTGTCAAGTTCATCACATTTGCTATAAACTTTCACCCTGTCCTCAAATACAAATGTACCATCTCAGTAGTTATTTTCCTTTTCTGGATCCATCTCCAGCTCACAGGACAAACTATCCATTGACATTTACTATAAAGCCACTGATCAACTTTGGTGCACTACAGACCAGTTAGTTTACACTATTATGATTACCTAGTGTAATTGTATTTTTGATTATTATATACCATCTGCGTGTTATTGTGTTCACGAGACTGTGAAGCTGCATCAAGTAAGAATGAAATTGTTCCATTGTTGGTACATAGGACAATCAAAACTCTTGATTCTTGATGCTTGATCCTCCTCCCTCCATCATCCTATCATCTGCTTGCCTCTGTCGCCCCCTCTCCCTCTCCTATTTACGAAGTCTATCTCTCCTCTCCACTCCCAGTCCTCATGCAGGGTCTCAATGCAAAATTTCGACAATTCCTTACCCCTTGGATGCTGTAAAGACCCCCCTTTCCATAAGTTTCTCCAGCACTTTGTTTTTTTTCACTGCAGATCTGCAGTCTCTTATGTCTCCACTGAAAAATGTTCTGTCAGATTTAAATCACAAATATGTGCTGTGATCTGGGTTGCCACTGATGTTGCATTAAAATTATATCCTGCTTTGAATATTTTGCAGAGCAAGAAAAAATCGTGATGATCGTGGTGCCTGTAGTCCTCTGCTTATTGCTACTGATGATTGGAGTGTTGGCTTGTTTTAACAACCAACGTAGGTATGTTCACATCAACTTGAAAAAGACTGTCCGAAATGGCAAGTAATATTAGATGCGTTCTGGTCTTCTCTACCCATGGAGCAAGAATTCACACACCGTACAAATCAGGAGATCAGATGAATTTCTATCAGCAGAACAGCGTAAGTGGAAGATGGCGAGAAACTGCTCAGTCATTCAAACAGGAACAGCTTACTGGCAGCAATACTGAGTAGATACACATTGAGTTTGATTTTTGATGCTGCCGCAATGCGACACATGATGCAGCTTGGCACAGAACATAGAACAGTGCAGCACAGGAACAGGCCCCTTTGGCCCACAATGTCTGTCCTAAACATGATGTCAAGACCAACCTTTACCTAGATGCACATAATCCATATCCCTCCATTTCCTGTATATCCATGTGCCTATCCAAAAGTCTCCAAATACCATTATATCTTATTCCAGCAGCCAACACTGGTTGCACCTGCAGCAAAGAACACATAATCCTTTGATAGCACATGGTTATTCAAAGGTTAGCTGTGGGGGATGAAAAGTGACTTTACTTCAAGGAAAAGGCTACTCAGGAGCAATATAATTTTCCAAGAATACCATTTGTGATTTGTGGGCTAAATGATTATTGCATACTTATCATGACTTCCCATAGTTAAAAGTCTTCTAGTCCAGGCAACACCTTGCCCAAAACATCATCCACTCATCCCCTCTACAGATGCTGCTTGACTCACTGAGTTCGTCCAGCACTTTGTGGTTTGCTGGCAGAGTGATAATGTTACATAGTGGGGTGATGGATGACCTTGTTCGTAGTGGAGACAAGAGTTCATTAATATTGATTAAACATAGTAAAGATTTGAAATAAATGATAGCTGTTGTATCATAAACATGTTGTATTCCACCAGGGCAAGTGGTCAGATCATGCTGCCCCCTGCTTCATTCCATTTGGTTGAGTTTAAAATTGTGGCATTGTGATAATCTAATGTAGCTTTTTTCTAATCATGCAACTAAGTTGAAAGCTTGTTTAGTGTTCCATTTTCCATGACACACATTTTGTTATGTATATGACAATTACTTCTGTTACTTTCAGGGTTAAAAAATGTTTTTGGCCTGAAGTTGCAGACCCAGCAGGAAGTAGTATGGCTGAATGGTTGCAAAAACACCAAACTAAGGTATATTTTTGCTGGTTCTGTGATTTTATTAAATATTTTACATTCCTTATATATGTGAGGTTCCTCAAAAAACAATTCAAAAATTGACTTCTTTCACCTCATTGGCATTCTTTTTGTAATTTATTTTGGCTGAAAGTTTTACACAATTTAGTGTTTTTTTTTCTTTTTAAAGCTTATCACATCAGAGTGTAATATACAATTCTGTGATAATTTTAATCAGTACTAGAAAACACTATAATTGTAGGGTGAAAAAAAAATATTCGTTAAAGTTTTGATATGTTTTGAAAATTTTAAATGTTGTTTTAATTATTTAAATCTGCTTAAAACAATTGTGATTAAAGGAAATGTTTAAAGATTATTAAAAAGCCTTTGTCAGACAGAGCTATCAAAAATGTTGGGTTGTTGCATAAGTGTGGCTTGAGGAAAGGATTCCTGAGGAAGTCTATAAGACATCAGTTCAGTTAAGTTCAGTTTAGTTTATTGTCACGTGTACCAAAGTACAGTGAAAAGCTTTTGTTGCATGCTAACCAGTCAGCAGAAAGACAAATACATGATTACAATTGATACATTTACTGTGTATAGATACATGAAAAGGGAATAACGTTTAGTGCAAGGTAAAGCCAGCAATGTCCGATCCAGGATAGTCCGAGGGTCATCAAAGAGGTAGATAGTAGTTCAGCACTGCTCTCAGGTAGTATGATTCAGTTGCCTCATAACAGCTGGGAAGAAACTTTATCTTTTAACGATTTAGTGAAAGGTTGGCGTCTGATTGAAGAGATCGTAAACTTCAAGTAGAATATAGTTACCTCTGTGAAATCTGTCTGTGCCTCCAGTATTGTTTGTTGCGGAGGTCAGAGTGATGCTGGGACAAATAACTTATTTGCCAATCCCAGTAATTATAGTTAGAAGGATTAATAAAAATCAGGAACCCTGGGCTTGGAAAATTCAAGTTACGGAGAGGATTCACGGTGCCTCAGGGAGAGTGGTGGTGGTAGAAAATATCTGGAGTCTTCCTCCAGCTTATGGCGTGCACAGCTTAAAGTTGTAGGTAACTTGTTCTATTTGATCTTTTGTTTGTGCACGTCGGGTTGATTGCATTAGATGAAACAGGGTGGACCACATGAAGGTTGCAATCTCCCACCCCAAATACTGGGGTGTAATAGTGGAATGTGAGCAGATTCACGGGAATGACACTGTGTTCTTTTACCAAACAGTTCTAACTCTTCTTTATATTTTTCAAGAATGCTCATGTTCTTAATATACCGAATCCTGGGAACGAATTCATCTCAGACTTCAGCACAGTTGAAGACGTATGCCTGTCTCAGAAAGATATGTGCTTATCCTTGCACACTGCAGTAATGGATGGTTCACCCACCTTGTCTTCACCACAGGAGAGCATTACCGACGGAACTGAAATGGACAGTCTATTGCCGCCTGCAGATTTGGTCGTATACACAGTCTTGGAGGAAAGCTACAAGAGTCAAATTCCTGCCAACAGTGTGTTGCCAGAACAGCCAATATCTTCAACTGTTCAAGAAACAAACACAGGGGACCAGGTATCTGGGCAAAACACAGACGATGGAGAAGAAGATAACTGGTGGCAACCAAATACTGATGAAAATGATCTGTTGCAACAAATAATTAAAGATAATCCATATTTGAATAACTCCTCAAATGTAACAGAGTTGCAAAATGAACTTGGCCCAGATGGTTCAATTAATTCAGAGTTTGATACTTCTTCTCAAGTGGACATGATAATGCCTGAAGATACTGGAACTCTGGATCAGAACCAGTATAATGCTCAGCATGAAGACACTGGAACTCTGGATCAGAACCAGTACAATGCTCACCATGATAACCATCCAGTTAAACCAGTGCAAACATATATTACCCTGGAATTACTGGGGCTAAAACTCAACAAAGGAATATAAGTGACCAATCTGCTGGAAAACACATTTTTTTTTACCACAGGAACCTCATATTTTCAGAAGCACTAACAGAAGAAATACACAGCTGGACTGCAGGGATGTAGAAAATAGAAAGTTAATGGATGTTTCTCCTGTTCTGACAGAACATTAATCAATTCCTGTCACTTAAGGATTTTTTGTAATATTTTTATCTCAATATCTGCAGTTGTTTCTTTTTTTATATAGTTAATTTCGTCACAGTTTAACTGCAACTGTTCCCAAGGAATATTTATGGTTGTCAGAACTACTACAAAAATAATCATTCATAAAAGAGATTCAGATTTAATTAACATTTCAGTACCCACCAGCAATAAAATCACGGCTTTGGCTCTGTCCCAACAGATAAACTGGTGAAAATACTCAGGAACAGCACAAGTAAGAAGCTAAAGCTGAGAATCTTTTTATTACTGCACAATTGCTCATGACAATCTATTCCCTTGCCTGCTGGGCTTATATTATTGCCACGTAAAATTACATCAAAGCATGCGTTACAACTTAACAAGATGATGATCATGAAAGTGATGGGGGAATTTTTTGGAACTAAATAAATAAAAAGATTATGATTTATTTGGTTGTAGTGAAAAAGCAATGGCAAATAATATAATGGATCGCATCAGAAAATTAAAGTACAGTTGAAGTAATCAGTGCAGTTGAAGTAATAAAACCTTATATTGGGCCACTCTTGGGCTGACCCCAGCAACATCCTCTGGCTAAAAATGCCTCCAACAATTTGTCACTTGTCCAGTCCTGACACATACCTGACTTCCACTGTTCCTTTAGTTACCATGCCAACAGCTGCCTAGGCCATACAGGCAGTAATTCCGTGCCTCAATTCCGTGCCTCAATCTCTTCACTCCTACCTCTGTTCTGGTTTTTGCTCTGCTTTTTTGTGTAAATGTTGTTTAATAATGCTCCACTAGTGAGCTACGGAGTATTTTGATTCTGTTAAGTGGCAAGTTCTCCAGCTAGCTGGTGATTTTCTGTTGTGGAGCATTGATCCCAGTCTAACTCACCGCTCAGGTTACTTAAAAAATATATTATTCACTATAGTTTTCCAAAAATGTTTGAGGAAATAAGGGAGGAAGGACATCCCAAAGTATTTTACACTAAATATCTTGCTTTCAATGCATAGTCACAGTTGTGAACTTACGTCATGGGAAGCCTAATTCGGGCTGGAGTAGTGGGTTTCCCTTTAAAAGGGGCTGGCCAGAGACTTACCAAAAAAACAGCCTACTTCAGCCAAAGGGCTATTGCAGCAGGTTACGAGGGAGCGCCACCACCTGCAGGTTCTCATCCCTGTGAGATACCTTCCTGACTTGTAAAAAAATAGCAGATTATTAAACCATTATTACCACTGTGCCTGACCGTTGGAACTTAGCAACACTTGCAGCAGTATCTTCACAGAAGGCCTTCAGTGATGCTCACGTGTACATGAATAAAAATAACTTGTGTTATCAAGCTATAACGAAGGCAATGAAAATCAAGTCCAATGATTTTTTTGTATACTTATTTTGACATTTACACTGGAAATATGCACTTAGCTGATGTGATGGATATACATGAATCGCCTATTTGCTCATTTATTTTTGCTACAATTCTGCTGAGCCATTCTGTCCCAGAATGATCCGGGACACTGAGTTATGTAATATTAAACGGAAGGATATTATTGTCCTCAGC
Source organism: Raja brachyura (assembly GCA_963514005.1). The sequence continues at coordinate 63,237,537 of OY740781.1, forward strand.
ATTCATGGGAGAGTTTCTGTTTCCGGTGCAGTCACATGAACTTTGTAGGAAGGAAGAAGTGTGCATGTGGACAGGAGCAGCCGTGCTGCCTGAGTGTACGAATGGCCCACTGACATCTATCGGTGACACAGGATAGAACATACAGCAAAAACAGTGCAGTGCAAGAACAGACCCTTTGGTCCACCACATCTGTGCCAACCATGATGCCAATCCAACTAATCCTATCTGCCAGCACATTATTATATCCTCCTATTCACTGACTGTTCCAATGCTTATCTAAATACCTCTTAAACATTGCAATTCTATCTACTTCTACCATTTTCCAGGCATCTAATACTCTCTGAATAAAAAAAACCTTATTTGCACGCTTCTTTAAAACTTTCCCCCTTTCACTTTAAATCTTTAATTCCTCCCTTTCATTGATATAGCACTATAAATGCCCTCTGGTATTTTATATTTCCACCGTAGGTGAGGAAGACTGAATATCTAGTTCATCTATGTCCCTCATAACTTTATACACTTCTGTCAGGTCGCCCCGACATTCTAGCGAATACAATTCAAGTTCGCCCAACCTCTCCAGGTAACCTCTTCTGCACCCTCTCCAAAGCCTCCACATCCTTTCTACAGCGTGGCACCCTGAATGGCACGGAATACTCAAAATGTAATTTAATCAAAGTTTTATATAGCTGCAACATGTCCTGTTTAATGCTTTACTTATGTCCATGTAGACAACATTCAATGCCCTAACTTTGTCAATCACTTTCATCACTTACTCAAAAAACTCAATCAAATATTTGAGCTGGGATCTCCCCTTGTTCAAATTTTTGTTGACTATCCCAAAGTCCATGTTTTCCAAATGTGGGTAAATCTTGTCCCTAAAAATCTTTTCCAATAATTTCCATAACTCAGATGAAATACTCACGTACCTATAATTTCTTGTTTATCTCTGTTACCCTTAGACATTAGACATATTACAGCACAGAAACAGGCCCTTCAGCCCAACTTGCCCACATCGACCAAAGTCCTTTATCTCCTCTTTCCCAACCCCCATTTCCTCTACCACCCATATCCCTCCCTCCGACTTTACATTTCACTCCTCTTTGTTCCTTGGTTGACAACCTTTTGGCTCCTTTTCATGTCTATCCTTTGTCAATATCTCCAACCTTCTGCCAATCAGCCCTCTTACCTATATTCACCTATCAATTGCCAGCCTTCGTCCTACTTCACTTATAGTAAGGCTGGCAAGTAACGTTACCTGTCCATTCCCTCCTCAGATGCTGCCTGATTCGTTAAGTTCTTCCAGCACTTTGTTATTTGCTCAAGATTCCAGCATCTGCAGTTTCTTTAAACTCCACCTCAGACTATCCTGCAGTCCATAGATGGGATTCATGTTTGAAGTATACCCAGTGGGAGGTGGCAGCCAATTTATTCTCAAAGAAAGCAGGCTCATAAATGACCCTCTGAACTGCTTTATTGAGATGAAGGAAGGGATAAATGGTGGCCAGGGCATTGTCCTTAATCCTCTCCACGTTCAAGTAGAGCAGGGAATGTCTCATGTCCAACTGATAGGTTAGACAGAGCTTTAATTTAAATGCTGGATAATGTAGTAGCTCCCGGGTTGTTGAGGAACTAGCGTGGATTATGTGCTCGCCTCCTGGAGTGACTCACGCACTGATGCTACCACTGTGCCACACCAGACCCGCTGAGTTACTCCAGCACTTTATGTCGATCTTTGGTATAAACCAGCATCAGCAGTTCTTTGTTTCTACTATTTGATGCAGTTTTGAATTTATGCGTAAGATTTTTTTAAATCTCACTTTCACTGAAAAAGAGAAAAGTGGATGCATGAGTTTGCTCCAAAAATATCCAAACCGTGAATATATTTTTTTAAAGTGATCAGTAAGGGAAGGAGATAACGTGCAGAATGTTACCAAAGATTAATAAGGTAAAAGAATGGTTTTAATTCTGAAATCATGACTGGAGCTTTCATGAGTTAACAGGAGAGAGTCTTCACCTCTGGTGGGGAAATAAGCAATTTGAATCTATTTGCACCTCGGTGGATTAATGGAGAAACAAATGGGAAAGGGATGCATAGAGGGAATGGAAAGAGCTCAGTGGGAAGAGGATGAGGTGAGAATGGAAGGAAGAGGACAGTGGGCAGATAATGGGATGGAGGGATGGATGAGACCATGGAAAGGAGAAAGGACAGCAGGGGGGAAGTGAGGGATAGTGAGAGGGAGGGAGGGTGAGGAGAATGAGGGAATAATGGGAAGAGGAAAGTGGGAGAGAGGGGGATGATAGTGGAAGGAAAGAAGATAATGCAAGGGAAAAGATTTGGTTTATTATTCCGATGTGTCCTAGGAAACAGTGAAAAGCTTTTGTTTGCATGCTAGCCACTTAAGTCAGATAATACTATACATGAGTACAATCAATCTATACCCAAGTACACCATGCAGTGCAAAGAGAAAAATACCAGAGTGGATAGCCCAATACCTGCCATGAGGTAGGTTGGAAGATCGGGACTGCATCCTAGCTTATGGGAGGACGATTCTGCAGTCTGATAATGGAGGGGAGGAAGAAGCTGTTCCATAGTCCAGTGGTAAGCTTCGACTAAGGCTTTCCTCAGAGGATAAGACCCCTTTAGGGAAAATGCCGAGCTATTTTAGTTTACTGAAATACCAGGGATGCAACGGTAGTTACATCGCCTGAGACCTGGGTTCGATCCTGACTACGGGTGCTGTCTCTACCGCGTTTGTACATTCTCCCCGTGGTCGGTTGAGTTTTCTCCGAGTACTCCAGTTTCTTCCCACATTCCAAAGACTTACAGGTTTGTAGGTTAATTGATGTCGCTAAGTTGGAAAAATTGTCCCTAATTAGTGTACAGGACGATCGCTAGAAGTTGCAGCATCTTGCACTGTAAGACATTACTCTATCTGGCATCTATCCAGCCCATCAAAACATGAGGTGAGGGGAAAAAATAATGATTGCAGTGAAATGAAACTGCTGAAAGCAAAAGTAAGTGTGATGCCTGTTCAGAAATGAGCAAGCTGCCCTCTGCTGGTCAGAGAACAAGTCCTATAAGTACGCCTGGATCACAAAACTGGAAGATGCAACCTACAAATCAGTATTAATTTACTTGTTAGCTTTCCTTCTTACAAAGTGCACTTGGGCATGTGGAATGATGATGTGGCTGGGGTATGGTTAAAAATAAATGCTCATTGTTCAGTTCTAGAATTTATAATAATGCTGGCATTCATAGAAGTATATTGCAGCCAAGATATAAACTACTTGTGGCTTGTTAATTATCCGTAGCTAATTATGGCCTGCCAACATTATTTCATTTGGGCTTCTTGTAGGCCTTGTAATAAAAATGTAATAAAGAAATTATCTGAAGAGATTACAAAAAGCCTTTGTTGTAATTTTGTAACCGAAATACACCATGCTATTTCTTTCAAGGACAATAAGATTCAAGGTACAGGTGAACTCACATGTTGGGTCTTTTCTAATTTATAGGTAGAGAATTAACTTGGTTGGTCCATTAAGTGTGGCTGGTGTTTCCTTTCATCATTCACAGGGTGTGGATGTGACAGATAAGGCTAGAGATGGACACAAAGTGCTGGAGTAACTCAGCGGGTCAGGCAGCACCTCTGGAGAAGAATGTAGGATGACGTTTTGGGTGGCAACACCTCCTCAGACTCATGACTCCCACCCGAAACGCACCCATCCTTTATCTCTGGAGATGCTGCCTGACGTGTTGAGTTACTCCAGCACATTGTGTCTATCGTCAGCATACAGCAGCATCTGCAGTTCACTTCTACACAAATAAGGCCGGTGTTTATCTGACCATTCCTGGTTGCCCAGGAGAAGCTGGTAGTGGGCGACCTTCCTGAGCTTCACAGTTCATGTGGCGAGCCTCTTCCAAAATGTTACTAGACAGAACTGCTGCCTCACAGCGCCTGAGATCCAGGTTTGATCCTAACCTCAGTTGCTGTCTGTGTGGAGTTTGTATGTCTTTCTTGTGACCTCATGGGTTCCAGTTTTTCCCACATCCCAAGGTCGCATGATGTTCGACTAGCCCCGACCCGGGTTCCAATTGGCCAGCGCGGGGGAGCTGAGATTCCCCCCCGATGCAGGAGCTTGATCACCCCGACGAGGAAGGCCCACCGCCGGCTACGGGAGTAAGATCGTGCCGTCAACGGAAGGTTAGAGGCCCCCGACCGCTGGAGGACAAAGAAGGGAGAGATTGCACTTTTTGGTTAGTGTGGTCCTGGACTTTCTTACCACTGTAAATGAAATGTAAATATAATATATACGTGAGTTCACTCTACTATGAGTGTCAGTGTGGCCACTGCCAACTCCACATCATCCCCTATGCCACACCTGCAATGAAGTGAGGTGTTGATCTATAGTTCATAAGAAAAATGGGCGATACTTCATATTGGTAATTCTTGTACAATTTCATTCATTCGAGGCCAGAAAATAAAGACTTTGAAGTGATGTTTGATCCCATTTTGTTTCCAATGTTTTTAAATGGCTGTAATTGTAATCCATTATCAAATGCAATCTTGTCAGGAAAGCCATCTTTTCCTTTTATAATTTTATATGTTTCTATAATATACCCCCTCATCCTTCTAAACTCCAGTGAATACAAGCCTAATCTTTTCAATCATTCCACATATGACAGTCCCGCCATCCCAGGGATCAATCTCGTGAACCTACACTGCACTGCCTCAATCACAAGGATGTCCTTCCTCAAATTAGGAGACCAAAACTGTACACAATACTCCAGATACAACTGCTGAAGAACCTCTTTACCCTTATGCTGAAATCCTCTTGTTCTGAAGGCCAACATTCCATTAGCTTCCTTCACTGCCTGCTGTACCTGCACGTCAACTTTCAGTGACCGGTGTACAAGGACACCTAGGTCTCGCTGCACCTCCCTCTTACCTAACCTAACCTCATTGAGATAATAATCTGCCCCCTTGTTTTTGCCGCCAAAGTGGATAACCTCACATTTATCTATATTATACTGCATCTGCAAGTCCAGTAAAGTCCGATCAAAGATAGTCCATGATAGATAGCTAGGTGTTTGAACACGCAGAGATTTCTTGTTAGTTACAGTGTGTCCCCTTTGTAATCCAATGGAACCCTTTTTCCTGACCCATTATCACTGTAGCTGTTGACATGAATGAATCAATCAATCAATCAAACAATGTATGTATTTATTTATTTATTTATTGGCCAAGTATGTACACATATAAGGAATTTCCTTGGTGCTCCCCTCGCAAGTAACAACACGACATACAGTAAACCATTAAGAATAAACCATAAAACATTAAAACATTAAGAATAAAACATTATAGTTTAAACATGTGAATGAAATAAAATACCAGAGCAAAAGTAGGCCACAGACTTTTGGTTGTTGAGTAGAGCTACTGCTCGAGAAAAAAAACTGTTTTTATGTCTGGCTGTGGCGGTTTTGACAGTCCGGAGTCGCCTTCCAGAGAGAAGTGCATCAAAGAGTTCATGGCCAGGTTGAGTGGGGTCAGAGATGATCCCTAGCCCTTCCTAGCCCTTGCAGTGTACAGTTTGTCAATGGGGGAGAGGTTGCAGCTAACAACTTTCTCAGCTGATCGAACAATTCGCTGCAGCCTTGTGATGTCGTGCTTGGTGGCTGAGCCAAACCAGACTATGATGGAGAAGGTGAGGACAGACTCTACGATGGCCGTATAGAATTGGACCACCATTGCCTGTGGCAGATTGTGTTTCCTCAGCTGCCACAGGAAGTACATCCTTAAGGGCCTGTCCTACAAGCATGCAACTCCATGCGATGAGCGCGACCTAACGTGGTTGCTTGAGCTGTCCGGCGTCGCGGGGCTGGTCCCACTTCGATTGCCGGAGCCATGCGGAATTGTACGGAGTTCGTCCGACATCGCGCGGGGCTCCGAAAAACTGACTATGTTCAAAAATTCTGCGCGGCAACGACTTGTCGGCTCGCAGTCGCCTCGACGCATTACACACCGCCTCAACATCATGCCTCCGTGAACCTATCTGTAGGTGCCTCCGTGACCCTCTATGTGTGTGGCTCTGTGGCCCTCTGTGTGTGTGCCTCTGTGCCCCTCTCTGTGTGCCCCTCTCTGTCCAGGCGAACTTACCTTAAGACTTTGCTCCAAGTTCGCCTCGCTTTGCGTCACGTTGCGCCACTCACCCGACCTCCACACGGCCCTCGCTTCCGGTTTGGTCGCGCTTGCCACATGCAGGTGCATGCTGGTGGGAACGGCTCTATACAGGGGATCACCCGACCTCCGCGCGGCCCCCGCTTCTAGTTTGATCGCGCTCATCGCAAGGAGTCGGATGCTGGTAGGACAGGCCCCTTAGACTTTCAGAAGGCTTTTGACAAGGTCCCACACAAGAGATTAGTATACAAATTTAAAGCACACGGTATTGGTGGTTCAGTATTGATGTGGATAGAGAACTGGCTGGTAGACAGGAAGCAAAGAGTAGGAGTGAACAGGTCCTTTTCAGGATGGCAGGCAGTGACTAGTGGGGTGCCGCAAGGCTCAGTGCTGGGACCCCAGCTATTTACAATATATATTAATGATTTGGACGAGGGAATTGAATGCAGCATCTCGAGGTTTGCGGATGACACGAAGCTGGGGGGCAGTGTTAGCTGTGAGGAGGTTGCTAGGAGGCTGCAAGGTGACTTGGATAGGCTGGGTGAGTGGGCAAATGCATGGCAGATGCAGTACAATGTGGATTAATGTGAGGTTATCCACTTTGAATGGTGGCCGATTAGGAAAAGGGGAGATGCAACGAGACCTGGGTGTCATGGTACACCAGTCATTGAAAGTAGGCATGCAGGTGCAGCAGGCAGTGAATAAAGCGAATAGTATGTTAGCATTCATAGCAAAAGGATTTGAGTATAGGGGTAGGGAGGTTCTACTGCAGTTGTACAGGGTCTTGGTGAGACCACACCTGGAGTATTGCGTACAGTTTTGGTCTCCAAATCTGAGGAAAGACATTCTTGCGATAGAGGGAGTACAGAGAATGTTCACCAGACTGATTCCTGGGATGTCAGGACTTTCAAATGAAGAAAGACTGGATAGCCTCGGCTTGTACTCGCTAGAATTTAGAAGATTGAGGGGGGATCTTATAGAAACTTACAAAATCCTTAAGGGGTTGGACAGACTAGACGCAGGAAGATTGTTCCCGATGTTGGGTAAGTCCAGGACAAGGGGTCACAGTTTAAGGATAAGGGGAAATCTTTTAGGACCAAGATGAGAAAAACAGTTTTCACACAGGGAGTGGTGAATCTCTGGAATTCTCTGCCACAGAAGGTAGTTGAGGCCAGTTCGTTGGCTATATTTAAGAGGGAATTAGATGTGGTCCTTGTGGCTAAAGGGATCAGCGGGTATGGAGAGAAGGAAGGAAAGGGACACTGAGTTGGATGATCAACCATGATCATATTGAATGGCGGTGCAGGCTCAAAGGGCCGAATGGCCTACTCCTGCACCTATTTTCTATGTTTCTATGTTTCTATGTTTCTTTTTTGGGCCTTTTTGACTGTGGAGTTGATGGTGGCCCCCCATTTAAGGTCCTTGGAGATGATGGTTCCAAGGAACTTAAAGGACTCCACAGGTGTGACTGTGGTGTTGTTGATGATGAGTGGGGGGAGGGGAGGGGAAGGGGAGCTCTCCTAAAGTCTACTATCAATTCCATCGTCTTAAGAGCATTAAGCTCCAGGTTGTTACGAAGGCACCAGGATGCCAGCTGTGTCACTTCCTGTCTGTGCGCAGATTCCTCCCCATCCTGGGTCAGTCCCATCAGGGTTGTGTTGTCCGCAAACTTGAGAAGCTTGACAGAGGTGTCTGTGGAGGTGCAGTCGTTGGTGTAGAGAGAATGCGCTGGAGAGGAGAGGGGAGAGTACGCAGCCTTGCGGTGCTCCTATGCTGAGGGTCTGCGCATCTGAGTTGTGCTTTCCCAACCTCACATGCTGCTTCCTGTCTGTCAGGAAGTTGGTGATCCACTGACAGAGGGGTTCAGGTACCGTCAACTGGGAGAGTTTGGAGTGTAGTAGCTCCGGCACAATGGTGTTGAATGCAGAGCTAAAATCAACAACAAAATCCTTGCATAGGTCCCCTGGTGGTCTAGGTGCTGGAGGGTGAAGTGCAGGCCCACTGATGCGTCATCCACTGATCTATTGTCCCGATATGCAAACTGCAGAGGGTCCAGCAGGGGGTTTGTGATATTTTTCAGCTGGGCCAGCACAAGTCTTTCAAGGGTCTTCATGACTACAGAGGTCACTGCGACAGGCCTGCAGTCATTAAGACCAGTAATCCTTGTCTTTTTGGGTACAGGGACAATAGTGGAGACTTTGAAGCAGGGACAGTACAGTACAGAGACAGTACAGGTTTGCAGGCACTCGATGAAAATGCCTGTGTAGACCGGTGCCAGTTGTATTGAACCCCCTACTGTTATTTATGATCTTAAGAATATAAAAGCTTGATGTACTTTGAGGTTGGGAGATTCCACTGCGAGGGCCTTGATGAATAAAGACTTTCATATCGACAACTTCAGTGTCTTCGAGTGACTCAGTTCACAAGTCGCAACAACATTGGGAAGCTGTCCGCACCTTTCTCATATTACACCATGCTGGATCATACCACAGTGGAAGCTGTATTCTCAAGGACAGCATTTTGCTGGTTGCTTTCTCCAGATCGTTATCTCTGCTGGGCACGTGGGCAAAGGAACGGGCTCCTAGTTTCCTGTCACTAATGCCTAAGAGCTCCATATGAAACTCTTCCATTATTCTGCTACCTTAGGTAAACTGTGACCCAATCTGATGCAGCTCTGATCTGCAGATAGCTCAGAATGTCTCTAATTCTCAATCAAATATATATGGGAATTTGTGTAGGTTTTCAGAGTATAGTCATGTACCTGATATTATTCTGTTTTTATTTCCTTAAACCTCATTATCTCTAGCAGGGTTTCAGAAAGCATTTGCCTGATGGTGTATATATTGCACTGTCTGTGTTTATGTCAGTGTTTACATCAGGCACCTTGATAATGTAGTCTTTGTTTGAATGCTTCATATCCAATCTTTTAATTACATTGAGACAGAAGGATGGCCCATCTCTGAATTCTTGAGGCCATCATTGTGGCAGTAGTGAACTTGGATTCAATGACGACCATGTGATTGTAGTTAGTGCCAGTAACTGATGGATGGTTTTACATTCCATAAATTTGGAATTTATGATTCCAAATATAATTCACAATGCTTATAATGTTCCTGTTTTATGAGTAGAATCAGGCCATTCGGCCCATCATGTCTACTCCACCATGCACCATGCATCTTTCCCTCTCAACCCCATTCTCCTGCCTTCTCCCCATTACCCCTGACACCCTTACTAATCAAGAAGCTGTCAATGTCTGCCTTAAAAATATCCATTGACTTTGCCTCCACAGCCATCTGTGGCAACAAATTCCACAGATTCACCACCCTCTGAATAAAGAAAGTCCTCCTCATCTCCTTTGTAAAGGTACGTCCTTTTATTCTGAGGATATGGCCTCTGGTTCTAGACTCTTCCCCTAGTGGAGACATCCTCCCCACAGTCACTCTATCCAGGCCTTTCACTATTTGGTAAGTTTCAATGAAGTCCTCCCTTATCCTTCTAAACTCCAGCGAGTACAGGTCCAGTGCCTTCAAATGCAAATTTTATGTTAACCCAATCATTGGTATGGTAGGATGATTCAGTTGCCTGATAACAGCTGGGAAGAAACTGTCCCTGAATCTAGAGGTGTGTGTTTTCACACTTCTATGCCTTTTGCCCAATGGGAGAGGGGAGAAGAGAGAGTGGCCAAAGTGCGACTCGTCCTTGATTATGCTACTGGCCTTACCGAGGCAGCGTGAAGTATAAATGGAGTCAATAGAGGGAGGTTGGTTTGTGTGATGGTCTGGGCTGTTTCCACAATTTGCTGCAATTTCTTGCGGTCTTGAATGGAGCTGTTCCCAAACCACGCTGTGATGCATCCTGATAAAATTCCTTGTCTCCTCTTCTTCCCCCACGATGACCCTTCTTCTTTCTTTGTCATCCCCTTCTATTGTTTCCTTCCCCCTCTCTCTCTGCAACCCCATTACACTCCCTCAAACACTTAGGTGCCCCCGTTACCCCTCAAACTGAATTGCTGTAGTAGTTGGAGATTGGCTCCTCAATTCGCTGTGTGCTGACTTCACTCTAAGCGTCACAGTCGGGAAAGTCTGATTTTGGACCAAATCCTTGGGGTGGAGGGAGGTAGTGAGATGGACACTACCTGGGACACAAAATAAAGTTCCCAGGTGAATTAGTGTTCCTTTATTATGTACTGTTGCAGTAAACTTGCTTCCACCATCCAGACATTTTATTCTCTATATACAAAATTTGGAATAAATAAAAGATAAAGTGAAGTTCTATTGTACAGCTGAAGGCTAGGTTATCCAACATATGTTTGATTTCTTACATGGAAAGGCAGGAAAACAAAGCCAACCCAAAATATTTATGGATACCACAGAATTTATATGAATTCCTACAAAGATAGTCCAGGGATATGGGGAGGCAGGAACGGGTTACTGATTGTGGATGATCTGTCATGATGACATTGAATGGCGGTGCTGGTTCAAAGGGCTGAATGGCCTACTCCTGCACCTATTGTCTATTGTCAATAACTGGGATTATGGGCAATAACTTGCTTGCAATGCAATTCAGCAATGTTCTGTTGGTGTTTATTTTTGTGTGGTAGAGTTCCTGCCATATAGGGCCATTTGCCCGGGTTCGATCCTGACTACGGGTGCTGTCTGTATGGAGTTTGTATGTTCTCCCTGTGAACACGTGGGTTTTCTCTGGTTTCCTCCAACACTCCAAAGACGCACAGGTTTGTACGCTAATTGGCTTCTGTAAATTGTAATTGTCTCTAGTGTGCAGGATAGTGCTATTATACGGGGTTATCGCTGGTTGGCGCGGACTCAATTGGACCATGGGCCTGTTTCCACACTGTATCTCTAAAGTCTAAAGTCTAAAGAAATATTGAACCACTAAACAGCAATACAGTAGCTTGCAATAATGTAGTGGCATTAAAATAGGAAATATTCCAGAGCCGTTTTTAAAACGAAATGGACAGAGAGAATTTGTGGAAGAGTTATATGAGTGAAAGGTTGGTCAAAGAAATAAGCTTTGAGATGATTTCTGTAGGTATGGGGTATCAAGGGAATGAATTTCAGGCTGAACAATTAAAGGTCTGCTACTGAAACTGGAGTGGGAAAGCTGGATGTCGTAACTGGAAGATCAAAGAGTCAACATGTATCAATGAAAGTTGACGTCGGTGATAGGCAAATGAAAAATGTATTTAGTTACAAATACGAGAGCTGGTATTTGTGTCCATGGTATCAGCAGGCAGCGGGTAAAACAATGGAGAAGTTGAAAGGCCAATGACTTCTGTTCTGTTTCTCTCCATAGATGGTGTCAGTCTATTGAATGTTCCCTGCGTTGTCTCCTTTCACCAATGGAGAAGTAAAACTTCAAATGAAGTAATGGACAAATATGACTCTCAATGTGGTGCAGGAGTGACTAGGACCAATGTTGATTCACACACATGGAATTTCCCTAGAAGGGTTTCACTCTGATAACTTCACCAGAGATGTGGTAGAAAACATAGTTCAGGGCCAGCTGTAATGCATTAGCCTAGGCAGGTCTTTGTAAAAGGGTGTAGATGGAGAGGCAATCTGATTTTTGATGCCAGCTCTGAGAACCCATGGGGACTTGAGCCATGAGGTTCCTCAGAGAGAACCTCAGAGAGAGCTCAGTCTGAAGAAGGGTCTCGACCCAAAACATCGTCCATTCCTTCTATCCAGAGATACTGCCTGTCCCACTGAGTTACTCCAGCATTTTGTGTCTATCATGGGGACGATGACCTCTTCTTCATCCTATTACCAATGTACAAATCATTTACTCGCACAGCAAGCACCACATTATTTACCAAAATACAAAAGTTTTAATGAAATTGTAAAAGCTAAAACCCTTGATGGCGAAAACTCAAATCATTACTCCATACTCTCTTCATGTAGCTTCTTATTTCCTAGACAATAATGGATTCCTCTCCACTTCCAAAAGGGAGTAAAATTTCTCAACATTTTGCAGGTGAGAACTACAAGTTGTCTTGGGGTTACCTGCCCCCCCCCCCCCCCCCCCCCAATTGCTCAGATTCATTGTCCGGGTCACGACCTGTGCAGTATGGTAGACCCCCCAGTGGAGCTGGGTGCCTCCTCCCATGCCAGTCCACAGAAACTGCTCTACCACTTCCACCAGGGGCTCCAGTTAAGAACCAATAACTCACTGCCATCTACAAATCATTGAAATTGTTCCATGTACTCTCGAAATGACATTATTACCATAAATCAGGAAAACAAGTGGGATCACCTCTATCCATCTTCCTTCAGACTGAAAACAAACTTATCATCAAGACTAAAAACACACACCTGAAGGAACTTAGCGGGTCAGACAGCGGAGAGGGGAATCTTGGGTCGGGACCCCTATTCATGATTGAAGGTCCATTTCCCTTCACGGATGCTGCCTGACCCACTGAGTTCTTCCAGCAGTTTGTTTCTTGCTCAAGATTCCAGCATCTAAAGTCTCTCATGTCTCCATTTCATCATAGCTTTCTCTTTTCCTACACCAAGTAAATTGCCCATGACCCTTCTATTCCACCAGTTTCAACTTTGCTGACAAGTCCACTCAATGCTTTTGGAGGCTTGCATACATCAAACCAATCATCTCACTTTAATCAACCATTCCCGTTACTCTGTTGTACAAGTATATCTGGTGCGGACATTGCCAGTTACAAATCCTTTTGTCTTTCATGAATTAATCTACACTCATACAATCGACTGTTAACTTGGTCCCAGGATTTTGTCATGGAAACGTTTCTCCATCTCCAAGCTTAAACTGAGTGGGCTGTGATGTCCTTTTTGAACAAAACTGGGATATTTGCAGATCACCAGTCTTCTGATTCCAAGCTGGTAACTAAGATTGATAGGACGAATATGGCCAGTGCCTCCACTATTTCCACCCTTCCTTCCTCAACAACTTACTTTTCCTCCCACTCATACCTGGTGATTTATTCAATTTAATTATATCCAGCCTTTTTGCCACTTTTTCAATTTTTAGTACACCCAGAATCTCAGCCATCTCATCTTTCTGGCTGTGTCTTCTTCCATGACAAAACAGACGTCAATTATTCAACTAATATCTCAGCTATGCCATCTGTCTGCATGAGTGGGTGCTCATTTAGACTCTGATCAAGCCACGCTGCCTATTCATTTAGTGTTTATATCAACGTAGAAGACTGTCAGGTTCCTTTTGATGCCAGTTGTTGATATACCCAAATACTCTCTGTTTGATCTTATTTCTGTTTTCACATCCCTTCTATGCTTTCAATATTAAGTCTCGTTCTCTTCAACCAAATGCATTCTATGTCTCCTTATTGCTTAATCTGGATGCTCTGGTTTTGGTTCCCCTACCCTTCCCCTAAGGGAAATGTACACACACAACCAAACTGACTTTGGTTTAAGAGCCATCAGTTGCTTAATAACAGTTTCGCCATCCAGTCTTTGATCACAATGCATAAGTTCATAAGTTATAGGAACAGAATTAGATCATTCAGCCCATCAAGTCTACTCCGCTATTCAATTATGGCTGATCTATCTTTCCCTCTCAACCACATTCCCTGACATCTTTACTCATCAAGACTCTGTCAACATTCACCTTAAAAATATCCTTTGACTGGGGTTCCACAGCCTTCTGTGGAAATTAATTCCACAGATTCACCACTTTCTGACTAATTAAATTCTTCCTCATTTCCTTTCTAAAGGTATGTCCTTTTATTCTGAGGCTATGGCCTCTGGTCCTAGACTTTCCCACTAGTAGAATTTCAATTCAACCAGTTAGTTATGTTCTCGATCATAGTCATCCTTTAATTATGTTTTTGTACTCTTTAAATTTTCTTTTCAATTTCCATGGTTAATCTAAAGATATGATACTAAGATACTTTGGACTTTACTTTACAGCAGGGAAACAGGCGCTTCGACCCACCAAGTCTGCACCAACCAGCGATCACCCTGTGCACTGACCTACACACACTGGGGATAATTTTTACAACTTACCAAAGCCAATTAACCTACAAACTTGTACTATGGCATGTGGGAGGAAACCAGAGCACCCGGAGAAAATCCATGTGGTCACTGGGAGAGCTTACAAACTCCATACAGGCAGCACCCATAGTCAGGATTGAACCTAGGTCTCTGATGCTGTAAAACAGCAACTCTACCGCTGCGTCACTGTGCCGACAAGATTCACTAACTAAATAGCCTTCCATTCACACTTGCTCCACTAGACTAACCATGTTTCCTGGAAGCTGGTGTAGAAATGCTTTCTTCTGCTGTGGGATGGGACATTTTGATCAAGAAAAATCTTATAGGATAGTCCAGAAATCCTTCCCCTTATTACCTACAAGAGGGCAATTTAAGTTAACACCCCCTCCCTGCCTCGCAATCATTGCTATTCTCTGTTATTTGGTTCTTATACATGATGCTACATGTTTCTTTAAGCATAAGATATGTAATATTTAATTGTAATATGTAATTTCCATTCAACTTTGTTCATCTTCCCTCTGAATGATAGTGTGTAGAATATACACAGTACCTTAAGTACCCTGCATCCAAGCTGTTAGATTCTTGGCCACTATCCAAGCTATTCGACCACCCTCGACCACTGGTACACCACCACCAAGGATGCCTATCGCTCTATCCCTCACCCCCACTTCGGTAAATCCGACCATACTACGGTGCTGCTTCTTCCTGCCTACAGGTAGCTATTGAAGAGCGCGCCCCCAGAGGTGAGGACTGTACAGAGCTGGTCGTGGGGGGGGGGGGGGGGGGGGGGGGGCAGGGGAACAACTCCAGGACTGTTTGGAGTCTGTAGACTGGGCAATGTTCAGGGACTCGGCAACTGACCTGAACAATACGCCACAGTCATTACAGACTTCATAAAGAAATGTGTGGACTGCATCCCTGCAAAAACCTTCCGAGTGTTTCCCAACCAGAATCCTTGGATGAACTATGAGATCCGCACTCTTCTGAAGACCAGATTCATGTCTGATGATACAGTGGTCTACAAGAAGTCCAGGTACGATCTTGGTAAGGCCATCAAAAAGGCCAAAAGGGACTTCTGCTCCAGATTGGAGGATGAGACAGATGTTCGGCAGCTGTGGTGGGGCCTGAATGCAATCAACTCCTACAAGGCGAAATCATGAGGCAGCTCTAATGTCAGCGTAGCATCACTCCCTAGCGCGCTCAATGCGTTTTACGCACGCTTTGATAGGGAGAACACTGATGTGCCTCCCCGAGCCCCCATTTGCTGTGATAGTATTTCGGTCACAGTCACAGAGGTCGACATCAGATAATCATTCAGAGGGGTGAACCCTCGAAAAGCGCCTGGACCTGACGGTCGTGTTCTAAAAACCTGTGCGCAGTTTTTACGGACATTTTCAACCTCTCACTTCTGAGGTCTGAGGTTCCCATCTGCTTTACAAGGGCATCAATAATACCGGTGCCCAAGAAGCGCAAGGTGTCGTGCCTCAATTGCTATCGACCAGTGGCACTAACGTTGGTGGTGATGAAGTGCTTTGAGAGGTTGATCATGGCGCAAATCAACATACCTCGACAAATACCTGGACCAACTGCAGTACGCTTACCGCCACAACAGATCAATGGTGGATGTGATCTCGCTGGCCCTCCACTCTGCTCTGGACCATTTGGACAACAAAAACTCATATGTCAGGCTGTTATTCATTGATTACAGCTTGGAATTTAATACAATCATCCCCTCCAAGCTGGTTACCAAGCTCGCAGAACTGGGTCTCTGCGCATCCCTCTGCAATTGGATCGACTTCCTCATTCTCAGACCACAGTCTGTTCGTATTCGTGGAAATGTGTCAGCCTCGATAACAGTCTGCACAGGAGCACCTCAAGGTTGCGTGCTCAGCCCCCTGCTGTACTCACTCTATACTCATAGCCGGTCATAGTGCGACATCCATCATCTAGTTCGCTGACGACACCACTGTTGTGTAACATATCACTGATGGAGATGAGTCAGAGTATAGGAGAGAGATCGACCGACTGACCAAATGGTGCCAGCACAATAACCTGGCACTCAATACCAGCAAAACCAAGGAACTGATTGTGGACTTTGGACAGGGTAAGATGGGGACCCACAATCCTGTTTATATCAATGGGTCGATGGTGGAAATTGTCAAGAGCTTCAAATTCTTGGATGTGCACATCTCTGAAGATCTTTCCTGGTCCGACCACACTGATGCAATTATAAAGAAAGCACATCAGTGCCTCTACTTCCTGAAAAGATTATGGAGAGTCAGTATGTCAAGGAGGATTCTCTCGAAATGCTAGAGGTGCACAGTAGAGAGCATGCTGACCGGTTGCATCGTGGCTTGGTTCGGCAACTTGAGCACCCAGGAGTGGAAAAGACTACAAAAGGCAGTAAACACTGCCCAGTCCATCATCGGCTCTGACCTCCCTATCATCGAGGGGATCTACTGCAGTCGCTGAGTCAAAAAGGCTGGCAGCATCATCAAGGACCCACACCATCCTGGCCACATACTCATCTCCCCGCAACCTTCAGGTATAACGTACAGGAGCCTGAAATCTGCAACATCCAGGTTCAGGAATAGCTACTTCCCCACAGCGATCAGGCTATTAAACTAAACTCAAACAAAACTCTGAACATTAATAGCCCAATGGACTTTATCTGTTTTTTTTATTTATGTGTGTATATATATATATATTCGGTGGTATATGGACACATTGATCTGTTCTGTATTTATGCCTATTATATTCTGTTGTGCTGAAGCAAAGCCAGAATTTCATTGTCCTATCTGGGACACATGACAATAAACTCTCTTGAATCTTGAATCTTGAATCTTGAATCTTGAATCTTGAATTCTATACAGTTACATCAATGTGAAAAAAAGTCCAAGTATGTTCAGACCACAAAATGCAGGAGAAATACAATATGGCTACTTTCTGTACAGTTAACCCTTAAGCATAAATGAAGTGTTGGAAGAAGTCAATGCAGCACTAATTTTACCATATCCAGCTCACCAAAGTTCAGTTTGAGTTTCGCCAGCACCAAAGACCTCATAACAGCCTTGTTCCATATGTGGATCAAAGAGCTGACTTCCAGTAGTGACGTGAGGGTGATTGCCCTTAATATTATGACAGCATTTCACTGAATGCAGCATCAAGAAGGCTTGCTATAACTACAGACCAGGTTTCAATGGTTAAACACTCATGGATGTAATCATACTGTACACAAAGGAAGATAGTTTTAGTAGTTGGAGGTGAATAATCCCTGCCCAAGGACATCACTGCTGGAATTCCACAGGACAGTTTAGTTGGCTCAACTATTTTTAGTTCTTCATCAATGACCTTCCCTGGAGCACAAGGCTAAAAAATTGGATGCCTGTTGAAAATTGCACAATGGAGACCGCCAGTGGATTTTTAAAATATTTTTTTAAATAAATATTTTTATTAGGAGCAAGCACTTATTGTAATAAAAACATTTCATGTCTATCAGTCATACATTGCTAATATTATCAGTTTTTAAAAATATAGATAGAGAATAAGAAAGAAAAAAAAAGCATGATAAAGAAGAATGGAATAATTTACTAATAATACAACATTGGAGATAGGTTCGTAAATTATAAAGTATAACTTTTCATTTAATCCTAACTTCGAGCTTCAGTCAGGTTCCCGTTCTGAACCAATCTACCCCTTCAAATAGTCAATAAATGGAGACCATATTCTGACAAAAAGTTCTTGTTTGTCCATTAAAACAAGTCTAGTAAGGTCTCCGACATTTCCATAATCCACATTTTAATTGTGGGGGTTATAGGAACTTTCCAAAATTTTTCCCAGTTATTATACTATAGTCAAGAATGTTTCTTTGGCTTGTTGTAAGTGTTAGGCTTTGTTCTGATATTCCTAGTAATATTGGTTTTGAGTCGGGATCCAATTGGGTGTTGACAACTTCAGAAATTATTCTAAAAATATCCATCCAGAAATGTTTGATTTTTATACAGTTTACGAATGTATGAGTTAAGTTAGCCTCTAATGCTGACATTTATCACAAATAGGAGAGATATGTGGGAAGATTCTATTTAGTTTTGTTTTGGAGTAATGCAATATATGTAATACTTTAAATTGTATTAGAAACATAGAAACATAGAAATTAGGTGCAGGAGTAGCCCATTCGGCCTTTCGAGCCTGCACTGCCATTCAATATGATCATGGCTGATCATCCAACTCAGTATCCCGTACCTGCCTTCTCTCCATACCCTCTGATCCCCTTAGCCACAAGGGCCATATCTAACTCCCTCTTAAATATAGCCAATGAACTGGCCTCAACTACCCTCTGTGGCAGAGAGTTCCAGAGACCCACCACTCTCTGTGTGAAAAAAGCCCTTTTCATCTCGGTCCTAAAGGATTTCCCCCTTATCCTTAAGCTGTGACCCCTTGTCCTGGACCTCCCCAACATTGGGAACAATCTTCCTGCATCTAGCCTGTCCAACCCCTTAAGAATTTTGTAAGTTTCTATAAGATCCCCTCTCAATCTCCTAAATTCTAGAGAGTATAAACCGAGTCTATGCAGTCTTTGTTCATAAGACAGTCCAGACATCCCAGGAATCAGTCTGGTGAACCTTCTCTGCACTCCCTCTATTGCAATAATGTCCTTCCTCAGATTTGGAGACCAGAATTGTACGCAATACTCCAGGTGTGGTCTCACCAAGACCCTATACAACTGAAGTAGAACCTCCTATACTCAAATCCTTTTGCTATGAAAGCTAACATACCATTCGCTTTCTTCACTGCCTGCTCCACCTGCATGCCTACTTTCAATGACAGGTGTACCATGACACCCAGGTCGCGCTGCATCTCCCCTTTTCCTAATCGGCCACCGTTTAGATAATAGTCTGCTTTCCTATTTTTGCCACCAAAGTGGATAACCTCACATTTATCCACATTATACTGCATCTGCCAAACATTTGCCCACTCACCCAACCTATCCAAGTCACCTTGCAGTCTCCTAGCATCTTCCTCACAGCTAACACTGCCCCCCAGCTTAGTGTCATCCGCAAACTTGGAGATATTCAATTCCCTCATTCAGATCATTAATGTATATTGTAAATAGCTTGGGTCCCAGTACTGAGCCTTGCGGTACCCCACTAGTCACTGCCTGCCATTGTGAAAACGACCAGTTTACTCCTACTCTTTGCTTCCTGTTTGCCAGCCAGTTCTCTATCCACATCAATACTGAACCCCCAATGCCATATGCTTTAAGTTTATATACTAGTCTCTTATGTGGGACCTTGTCGAAAGCCTTCTGGAAGTCCAGATACAGCACATCCACTGGTTCTCCCCTATCCACGCTACTAGTTACATCCTCGAACAATTCCACAAGATTCGTCAGACATGATTTACATTTCGTAAATCCATGCTGACTTTGTCCAATGATTTCACCACTTTCCAAATGTGCTGCTATCCCATCTTTAATAACTGACTCTAGCAGTTTCCCCGCTACCGATGTTAGACTAACTGGTCTGGAATTCCCCGTTTTCTCTCTCCTCCCCTTCTTAAAAAGAGGGGTTACGTTTGCTACCCGCCAATCCTCAGGAACTACTCCATAATCCATAGATTGAAAGAGGTACAATAATTATGGTAGAAAAATCATTTTTATAGCATTAAAGAGTGTCTGGCATTTAGTGAGCATTGATGTATATGTTGTAAACTTTCGTCCCAAATATCTTTCATTATCGGTTGGCCTTGTTCATTTTCCCATGTTTGCCTATATAATTCCGTCGGTGGTACCTCACTATCTAATAGGATATGATAAATATAGGATATTAATGTATCTGTATTAGGATGTTTATTCAAACATTCATCAAGAGTTTCTGGATCTCTAGTTCCACAGTCTTATGTATTTGATTTAACATAATCTCTAAGTTGTAAATATCTGAAAAAGTCATTTGAGACGAGTCCATAAGTCTGTTGTAACTACTGAAATGAAAGAAAGGTGCCTTTCTTATAGAGATGTCCCATCTTTTTAATTCCATAATTTTTCCATTGTGTGAAACCTTTATCCAACATAGAAGGTTTAAATGAAAGGTTATTTACAATGGGAAGAAAGAGTGATAAATTATTACATTTTAAAATCTTTTTTAATTGTTTCCAAATTTGTATACCACTGTATATTATAGGGTTTTCACTATAGGTTTTTTTGTTCAATTTTGTGGGAGCAAACAGAATTGAACCAATTCCAAAGGGTAAACAGTCTTCCTTTTCCATCTTTAACCAGTCTGGTTGCTGGTCCATTTCTTCCAACCAAAAGTTCATATTTTTAATATTAACTGCCCAGAAATTAAACACAAAATTTGGTAAAGCTAAACCTCCATTTGTCATTGATTTACATAAATGTTTTTTGCTTATTCTATGATTCTTATAATCCCAAATAAAATTAGTGATGATGGATTCCACCTATTTTTAAAAAAAGAATTGGAAGATATATCGGGATTGATTGAAAGGGGTACAATAATTACGGTAGAAAAATCATTTTTATAGCACTAATTCTACCAAACATTGAGATAGGGTTTTCCAATACTGAATATTCTTGTGTAGTTTATTCAGTAAAGGAGGGAAGTTTAATTTAAATAAAGAAGTATATGTCTTAGTTACATAAATTCCTAGATATTTTAATTTTTCATTAACTATTTTAAATGGGGATTGTTGTAGTATATGTAAATTGAATTCCGTTATTGGCATGATTTAGCTTTTATTCCAATTAATTCTATATCCCGGGAACAAACCAAATTGAGTTATTAGATTTAATAGGTTTGGAATACTAATTTCTGGGTTTGTAATGTAAATTAATACATCATCTGCATATAAAGAGATTTTATTCACAGTGTCTTTAGTATTATACCCATGTATTTCTGGATGGACCCTAACACTTTCTGCTCATGGCTCAATAGCGAGTGTGAATAATAATGGAGGTAGCGGGTATCCTTGTCAACAGCCTCTAGATAAGTTCAATTTACTTGATAACATTTGGTTTGTTAATATCCTAGCTGTTGAGCTAGTATATAAAAGTTTTACCCATGTGCAGAACTTCTCGCCCAATTGAAATTTTTCCATCACCGAAAATAGATAGGGCCATTCCACCTGATCAAATGCTTTCTCAGCATCTAATGAAATAATTGCTAGGTCTACGTTAGTAATTCTGTTTGAGTATATAATATTGAATAATCATCTCAGATTATGTGGATATTTTTAAGGCAGAGATAGATAGATTCATGATTCATGATTGAATGGCGGAGTAGACCTGATCGGCCGAATGGCCTAATTTTACTCTTATTCCTTATAATCGATTCCAACTCCTCAGCAAATGAGTCAGTCCATGCCTGAATGCAGCAACACTTGAACAACATTCAGGACTGAGACAACAAATGGGCTGAGAAGTGGGAAATATACTTTGTGCCGCAAATTGGCCAGGCAATAACTTTTTCCAAATGGGGGGACTCTAAATTTTCTATTAATACTCCCGGATAACCAGTGGTTGGAAAATTAAATGGATCTGGCACATAAGTACTGCGGGTGCAAAGCTGGTCCGATGATGGGTATGTTGTGATATGTGGCTCACTTTCTGCCACCTGAACCCTTCCATGATCTACAAGACCTATGTCAAGAGAGTAGTGGAATTCTCTCCACTTACCTGGATGAAAACAGCATCACAAATCTCAGGATTGTTTGACACCATCCAAAACAAAGCAACTGACATGGTGGGAGCCCAACCACCTTCTGAAACATTTAGGTTTAGTTTTAAGTTTAGTTCTGGGTATATGTTTATTATTGTCATGTCTACCAAGGTACAGTGAAAAGCTTTGTATTGCATGTCATCCAATCAAATTAGAATATACTTTACATGAATACAAGGTGGTACAGTGGCACAGAGGTAGAGTTGCTGCGTAACAGCGCCAGAAACCTGGGTTCAATCCTGACTACAGGGGTTCTATCTATATGCACTTTCTCCCTGGGACCGTGTGGATTTTCTCCGGGTGCTCCGGTTTTCTCCCACAATCCAAAGACATGCATGTTTGTAGGTTAATTGGCTTCTGTAATTTGTAGAATGTAGAATAGAACTAATGTATGGGTGATTGTTGGTCGACGCAGACTCGGTGGGCTGAAGGGCCTGTTTCCACGCTGTATCTCTAAATTAAACTAAACTAAACAATCAAGCCAAACTGAAGCACAATAGGTAGAGCAAAGGGAAAGATACAGAGTGCAGGTTATAGTTCTCAGCAACACCAGTTGCAGAGACAGAGCCCAATGTCCAATGTCCACAATGAGGTCGAGGAAAATTGGACTGTTCCCTAGATTGTTTATTCCCTCCCCCACTGGTGCACTGTGGCTGCAGTGCGTACCATCAAAATGCAGAGGCTGCCGAGACAGTATCTCACAAACCCACATCCTTAACCACCAAAGCCACAAGGGAACAGGTTCATTTGGACATTTCCAAGAAGTTCCACCAAAATCTGGATGTAAGAGTATTATTTCTCTTTTATTTGTGATGGGTCAAAATCTTGGAATTCCCCACCCAATGCCATTGTGCGAGACACAAGAGACTGCAGATGCTGGAATTGGAGTTCTGGTGGAAGAACTCAATGGGTCAGGGAACATCTGTGGAGGGAAAGGGATAGTCAATGTTTCAGGCCGGAACCCATCTTCACGACTGGAATAGAGGGGAGATAGCTGTTAGACAGAGGCAAGTGAAAGGGTGCGTCATAAGCTGGCAAGTGATAGATGGTTGCAGGCAAGAAAGGGTTAATTGGCAGATGATTGAGGTGGGCGGGGGTGTGGTGGAGGGGCAGAGAAGGGTGAAGATAGTCACAAAGGCTGCAGGTGATGTGGAGTAAACAGAGTGCTACAGATGGTGGAATGGTGGGCAAGGAGTGAAATGCAAAACTAAGGTTCACAAGGTTCATTTATTGTCAAATACACCAATTGGTGTAGTGAAATTTCACTGGCCAGGTCAGTCATACAATTAAAAAAAAGCAACGGACTCAAAAAACACATTTTAACATAAACATACATCACAGTGACTCCTACACATTTCTTACTGTGATGGAAGGTGAAATAAAGTTCAGGTCCTTCCCTTTTTGTTCTTCCTTGGTCAGGGGCCTCGAGCCCCCGTTGACGGGATGGTCTTGACTCCCGTAGCCGGCGCGTTGGGCCCTCCACATCGAGGCATTCCGCTACCGCATGTCAGCTCCCCCGCGCCAGAGATCAAACCTCGCATCCGAGCTGGACGAAGCTTCAGCGGCATTGGAGCTCCCGACTAGCCTCTCCCGAGACTGTGAGCCCTTGAAGGTAAGTCCGCAGGCTGTAGTGGGAGCGACCCCAGGCAAGGGATCCGCTCCGATGGTAAGTCCGCGCCCCGCGGTGGGGCTCACGACAGTCCGAGGCGGCTTTTCAACTCCGGGAAGGTAAGAACCTGAAAAAACAAAGATTCCCCCTCCCCACACATAAAACAAACAGAAGATCATTAAAACAAACTTTAGACAAACGCTAACAATAACGAAAAGGATGAAAAAACGAACAGACTGCCAGCAGGGCTGCCATCCCCCTCCTCCGGCACCCCCTTGTTCTAGAAGGAGGAATATTGAGTAAATGGGTACAGGGTGTGAGGAATCCAGACAGGATAAGTTTGGATAATAGGCAGAAGGAGGAGTTGGAGATGGGACGAGGAGCTGGATGATGGGGGATGTAGTGGAGGTTGTGGAGAACGGTGTACGTGTGTGAGTTTGCATGTGTGTGTATGTGAGGACCTGGGTAGATCAGAAGGAGAGAGACGAGAGGTGAGTGTGAATGGGGGCTTTGGGGTGTTATTTAAACATTGCGGGTATATCTTCAGGAGAACAGAATAATTCAGGAAGTCGTCTCACTCCAATCTTCTCCAGGGCATTAGGGGATGAATTAAAAATTCCACTTTAAAATAAATTAGAAGTGAACTGCAGAAGTCAAGATCTGCCCTTTTATCTCTTCAGCTCATCACCAATGACCACAAATACACTTTCCATTGAAGTGATAATTTACTTGTACCTTTAGTTTTATTTTTAGTTTTAGAGATAGAGCATGGAAACAGGCCCTACGGCCCACCGGGTCTGTGCCTACCATCGATCCCCGCATATTAACATTATCCTACATCCACTAGGGGCAATTTTGACATTTACCAAGCCAATTAACCTACAAACCTGTAAGCCTTTAGTGTGGGAAGAAACCAAAGATCTTGAAGAAAACCCACATGGTGATGGGGAGAACATACAAACTCCGTACAGTCATAGTCAGGATCGAACCCGGGTCTCCTGCGCTGCATTCGCTGTAAGGCAACATCTCAACCACTGCGCCACTGTATCTCTTTCCATTTGGCGCATTGTTTTCACTATTTTACAGTGGCCAGCCATACTGGGCAGGTGAGATGCAGATTAGGTTGCAGATTAGGTGGCAGCTTTGTGAAACACCTTAATTCAGTCCATCAGCTTGACCCCGCGTTTTTGTTCCCTGTGACGTTAGTTCTCCATCTTACACCCATTCTGATCTCTCTAAGGAAATAGTTGAGGCAGGTACAACACCAATTTAAACATATTTGGACAGGTATGTGGATAGGAACGGTTTAGAGAGATATGGGACAAACATGGGCAAATTAGATTAGTTTTGATGGGGCATCTTGATCAGCATGGACGAGTTAGACTGAAGAGCCTGTTTCTGTACCGTATGACTCTATGAGTCTCTGTTCTTGGCCTTTCACATTGCTCCTATGATGTTCTATGTAAGCTTAGTCACAGAAAAAACACACATTGTGCTGGAGTAAAGCAGTGGGACAGGCAGCATCTCTGCAGGACATGGATAGAGGAGAACCATCTCCATGCAAACCCATCTAAGATACAGGTGTGTGCCTTTCGCTTGAGAAACCGAGAAGACAAGGGACAACTTCAGGTGAGCTGGTCTGGAACAACATTGGGGCACTGTGAGCATCCGGTTTACCTTGGTGTAACCCTTGACCGATGTCTTACCTTCAAGACCCATGTTGAGAAGACAAAGGCGAACGGGAGTGCTCACAACAATGTTGTTAGTAAGCTCACCAACACAAGATGGGGGGGCTAGCCCACAGGCCCTACATTCCATTGCGTTAGCCCTCTGCTATTCTACCACTGAGTATGCATGCCCAGTATGGGAAAGATTCACCCATGCCAAGAAGCTGAACCTAGCTCTCAATGCTTCCTGCAGACATGTTACAGGTTGTCTCAAGCCAACAAGTACTGACAGTCTCTACCTCCTGGCAGACATAGCCCCACCAAACATCAGAAGAGCAGGAGCCAGCATGAAGGAGTGGTAGAGGCAGATAACAGATGAACCACATCCAATGTTTGCCCAAATACCATTTCCAAGCCGCCTAAAGTCAAGGAAAAGTCTCCTTAACTGCGTGACTCCTCTTGAGGCTGGCAATACACCAAGCGAAGCACAAGTCTCCATATGGGGTGATAGAATATCCACTCGACCTCCCTCAACTACCATGGGACTAACGGCAAGTGAGCAACTCCCTCCTGGTGCAGACGTAAGTTGGGCCAGATGGAAAGGCCTCAATCAATTGAGAACTGGTGTTGGCAGAGCCTAGGTGTATCTACACAAATGGGGAAATAATTCCAACAATGTCACCTGCGAATGTGGTATTGAACCACAAACAATGGATGACCTGCTGAAATGCCCTCAACTGGGAAACCAATGCACAGCTGCCGATCTCGCTGCCTACATTGAAGATGCCAAGAAGTGTGTTCAGCTCTGGCTGAACAATATCTCATCTTGTGATGTGGACTCGATAACCAAAAAAAGCCCAATTGTGCAGCCCAGACGATTAGTTTAGTTTTATTTAGTTTATTATTGTCACATGTACAGTGGAAAGCTTTTTGTTGCATGCTATCCAGATTACAACCACAGTGTACAGATACAGGATAAATGGTATAACATTTAGTGCACAATAAAGTTTGATAAAGCCCAATTATAAATAGTTCACTGCTCTCACAATGAGATAGATGGGAGGTCAGGACCGCACTCAAGCTGGTGAGAGAACCATTTAGTTGCCTGATTACAACTGGCAAGAAACTGTTCCAGAAATTGGCTCTTCAGCCCACTACATCCATGGCCACCTGCACTTGAGCTTCAAGAACAGCTTTTGACACCATCACATTTAGATCTCAACACCCGTAATTATTATTGACAAGATGTTTGTACTTGCATGAATCTGATGAAAGCATTATTCCAAGTAAAACCCCTGTCTCACGGTGCGAGTTGTCCCACGAGGTACCCCGAGTTTTCACTCGCGGTAATCCCGTACAATCAACGTAGCGGAAACGTCGGAATTCGCGCGAGCAACTTAGCGACTCGTGGTGCTAACGGTAGGTACCCGTGAAACTTGTGAACTCGTGAAAAAAATCAAACATGTTTGATATTTTCCACGAGTCAAATGTAATGTTCAAGTTAAAAATTGAAACATTTAAACTCGTTGTCATAACGTAGTGGCCCGTGCGTTTACCTTATTGATTCGTGAGTCTACCGTGGCACCGTCAATGGAAACTTTTCATTCCCCAGGTGGGAATGGAGTTACCCGAGGCCAGACTCCAATAGTAGCAGCATTGAAAGTGACAGCAGAAGGCGGGAGCAGGAACCTTCATTTGAATTTACACTGAGGTTAAATGGATTGTCATCCATGATCATAAAAAGTCACATATTGGATGTAGTGGGTTTATTTACGGGTGACTGTGGCTACCGATGACTGTGACTGTGATCCAGGAGGAGGGGGGGGGGGGCACACTATTCACTTTCCCACAAGCATTTACCAAGATTGTCTAATATTTTGTTGACCTCATGTACATGCTTTCAATATTCACTTTACACCACGTATTGTGACTTTGTCAAGACCCTTCTGGAAGTCCGTATTCAGGTTGTTAATGTTTGCCCTCAGCATTCATTGCTTTCAGAAAGATGCTTGCTACCGACAAACTCACCACGACAATGCACAACTACCCGATACAAACAACATTAGGTTTAGATTTATTACTTTCATGTGTAAAGTTATGTTTTGCATGCTATCCAGTCAAATCAGATAATACTATACATAAATAGAAATAAACTAAATTCAAGTACATAGATCGGGACAGAAACAAAATGCAGATCTTGTCGTTCTCAATATTTTAGCGCTGAATTCCAGAGACAAAGACCAATGGCCACAATGGGGTAGAGGAGAATCGAACGGTCCCCCAATTTATGGAAGGACCATTCAAAAGCCTGATAACAGAGGGAAAGAATGCATTCCTGATTCTACTGATGCGCGCTTTTAAGCTTCTGTTTCTTCTTCCGATGGGAGCGGGGAGAGGAAGGAATGGCCCTGGTAGGAAAGGTCTTTAGTTCAGATGGCTGCTTTCCCGAAGCAGCATGAAATCGACTTGTAGTCAATGGTGGGGAGTTTGATCTGTATGATGAGACGAAGAGATGTAGAGTGGGGGTAGAGTTGGGGAAGTACCACTAGTTCCCCACACATACAGCGTCTGCTCCTGTCCCTCTGCCCCTGTTCTGCCTGTGCTTCCTACACACCCTGGCTCTTCTGTACTGTTTTGTTTTCATTATTGCTTCATACTGCACAGAAACGGGCCCTTCAGGTTGGGAACTACAGTTAGTTTGGAAATTAGCAAGCAGACAAAAATGCTTCCATGTAGCCTTCCAGCAGTGACGAGGCACCATGATCTCATGATCAACCCAATCACCGGAGCCCAACTATGGGTTTAACTACCATGGAAATTGACAAACAATCGCTTCCTTTGATATTTGAACAACGAAACTCTATTAAACAAAGTAACACACAACCTTTGTATTTTAGCTTGCAGTAACATAAATAAACTTAGTTATTCAAAACATCACAGGAAAATAACTTGATTACTGCAATGGTGAAACACCTTTTCCCCATTGCTATGATTTTCTATTAAAAAAACTACGTTACTTCGCAAAGCAACAATCATGTTACAGCAGAATTACTGTCCTTGTTGAATGTGAGTGTCTCTGTCTCCATCTTCTCTTCAAGCCTTTAACCTATTCCTGTTGGGACCCAATACCCGTGCTCGTTCTTTCAGGCTGGGTTCGGCTTCCCAAACACTTTTCCACTCGCTGTGTGCGGCTCCCACGCTCCCGTCAAACTCACCTGCTTCTGATTCCCGCACTCCCTCCTTGATTTGGTTCCCGCACTTCCTAACCACCCCATCTAGCTGTGCTAAGTAGAAACATATAACTGCAGATGCTGGTTTATACCAAAGATAGACACAAAGTGCCCGAGTAACTCCATAGATCAGGCAGTATTTCTGGAGAAATGTTTTGGATCCGGACCCGTCTAACGAAACGACACCCACCCTTTTTCTCCACAGATGCTGCCTGACCCACGGAGTTACTCCGGCACGTTGTGTCTATCTTTTATCCAGTTGTGATGTTGCCTTCAAGTAATTTGTTTTCACTTGTACAACAACGTTCCTTGTTGATACGATATTCCCAATGTTGCTACCACTCATTGCACATGTCCGAATTTTTCAGCGCTCCTAAAGTGCAACACCTCAGACCTATCATCATTATATTTCACTTGCCCCTCCAAATATAACAAACCTTCGCCAGCTGGTCTTCTAACTACGTGATGTGCGTTTCTAACAAATCATAAGTATAACTGCTCTGGCACTGGAGGGTGCGCATTTTCCCTTTTATAGGTTATATAAATAGATGCAGCCGCGCTGAATTCTATCTTTAACTCAAAGCCGCAGGATGGAGATGTTTTCTTTAACATTGTTGCTTTATTAAAACATACCTTCATTCACGGTTGGCTCAAGTGTAACGGGAGGGAAACTTGGTAACTCTGGAGACAAACTCGGAACATCGCAGATTACCATACCCGTGGGAACTCGCCTCAAACACTTGCACATCAACTTGGAATATCGTACACAACCACGAGTCTGTCACTCTGGGTCACTCGTGTGTCAACTCGCACCGTGAGACAGGGCCTTAAAACTCTGACAGGCCATATGATTCAGACAGCTCAGTATTCATTTTATTTGCATAATTGTGCAACAAAGCACCACAGCTGAACATTTTTACACAGACTCAGTGCCTCAGCTCTTTACAAAAATATTCACAAGAGGGTAAAGGGACAGTATGCAGAAGGAGCCTGCAGTCTTTCACTGTAGCTGTACCATTACATTCTGCATGGTTTGGCTGCATCTATGCATGGATGATTCACTTGGGTAGCATGTCAAACAACGTTTTTCACTGTGTCTTGGCACTACAAAGCAAAACCGCAACATACCACATATGGACTGATGGCCAGGAGTTGGCGGACGATGACAATATGAAATGAAAGCTGGTACTGTACATCTTCACTCCTTTCAGTTTTCATTTCCACTGAAATTGTGGGACAGATGTGGCTTTTTGATCACAGCAGCTGCCTCCTCACTACTAACTTCATCACTAGGGTGAGCCCTTGCATCTGGGTGGCTTAGTAACATGCACAGCTCTGGGGCGGCATGGTGGTGCAGTGGTAGAGTTGCTATCTTACAGCACTTGCAGCGCCAGAGACCCGGGTTCGAACCCGACTACGGGTGTTGTCTGTACCGAGTTTTCTTACCTTCTCCCCGTGACTGCATGGGTTTTCTCCAGGATCTTTGGTTTCCTCCCACACTCCAAAGACGTCCAAGTTTGTACGTTAATTGTCTTGGTATAAATGTAAATTGCCCCTAGTGTGTGTAGTGTTAGTGTGCGGGGATCGCTGGTCGGCCTGGACTCAGTGGGCTGAAGGGCCTGTTTCCGTGCTGTATCTCCTAAACTAAACTAGGATTAAAGGAAGGCTGCTGGAGACATGTTTCATGCACTGTTGATTTTACAGTGTGACCTGGATCTGGAGCCAAGTTGAATTGCTGGGTTGAAAAACAAACTGCAGATGCCAGGACTTTGAAGTAAAAGGACATGAAATGCTGGGAACGCTCATCAGCTCACTGAAGTGACATGAAAGAACATAAATGATTAGTTGGATGGGCAGGTTAATGGCTTCTGGCAGAATTGTCCTGAGTCTCAGCAAGAGTTCTAACAGTTCAGAAATCCAATGTGTGTCCAAGTGTCTCCAGAACTGTGCATTGGTGAAGTTACATTTAAGCGTGCATAACACGCAGCATCTTCTCTTCCAGAGGAAAACGTTACAAAATTGTGAGAGGAATAGATCATGTAAACGCACAGAGTCTCTTGCCCAGAGCAGGGGAATAAAGAACCAAAGGACATAGATTTAAGGTGAGGGGGAAAAGATTTAATAGGAACCTGAGGGGTAACATTTTTACATAAAGGGTGGTTGGTATAGGGAATGAGCCGCCAGAGGAGGTATTTGAGGCAGGAACTATCCCAATGTTTAAGAAACATTTTGACAGGTATATGTATAGGGTAGGTTTAGAGGGATATGGGCCAAATGCAGGCAGGTGGGACCAGTGTAGATAGCACATGGTGGTTGGTGTGGGCAAGTTGGGCCAACGTATGTGTATGACTCTATGACGATGACTCTATGATATTCAAGACTTATTGTGAAAAATGTACTCTCTTTGGCTGTGGGAAAATAAACACTTTGGTGCCAGAAGGAAGTGTAAAACCCCTGTCTCACAGTGCGAGTCGACCCACGAGTGACCCCGAAGACTTAGTACGTGAGACAAGTGTACTGACTGTGTGGGAAGACACTTTGGTAGTGATTGCCCATGGGATTCCCTGTCGAGGACTTCACAATGCAGAGAGCATTATAAACAGTGGAGCGATTAACCCTGCAAAGGGGGGAGACTTCTCTCTGAGATGGACCCAGGAAACTGAAGCAGGAATTTCGTTGTGGTTATTAACAACAGATAAATGGATGGGAAGGGTTTAGAGGGCTATGGGCCACATGCAGAGGGAGGGGGCAAGGGCGGTACAGTTCCCAGTCTCAGCTCCTGTTGTACCGAGCGTGTGGACGTGGAAGGGTGGCTTGGTTGGTGGCGGCCCATAGTGTGGCAGAGCCGGCGTGCCCGCTGACTCCCATCCCCCCCCCCAGTCCAGAGCCACGCTGGGAGAGAGCCCCCAAGCACCTGCCCCGCGGCGACTGGCACTGACCTGCTGGCGTCGCCGACGTGAAGACGGTGCGAAGCCCCCACGCCCGGTGCAATGGGCGGGAGCTGGAGAGGGGAGGGAAGGGGTCACACACATGGCCGGGAAGCAGAGGGGTGGGGGTGGTGACAGACAGGGCCAACAATGAGATGGAGAAAGACAGAAACACCGACGTGCAAAGGAGACCAACAATAGCGCATGATCTCTCTCGTGTTATGGCGGGTGATTGTCGCCTGCCTGCTGTTTCTGACGCTAAAGCCTTGGGATCGTTGCCCTTCATGTTGGCGTGGAGGGGGAGGGGGGTATTGTGCTGTTTGATCGCCCCCCTGCTATCCCAGGGACAGGGAGACACAGCGGATTTTGAGACTGGTGGTCAATCAATACCAAAGTGTCTGCCCACACAGTCAGTACACCTCTCCTACACTTGTCTCCCGTACTAAGTCGTGAACATAAACTTGGAATCTCGTAGACAACCACGAGTGTGTTTTTTTCTTTCACTCGGGATCACTTGTGGGTGGGCTCGCACCTTGAGACAGGGCCATTAAGCTTAATTGTAAGCACATGGGGAGGGGGACCTTTGACTGTTCAAAGATCTCCAAACTGAACAGTCATATTAAGGTTATTAACACAATGGGTAACAGGAATTAATGAGAGGCTGACTGCACTATCTGTCCATAATTGTTTAATGCACATATTCACTGCACAAACGTGTATGAACATTGAAAATATGTGATATTTACCGACCAGTTTAGCGGACTGAACAATAGTAATCTTAGTAAAGCCCCAGTCTGCATTAATGATGCCAAAGCAGAAATGGTTGAGAGCTTCATGTACCTGGGCATAAATATTACCAACAATTTGACCCTGTTCCATCATGTTGAAGTTACCCCAAGAAAGTGTACCAATGCCGTTACTTCCGTAGAAGACTAAGTAAATTCAGTATATCTCCATTGACTTTTACCAAATTCAGCAGATGCTCTATAGAAAGCATTTTATCAAGATGCATCACAGCTTAGCTTTCAATAGCTGTGGCCAAGACTGCAAGAGGTTGTAGAGAGTTGTGGATGCAGCTCAGTCCATCGCGCACTCGAAACTCACCCCCATTGACTATCAACTATTAGAACAGTACAGCGCATGAACAGGCCCATCGGCCCACAATGTCTGTGCTGAATAAAATACCAAGACCAACCCTTATTTCCCTGAACATAATCCATATCCTTCCATCCCTACATATCTGTGCGCTTATACAAAATTATCTTAAATGCCATAATTCTATCTGCCTCCACCACCACCCATGGCAGCACATTCCAGGGACCCACTATGTAAAAAACTTGCCCTGCACATCTTTATACTTATAAAACTCTGATCTTGGATGTGTGTATATTTGTGTGTGTGTGCGCGTGATATTCGTGTGCGTTTCACATCTCCTCGAAAACATGACGTGCTAACGGTGAATTTTTTACATATTCCGATAAAGATTTACGCCATGATGTCAAAATCGCCTTATCTGAAAATGTTATGATTATTTCTCGAGTTATTTATGAAAATGTTCACAAATCTCAAATAACTTAGAAAATAAACGAGATGGTAGAAACATAGAAACATAGAAAATAGGTGCAGGAGTAGGCCATTCGGCCCTTCGAGCCTGCACCGCCATTCAATATGATCATGGCTGATCATCCAACTCAGTATCCTGTACCTGCCTTCTCTCCATACCCGCTGATCCCTTTAGCCACAAGGGCCACATCTAACTCCCTCTTAAATATAGCCAATGAACTGGCCTCAACTACCTTCTGTGGCAGAGAATTCCACAGATTCGCCACTCTCTGTGTGAAAAATGATTTTCTCATCTCGGTTCAAAAAGACTTCCCCCTTATCTCTAAACTGTGACCCCTTGTTCTGGACTTCCCCAACATCGGGAACAATCTTCCTGCATCTAGCCTGTCCAACCCCTTAAGAGTTTTGTAAGTCTCTATAAGATCCCCCCTCAATCTTCTAATTTCCAGTGAGTACAAGCCAAGTCTATCCAGTCTTTCTTTATATGGAAGTCCTGCCATCCCAGGAATCAGTCTGGTGAACCTTCTGTGTACTCCCTCTATGGCAAGAATGTCTTTCCTCAGATTAGGAGACCAAAACTGTATGCAATACTCCAGGTGTGGCCTCACCAAGACCCTGTACAACTGCAGTAGAACCTCCCTGCTCTTGTACTTAAATCCTTTTGCTATGAATGCCAACATACCATTCGCTTTCTTCACAGCCTGCTGCACCTGCATGCCTGCTTTCAATGACTGGTGTACCATGACACCCAGGTCTTGTTGCATCTCCCCTTTTCCTAATCGGCCACCATTCAGATAATAGCCTACTACCCCCCGGCTTTGTGTCATCCGCAAACGTGGAGATGTTGCATTCAATTCCCTCATCCAGATAATTAATATATATTGTAACTAGGTGGGGTCCCAGCACTGAGCCTTGC
Organism: Raja brachyura; assembly: GCA_963514005.1. The sequence goes on from OY740781.1 coordinate 63,271,361, forward strand.
GGTACCCCACTAGTCACTGCCTGCCATTCTGAAAAGGACCCGTTTACTCCTACTCTTTGCTTCCCGTCCGCCAGCCAGTTCTCTATCCACATCAATACTGAACCCCCAATACCGTGTGCTTTAAGTTTGTATACTAATCTCGTATGTGGGACCTTGTTGAAAGCCTTCTGAAAGTCCAGATATAACACATCCACTGGTTCTCCCTTATCCACTCTACTAGTTACATCCTCGAAAATTCTATAAGATTCGTCAGACATGATTTACCTTTCATAAATCCATGCTGACTTTGTCCAATGATTTCACCACTTTTCAAATGTGCTGCTATCCCATCTTTAATAACTGACTTTAGCATTTTCTCCACTACCGATGTTAGACTAACTGGTCTGTAATTCCCCGTTTTCTCTCTAACTCCCTTTTTAAAAAGTGAGGTTACTCCAGAATCTAAAGAGTTTTGAAAAATTATCACTAATGCATCCACTATTTCTGGGGCTACTTCCTTAAGTACTCTGGGATGCAGCCTATCTGGCCCTGGGGATTTATCGGCCTTTAATCCATTCAATTTACCTAACACCACTTCCCGGCTAACCTGCATTTCACTCAGTTCCTCCATCTCATTTGACCCCGGTCCCTTGCTATTTCTGGCAGATTATTTATGCCTTCCTCAGTGAGGACAGAACCAAAGTAGTTATTCAATTGGTCTGCTATGTCCTTGTTCCCCATGATCAATTCACCAGTTTCTGACTGCAAGACACCTACATTTGTTTTAACTAATCTTTTTCTCTTCACATATCTATAAAAACTTATGCAGTCAGTTTTTATGTTCCCTGCCAGTTATCTTTCATAATCTATTTTCCCTTTCCTAATTAAGCCCTTTGTCCTCCTTTGCTGAATTTCTCCCAGTCCTCTGGTAGGCTGCTTTTTCTAGCTAATTTGTATGCTTCATCTTTTGTTTTTATACTATCCCTGATTTCCCTTGTTATCCACGGATGCACCACCTTCCCTGATTTATTCTTTTGCCAAACTGGGATGAACAATTGTTGTAGTTCATCCATGCAGTCTTTAAATGTCTTCCATTACATATCCACCATCAACCCTTTAAGAATCACTTGCCAGTCTATCTTGGCCAATTCACGTCTCATACCCTCAAAGTTACCTTTCTTTAAGTTCAGAACCCTTGTTTCTGAATTAACAATGTCACTCTCCATCCTAATGAAGAACTCAATCACATTATGGACACTCTTGCCCAAGGGGCCACGCACAATAAGACTGCTAACTATCCCTTCCTCATTACTCAATACCCAGTCTAGAATAGCCTGCTCTCTCGTTGGTTACTCTACATGTTGGTTTAGAAAACTATCCCGCCTACATTCCAAGAAATCCTCTTCCTCAGCACCCCTGCCAATTTGATTCACCCAATCTATATGTAGATTGAAGTCACCCATTATAACTGTTTTACCTTTGTTGCACGCATTTCTAATTTCCTGTTTGATGCCATCCCCAACTCCATTACTACTGTCAGGTGGCCTGTACATCACTCCCACCAGCGTTTTCTGCCCCTTAGTGTTTCGCAGCTCTACCCATATTGATTCCACATCCTCCAAGCTAATGTCCTTCCTTTCTATTGCGTTAATCTCCTCTCTAACCAGCAACGCTACCCCACCTCCTTTTCATTTCTGTCTATTCCTCCTGAATATTGAATATCCCTGGATGTTCAGCTCCCAGCCTTGGTCACCCTGGAGCCATGTCTCCGTGATCCCAACTATATCATATTCATTAATAACTATCTGCACATTCAACTCATCAATCTTATTGCGAATGCTCCTTGCATTGAGACACAAAGCCTTTAGGCTTGTTGTTACAACGCTCTTACCCCTTATACAATTATGTTGAAAAGTGGCCCTTTTTGATTTTTGCCCTGGATTTGTCTGCCTGCCACTTTTACTTTTCACCTTGCTCCCTATTGCTTCTACCCTCATTTTACACCCCTCTGTCCCTCTGCTCATGCTCCCACCCCCCTGCCACATTAGTTTAAATCCTCCCTGATGGTCTCCCTGATGGTCTCACTGATAATGTCACAATGGATCTGCCTGCCTTGCACTGCGAGTGACGTCACCCCTGTTCTGTCTACTGTACTTCTTGGCTTCTTAACTTTCACTTCATTAAACTGCTGCTCAGGTCGTGCTGCGCGCTCCGCTGGGCTCCTTGAAGTTCTAGAACATGGCGGCAGTGGGCATTATCGCCATGCGGGTGCGGGTGCGGGCCAGCGAGATGGGAAGTTGGCCGTGGCGGCCATTACTCCCTCTGGGAGAGGCCGTCTATGGAGACCTGCGATTCCTCTGTCGATCGCAGGGACTCGGGGAATCGTGACGCCTTTTCCTCGCTGGTGATCCCGATCACACCTGACGACCTCCTCTCCATCTCCCCCGCCCAATCGTCCATCACGCAGGTGGGTGGGCTACCCCTCGTGGAAGTCACAATCAGCTGGCCATCCATTGCATGGAGAATGGTCCCGTCCACACAGCTCCCACGAGTCCACGTTTGCCCGCAGCCTCCCTCGGGTCGACTATCGCCCGCCACCTCGCTCGGGGTCTTTGGCTCGACACCCGCCCGTGGCCTCGCTCGTGCCCACGCCCGCCCGCAGCCTCGCCCAGGACCAGCGCTTTACGACCTGGGTAGGTGCTGCCTCTACCCCCTCTCCCTCCCTCTCTACCCCCTCCCCTCCCTCTCTACCCTCTCTCCCTCCCTCTATCCTCTCCCCCTGGCACTCCCTCTCTACCCTCTCCCTCTCTACCCCCTCACTCTCTATCTCCTGCTCCCTCTCTACCCCCTCCCTTTCTGCCCCCCTCCCTTTCTGACCCTCCTCCCTCTCTGCCCCCCTCCTCTCTCTGGTGGAGTATTGCGTTCGAGAACACGCCCTCCCCTGTGACGCCGCGCCTCCACACCCCTCAATCTCTACCCCCCTCCCTCTCCCACTCTATCCCCCTCACCCTCTCCCTCTCCCTCTCTACCCCACCCCCCCAGCCATACCTGCGCAGTTGGGGGTTATGCACGAGTGGATAGGGCGGGGATGGGGTAAAAGGAGGGAATGAATCATATTAATATAATATCAAGGAGGGGGTTAGTGTGTGTGTGGGGGGGGGGGGGGGGGGGGGGTTAGTGTGTGTGTGACACCGAAGTACTGGATAGCACACAAATTATGTTTTTCATTATATCTCAGTGCACATGACATTCATAAACCAATACCAATACTTGGCAAAATAACTAACAGAATGAACATTCATCACCTCAGTAACACTGGTAAATAGATCAACAGGATATTTCTTAATAAATGTATTAATCCATTTTATTTTTCCACATCATCCTGCCATTAGTGCCGTTTACTGTGCGCTTAGTCCTTGCAAGAGGTAACACTAAGAGATGGTCTGTTAGCCTTTAATGCATTGGAGTTGGAGCATATCTTCTCTCAATTCTCCTCTCCCCAAGCAAAACATCAAAAGCCAACCATGTTCCTCAGCCAATCCAATGCATCATCCTCCATCATTTAAAGTTCAGTGATGTTGAAGAATGTTTGTCTTAACTTGGCTATTGTCCTGGAGATGGTATTGGCTTGGAGTAGCAGGCATCGGCTTGGCCTGATGATGTTGTCGCTGTCCTTGACCACTGCTCCGCTGCTCTGTGCCACTGCAGGTTGCATCTGATCTGCGTGCTTGGTCACATGGAGCGGTGAACTATCTAATTGAGCCCCAGGCTGCTAAAGGACCTTCAGCGGTCCAATCACTGACACTTTGATCTTGACATATTGAACCACCGTACTTCACCTCACATGCCCACCGTTCAGCCTCTCTGCCATGAGGCGGCGCCTGCAACCGACCTTGGAACACCCAGAATGCCTCTGGGGTTGTGTGAGATAAGGCCCCAGCTCGCTCACCACCACCGTTGTGTTTTGAGGTTTGATATTGCTGACTCTGGGTCCCATGAGTTAGAACTGGTAACACTGGCTGTGAAATTCGAGTATCTGTATTGACATCCTTTAGAGAGTGTAAACTATGGCATTGATGCTTTAAAACAAGGATTTCACAATTTAGCTTTTTCTTGTGACCTGTCATGTGTGTCATAGAGTCATGTAGTGATACAGTATGGAAACAGGCCCTTCAGCCCACCTTGCCCACACTGGCCAACATGTCCCAGCAACACTAGTTCCATTTGCCAGTCATAGAAACATAGAAACATAGAAAAATAGGTGCAGGAGTAGGCCATTCGGCCCTTCGAGCCTGCACCGCCATTCAATGTGATCATGGCTGATCATCCAACTCAGTATCCCGTACCTGCCTTCTCTCCATACCCCCTGATCCCTTTAGCTACAAGTGCCACATCTAACGCCCTCTTAAATATAGCCAATGAACTGGCCTCAACTACCTTCTGTGGCAGAGAATTCCAGAGACTCACCACTCTCTGTGTAAAGAATGTTTTCCTCATCTCGGTCCTAAGGAATTCCCCCTTATCCTTAGACTGTGACCCCTTGTTCTGGACTCCCCCAACATCGGGAACAATCTTCCAGCATCTAGCTTATCCAACCCCTTAAGAATTTTCTAAGTTTCTATAAGATCCCCCTTCAATCTTCTAAATTCCAGCGAGTACAAGCCGAGTCTATCCAATCTTTCCTCATATGAAAGTCCTGACATCCCAGGAATCAGTCTGGTGAATCTTCTCTGTACCCCCTCTATGGCAAGGATGTCTTTCCTCAGATTTGGAGACCAAAACTGTACGCAATACTCCAGGTGTGGCCTCACCAAAACCCTGTACAACTGCAGTAGAACCTCCCTGCTCCTATACTCAAATCCTTTCGCTATGAATGCTAACATACCATTTGCTTTCTTCACTGCCTGCTGCACCTGCATGCCTACTTTCAATGACTGGTGTACCATGACACCCAGGTCTCGTTGCATCTCCCCTTTTCATAATCTGCCACCATTCAGATAATAGTCTACCCTCATGTTTTTGCCACCAAAGTGGATAACCTCACATTTATCCACATTATACTGCATCTGCCATGCAGTCCTCGGTCCATATCCCTCCAAAGCTCTCCTATCCATGTACCTGTCCAACTGCTTCTTAAACAATGCGATAGTCCCAGCCTCAACTTCCTCTTCTGGCAGCTTGTTTCATACACCCGCCACAATCTGTGTGAAAAAGTTACCCCTCGGATTCCTACTAAATCTTTTCCCCTTCACCTTGAACCTATGTCCTCTGGTCCTTGATTCCCCTACTTTGGGCAAGAGACTCTGTGCATCTACTCGATCTATTCCTCTCATGATTTTGTATACCTCTATAAGATCGTCCCTCATCCTCCTGTGCTCCAAGGATTACAGACCCACACCCTCTAGTCCTGGCAACATCATCGTGAATCTTTTCTGAACCCTTTCAAGCTTGACAATATCTTTCCTACAACATGGTGCCCAGACCTGAACGCAATATTCTAAATGTGGTCTCACCAACGTCTTATACAACTGCAACATGACCTCCCAACTTCTATACTCAATACTCTGACTGATGAAGGCCAATTCAGGAACAACTTCTTCCCTGCAGTTATCAAACTATTGAAGGACCTCTCGTAAGCTAAGGGTGTTGTCCTGATCCCGCAACCTACCATATGCTGCCCTTGCACTTTTTTAATTTACATTTTGTCTGTAGCTGTAACACTACATTTTGCTTTCTGGTATGCTTCTCTTTTCACTACCTGTTGTACGTGTAAAGCCTTTTTGACCAATCTATGTACCTGCAACTCGACCTTCAAGGAACCATGCACCTGTACTCCTAGATCCCTCTGCTCTACAACACTCCGCAGAGACCTACCATTACTGTGTAGGTCCTGCCCTTGTTAGACGTTCCAAAATGCAACAGCTCACACTTCTCTGTATTCAATTTCATCAACCATTCCTCAGCCTACCTGGCCAATCGATCCAGATCCTGCTGCAATCTTTCACAACCATCTTCACTATCTGCAAAACCACTCACATTTGGATCATCAGAAAACTTGCTAATCTTGCCCTGTATGTTCTCATCCAAATCATTGATGTAGATGACAAACAGTAATGGCCCACCACTAATCACAGACCTCCAGTCCAAGAAGCAACCATCCACCATTACCCTCTGCTTCCTTCCATGGAGCCAATTTGCTATCCATTCAGCTATTACTCCTTGGATCCCATGAGATCTAAATTCCAGAGCTTTTATCACTTCATGCAGTATGCATATTGTGCAGCAGACAAGCTGAAAGTGCAACAGCCAACAGGTTGTTTTGCCTGCTATATCCCTCCTATTCATATGTTTTCTCAGATCATAAACTTTCAGTCATGTCTTCAGTCATTGATCCATCAGTTCCTTCCATATCTTCTTGTTCTTGCGTATGGTGTGCACAGCCTCAAGTTGTCGGACAACTTGTTCTATTTGATCTTATTTGATCATGCACGCCAGGTTGATTGCATTCGTTGAAACAGGGCGGACTATGTGAAGGTTGCAATCCCTTCCATATCTGGTTGGTGTCCTCTCAAATGCGTAGCAATGCAGTGTGACTGCAAGTTGTTTTAACTTTTTTAGACTTCAGAAATACAGCGTGGAAACAGGCTCTTTGGCCCGGTGAGTCCATGCCAACCAGTGATCACCCCGCACACTAACACTATCCTACACAAGAGGGACAATTTGCAATTTTATTGATACCAATGAACCAATAAACCTGCATGTCTTTGGAGTGTGGGAGCAAACCGGAGAACGCGGAGAAAACCCGAGCAGTCACAGGGAGAATGTACAAATTCCACATGGACAGCACTTGTAATCAGGATCGAACCCGGATCTCTGGCGCAGTGAGGCAGTAGCTCTACCGCTACACCACCATGCCGCCGCATCTTGTTAAGGAAGGATAAGTACAAGCAGGGATACTGACATCATTTATACCATTAGCTTGGGAAAAATTCCTTCAGTGCCAGTCTGTTCACTTCATAATTAGTTGCAACTACTTATGTACAATTTGCCCAGAAATCATAATTAACCAGTGTGCCATTTCTGTAAGCACCAAGGAACCAAATGTCTGAAGAAGGGTCTCAACCCAAAACGTCACCCATTCCTTCTCTCCAGAGATACTACCTGTCCCGCACAGTTACTCCAGCATTTTGTGTCTACCTTCGATTTAAACCAGCATCGTCATCGCGGTCGCTGACTACCCAGCCAGCGACTACAGACTCGGTGCACCTGGAGAGCACTGTGGCTACCCCGTGGGTCGGGAAGGCCAAGTTCAAGGCCACCAGGCCGGTGGACTCAGATGAGTCCGGTCGGGAGGATTCGCCTCCTGCAACGGGAAGCGTCTTTGGACGTCTTTCCCGAGTGGAGCATCTTATGGAGAAGATGCTCCAACATGATATACTCCACAGTCAGGAGTCATATCACAGCGGCCCGCGGAGGTCCGCAACAGTGCCTGGTGCAGGGCTGCCTTATATCTCCCTATCCGAGGATGGGAGCGTAGGACATCAGTCCTGGGTGAACTCGCATTTGAGCGAGCCGATGGAACATCCCGTGATATGGGACCCGCGAGAAACAGAGATACCTACCATGGTCTCTAAGTTCGCGGTGCTGTCACTGGTCGGGGAGCCGCTGGACGAAGAGCTGGCGGTCAGTATAAATTACCTTGCTTCTCACCAGCTTCAAGAACCGGTGATGATGGAGACGGCCATCAAGTACCACACGCCCAGCAACTGTGCCTCCCTTAAGGTACCGGCTGTGAATAGTTCCATTTGGAACTACATTGGTGGCGGCATTAAGACCAAAGAGGTCAAAATGCAGAGAATCCTGAAGCTGCTGGCATTGGGGGTGACAGTATTCGCTAGGTCTGTAGATGGCAGCTCCCTATCTGAAGAGTAATGGGACACAATGGCATTGTTATGCAACGCACACTTTGAAATAAATTGTTTTCGCAAGAATGCCATTCGTCCCGTCCTCAACCCCAAATGTGCCGCGTTGTGCAGGTCTAGCAATGTACAGCCTCCCAATTACTTGTTTGGAGAAGACCTGTCCAAGCAAGTGAAGGAACTGGATGACGAGTCGAAGGCTGTGGGGCTACTTCGGGCTATGCCTGTGAACAGACCCGGGTCCTTTTGACGGCAGCACCCCTATGCGTCTACCAGCCACCAAACGGTCTGCGGAACCCACCTCCAGCTTGAGGACGGAAAAAAACAGCCGGAAGTCTTTTTTAGGACATGGCCCAAGCTGGCCAACAGTGAAGATGCGCCACTGGCGCACTCCAGCACATCGATCTGGAGAAATGAACATCAAGACTCCATCAATAACCACGGAGGTAGGTGGGTTTGGTTCACCATGTAATATAAGCGGTGTGGGTCTGTTGCATGTTGGTGGTAGGTTATGTTTTGTTTTGCATGAATGGGAGTGGATAACATCTGACTTGTTCATACTGCACAGTATAGATGGGTTCCAAATTGAGTTTTCTGGCTCACTGCCACCCATGCAGCATGCTCCAAACCGTACTTTTGTTCGTTCATAACAGGATGGTTTGGAGGTTCAGGCTGAAATTCAGGCATTATATCAGAAAAGGGTAATTGAAAAAAACGTATCATGAACCTCACCAATTCGTTTCCAACATATTTACCAGGCAAAAGAAGAATGGGGGGGTACCGCATTATCCTGGACTTAACCCAACTTCATACCTTTGTGCAGTACAAACATTACAAAATGGAAATCTTTGTTACTGCCAAACAATTGATTTCCAAGGGATGTTATATGGCTAGTATCGACCTCAAAGATGCCTATTGTTCTGTGCCTGTTCACAAGGATCACAGAAAATACCTGAAATTTAACTGGGTGGGGCAACTATGGCAGTTTAAATGCGTTGCCTAATGGGTTAACCTCAGCTCCAAGATTGTTCACTAAAATATTAAAACCAGTTTTAGCTCTATTATGAGCTCAAAAACACATCGTAATGGCTTATTTGCATGATATTCTTATCATAGGTAAAACTCTGGAGTTGACTGTCTCGTCGGTGTCAGCTTCCAAGCTCGTGTTTGAGCAGTTGGGGTTCCTAATTCACCCAGAAAAATCCAGATTGACACCATCCAGAGTTATGGACTATTTAGGATTTACCATTGACTCCAATCACATGTCTGTGACTCTGCCTAAAGGCAAGAGATTGAAGTTAATAGAAGCCTGCAATTATCTTATTACACAGCAGCTGCCTTCAATTCAGCAAGTGGCAAGCTTAAATGTACAATTGGTGGCCACCTTTCCAGCTGCTAAATATGGACCTTTGCACTATCAGCAATTACAAAGAGCAAAGGTGCAGGCACTTAAACACAATTTGGGCCACTTTGACAGGGCTATGCAATTACCGGCTGAAGCTGTTGCCGAGCTGCAGTGGTGGAAAGCCAATATTTTGCATTGTTCTGGCAATATTTCAATCGCTAGCCCTTCTGTTCTTTTACAGACTGATGCCAGTGCTCTGGCATGAGGAGCCACTGACACCGTTTCTAGCTGCGGTGGCAGATGGAATATGCCTGAGCTATCTTTTCTACAGGTGCATGGTATTAACTATTTGGAATTGCTTGCAGCCCTCTATGGTCTGAAGGCTTATTGAGGGCATATGCACCATCTGCATGTTCAATTACAGATAGATAACACCACAGTGGTGGCTTACATAAATCACATGGGTGGTATCAAGTCAGTATCCTGTGATAAATTGGCTAACATCATTTGGCACTGGTGCATCATTAGGAATATTTGGGTTTCAGCTACCTACCTTCCAGGTAGATTCAACACGGTAGCGGACACCAGATCACGTAAATTCAATGACAACATTGAATGGATGTTGAATCATAGAGTGTTTAAGGTTATTGTCTCTAGATATGGAACACGGGATATCAATTTGTTTGCTTGAAGATTAAATCATCAGTTACCGAAGTATGTTGCATGGGAGTCAGACCTTGGGGCAGTAGCGGTAGATGCCTTCTCGCTACATTGGGGAGGAATGTTTTTCTATGCATTTCCCCCATTCTGCCTTGTCAGACAATGTCTGTGAAAAATTCAGCAGGACTCTGCCTCCGGCATCCTGATAGTCCCTGACTGACCTACTCACCCATGGTACCCTCTCATCCTGGGCATGGTTGCAGAACAATTCATGTTCCCAAAAACAGGTCTCTGTTAACTAATCCAATTTTTGGGGCAGTTCATCCTCTGCATGATCGGCTCAACCTATTAATTTGCAGGTTTTAAGAAGACCTTTCCTCGGACTGGGACTAGCTGATCGCACTGTGGATGTGCTAACTGCGGCCTGGAGAAGCAGTACCCAAAAACAATACGCCTCCTACATAAGGAAATGGGAAGTGTTCTGTGCGCAGTCCGATATCTCGTATGACACAGCACACATTTCGGATGTTTTGGAGTCCGTTTCAAAACTGCATTTTGATGACAAATTAAGCTATTGTGCCAGAAGTGCGCTGACATCATACTTGCTGCCAAGTTCAGGACACCAGCCTGTGGCGTCTCATCCTTTGGTATCGAGGTTCTTGAGGGCAGTCTTCAATTCCAACCCACCTAGGCCCAGATACACTGAAATTTGGGATGTCGGGGTGGTCCTAAATATGCTTCGCTCATGGTCTCCATCAGCATCCCTGTCTCTACTCCGGCTCACATACAAGGTGGCCATGCTCATGGCTCTAGTGTCAGCTCAACGAGTCCAGTCATTGCAGAAGCTACGTCTGGATAGGATGCTCAATTCTGCCAGTGGTATCACCTTTTTAGTGTATGACACTATTAAACAGAGTAGACCAGGTACTTCGGGTCTTAAGTTACAGTTCATGGCCTACCCCTTGGATCTCAAATTATGTGTAGTCACTTACCTCCAGCTTACCTTGCATCACCAGGGGCTTAGGGGGTCTGAGTTAGCATTATTTATTAGCATCAAGAAACCACATAAGAGGGTTTCAGCTCAGACCATTTCCAGATGGCTCAAACAGGTTCTGGCAGATGCTGGGATTGATACTGAATTGTTTAAATCTCATTCCACCAGGGCTGCAGCTACGTCCGCAGCGAGGGTCATGGATGTCCCGCTAGACCAGATTCTATCAGCCGCAGGATGGTCCTCAGAACGTACATTTCAAACGTTCTATAACAAACCCTTAGCCAGACCAAGTGTGTTTGCGAACTCTGTTTTAAGTTTGGGTTTATAGTCCCTCTCGGGTAGAGAGGTGACTATTGTTGTTTTCTTTTATGTCATGACTGAACACTGTTTTTTGTCCATTCTTCCATTGTCAACTCTGCAGTGTGTGACGCATGGACTCATTCCATGGCATGAAATCACAGAGCTTTAAAATCTTCACGTAGTCACTCACGTGACTCCGAAGTAAAATAGTAAGATTAAACGAGAACTTACAAGTTTGAAGTTTGATTTTTATTTTATGAGGAGTTACGATGAGGGATTACGTGCCCTCCACTCCCGACTCCTCCTCATAAAAGTCAGCTGGTAGTTCTAGTTTCTTCAATCTTACTGTTCTCTGGTCAACTGTTCCTGTCTGTGACTTCACACCGCTGATTTGAAGATTGATGCGCATGCGAGCTGACAGGTTCTTCACGTAATCCCTCATCATAACTCCTCATAAAATAAAGATCAAACTTCAAACTGGTAAGTTCTTGTTTAATCTTACTATTAAAAACTCATTGGTCCTTATGCAGATCTGTTTTTAATTAATGTTATGCAATTTAGTTCCAGGAGAGGGCGCTCATTGTCCTAACTGAACTGGAAAAGGGCCTCATGTCAATGGAAAATGGTGACACACCATGTGATTTGGGAAGAATATGTTGAAATGTATTTGTCAAGTTGATATATTTTTTATTTAATTTTGTAAAAGAAGATGTTAAGTAAATTCTGTAAACATATTATGGTGACAAAGGGTAGAGCTGCTGCCTCACAATGCCAGAGACCCAAGTTAGATCCTGACCTTGGGTGCTGTCTGTGTACAGTTTGTACATTCGCCCTGCGACTGCCAGTTTCCTCCCCCAGGCCAAAATGTGTGGGTTTGTAGGTCAATTGGCCTCTGTAAACTGCCCCCAGTATGCATAGAGTACATGAGAAGCATAGAAACTTAGACAATAGGTGCAAGAGTAGGCCACCTATCATCGGCTGATCATCGAAAATCAGTACTCCGTTCCTGCTTTTTCCCCATATCCCTTGATTCCTTTAGCCCTAAGAGCTAAATCGAAATCTCTCTTGAAAACATCCAGTGAATTGGCCTCCACTGCCTTCTGTGGCAGAGAATTCCACAGATTTACAAATATCTGGGTGAAAACGTTTTTCTTCATCTCAGTCCCAATGGCCTACACCTTATTCTTAAACTGTGACCCCTGGTTCTGGATTCCGGAAAGGATAAGATAGAACTATTCTGAACAGGTGATTAATGACTGGTGTGCACTTGATGGGCTGAAGGGTCTGTTTCCATGCGTAATCTCTAAACTAAATTAAAACATTATACATAAGAAATAAATGAACTGTGAAATTACAGTCACAGCCCCTGAAACTATCATTTTGTAGTTAAGTCCATCCGATTTATTAATGTCCTTCAGGGGAGGAAATTTGTCATCCTTACCTGGTATGCTTGCATGCTGTGCCGGACCTAACAACATGGTCAAATCGAATTGCCCTCTGAAGCTGCTCAGTAAACCATTCTTTTCAGGAGGGGGATTCCAGGGATCCATGAACTCATTTTCATTAATGGAATGGTAGTGGAGGGAGTTAATTGCTTCAGTTCCTGGGTGTGCAGATCTCGGAAGGTCTGTTTTGGGGCCCAGCACATTGAGGCAATTACAAAGAAAGCTCATCAACGCCTCTACTTCCTCAGAAGATTGAGGAGATTTGGTATGTTGCCGAACACTCTATAAACATCTGCATATGTACAGAACAGACAGTACAGTATTTATACAGGTGTACTGTAGAGTGTTTACCGACTTGGGTTGCACCACGATCTGGTTCGGAAACTCGAACGCCCGGGAACAGAGGAGATTAGTAAATTGTAAACACTGTCCGCTCCATAACTGGTACCAACCTCCACCATTAAGGGAGTGACAGGAAGCTAAAATCATCAAAGATTCACACCATCATGGCTACATTCTCATCTCACTGCTCCCATCAGATAGAAGGTACAGGAGTCTCTAAACTATTTCCCTCCACAGATGCTACCTGCCCTGCTGAGTTCTTCCAGTGCTTTGTTATTTGCACAATACCGTATTTGCACAATACCGTATTCCAACAGCTGCCGACTCTTGTGGCTTCATGCTATTTTTTGCCCACCATAAGCTGTCACTGAACCAAAGGAAGTTGAAGCACCCGGAGAAATCCCATGCGGTCACGAGGATAACGTTCAAACTCCGTGCAGACAGCACCCATAGCCAGGATCAAACCCGGGTCTCTGGCGCTGTAAGGCAGCAACTCTACTGCTGCACCACCGTGCCATTCTCTTTTTAGAGATACAACATGGAAACGGGCTTTTCGGCCCACTAAGCCTATTGTAGTCACTCGAACTTGCTGTGCTCCCTCTTCTAGTACCCGAGTAAGGATTGCTAACTGAGAAGCAGCTGGTTCAAAATCCAATTCAGGTCTCTGTTAACTAATCCCATTTTTGCGGCATACATGCTGCATGTGAGTATGCATTAGGCAAGAACTACTTAGAACAGTACTGCACAGGAACAAGCCCTTCAGCCCGTAATGTACCTGGTACAACTATTTATATTTAGTGTAGTTTAGATTAGAGATACAGCGCCCTTTGGCCCACCAAGTCTGCACTGACCAGTGATCCCCACACATTAACATTACCCTAAACACACTAGGGCTAATTTTACATTATACCAAGTTTGGTATTTCAACTGCACAGGCCCAGGTCATAGGTCACTCGAGATAAATATAATAGTCAGGATCGAATATAATGTCAAATATAATAGTCTGGGTCTCTGGCACTGCAAGCGCTGTTGAATTGCTACTGGACTGTCCCCGTCCCCTCACAAATGTCCCATCCCTGGCTGGGGGTGGCCGGAGATGTCTGGAGTGACCCTGGACTGACGGGACACCGGCCTGGAGCAGTGGCGTATCCTGACGGGTTCCTCGGGAGTTGGAGCAGAGTTGAGCTGGAGTTCGCCCTTCTTCTCCGCGCTGGCACCGCCACTGCTCTTTCTCCTTCAGTCCAGTCTCTCCCCCCCGTCTCCCACTCGCATCTGCCCCCCTCTCTCTCGCTATTACACCCCGCTCCCCCGTCACCTGGCACCCCCGTTCCTCAGATAAAATTTATTTTTACACACAAATTATGAATAAAGATAAGAATTTATACACAGTTTATACAGCGATTTGTGAGAAAGAAAAAATTCGCTTTTCCTTTATCACGAATGACCTTAGACAAATCCCATGATTCCTTACGTTTTTCGGAATACCGGCAAACATGTATGTCTTTTGAGTGTGGGAGGAAACCAAAGATCTTGGAGAAAACCCACACAGGTCAGGGAGAGAATGTATAAACTCCTTACAGACCCTTAGACAGGATCGAACCCGGGTCTCTGGCGCTATAAGGCAGTAGGTCTACCACTGTGCCACTTCAGGGCCATGGAATCACTTCCCACTGCACTTGGGCCACTGTCCTTGGGGGCAGGATATTTCCTAGAACCTATTTGACAACAGTTAAAATGTTCCTCAACAAAACTCTGACCCACAGTATTGAGAGTCAACAATCATTAACTGGATGATTAAACTCAGGCGAGCACACTGTGTTCTTGGTACACGAGGACGTATTACGTTGCCCCTGAGAGACAGGTTTAAACACAACAAGTTTGCAGTGTTTTTCACCCCTTACATAAACTACAGTAGATTGTGCTTTGCTTGTTTCCATTTCTACAAGAATAAATACAACTTGAGACTAAGGCAGAACTAAAACAGTTCTTGAGGTAAAAAAACTTAAAAGGAAAACTGGTTGAGGTTGTCAAAATGATAATGAAGCATGGTTAATGTGTGAATCAACAAAACATTACATTGGACTTTAAACCTGTATCAGATAAGACAAAAGGTATAAGTGAATTTGGTTCATACAAATCCACAATTGTATCTATTTAAATGATTGACTCAATACAACATCAGCCTTGAAAATGCAAAAATGCCTGCAATGAACCTGTCAAATATTAAACCCTGGCTTTAGCTGAGTCACTGCCATTCAAATTCGATATT
Organism: Raja brachyura; assembly: GCA_963514005.1. Next base: position 63,286,614 of record OY740781.1, read on the forward strand.
GATTTACACAAATTACAAGTTGTGTGGTCAACCAATTTGAGACAGTCCTTACATTCCTATCCAAACAACCTTCCAGGATTGTAGGTAACGGGGAGAATCTGCTGTGTGGAGGGTAGGAGATATTTATGAGAATCGGCAGCCATTTAAACCACAGCCAAACTAAAGGCTTCACTCAGGAGTGGGTCGCAGCTCCCCGCAAGACCGGACATATTCTCGCTCTCTTTGAAGGAGGCCCCACCAACCCCAGCGAGTGGGCAAACGTGGAGCCGACCCATAATATGAGTGGGAGCATTTTCTCAGTCAGACTTTGTCGACAGTTGGGGTGGGGGATCTGGGGGGGAGAGAGAGAGAGAGAGCTGGCGATGCTGCACAGACAGAACAGTTTAATAACGACCCGTTAAAATCCGCCCTTCAGCCACTCGGTAACCTGGGCTGATCTGATCTGACAGCCCTCTTGCTAGCTTGCTGTATGCCCGATCCTAACGCAGAACCTCCACAAAACCTTTAGGCTTCGGGTAACACCTGCACAAAGAGCCTCTGCTAACAAGGGCTGGCGAACTGTGCTGGTCAACGTGCACTGGGCGAGATGGCTGGGGGAAACGCACTGCAACCACCGCAAACTTGGAACAGCACAGACCCTCCACCGAATCCATCCAATACTAAAGGGCAGGCGTTTCGCAGTTAAATGTCTTATATCGGATTGGCGGCTCCTTCACAGGGCCAACCCTGTACCCAGTTTTACTCAGAGATTAATCTTTGCCTTAATGGTACATTTAGAACAGGCACTGTGGAAGTAGTGTGTGAACAGCAGAACCCAGAAAGGAAGCTATTGAGTTGGCAGAATTCTAGATCAATTCCTTGGTAGAATAGTTCACAATTTATACAGTTTATTCAGCGCTGTGTTCGCTTTAAAAAAAATCCTGAATTACCTTTGACAAATCCCATGATTGCTTGCGTTTATCGAGATACCAAACTCGTTATTGTAGATCATGATTCTGAGGGGACATGAGAGCTCCACTAAGTGTCAAAAATCGCGCTGTGTTTTAGGGGAAATGTCGCTAATGGGCAACCCAGTAAGAATCTACAAGTGGAGACTTGAGAAACTGTAGATGCTGGGAACTTGAGCAAAACACAAAACACAAAGTGGTGGAGGAACTCAGCAGGTCAGGTGGCATCGCTGGAGAGAATAGGTGTGTGACATTTAGGGTTGGGGGAAGAAGTACTGACCAGAAACATCTGTCCATTCCCTGCATAGATGTTGCCTGCCTGATGAAAGAGTGGGTTGACTGGGCTTGAATGCACTGGAACTTAGGATGAGTGGGGGCAGGCTGGATGCAGGAAAAAGTTCCCGATGTTGGGGGAGTCCACAACCAAGGGTCACAGTTTAAGAATAAGAGGTAGGTCATTTAGGACTGAGATGAGGAAAAATGTTTTCGCCCAAAGAGTTGTGAATCTGTGGAATTCTCTGCCATAGAAGGCAGTGGAGGCTAATTCACTGGATGTTTTCAAAATAGAGTTAGATTTAGCTCTGTGGGCTAAAGGAATCTTGGATCATATTGAATAGCAGTACTGGCTCAAGGGGCCAAATGGCCTACTCCTGCACCTATTTTTCTATGTTTCTATGACCTGCTGAATTCCTCCAGTCCTTTGTATTTTGCCCAGGAAACTACATGTAATTGGGCAGCATGGTTGCTGCCTTTCAACACTAGAGACCCGGGTTCAAACCTGACTATGGGTGCTGTCTGTATGGAGTTTGATCACTCTCCCCGCGACCCGTGTGGGTTTTCTCCAGGAGCTCCGGTTTCCTTCCACAATCCAAAGATGAACAGGTTTGCAGGTTAATTGCCTCCAGTAAATTGCCCCTATTATGTAGGATAGTGTTTGTGCACATGGATCTCTGGTCTGCGCGGACTCAGTGGGCCGAAGGGCCTGTTTCCGTGCTGTATCTCTAAACTAATCTAAACTAAACTGAACTGGTAAAGTGTATCACTTAAAATTCCCTGACTTAGTTCATGCTGGTGAAAACATTTCCCTTCAGGAGTTGAAAGTCTCCAGTACATCCAGGGAATTAAAAGGAAATTAATGATGTGAAAAAGACTCACATAATATTGATCTTTTGCTGTGTTAGTTAATAATGATGCTCACACCAACACACCTCAACACACCAACAACCTTTCCCTATTTTTGCAGCAAACAAGTTTACAAAAATGGAACAAAGGTAATGATTAAATATTCCAGCCAGAAGCCGGCGCTTCAACTAAACCATGCAATCATTATTTGCTGTTTCGCCATCTGGGGTTTGTATGAGCAAACAGGATACAGATAGTTACTGATTCAGTTGCTGAAAAATAAGTGCACTTAAAGTTTTGGAAAACTCGTTATGACTCAATCCACCAACCACTGAAACACGTTTCCCAGAGGAACGTCAGTCTTGCTTCATTTGCTGCCAATATCTCTGTGCTAGTTTCTCAGAATAATCTTGCTCAAGCTTGTGTCAAAAAATCTTTGTGAATGATAGAATGTTATAAAACAGCAGTAGTTTCTTTGGCTCATCTCGAGATATGAATGTGATTGGCAAAACTACCAATTGTTGCTAATTTTATATTGGGCATGTGGAGATGATAGTGAAGTCTTCTTCATTGCTGCCCCTGTAAAACCACAGTTCCCAGAATAGTCATAAAATCGCACAGCACAGACACTGGTTCTTCAGCCCACTGTGTGTATGCTGACGAGCACGTACCTCTCTAGTGTCGTTGAATTATAGATCTAGTGCCAGTGAAGGATACTGAGAATGATCTATTCTCATTCCTTTTTGTTTCATACACCCAGAACAATTCTCTCTGTCAAGTAATCAAGCAACATTTTGATTTACTGCTGCAACATGTTTGTGCAGAAAATTTCACATTCTAACCCTATTCCATTTAACCACAAACTAATTCCACTTAATCTTTTTGTAATTACTTTGCCATACCAGCGTCATTTACATAGGGCCTTTGAACACCTCATCCCAAAGGACATTGCTGCAAGAGTCACTCTGGGTAGTGGGCTAGGTTTTTGCATCAAATCAACTCGTTAATCATTGACTTTTGACTCTGTCCTCCCCATCGCTTGCCTGTAACCTGATTTAATGAAGTTCATCGCAACCTTTGGCAGCATTAAGTTCTGTATTTTTACCAAGCTCATGGCCAAGAAACCAACCACCTGATTCCAATTTAGCAGCCAAAGGCCTCGCAGGCAAGAAGTTGTGACAGCTCACTTTATTGCACACTTTAGAGTTCATTATATTGTTTGAACAGGAGATCTACGTTTCTTTTTTTACATTATTCCACAAAAGGGAGCCTTGTGGTTTTTGAATTGTTTATTCTTACACCTGTTTACAAGAACATGAATGAAAGGCCATTGCCCTGAAACAATAGCTCTGTTTTTCTTTTTACAAGTGCTGCCTGACCTGCAATTATGACGTGGACACACTGAAAATCTTCTGAAAGGTTTGCTCCTTTTTAACAGTGAATCTCTGCAAAGATATTTTTGGTTGCCTTAGCCGAGTTTGAAACATTTAGAATTTATGGAGCTGATGGAAAACAAACACTTGGCTTTGCCTGTACGGATTTATCTTGTAGGATGTAGGATGAAGGAGCTTGCAGACAATTGCAGATGGGTTTAGTCTAATATTGATGGGGTTAATTTTAAAAGTAGTTACTGTAAGATTGAGGGGGGATCTTATACAAAATTCTTAAGGGGTTGGACAGGCTCGATGCAGGAAGATTGTTCCCGATGTTGGGAAGGTCCAGAACAAGGGGTCACAGTCTAAGGATAAGGGGGAATTCCTTTAGGACCGAGATGAGGAAAACATTTTTTACACAGAGAGTGTTGAGTCTCTGGTGAGACCACACCTGGAATATTGTGTACAGTTTTGGTCTCCTAATCTGGGGAAAGACATTCTTGCCATAGAGGGAGTACAGAGAAGGTTCACCAGACTGATTCCTGGAATGGCAGGACTTTCATATGAAGAAAGACTGGATAGACTCGGCTTGTACTTGCTAGAATTTAGAAGATTGAGGGGGGATCTTATAGAAACTTACAAAATTCTTAAGGGGTTGGACAGGGTAGATGCAGGAAGATTGTTCCCGATGTTGGGGAAGTCCAGAACAAGGGGTCACAGTTTAAGGATAAGGGGGAAGTCAAAGATCAAAAGGTCAAAAGAGTCAAAAGAGTTTATTGTCATGTGTCCCTGACAGGACAATGACATTCTTTCTTTGCATAGCACAACAGAACATAGTATGCATTGACTACAATTATATATGTAAATACACGTATGAATGAATAAATTGATAAAGTGCAAATAACAGATGGAGGGGTATTAATGTTCAGAGTTTTGTCCGAGCCAAGTTTGATAGCCTGATGGCTGTAGGGAAGTAGCTATTCCTGAACCGGGTCGTTGCAGTCCTCAGGCTCCTGCACCTTCTACCCGAAGGTAGCAGGGAGATGAGTGTGTGGCCAGGGTGGTGTGGGTCCTTGATGATGTTGCCAGCCTTTTTGAGGCAGCGACTGTGGTAGATCCCCTCGATGGAAGGAAGGTCAGAGCCGATGATGGACTGGGCAGTGTTTACTACTTTTTGTAGTCTTTTCCTCTCCAGGGTGCTCAAGTTGCCGAACCAAGCCACGATGCAACCGGTCAGCAAGCTCTCTACTCTGCACCTGTAGAAGTTAGAGAGAGTCTTCCTTGACAATCAGGGGGTATGGAGAGAAGGCAGGTACGGGTTACTGAGTTGGATGTCAGCCATGATCATATTGAATGGCGGTGCACTGAATGGCCTACTCCTGCACCTATTTTCTATGTTTCTATGTAATTCCATGGCATTACCATCTTTTTCCTGTGGTCCTGTGCAGGATGACTGAATTCTCAATGATTTGCTGAGTCCGATAGTAGTGTTTAAAACTTTTTATTCCGGCACAATGGTTAGATGGTCAGAGCAAAGCATTGAAATATCTGCAGACCATAATTAAAAACTGAACATATCTTAACTAACAAAACAAAGAAACTATGATGTTGCAACTAAAAGGCTGAAGACTGAACATAACTAACAGACAAAAGACACCGGGCATTCAACTAACATCTTTCACACAAAACACACTGCTGAAACACAGGCTTCCTTATCCATAAAGGGTGACCAAGGTGTATATAGCACCTTCCTAGAGCTATTTTATTGTTTTGATTTACTGCTTCAACATGTTTATGCAGAAAATTTCACATTCCAGTTTTATTGTTCACAGTCCCATCGAGGTTCTTATTAGTTGTAACTTTGGGGTCACAAGGAAAGGCTACTGAGATGATTTACAAAGATGTTGCCAGGACGAGAGGGTGTGAGCTATAGGGAGAGGTTGAGTTGGCTGGGACTTTATTCTTTGGAGCGCCAGAGGATAAGGGGTGACCTTATAGAGGTGTATAAAATCATGATAGGAATAGATCGGGTAGATGCACAGAGTCTCTTGCCCAGACTAGGGAAATCGCGGACCAAAGGACATAGGTTTAAGATAGAGGGGAAAAGATTTAATAAGAATCTGAGGGGTAACCTTTTCACACAAAGCATGGTGGATGTGTGGAACAAGCTGCCAGAGGAGGTAGTTGAGGCTGGGACTATCCCAACATTTAAGAAACAGTTAGACAGGTACATGGATAGGACAAGATTGAAGGGATATGGACCAAACGCGGGCAGGTGGGACTCGTGTGGCTGGGACATTTTTTTCTCCCATGTGGACAAGTTGAGCCGAAGGGCCTGTTTCCATGCTGTATCACTCTATGACTCAATGACTCTAAGATGATCTTTGTCATTGTGTTCAGCAGACTCGTTCTCAAGTAGTTACATAGAAAATTAGAAACATAGAAAATAGGTGCAGGAGTAGGCCATTCGGCCCTTCGAGCCTGCACCGTCATTCAATATGATCATGGCTGATCATCCAACTCAGTATCCCATACCTGCCTTCTCTCCATACCCCCTGATCCCTTTAGCCACAATGGCCACATCTAACTCCCTCTTAAATATAGCCAACGAACTGGCCTCAACTACCTTCTGTGGCAGAGAATTCCACAGATCCTGTACAACTGCAGTAGAACCTCCCTGCTCTTGTACTCAAATCCTTTTGCTATGAATTCTAACATACCATTTGCTTTCTTCACTGCCTGCTGCACCTGCATGCCTACTTTCAATGACTGGTGTACCATGACACCCAAGTCTCGTGCATCTCCCCTTTCCTAATAAGCCACCATTCAGATAATAGTCTACTTTCCTGTTTGTGCCACCAAAGTGGATAACCTCACATCTATCCACATTATACTGCATCTGCCATGCATTTGCCCACTCACCCAACCTATCCAAGTCACATTGCAGCCTCCTAGCATCCTCCTCACAGCTACCACTGCCCCCCCAGCTTCGTGTCATCCGCAAACTTCGAGATGTTGCATTCAATTCCCTCATCCAGATCATTAATATATATTGTAAATAGCTGGGGTCCCAGCACTGAGCCTTGCGGTACCCCACTAGTCACTGCCTGCCATTCTGAAAAGGACCCGTTTACTCCTACTCTTTGCTTCCTGTCTGCCAGCCAGTTCGCTATCCACATCAATACTGAACCCCCAAACCGTGTGCTTTAAGTTTGCATACTAATCTCTTATGTAGGACCTTGTCGAAAGCCTTCTGAAAATCTAGATATAACACATCCACTGGTTCTCCCTTATCCACTCTACTAGTTACATCCTCGAAAAATTCTATAAGATTCGTCAAACATGAATTACCTTTCATAAATCCATGCTGACTTTGTCCAATGATTTCACCACTTTCCAAATTTGCTGCTATCCCATCTATAATAACTGACTCTAGCATTTTCCCCACTACCGATGTTAGACCAACTGGTCTGTAATTCCCCGTTTTCTCTCTATCTCCCTTTTTAAAATGTGGGGATACATTAGCTACCCCCAAATTCTCTGGTACTACTCCAGAATCTGAAGAGTTTTGAAAAATTATCACTAATGCATCCACTATTTCTAGGGCTACTTCCTTAAGTACTCTGGGATGCAGCCTATCTGACCCTGGGGATTTATTGGCCTTTAATCCATTCAGTTTACCTAACACGACTTCCCGGCTAACCTGCATTTCACTCGGTTCCGCCATCTCATTTGACCCTCGGTCCCCTGCTATTTCCGGCAGATTATTTATGTCTTCCTTAGTGAAGACAGAACCAAAGTAGTTATTCAATTGGTCTGCCATGTCCTTGTTCCCCATGATCAATTCACCTGTTTCTAACTGCAAGGGACCTTCATTTGTTTTAACTAATCTTTTTCTCTTCACTTATCTATAAAAACTTTTGTAGTCAATTTTTAAGTTCCCTGCCAGTTTTGTTTAATAATCTATATTCCCTTTCCTTATTAAGCCCTTTGTCCTCCTCTGTTGGACTCTTCATCTTTTGTTTTAATACTATCCCTGATTTCCCTTGTTATCCACGGATGTGCTACCTTCCCTGATTTATTCTTTTACCAAACTGGGATGAACAATTGTTGTAGTTCATCCATGCAGTCTTTAAATGCCTTCCATTGCATATCCACCGTCAACCCTTTAAGAATCAATTGCCAATCTATCTTGGCCAATTTGCGTCTCATACCCTCAAAGTTACCTTTCTTTAAGTTCAGAACCCTTGTTTCTGAATTAACAATGTCATTCTCCATCCTAAGGAAGAACTCAACCATATTATGGTCACTCTGGCCCAAGGGGCCACGCACAACAAGACTGCTAACTAACACTTCCTCATTACTCAGTACCCAGTCTAGAATAGCCTGCTCTCTCATTGGTTCCTCTGCATGTTGGTTTAGAAAACTATCCCGCATACATTCCAATAAATCCTCTTCCTCAGCACCCCTGCCAATTTGATTCATCCAATCTATATGTAGATTGAAGTCACCCATTATAACTGTTTTACCTTTGTTGCACGCATTTCCAATTTCTTGTTTGATGCCATCCCCAACTCCACTACAACTTTTAGGTGGCCTGTACACAATTCCGACTAGCGTTTTCTGCCCCTTAGTGTTTCGCAGCTCTACCCATATCGATTCCACATCCTCCAAGCTAATGTCCTTCCTTTGAATTGCGTGAATCTCCTCTCTAACCAGCAACGCTACCCCACCCCTTTTCCTTTCTGTCTCTCCCTCCTGAATATTGAATATTTTCCTTTCTGTCTATTCCTCCTGAATATTGAATAGCCATTGAAGTGAGTGAAGGAGTGACAGCAACAGGAAACACATCTGCCGAGGCTTGCTGAAGGAGAAGAAGCTCCAAGTAGGTGCAAGTTTTGTAACAGGATGTTGCACTTCCACTTATCAGGGGAACAGTGTGCACACAAGACAGCACCCATGGCACTGTTGCAGCAAGAACTGAAACCGAATAACAGCACGCAATCTGCCTGTGGTCGTGAGAGTTAACTTGGCCTTCCACTTCTGTCTCACATACCCATCTGCCATTAGCTATGTGGTTTTCTGGCCATGTGGCTGTTAGACAGGATATACATGCTCTTGTTCCAATTCGACAACAATGTATCAGCTTTGTGGTTGCAGATTCGGGCAATAGATTTGTCTGCTGAGGGGCTCTTGGTGTAAAGCTGGGAATTTACATATCAGGGTCCCGCTGCAGTTTACAGTGCCGACTGAACACATCACGCATGTTTAAGATCTTAAGCCTCTGCCCTTCAAATCATCTATCAAAATTTTCACAGTTTATATTCTTGGTAATCATTGGATATAGGAAATAAGCTACAATTTAAATTTCAGTTCTTTGCTTTCTAGTAACATGTTGTTGACTAGTACAGGTGTCAGAGGTTATGGGGAGAAGGCAGGAGAATGGGGTTAGGACAGAGCGATATGTCAGCCATGATTGAATGGCGCAGTAGACATGATGGGCCGAATGGCCTAATTCTACTCCTATTCCTTAAGGGCCTGTCCCACTTGGGCGACCTAATCTATGAGTTTAGACAAGTTTGCCCTTGACTCAAACTCGCAGCATGGTCCACACGAGGTCCTATGAGGTCGCTGGAACTCTCCTTCATGCTCGAGGGAAGTTCCCGAAAACTCGCGGCCTCACCTAGGTCGCGGAAACATTTTCAGCATGTTGAAAAATTTTCTGCGAGTAAAATTTGGTCGGCATGTGTCTCTTTAACTCGTAGTGAGGTGGAGTGGGGTCGCTATTTAGTTACAGGCAGTCGAGGGCAGCCGTAGACAATCTCCTTCGCTGACCGGGCATTTTGATTGGCTCATTGAAGTTTCAGGACCCAGGAAGACCTATCGTTGGGTAAAATGCCCGCTAAACTTTATTAAAAGTACTTCTTAAAAGTCTCTCCACTCCTACTCCCCCCCACTTCCTCCGCGCTCTATATAGGGCTTACCGTTACTGTAACAGCTGTTTACCTTCCTCCTCATCGCGCAGACAGTGCTCCTCTGCTTTCCCGTGTGTGTGTGTGTGTGTGTGTGTGTGTGTGTGTGTGTGTGTGTGTGTGTGTGTGTGTGTGTGTGTGTGTGTGTGGTCGGTCGATGCAGCTCGCAGTTTCAACGTGGATGGTCGATCCAGCTCGAGGCTTTCCAGGCGAGTGCCCTCGAGCTGGAAGGTCAAAGGCACTCTTTTTAACTCGCCAATTAGGTCGCCCAAGTGGGACAGCCTCTTTATGACCTTATGAGTAGGTGCTATCTGTCTGACTGAGCAGAGGCAACAATAGAGCATCCTTTATTTAAGGCGTCCTGTTTCTCAGCTGGAAGGGCTGTTTCGGTTCACGCATGGTGGTGGTTGATGAGTTGAAGGGGAAGGCGTCAAGGGACAGGGAGAGTGGGGAGAGATCAGTGAACCAAAGATTTGTCCCACAGAAAGCAGAAACAGGAGAAACTATATGCATGTGTAGATTAAAACACAAAATTTCAGAGTAACTCAGGGGTCAGGCAGCATCTCTGGACAGAAATAGACAGGCAACCTATTGTGTTGTGATCCTGCTTCAGATTGATAGTCGTGGCTAGAAAGGAGGTGGGGGCAGGATGAAGCCTGGAAAGTGATAGGTGGGTACAGGTGGGTGGCACGGTGGCACAGCGGTAGAGTTGTTGCCTAACAGCGCTTGCAGCGCCAGAGACTCGAGTTCAATCCCGACTGTGTTTGCTGTCTGTATGGAGTTTGTACGTTCTCTCCATGACCATGTGGGTTTTCTCCAACATCTTCCCACTCACAATCCAAATAAGTACATGTTAGTAGGTTAATTGGCTTGGTTTAAATGTAATTTGTCCCTAGTGTGTGTAGGATAGTGTTAATGTGTAGGTTGTGTAATGTGTGGGGATCGTTGGTCGGTGCAGACTCGGTGGGCCGAAGGGCCAGTTTCAGTGCTGTATCTCTAAATTAAACTAAAGGTGAAGAGGGATTTGATTGGCAGATGGGGGACAAAGGTTAGGATCAGCCTGCCCTTTGCATCTTCATCCACTTTAAGAATAAGGGGGAGGCCATTTAGGACTGAGATGAGGAAAAACCTTTTCACCCAGAGAGTTGGGAATCTGTGGAATTCTCTGCCACAGAAATCAGTGGAAGCCAATTCACTGGATGTATTCAAAAGAGAGTTGATTTAGCTCTTAGGGCAAAGGGAATCAAGGGTTATGGGGAGAAAGCAAGAACGGGGTACAGATTTTGGATGATCAGCCATGATCATATTGAATGGCAGTGCTGGATCGAAGGGCCGAATGTCCTACTCCTGCACCTATTTTCTATGTTTCTAACTTTGCCACTAACTTCCACCCTTTGTGTAATGAGCCTTATCCTACGGTGAGTATGATTAGGTGTTCAGAGCCGAGGTCTTTCTCATGCCAAAATATTCCTGCCTTCCATGAAGTCACCCAGAATTGTCATGAACTTAACACACATGAGAGCTGCTGATTTGACACTGACCAACTTTTAATTTCCACGTGACTCAATTTTAATGAAGAAGATCACTTTATCATTACCAATGACAATGAGGGTTCTGTTTCCTATATGATGGAGAGCAGAGAGATTGGTTGCAACTTGGCCTGGTTCAGTAACTCAAATGCCCAGAATGTGGTGGAAAATTTGCTGGGTCGATCATGAGCATTGATCTCCCCACCACTGAAGGCGTCTGCAGGAACTGCTACCCTAAGATGGTAACTGATATTGTCAAAGACCCACATCACTCTGGTTATGCTCTCATCTCACGTCTTGTGGAAGGTATCCTCCAGGTTCAAGAAAAGCTTCTTCCCATCCCTAAGGAGTTAATGGTGGACTTTAGGATGAGAGGAACACCCCTGTCCTCTGTCTCCATCAATGGTGTGGATGTGCAGTTTACCAAGGAGTACAAATACCTTGGAGTGTACCTGGACAGTAAACTGGACTGGTCCAGGAACGCTGAGGCCCTGTACAAGAAGGGACAGAGCCGACTGTACATTTTGAGAAGGCTCCGCTCCGCTCCTTCAAGATGATGAGATGCTGCAGATGTTCTATCGTTCGGTGGTAGCCAGCGGCAATTTCTTCACTGACATGTGCTGGGGCACCAGGGCGAAGGCCGTGGACGCCAATATGATCAACAAACTCATCAAGAAGGCTGGCTCAGTTCTGGGGGCGTAGTTGGATTAATGAGAGATGGTCTTGGACGGGAGGATGCTCCTCAAACTGCAGAGGATCCTGGACAATACTGCTCAACCCCTCCATGACACACTTTATCGCTCCTGGGATAAGTAAACTTATATTGTATCGAATGGTATCGTATCGGCCACAGGCTTTTAAACAACTCTGCCCAACCTTAACCACAATTCAACTCAGAACCGAACAACGATGAACTTTGTATGCACTACATACTTTGGCTTGCTCTATAATGGTCTGGTTACATGGGGCGTCAAACGGCACAGGTGAAATTTGCAGGTAAAGATAGGTGTCACCATTAATATCAGTAGCATTAAATGTCAGTGACCAAAACAAAGTAATCTAGAGACATGGATGTTTAATTGTTATTTGTACCGAAGCAGAACAATTAAATTTTTACTTGCAGTATCAAAACAGACCTGTATACACAGTACTTAATAGATAACATAATAAAAACAAACAAAACAAAAAGTTCAATTAATTAAAAAAAACAATATTAATGCAAAACAAAACAAAAACGCGAAATCCCTATGCAACTTAGACAGTTTGTAGTTCAAAGTTTAGTTGGTGTTAGTAGTGTTCAGTAGTCAGATGGATGTAGAGAAGAAGCTGTTCCTGAACCTGGAAGTCACGGTTTGTAGACTCCTGAACCTCCTTCCTGATGGCAGGAGTGAAATGGGAATATGCCATGGTGGTCTTGATACGCTGGCTGCCTATGATAGAGTAATCCCTAATGCTCCAACTTGACTTCTCTGCTTGTATCTTCAAGTTCACGTCTGCTTACCAGACATCAGAATATTAAACCCAGACAAAATGGTAACAATCAGGCCTCTAAAGCTTCATCACTTGATTCACCACTTCTTGTATGTTCAATTACAATCTGATGAAATACAACTTTGGGGCCGAAACAACCTCGTCTATTTGCATTTCTCACTTGCTTTTGCTAGTTCATTCTAGCTAAACTTTCTTATCTCCTCACCAATGTTCTAAACTGTATCTTCCTAAAGTGCCAGTTCCCTTGTCTTTCCCCTTATCATTATGATTTGCAACTCTGCCTGTGTTCTTGACTCTCCATACCTCTGTAGCCTTGAGAACTACACCCAAGGCTGTATGCTCTTGCTATAACGCCCAGGAGTGACGACTGCAAAAAATGAACACTGCCTGGTCCCATCACGGGTTCTCACTGCCCCATTTACAGGAGTCGCTACCTCAGAAAAGCAACCAGCATCATCAGAGACCCACACCACCCTGGTTACATACTCATTTCACTCTTGCCATCCGGAAGAAGATATACTGTGGGAGTCGGAAAACTAATGTGCACGTTCAGGAACAGCTTCTTGCCTATAGCCATCAGGTTATTTTACTTCGGAGTCACGTGAGTGACTACGTGAAGACCCCGCCAGCACGCATGCGCGACATATCGTCGAACGCATTGCAAAGCGACAGGCAGGAGGAGCGTCGCTCCTCCAGCGTAAGTTTAAAAAATGGCCCGCAGATAAGCACTTACCATTCCTGAGGTAATTGTCAGCTCTGTTAAGTATTTTCCTTACAGAGCACACCAAGATGGAATTGAGGAAGAAGTCCAAATGAGCCGCTGCCAAACTAGCTGCCGAGGACCGCGAAGCGGGCAGCCAGCAGCGATCGAGTTATCCAGAGCTGCTGATTCAAACCGCAGTCCCCGACTTCACGCCGCTGCAGCCCGCAGGTACGCCTCGGACTAGCGGCAAAACCACCCGGAGGTCGGGCAGGTCCGTTGACTTGGCTGGGTCCGGACTGGAGGACACCCCGCTGGCGGGAAGTGACAGCGGTCGATTATCCCGCATGGAGTGGATGGTGGAGCAGTTGCTCCAACGTGTCCTGCTACAGCAGGGGTATGGTGACAGTGGGTCTCCTCGCAGAGCGGCGGCACAACCCTTTACAGGGCTGCCAAATGTCTCACCCTCTTCGCAGGGGAGCATAAGGAGTCAGAACTGGGCTGACTCTGAAGAGGGGAGTGTGGCTGAAGAAACACCAATGCTAGGGATGCCAGAAGAGGAGATACTGGCCATGGTATCAAAATTCGCGATGCCTACCGAAAAAGGACTGCCGTTGCAGCCAAAGTTGGCAGCCAGTATAAACTACATGGCAATGAATCAACTTCAGGAACAGGTCATTAATGACACCGCAGCCAAATACCTAGCTCCTGAGAATTGTGCTTCCGTCAACGTGCCTGCAGTCAACAACCCCATCTGGGGTAACATGAGCCCTGGCATCAGAAGCCAGCAAAGTAAAACTCCAAAAAATCCTAAAACCACTGGCTTCTGGGATTACGGCTGTTGCCAGGTCAGTGGATGGAGTGGAGATGTCGGAAGAGCTACAGGATGCTCTGGCACTCCTCTAACACTCAGTTTGAGATCAACTGTTACAGAAAGAGTGTCATCCGACCTGCATTGAACCCCAAGTTCGCGGGGTTGTGCAGACCCAGCAGTGCACAGCCGCCGACACTACTATTCGGGGGCAACTTGCCTAAGCAGGTAAAAGACCTTGATGAAGAGGCAAAGGCAATAAGCATGATAAAAGTGCCGCCTGCCACCAAGTCCTCATACCTGCGGTGACAGCACCCCTATGCATCCACCAGCAGACCACGCTATCACAGCGACAGAACATCTGCTGGTGAAAGCTCGATGGCCGTCCAACCTGCCCAACGGCCTTTTTTAGTCCATGCCCCAGCACGGCCCTCCTGGAAGATGTGCCACCCCCACACCACAGCGCCTCCACCTCCCAGGAAACAAGGACAGAGGAAACCAACGCAGCACCGCCGGTAACCATGGAGGTACCACAATTTGTTCACAAACTTTCCCTACCTGTTCAGCATGCACCTAGTCGAAAGTTTGTACTTTCACAGAAAGAAAAGATAGAAGGTCATGCTGAACTCTTAAGACTACATACGAAATGGTAACATTTAAGACTGCACAAATAATTTATAAAGCAAAAAATAAACTGCTACCTGTAAACATACAAAAACTGTTCAAAGACACATGGGGGGTTATAACTAGAGGGAAACTAAACTTGAAACAGCATTATGCTTGAGACCCATTTAAAAAGTATGTGTATTTCCATTTGTGGGGTGGTTTTGTGGAATGGTCTTGACGAAACGATTAAACAAAGTATGCATATAATGCAATTTTAAAAAATGTACAAAAGTTATATCCTTGAAAAGTACAGTAATGAGGAAGGAGAATGTAAATCTCACAGATGTTAATGGTGCTTGTTCTTTTGTTCTTTTCTTTTTAAATTTTTTTTATTAATAGCTTGATTGCAGTAGTTTTATTTGAATTGTCTGTTTATTTTATTTTATTGAATTTTGCATTTGTTAATGGTGAAGAATGGGGGTAGGACGAAAAGCATAGGCTTCTTCCCATCCCTTTTCGAACGAGTCTAATGTGTATTATGTTGATTTTGGCTTTTGATTTTTTAATTTATGTATGTACATATATGTTATGTATATGTGTATGTATGTATATGTATGTATATATATGTACATGTATATGTATGTATGTGTGTATGTATTTATGTATAGGAAAATATGTATATAAATATATATATATATATAGGAAAATATGTATATATATATACGTATATATATAATTTTCCTTTTATTTATTCATTTTGGTGAGACCAAATCTGGAGTATGGTGTGCAGTTTTGGTCGCCCAATTATAGGAAGGATGTCAACAAAATAGAGAGGGTACAGAGGAGATTTACTAGAATGTTGCCTGGGTTTCAACAGCTAAGTTACAGAGATAGGTTAAATAAGTTAGGTCTTTATTCTCTGGAGCGCAGAAGGTTAAGGGGGGACTTGATAGAGGTCTTTAAAATGATGAGAGGGATAGACAGAGTTAATGTGGACAAGCTTTTCCCTTTGAGAATAGGGAAGATTCAAACACGAGGACATGACTTTAGAATTAAGGGACAGAGGTTTAGGGGTAACATGAGGGGGAACTTCTTTACTCAGAGAGTGGTAGCGGTGTGGAATGAGCTTCCAGTGGAAGTGGTGACGGCAGGTTCGTTGGTATCATTTAAAAATAAATTGGATAGGCATATGGATGAGAAGGGTATGGAGGGTTATGGTATGAGTGCAGGCAGGTGGGACTAAGGGAAAAAAGCTGTTCGGCACGGACTTGAAGGGCCGAGATGGCCTGTTTCCTTGCTGTAATTGTTATATGGTTATATGGTTATATGGTTATTTTCATCTTTTCTTTTCTGCTCTTTTTTTAATCGTTCGAAATAAAGATATCAATTAAAAAAAGGGGTAATTGAGAAAACCAAAAATGAGTCTCATGGGTTTGTATCGAACATCTTCACCAAAAATAAAAAAGATGGCGGATGCCGCATCATTATTGATTTGACACAACTGAATACTTTCGTGCAGTACGCCCACTTCAAAATGGAAACTTTTGTTACTGCCAAACAACTAGTTTCCAACAGGTACTTCATGGCTAGCATCGACCTAAAAGGTGCATAGTATTCAGTACCAATAGACAAAGATCATTGCAGATATTTGAAATTTGCCTGGATGGGGCAGCTCTGGCAGTATAAAGCGCTGCATAATGGATTCACATCAGCACCCAGACTGTTTACCAAATTATTGAAACCAGCTTTAGTGTGTCTCAGAAAAAAAAACCATATTGTTATGGCATACCTCGATTACATTTTAATCATGGGGAACACCTTGGAGTTGGCCAAATTGGCTGTCTCAGCCACTGAGTACTTATTTCAAATACTGGGGTTTATCATCCATCCAGACAAATCCAAATTAATGCCTTCTACCACTATGGACTTTTTGTGATTCACGATTTACTCTGTTCATATGTCTGTCACTTTGCCTCCGAACAAAGCATCAGACTTGATAGAAGCATGTAACAACCTTGCTAGCATCAGTAAACCATCTATTCGGCAAGTAGCCAGGGTAATTGGGAAGCTTGTGGCTGCCTTTCCAGCCACACAATTTGGGCCCTTGCATTACCAAAACCTAAGAGCAAAAATTGCAGCACTCAAACACCATGCTGGCCATTTTGACAGGCCAATGCAATTACCAGCAAAAGCAAAATTGGAATTACAATGGTGGATAGACAATGTTCGACATTGCTCTAATCCCATTACAATCACAAACCCCTCGGTTATACTACAAACTGATGCCAGCGCTCAAGGCTGTGGAGCAACTAATACCACCTCCACTTGCGGTGGTAGATGGAATGCACATGAATTAACCTTACTTCCGGCACTGGGAATTAATCATCTAGAAATGCTGGCAGCATTTCATGGACTCCGGGCTTACTGTTCGGACATGCACTATCTGCATGTACGTCTACAAATTGATAATACCACCATGGTGGCTTACATCAATCATACGGGTGGAATTAAGTCAATATCTTGTGATGAATTGGTCAATACAATCTGGCACTGGTGCTTAGAAAGGAACATTTGGATATCAGCCACTTACCTTCCGGGTAAGCTAAATACAGTGGCGGACACCAGGTCACGCAAGTTTAATGACAACACCGAATGGATGTTGGACCACAAAGTGTTTGCCGATATCGTAGCTCGGTATGGAACACCAGATATTGACCTTTTTGCATCCAGACTCAAACACCAAATACCAACATATGTTGCATGGGAACCAGACCCTGGGGCAGTAGCGATGGACGCTTTCTCGCTACACTGGGGGGATTTGTTTTTCTATGCATTTCCCCCCTTCTGCCTCATCAGTCGGGTCTTGCAGAAAATTCAACAAGACTCCGCATCGGGTATTCTGGTTGTACCCGACTGGCCTACTCAGCCATGGTTCCCTGTGGTACTGGACATGGTCTCAGAACCATGCATTCCAATACCACAACGTCCGGGTTTACTGGTACATCCTGTGACAGGGGCGAGTTACCCATGCCATGACCAGATGAATCTATTGGTTTGCAGGGTTTGAAAAGGCCACTCCTGGAATTTGGACTTTCGGACCGAACAATGAATATCATCACGGCATCGTGCAGGGAGTCCATCAGGAAACAATACCTCACTTACGTCAAGAAATGGGAGGTGTTTTGTACCAAGACAGACACCACATATGACACAGCCACCGTTACGGATGTGCTGGAGCTCCTGGCGAGCCTTCATTTTGATGAAGGTTTAAGCTACAGTGCCATCAACAGTGCCAGGAGTGCCCTATCCTCATATCTCGGACTAGGTTCAGATCATCTTGCAGTTGGGTCTCACGCCTTGGTGTCTAAACTTATGAGGGGTATTTTCAACTTAAATCCCCCCAGGCCTAGATATTCAAAGACCTGGGATATTGGCATTGTGTTAACCATGCTCCGAGGGTGGGCACCAGTAACGTCTCTTTCCCTAGCCAAATTGACATATAAAATGGTAATGCTAATGGCACTCGTGACGGCGCAATGGGTCCAGTCCCAACACAAGCTAAGTATGGATGCCATGATTATAACCAAGAATAATGTCACTTTCTTCATTCAGGGGTTACTCAAACAAAACAGGCCTGGATCATCTGGCCGCAAGTTGGATTTCCTGGCTTACCCCGTAGTCAGCCGCCTATGCATAGTGACCCACCTTTTACACTCCCTGGAGGTCACCAATTGTCTCAAGGGCACGGAAAGACTCTGCTTATAAGTCACAAACGTCCTCATCGCAGAGTCACCGTGCAAACTATTTCAAGATGGCTAAGGGTGGTTTTGGATCAGCGGGGGTGGACACTGATGTTTTTAAATCTCACTCCACCAGGGCTGCATCTACATCGGCGGCAAGGAAGATGGAAGTTCCTATGGACCACATCCTTGCAACGGCGGGTTGGGCTAATGAGAAAACCTTTCAGCAGTTCTATAATAAACCTGTGGCCACGCCCGAGACGTTTGCAGACACAATTTTAAGTTCTGTATTATAATTTCCCCGAAGTAGGGGTATTATTATTGTTATTTGTTAAATAAATACCCTCTTGTTTTTCAGCACAGTTTCATGCCTGAAATACGTTAATATACTTCCTCCATTTGTCATTATGGCAGTGTGTGAGCATGGACTCATTCCAGGGCATGAAATCACAAAGCTTTGAAATCTTCATGTAGTCACTCACGTGCCTCTAAAGTAAAATAGTAAGATTAAATGAGAACTTACCAGTTTGAAGTTTGATCTTTATTTTATGAGGAGTTACAATGAGGGATTACGTGCCCTCCGCTCCCAAACCCTCTATTATAAAGGTCAACTGGTATGCTGGTTCTCTTATCTTACTATCTTAGTCAACTCTGTTATCTGATTTCACACCGCTGCATGCGTGCTGGCAGGGTCTTCACGTAATCCCTCATCGTAACTCCTCATAATCTGTGTAGTTCAGAGCTTATTGGAAGTTGTAGTGTTTAATAGTAAGTTCTCATTTAATCTTACTATTAAGCACTACAACTTCCAATAAGCTCTGAACTACACAGACATGCAATTCAGGTGCCGCGGCGGCAGATACCTTCCAGAGGTGATGTTGAGTAGTCGAGGCCTGAACCTTGCTGGCGAGAGGTGGAACCTCGCGGGTTGATGAAGCCCGCGGTCATCGGTGCCTGGGTCAATGGAGTCCGCGGCTGGAGCCTGGGTTGGCGCCATGGAGACATCTGGAGAGGACCCAGCAACATTAGTGTAGAGGTTGGTGCGGCTGTCGATAATGGCGCCGACCGACGGACAAAGCGGACACGTAGAAGTGAGGACGCCGCTACCGAAGGAAGGAATAAAGGAGGACCCGGTGTAGGTATGTTACAAAACTTACCTTCAGCGGCGCTGCAGTTTTGCCGCTGGCCGTGTGCGCGACTTTGGCGCCTTTAAGGGGGGGGGGGCGGGGTTATAATGTGGTTTTCCCCTTGCCACCGAAATTATATTTTCTCGGAGTGCGAGCTATTTCTGGAGATTCGTACCGACTGCCGGTAAGTTAATTTTTTTTTTTTTTTTTTTAAATCGCCTGACTATTTCATCACTGCAGTAAAATAAAAATTAGCTCCTAATGCCGTGAGCGCCGACAACGGGGACTGATTTTACGTAGGGGACAGGTAAGTGAAAGCTGTTTATTTTTTCATATAAACCTGCTTGTTTAGGTGACTTTAATCAATATTTCATGTTGCGAAACGGTGATTTATTCCCCATATGAACTGGCAGAATTTTTCCTGCCGATATTGGGTTTAAATTCACCGCAACCGCAACGTTCCAATACATCGCGTTCCAGAAAATCACACTCGCAGGCTGTTTAAAATGCCCATTAATTTATGGGCATTAAACACTAAATTCCTTCAATTTGGCCTATAAATTCATAACAATGAGATTTAAAAATCATGTAATATTGTGAATTCTTGTGTGAATGTTATTTGGACACTTAGGCTTTAAAAAAATGTTAATATTTTCTTAAGAAATGGATAGATGTTTAGATCTAGTAATTGAATTTTGTAATTAGCTACAATTGGGTAACTAACTAATTATATGCTTTAATTTCAGGTCATCCAAGTAAGATTGTTTCATATTAGTTTCTGAATGCTTCAATCCATAATAACTGAAAATGTATTTCTGTTCTCTTAATTTTTAAGAAAGTTATGGGCTTTTGACTGTCCTCGATCACAACTTTTGTGTTAAGTCAATGGAAAGGCAATGGGGAACAAGATGCTAATTTCCGAGTATGAAAATGGTCATAACGTTTTTAATACTGAAGATATGAAAGTGAATTAGGTGTCAAATTAAACTTCCTTGTATGCTTTATCTGATGGGATAAATTGCAGGCTTGATTTTTTAAATCTCAACATTTTGTAACATTGCTACCCGGTGTGGATGGACCGCCATGAGGGAGGGGGAGGGGAGGGGGGGGGGGGGGGGGAGTACAAAGGGGGACTTGGCGTGGAGGGGGAACTTGTAACCCAGTAAGCGCTCTTTATGGGTGACTATTTACATACATTGGGTATGCAAGCAAAGAATTTAACTGTGACTTGTCACATGTGACAATAAAGTATTCCATTCAATTCAATTCAATATGGGGCATTGGTTTTGTTTTTGCACAATTATAATAATAATAATAATAATACATTTTATTTATAGGGCGCCTTTCAAGACTCTCAAGGACACCTTACAATTAGCACAAGCATAAAACAAAAACAACATATACAGCAACAATACAGTTCGGAGAGAGAGCAGCGGCAGCCAATCGTGCCAGCGTTCACTCTGGCCTCATTTATTTTTATATTTGTCCCTTTACACAGGCATCAGCCATTCTTCCCTGTCCCGCCTGCAACTGGTCCAAAATGCCGCAGCGAGACTCCTGACGGGCACCCATAAAAGGGACCACATCACCCCGATCCTGGCCTCTCTCCACTGGCTCCCTGTGCGGTTCCGTATAAATTATAAGATCCTCCTCTATGTCTACAAAGCTCTCAATGGGCTTGCCCCCATCTCCATTAAAAGTCTTCTCACCCACCACTCCACCTCCAGGTCCCTCAGATGGCCGACCTGGGGTTGCTGAATATCCTGCGGTCCAGGCATAAGGTCAGGGGCGACCGTGCCTTTGCGGTTGCAGCTCCTAGACTGTGGAACAGCATCCCTCTTCCCATCAGAACTGCCCCCTCCATCGATTCCTTTAAGTCTAGACTAAAAACTTATCTATACTCCCAAGCCTTTCTTGACGTCCTCTGAGCGAGGGCTATGTGTATATATGTATGTAGTTTGTTTGTTTATACTATTCTTATAACAAATGTAAAGCACTTTCGCCAATGAGAGATGTTTTTTAAATGTGCTATATTAATAAATAAATGTGTGACTATATCTGTATGTATGTATATATATATATCTATGTGTGTATATGTGCATGCATGTTTACATGTGTGTGCACACGCACACTGAACTTTTTTTCTTGTTTATTACATTATTAACAGAGTATTATGTTTACATATTCTGCTGTGCTGCTGAATGTTGTTGTTCTATCTGGGACATATGATATATGATACTCTAGTATACCTCAGTCTCTGACATTTCTGACTGGATTCTTAAGTTCTCATTATGTGCTCATTCAATTCTCTACATTTCTCTTACCTTCAGAAGCTTCTTCAACACGTCTTTCTACATCCATTCTTGAAGTAACTTTTTTTTAACCATTCATTAGGTCATTATGCTGCGTTACCACTTTAGTAAGGAAAATATCAGTTTAATAATATTAGTTCTAAAGATGGATCTGCAAAAACATTCAAAAGGCTTCCCGCGCATGACTTTTCCATCAATTTGAATCACATGTAACTCTTGTGAGATGGAAACAGCCATTCAAAACCTCAAAATTGCTGCAGTGTAATTTTAGCACAAATTGTCATTTCTTTTGATATTTTATGCACTGGCTCATATTTCAAACTTCTCTGAGGGGAATTGAGGTATATTACTGTTTTGCCATTTAGCAGCAGACAAATTAAATTGAGACAAAGTAGAGTATAATTTCATGTTAAATCACCTTCTTAGAATTTACCATTAAACACAATCTGACAAATGGTCTCAACCCAAAACATCATCTATTTATTTTATCCTGAGATATTGTCTGAACCACTGAGTTACTCCAGCTTTTTGTGTCTATCTTCTTTTTGACATTACAGACAATTTTGGGTAAAATAACTAGATATTCCCTGCAGGGTATTCTGAAAACTCAGGTTTGCGCTTCCATTTAGTTCCTTGTTGGTTACTTTGCATTATACAATATTGAATTTACCAACAAAAATACATGAGAAGGGAAATAATGGGGTGAAAGAGGGAAGAGTCTGTTTGTTTATGGTAGCTCAAATGATTTACTGATATATGGAGATGTTCAGAAAGTCTGTGCCAATATA
The DNA here is from genome assembly GCA_963514005.1 of Raja brachyura. The sequence continues at coordinate 63,309,132 of OY740781.1, forward strand.
TTTGAGAAATATTAGGTAATTCATCGTAATAAATAAATCAGTAATAAATAAACCACAAGCAGCATTTAGGAACAACAACACCCATTTCAAAGATGTTAATTGGCTCATAAAAAGTATGTCTAAATGAGATTTATGTGTTGCAAGATTAACCTCAAGAGATTACAAAATGTTAAAAATGTATTTAAGGAACCACGTAGAAACCTGTCCTGTGCAGGGACCGTGGCATTGAACAGTAGAAGCCCATTAACTCAAACAAATAAGGGAACTTGTAAGGGAACTTTGAAAAGAAACAAAGACAAACATGTAAGAGGAAGGAAATATGTCAACCATAATAAATGATGCTAAGAGAACATCATTTATGATATTGTGTCAATACTTGACAGTAAATTTGCCAAACTGCCAACATTTTTCTGCGTTGCCAGGATGTGACAAAAATGTCCTTTGTCATTTGTGTGGTTTCCATAACTCTCAAGAGCATAAAGCAGGCTGCTTCATTGGTACCTCATCAACCACCCACAAATCTCACTCTCTGTTTCTTGCCAGGGCGACAGCAATCATCCCAAAACAAGTTCACAAGTTCTAGGAGTAGAATTAGGCCATCCGGCGCATCAAGTCTACTCTGCCATTCAATCATGGCTGATTTCTGCTTCCCATGTTCCTGCCTAAACACCTGTTCTAATCAAGAATTTGTCTGCCTTAAAAACATCCACTGACTTGGCCTCCACAGCCCTCTGTGGTAACGAGTTCCACAGATTAACTACCCTCTGACTAAAAAAGTTAGTTTAATTTAGGGATATAACACGGAAACAGGCCCTTTGGCCCACAGGCCCACGATGACCAGCAATCCCTGCACATTAACACCATTCTACATCCCACGAGGGACAATTTTTACATTTATCAAGCCAACCGACATACCTGTACGTCTTTGGAGTGTCGGAGAAACCCCATGCAGGTCATGGGGAGAACGCACAAACTCTGTAAAAACAGGACCCATAGATGGGATCAAACCCGAATCTCCGGCGCTGCATTCGCTGTAAGGCAGAAACTCTACCGCTGCAGCACCGTGCTGCCATGAGTTCCTCCTCACCCCCTTTCTAAAAAAGCGCCCTTTAATTCCGAGGCTATGACCTCTGTTCCTAAACTCTCCCACCAGTGGAAGCATCCTTTCCACATCCACTCTATCTATGCCTTTCATTATTCTGTAAGTTTCAATTAGGGTCCCACCTCAACCTTCTACACTCCAGTGAGTAGAGGCCCAGTGCTGTCAAATGTTCATCATGTGCTAACCCACTCAATCCTGGAATCATTCTTGTAAACCTCCTGTGGACCCTATTCAGAGCCAGCACATCCTTCCTCAGATATGGGGCCCAAAGTTGCACACATTACTCCAAATGCTGCCTGACGAGTGCCTTTTAGAACCGCAGCATTGCATCTCTGTTTTTGTATTCCAGTCCGCTTGTTATAAATACTTGCATTGAATTTGCCTTCTTTACTACCGATTCGACTTGCAAATTAATTTTTTGGGAGTCTGCACCAGCACTCCCAAGTCACTTTGCACCTCCGATTTCTGGATCCTCTCTCCATTTAGAAAATAATCTATGCCTTTATTCTTATTACCAAAATGCATGACTCCACACTTTGCTATACTGAATTTCATCTGCCACTTCTCTACTCACTCGTCTAACCTGTTAGAGTCATCGAGTGATACAGTGTGGAAACAGGCCCGTCGACGCTACTTGCCCACACCGGCCAACATGTCCCCGGCTGCTACACTAGTCCCACCTGCTTGTACTTGGTCCATATCCCTCCAAATCTGTCCTATCCACGTACCTGTCTAACTGTTTCTTAAATGGTGTGATAGTCCCAACCTCAACTACCTCATCCGGCTGTTTGGCCATACACCCACCACCCTTTGTGTCAAAATGTTACCCCTCAGATTCCTATTAAATCTTTACCCCTTCACCTTGAACCTATGTCCTCTTGTCCTAGATGCCCCTACTCTGGGAAAGAGACTCTGTGCTTCCAACCGATCTATTTCTCTCATGATTTTGTACACATTGTCCAAGTCTTTCTGCAGTCCTTGCTTCCTGACACTGCCTGCCCTCCCACCTATCTTAGCATCATCTGCAGACTTGGTCACAAAACTTTCAATCCCTTATCCAAATCGTTAATATATAACACGAAGAGAAGCGGCCCCAGCACCGACCCTTGCGGAACTCCACTAGTCACTGGCAGCCAACTTGAAAAAGAGCCTTTTATTACAACTCCCTGCCTTCTACCATCCAGCCAACCCGCTATCCATGCTAGTATCTTCCCTTTGATGTCATGGGCTCTCATCTTCCCTAGCAGCTTACGGCACCTTATTGAAAACCACTATCATCACCTCTATAGCGCCAGATTGGTAACAGCAGAAGGTGTATGGGAACCCCATAACCTGTATGTTAGTTTTAACGTCACATGGTATTCTGACTTCGAAATGTATCATCTTTCCTTCAACGTCACAGAATAATAAGCCTAGCATTAGCTAAGTACCAGAAATGCAAGAACACCTTCATCAGGAGAACAGGAGCAGTTCTAGAAAATGGCTCACTGCCACTTTCTCAAAGGCAAAGGGATCTGGTAACACTGCTAACTTTGTTAGGAAAATCCTATCATAACCTGTAAATGAAAACATTACATTTAATTTACCTGATTGAAACTTTCTTTAATTGAAGGAATCAATTAGGCAAAACAGTTTTTTTTTTCTTTTACAATTTCCTTCATAATTTCTGTCAAATTCAGCACAGCCCTCCATATACATTTTCCCTTTCCCTCTGTTTTCAATGTTCTTGAGGGATCATTTCCTTCATCAATTACCTTCCTTTCAGGACAGTCAAAAGTCCAGTCAGAAATCAAGATGTTTGCTGATGAATGCACAAATTAATTTCCACTCTCATCCCCTCCACAAATGAGCTGACAGCAGCAAGATACAGACAATAATTCAAACACGGGCCATTAAAAGGCCAATAACATTTACACTCAAAAGTGGCTGCAGTGATCTGATAAGAGAGAATACAATGGCATACCAGCACTCAGACCCCTCTAGATCTCCACTGAGGGAGATGGGTGGATTCTGGTGTGTTCTCAGTGCTGGTATGCCATTGTATCTCTCTGGGGATGTGGGGTGTGGTGGGAACCGAAACACTATTGACTAGAAACCCAAATGGACTGGCCATATCAAACCATATTACTGTCCTGACACTCCGAGTCCCGACAACCCAAGTCCTGACACTCCACTTCCCAGCACAAATCAGGATCCTGATGGAAAAGTCTCCACCCACCTGAGAGAGTTCAATTTCCAATAATTCTGAAGTAGCTTAGTGACAAAGTAGGCCACTTGTTGGCTACCACATTCAATCGCCTTCAATCTTGAACCTTCATTCCCTCAACCACCGGCTACATTTGGTGGCATTTACAAAATGCGTTACAATTATTTGTCATGGCTAAGCTGACAACACCTCCTGAACATGCAATTCTTCCTTCCACCTATGAAGGTAAAGGGTGGCAGGCACATGGGTACACCACCACCTGCAGGCTCCCGTCTAAGTCACATGCCATCCTGACTTGAAAGTACATCACTGGACATTCAATAGAGCTGTGTCTAAATCCTGGAACAGCAACACTGTGGGAGAATGACCACCAGAAGGATTGCAGCCCTTCATGAGAACAGATCCATGTCACTTTCTCAAAGGCAACTATAGATGGCTTTACCACTGATGCCCAGATCCGGAAAAGCATTTATAAAAAAGACATAAATTCAAAAATTGTCATCAACTATTTCAAAGGGGTGGGAGATTGCAACCTTCACGTGGTCTGCTCTGTTTCGACAAATGCAATCAACCTAGTGTGCACAATCAAATAGAACAAGTTGTCCTACAACTTTAGGCTGCGCACGCCATACACAAGAAGAAGAAGAGGAACTATTTCAATCAATTCAGAATAGCAGTGGAGATTACCGAAATAGTCCAAGTAATCCCTGAATGTATACATTTTTTAAACTTGTAGGGGACTAAACAGAAATGTAAATGATCAATACTAAATGAAAAAAGCCATATTGGTTCATTATTGTAAAGTTTCTTGATCCTTGATTCTTCTATCTTGTTAGAAAGTTTCTATTGAGCATTTTTCACTCGGAAAAAATTAGACTGGGAAGTAAATTGAAATGATTGCAGAAAGCTGTGCCTGCACAGATTGTGCAGAACTGCTCATCAGTTGACAAGTAGTACGGATTTTAAAGGAATTCATCCAAGTTAGAAATAGGTTGTCAGTAATCTCCCATGTGTATCCCTGTTCCCTCCAACTTCTACAATTTGGCAGAATGTTTTGTTTATAATGCTGCAAATAAATGTTGGCCTTCTGCCAAATTGCAGTGTGCTCTGTTCTCCATGGGAACAAACTTTCTTGAGCTCACTTCAGCTAGAGTACATCAAGAATACTTGTGTCTGCCTTGATTGTTTTTAAATCGACCATACCTCCACATTCATCACCACAATTGCATCCAAAAACATCTACAAACACCTGGCCCTAGGAATCAGCTCCTGCTCACTTCCCCCCCCCACTCCTCTGCCACTAGGTCCTTGACTTCCTGATCCACAGACCTCAATCAGTGAAGATAGGCAACAACACCTCCTCCACAATAATTCTCAACATTAGTGCCCACAAGGATGTTCTCCGTTCCCTACAATTCTCCCTATACACTTATGGACAAATTTGACTTTAACACCCTCAACAAATTTGAAAATAACACAACTGTGGTCACAGAAAATGTAACAGACACAGTAAGGAGATAGAGAACTTAGTAACATAGTGTCAGGAAAATAACCCGTCCCTCAATGTCAGCAAGACCAAAGAACTAGTTGGGAAGAGTAGTGGTCTACTTGACCCAATCAACAATGGACTTTCAAAAAGTATTTGCCAAGGTCCCACACAAGAGATTAGAGCACATGGTATTGGGGATAGGGTATTGACATGGATAGAGAACTGGTGGGCAGACAGAAAGCAAAGAGTAGGAATTAACGGGTCCTTTTCAGAATGGCAGGCAGTGACTAGTGGGGTGCCACAAGGCTCAGTGCTGGGACCCCAGTTATTTACAATATATATTAACGATTTAGTCGAGGGAATTAAATGTAACATCTCCAAGTTTGCAGATGACACAACGTCGGTTGGGAGCTGCGATGAGAATGCTATGAGGCTGCAGGGTAGGTTGGGTGAGTGGGCAGATGCATGGCAGATGCAGCATAATGTGGATAAATGTGAGGTTATCCCCTTTGGTGGCAAGAACAAGGAGACAGATTATTATCTGAATGGTGCAGATTAGGAAAAGGGAGATGCAATGAGATCTGGGTGTCCTTGTACATCAGTCACTAAAAGTAAGCATCCAGGCAGTGAAGAAAGCAAATAGCACGTTGGCCTTCATAGTGAGAGGATTTGAGTATGGAGTAAGGAGGTCCTACTGCAGTTGTACAGGTACAGTTGAGACCGCACCTGAAATATTGTGTGCAGTTTTGGACTACTAATTGAGGAAGGACATTCTTGCTTTTGAGGGAGTGCAGCGTAGATTCACCAGGTTAATTCCCTGGATGGCGGGACTCATATACGATGATAGAATGGATCGACTGGGCTTATATTCACTGGAATTTAGAAGGATGAAAGGGAATCTTATAGAAATATATAAAATTCTTACGGGATTGGACAGGCTAGATACAGGAAAAATGTTCCCGATTTTGGGGGAGTCCAGAACCAGGGGCCATGGTTTAAGATTAAGGGGTAGGCCATTTGGGACTGAGATGAGTAAAAATGTTTTCACCCAGAGAGTTGTGAATCTGTGGAATTCTCTGTCACAGAAGGCAGTGGAGGCCAATTCACTGGATGTTGTCAAGAGAGAGTTAGATTTAGCACATAGGGCTAACGGAATCAAGAGATATAGGGAAAAAGCTGGAACGGGTTACTGATTTTGGATGATCAGCCATGATCATATTGGAAACATAGAAACATAGAAAATAGGTGCAGGAGTAGGCCATTCGGCCCTTCGAGCCTGCACCGCCATTCAATATGATCATGGCTGATCATCCAACTCAGTAAGGAGGTCCTTGAATGGCAGTACTGCACGAAGGGCCGAATGGCCTACTCCTGCACCGATTGCCTATGTTTCTATGTTTAACAATGGTGCCGGAAATGCTTGAGAGCCTCAAGTTCCTTGCCATTAATATTACCAATGATCTGTCGTGGACCAACCGCTTTGAAGTGATAGCCAAGAAGGCATATCAATGCCTCTGCTTCCTTAGGAGGCTAAGGAATGTCTCCAATGACTCTTTACAATCTTCAATAGATGCACCAGAGAAAGCATACTGTCGGGTTCCATCACAGCTTGGTTTGAGAACAGCTCTGTCGCCCAGTCCATCTCACAGACAAAACTCCCCACCATTGACACCATCTACATTTCAAGATGTCTCGGCAAATCAGCCAACATAATCAAAGATTTGCCCCACACTGGTCATTCCGTCTTCTCTCTGCTCCTGTCAGGCAGGCATGGTGGCGCAGCGGTAGAGGTTCTCACTTACAGTAAATGCAGCGCCGGAGACCTGGGTTCGATCCCGACTATGGGTGCTGTCTGTACAGAGTTTTGTATGTTCTCCCCATGACCTGGTGGGTTTGCTCTGAGATCTTTTGTTTCCTCCCACACTCCAAAGACGTACAGGTTTGTTGGTTAATTGGCTTGGTAAATGTAAACATTGTCCCTAGTGGGTGTAGGATAGTGTTAATGTGCGGGGATCGCTGGTTGGCGCAATCCCGGTGGGCCGAAGGGCCTCTTTCCACGCTGTATCGCTAAACTAAAGAAGGTACAGAAGCTTGAAAGTTGCAAAACCAGGCTCAGGAATAGCTTCTCCCCTTCTATTAACAGGCTTCGGAACAGTCCTTCCTTCGGCTTAGATACAATCTAATTCATCTCTACCCCATTGCGGACTTTGGACATTGCCTCTGGAACTGCTGATTGATAGTAGGCAAAACATAGCTTTGAACTCCACCTTGACACACGTGATAACAGTAAGATCCAACTATTCTAAGACTTCATGTAATAACCGGTCTTCAGCCTATGCTGACACACTTCCCCCATTGAGCTCTTATCTTATGCACCAGCCTTTTATGTGGCACTTTATCAGCAGTTTCTATTCAATTTGGAAGTAGTACAGATTTATCTATGAATGAAAATCTGTAATTGGTTGATAGGAAGTGAGTTAATTTTACCCAACTGCACGAAAATAACATCCTATATAGCGAACACACCAAGATATATTTCATTCTGAAGACATGAAAAACATTCAGACACTCTTGGGATTGGGGCATGTGTTTGGTTGGCTCACTGCATGAGGTACTGCGTGATTTCCAATGAGATGGATTGAAAAGATGTTCCATTAAATTCTTCATTTTGTAATTTCACAAGCATTACCTTATAACAGTGTTTACAATTTAGATCCCTTACTTATCTGTTTCCTCCTCTCAATCACCAGCCCCCGTCTCTAAACACCCCCATGTAGTTCCACCTGCCTAATGCTTCTTTTTCCTTACCTGTCTCCACCTATTATCACTCAGCCTGTGCCTAAACACCACTCTCTCCCTTTTCCTCCTGCTCATCACCCCCAACTCATCTGTCATCTCCCAGCCAGCTTAGACCGGCTACCTTATCTCCATACTCTCAGTTCCGATACAGGGTCACAATCTAAAACATCGACTAACCATTTGCCTGCACAGATGCTGCGCGTCCTGCTGAATTGCTCCAGCAGTGTGCTTTTACTTCAGATCCCAGCATCTGCAGTCTTGTGTCTCCATTGTAACAAGGGTTAGTCTATCTCTAAACTCCAGCCCCTTTGCAATAACAGGAAATATACTTTTTGCCTTCCAAACTACTCGTTGCATGACCACTTCTGTGATTCGTGCCCAAAACTTCAGGGTCCATCAGCACGCCACTATTCATTTGCAATCTCTCTTTCCAATTAGAGAATAATCTGCTCTTTGATTTTTTTTTCAGCTTAAGTGCACTAATTCACAATTAGGTACATGTTGATTTTTTAACTACGGTACTTATTGAACTGATCAATATTCTGATTTACAGTTCAAATACTTTATCACAGAATGCCCTCTCTCCTATTTTTGTGTCTCCAGAAAACTTGGATGTCTCTTCCTCCTCCTTCAAGTGATTGATAAAGACAGCAAATAACTGAGGACCACGAACAGAATAATGGGGCGCTCTACTAATGATACCCTTCCAACCTGCCAAAGATTCAACTATTCTAAGACTTTATGTAATAACCGGTTTTCAGCCTATGCTGACACACATCCCCCAATGAGCTCTTATCTTATGCACCAGCCTTTTATGTGGCACTTTATCAGCAGTTTCCATTCAATTTGGAAGTAGTACAGATTTATCTATGAAATCTGTAAATTGGTTGATAGGAAGTGAGTTAATTTTACCCAACTGCAAGAAAATAACATCCTGTATAGCGAACACACCAAGATACATTTCATTCTGAAGACATGGAAACTTTTGGGGCACTTTTGGGATTGGGGCATGTGTTTGGTTGGCTCACTGCATGAGGTACTGTGTGATTTCCAACGAGATGGATTGAAAAAATGTTCTATTAAATTCTTCATTTTGTAATTACAGTGTATCATTCTTGAAACTTTGATTTGTAAAGTTGTACATCAAATAGTGGATATTCCATTTTGGTAATGCCTTTGAATGTCAAAAAAAGATGGTTGGACTCACTCCGGTCAGCAATGATCACCTGGCACTTGTGTGAAGTGCATGTTACTTGCTGCAGCAGCGAACCACAGGCCAACTGGGAGTCCCCAGCTACCTCTTTGATCCTTTAATGCAGGTTCAATTCAAGGTGGAGCTTAGTTTAGTTTATTTCATTTAGAAATACAGCGTGGAAGCAGGCACTTTGGCCCACCGAGTCCGCACCGACCAGTGATCCCCACACACTAACACTATCCTACACACATTAGGGATAATTTACAGTTTTACTGAAGCCAATTAGCCTCCAAACCTGTACGTCTTTGGATTGTGGGAGAAAACCGCAGGACCTGGAGAAAACCTATGCAGGTCACAGGGAGAACGTACAAACTCCGTACAGACAGCACCTGTAGTCAGGATCTAACCCGGGTCTCTGCCGTTGTATGGCAGCAACTCTGCCACTATGCTGCCCTAATTTTGCTAATGCCATTGAAATCAAAAAAGATGGTTGGGCTCACTCTTGTCAGCAATGATCGCTTCCCACAGAACCATGGACCAACTGGGATTCCCCAGCTACCTCTTTGATCCTGTAGTGCAGGTTCCATTCAAGGGGGAGTGGAGAATGGGATTAAGGTTACAGTTATATTAGGGTTAAGTAAAGGGGCTGTCCCACTTGGGCGACCTATTCTGCGAGTTCTGGTGAGTTTGCCCTCAACTCGTACTCGCAGCATGGTCAACACGAGGTCCCAGGAGGTCTTCGTAACTCTCCTTCATGCTCAAGAGCGGTCGCTGCGTACTTGAGGCCTCAGCCAGGTTGTCATGTTATTCGTAGGTAATCGAGGGTCGTTGAGGGTAGTTGAAGGTAGTCGTAGATATTCTTCATCATAGTCGAAGGGATGACGAAGGAGGTCGTCTTCACTCTCCACTATTCGTTGTCCAATTTTCCCGAAGTTAGTTGTAGCTCATCATAGCTAGTCGAAACTGGTCTTCAGCATAGTCGAAGGAGGTCGAAGGAGGTCTTCAATATGTCATTTTTTCAAACTCTCCTAAAATCTTCTAAACTCGCCAATTAGGTCGCCCAAGTGGGACAGACCCTATAGGTTCTTTCTATTTAAATATTTTAAAGTTAGTTTAATCTTCTTTAGTTGTAAATGTATTGGTATCCTTTTAGTTAACTTTATTTTTAAAAGTTTGAAATGAATATTAAATAAAAATGTTGGCATTTTAACAGTTTTAAATGTCTTTGCAGATCAGAGGCATTTAAAAAGGTGAAAAAAAAACACATTAGCTTCGACAAGCAGCAAAGCATTACTTCCAGATTGCCCTTCACTCCAATTACTTCAGCTTGAGACCTACTTGCAGCTGAAGCCTTACTGTGCTCATATCCAACTTCCACTGCAATGAACGTTGACGAGAATAACATAAGAACAGGTTCTTTGGCGCACAATGTCCGTGCTGAACATGATGCCGTTAAACTAGTTTTCTCTGTCTGTATGTGATCCATATCCCTCCATTCTCTGCTTATTCATATGCCTATCCAAAAGCCTCTTAAATACCACCATCGAATCTGACTCCACAACCACCCCTGGAAGCAAGTTCCTGGCCATCAGAAATAGTGGATGCATTAGTGATAATTTTCCAAACTCTTTAGATTCTGGAGTAGCTCCTGAGGATTGGAGGGTTGCTAATGTAACCCCACTTTTTAAAAAGGGAGGGAGAGAGAAAACAGGGAATTACAGACCAATTAGTCTAACATCGGTAGTGGGGAAAATGCTAGAGTCAGTTATTAAAGATGGGATAGCAGCACATTTGGAAAGCGGTGAAATCATTGGACTGTATCAAGTCAGCATAGAGGCTTACAATATTCTTAAGGGGTTGGACAGGCTAGATGCAGGAAGATTGTTCCCAATGTTGGGTAACTCCAGAACAAGGGGTCACAGTTTAAGGATAAGGGGGAAGTCTTTTAGGACCGAGATGAGAAGATCATTTTTCACACAGAAAGTGGTGAGTCTGTGGAATTCTCTGCCACAGAAGGTAGTTGAGGCCAGTTCATTGGCTATATTTAGGAGGGAGCTAGATGTGGCCCTTGTGGCTAAAGGGATCAGGGGGTATGGAGAGAAGGCAGGTACAGGATACTGAGTTGGATGATCAGCCATGGTCATATTGAATGGCGGTGAGGGCTCGAAGGGCCGAATGGCCTGCTCCTGCACCTATTTTCTATGATTCTAGTAAAAGACATGACCCGCACATCACTTTAAACTTTGCCCATCTCACCTTTAATCTATGTCTTTAACATTTCCAATCTAGGAAAGTGGTTCTGTCTACGCAATCTATGCCTCTCATAATTTTAACATCCTTGCCACTCTTTTCAGTACCCCATCTCTCTTAATCACATCCTTTAGATATTTAAGAAGTTTCCACCTGGCTATAAGGTGGCACAGTGGCTTAGCAGTAGATTTGCTGCCTTACAGCGCCAGAGACCTGTGTTCGATACTGACTACGGGTGCTGTCTGTAGCTATACACTCATCTCCCTGCTACCTTCGGGTAGAAGGTACAGGAGCTCGAGGACTGCAACGACCAGGTTCAGGAACAGCTACTTCCCCACAGCCATCAGGCTATTCAACTTGGCTCGGACAAAACTCTGAACATTAATACCCCTCGATCTGTTATTTGCACTTTATCAATTTATTCATTCATGTGTGTATTTACGTATATAATTGTAGTCAATGCTTACTATGTTCTGTTGTGCTATGCAAAGAAAGAATTTCATTGCCCTGTCAGGGACACATGACAATAAACTCTTTTGACTCTTTGACTGTACTATACTCTTTTATATTCTATATTCTATGTACGGTTCTGTTCTATATTCATCACGTAGATTATTACAGTCATACTTCAGATTTTTAAAATTAATTTGACCTCAAAATGTTTGAAAATCCAAAAGCAAATTAGTTCAATATACTGTATTATGTTCCTTGGTTAAAATGCAATTTGCTCAATGTATAATATCTGATCTGTACTGGTGGAAGTTGGTCTTGTGACAATTTCTTCATCAGTTTTATCTTTTATTCTCAGTATTGCTGCAGAAAGCATACACAAGGGAAGCATGATTCACACTATTTGCATAGATTGCCCTTTTTATGTCAACCTCAAGCAGCAATGGAGATTTAAATCCAAGTGACAAATCACCCAGGTGGTATAGGCCAGGCTAATCGCTGTGTTGTCATTTTTGTTCTTGTCATTCCAATGCAATAGCATGAATGTGGACAATACAAGACAGATATCCAGAAGTGGCAATAATAACTTGAAGTGATGACACATATCTATGAGAAAGAATAAATTACACAATGTTGGATTTGTAGTACCGTTCCCGAGTAGGTTTAGCATCTTCAATTTTCTCCATCTTTTTCTCCCCTGCTCGACTCATCAGCCAAACAACTCCTCACCTGCATCTACCTAGCATTTGCCAGCTCTTTCCCTCCCTTCCCTATCAGCTATTTCTTCCACTCCATCAATCTGAAAAAGGGTCCCAATTCGAAACATCGTCTGCCATTTCCTTCCACAGATGCTGCCTGGCCTGCTGAGTTCCCCTCACAGTTTCTGTTTGCTGTTTTTTTCTAGACAATGATTGGAACAGCCCTTTTGACACACATAACTTAACGGTAGTATTGGAGTTGGGGATGGCATCAAACATGAAATTAGAAGTGCGTGCAACAAGGGTAACACAGTTATAATGGGTGACTTCAATCTGCATATTGATTGGGTGAATCAAATTGGCAGGGGTGCCGAGGAAGACGATTTCTTGGAATGTATGCGGGATAGTTTTCTAAACCAGCAATTGGAGGAACCAACGAGAGAGCAGGCTATTCTAGACTGGGTATTGAGTAATGAGAAAGGGTTAGTTAGCAGTCTTGTTGTGCGTGGCCATTTAGGCAAGAGTGACCATAATATGATTGAGTTCTTCATTAGGATGGAGAGTGACATAATTAAGTCAGAAACAAGGATTCTGAACTTAAACAAAGGTAACTTTGAAGGTATGTGCCGTGAATTGGCCAAGATAGACTGGCAGGTGAGTCTTAAAGGGTTGACAGTGGATGTGCAATGGAAGGTATTTAAAGACTGCATGGATGAAGTACAAAAATTGTTCATACCAGTTTGGCAAAAGAATAAATCAGGGAAGGTGGTGCATCCATGGATAACGAGGGAAATCAGGGATAGTATAAAAACTAAAGATGAGGCATACAAATTGCCCAAAAAATGCAGCCTACCAGAGGACTGAGAGAAATTCAGAATCCAGCAGAGGAAGACAAGGGGCTTAATTAGGAAAGGGAAAATAGATTACAAAAGGAAACTGGCAGGGAACATAAAAACTGACTGCAAAAGTTTTTATAGATATGTGAAGAGAAAGAGACTAGTTAGAACAAATGTTGGTCCCTTGCAGTCAGAAGCAGGTGAATTGATCATGAGGAACAAGAACATGGCAGACAAATTGAATAACTACTTTGGTTCTGCCTTCACTAAGGAAGACATAAATAATCTGCCGGAAATAGCAGTGGACCGGAGGTCAAATATGATGGCGGAACTGAGTGAAATCCAGGTTAGCCGGGAAGTGATGTTGGGTAAATTGAACGGATTAAAGGCCGATAAATCCCCAGGGCCAGATGGTCTGCATCCCAGCGTGCTCAAGGAGGTGGCCACGGAAATAGTGGATGCATTAGTGATAATTTTTCAAAACTCCTTAGATTCTGGAGTAGTTCCTGAGGATTGGAGGATAGCTAATGTAACCCCACTTTTTAAAAAAGGAGGGAGAGAAAAAGCGGGGAATTACAGACCAGTTAGTCTAACATCGGTAGTGGGGAAACTGCTAGAGTCAGTTATTAAAGATGGGATAGCGGCGCATTTGGAAAGTGGTGAAATCATTGGACAAATTCAGCATGGATTTACAAAAGGTAAATCATGTCTGACGAATCTTATAGAATTATTTGAGGATGTTACTAGTAGAGTGGATATGGGAGAACCAGTGGATGTGTTATATCTGGTCTTTCAGAAGGCTTTCGACAAGGTCCCACATAAGAGATTAGAATATAACCTTAAAGCACACGATATTGGTGGTTCAATATTGATGTGGATAGAGAACTGGCTGGCAGACAGGAAGCAAAGAGTAGGGGTAAACAGGTCATTTTCAGAATGGCAGGCAGTGACTAGTCGGGTACCGCAAGGCTCAGTGCTGGGACCCAAGCTATTTACAATATATATTAATGATCTGGATGAGGGAATTGAATGCAACATCTCCAAGTTTGCGGATGACACGAAGCTGGGGGGCAGTGTTAGCTGTGAGGAGGATGCTAGGAGGCTACAAGGTGACCTGGATAGGTTGGGTGAGTGGGCAAATGCATGGCAGATGCAGTATAATGTGGATAAATGTGAGGTTAGCCACTTTGGCGGCAAAAACAGGAGGGTCGACTATTATCTGAATGGTGGCCGATTTGGAAAAGGGGAGATGCAACGAGACCTGGGTGTCATGGTACACCAGTCATTGAAAGTAGGCATGCATGTGCAACAGGCAGTGAAGAAAGCGAATGGTATGTTGGCATTCATAGCAATAGGATTTGAGTACAAGAGCAGGGAGGTTCTACTGTAGTTGTACAGGGTCTTGGTGAAGCCACACTTGGAATATTGCGTACAGTTTTAGTCTCCTAATCTGAGGAAAGACATTCTTGCCATAGAGGGAGTACAGAGAAGGTTCACCAGACTGATTCCTGGGATGGCAGGACTTCCATATGAAGAAAAACTGGATAGACTCGGCTTGTACTCGCTGGAATTTAGGAGATTAGGGGGGGATCTTATAGAGATTTACAAAATTCTTAAGGAGTTGGATAGGCTAGATGCAGGAAGATTGTTCCAGATGTTGGGGAACTCCAGAACAAGGGGTCACAGTTTAAGGATAAGGGGGAAGTCTTTTAGGACTGAGATGAGAAGATCATTTTTCACACAGAAAGTGGTGAGTCTGTGAAATTCTCTGCCACAGAAGGTAGTTGAGGCCAGTTCATTGGCTATATTTAAGAGGGAGTTAGATGTGGACCTTGAGGCTAAAGGTATCAGGGAGTATGGCGAGAAGGCAGGTACAGGATACTGAGTTGGATGATCAGCCATGATCATTTTGAATGGCGGTGCAGGCTCGAAGGGCCGAATGGCCTACTATTTTCTATGATTCAATGACACGCTAGAGGCAGGAAACATGTTCCCGATGTTGGGAGAGTCCAGAACCAGGGGCCCAGTTTAAGATTAAGGGGTAGGCCATTTAGAACAGAGATGAGGAAAAACGTTTTCACCCAGAGAGTTGTGAATCTGTGGAATTCTCTGCCTCAGAAGGCAGTGGAGGCCGATTCTCTGGATGATTTCAAGAGAGTTAGATAGAGCTCTAAAATATAGCGCAGTCAAGGGATATGGGGAGAAGGCAGGAACGGGGTACTGATTGTGTATAATTAGCCATGATCACAGTGAATGACAGTACTGGCTCGAAGGGCCAAATGGCCTACTCCTGCACCTATTGTCTATTGGAAGCAGAGGGAGAAGGTGAAAGGTTGTTTCTCGGACTGGAGGTGTGTGACTAGTAGTGTGCCTCCAGGTTTGGCGTTGGAACCATGCTGTTTGTCATCTATATCAATGAGTGTAGGAAGGAATTGCAGATGCTGGTTTAAATTGAAGATACACAAAAAGCTGTTGTATCTCAGCGGGACAGGCTGCATCTCTGGAGAGGAGTGGGTGATGTTTCAGGTCGAGACAGGTCTGAAGAAGAGTTCCCCATTCCTCGAGGCTCCTGATATTGAAGCCCTCGCCAGTGTATAAGATCATGAGAGGATTAGATAGGGTAAATGCACAGTCTTTTACCCAGAGTTGGGGAATCGAGAACCAGAGGACATAGGTTTAAGGTGAGGGGTGAAAAATGTTAATAGGAACCTGAGGAGCAACTTTTTTTTACACAAGGGGTGATAGTTGTATAGAACGGGCTGCCAGCAGAGGTATTTGAGGCAAGTACCATCATGTTTCAAAAATATTTGGATAGGTACATTAGATATGAAAGGTTTAGAGGGATATGGATTAGGATTAGAGGGATATGGCTGATAGGATTAGTGTAGATGGGGCAAGTTGGGCCAAAGGGCCTGTTTCCACACACTGTCTCTATGGATTTTGACAGGACTTAAAACCTATAGAGCTGAAGCCAAATGGTTACCAATTGATTGCCTACGTACCTAAACTGGTGTCTATTAAAAGGTAGAAAGGGTGTTTTAACCGTCATATGGTTAAAACGTTGAGCTGTTCCCTAATATTTGCCAGTCTTCACTGTCTCCAAACAAGAACATTTCTGGTGACCGAGTGCATGCAGTGCTAACTGGCTTGATACTGATAAACAGAGACCCAACTAGTTATGATAGACACAAAATGCTGGAGTAACTCATCGGGCCAGGCAGCATCTCTGTAGAGAAGGAATGGTAACGTTTTGGGTCAAGACCCTTCTAGTCTGAAGGATCTCGACCCGAAACATCACCTATTACTTCTCTCCAGAGATGCTGTCTGTCCAGCTGAATTACTCCAGCATTTTGTGTCTATCTTTGGTCTAAACCAGCATCTGCAGTTCCTTCCTACGCGTCCTACTAGTTATTTTGGCTTCAAGACCATCAAAATGGAATATGGTTCAGTCCCATATCAGGTCAAGCTGTAATTAATGCTCTTCTGCATTGTATACTTTGACAATGCCATTCTCACCCTGGCCACTTCTATCATTTAACTCTCCATTTCACTTTATCTTAGCTACCACCATATTAAATGTAACCTACTTTTGATCAACATCACAAAAATGCTCTCAGATACTGCATTGGCCTACTCAACCTCTTTTCCAAAATACAGAATTGCCCACCCACTTGTTAGACTTCCTACAGAGTGATTTAAAAAAAGCTATGTACTTCAGGAACTCTGCTTTTCCTTCAATACCAACTGCATTACGGTTATTAGGGTAAACAAAACTGCTTGTTAATACAGCCCTAGAGTTTCAGGAGATTATCCTGCATAATTGGTCTATTTAATCATGGTGTCAAATTGGACCAATAATAAAACCATCACACTACCAAACACAAAAAAATCATTAACACTAAACTAGTAATGAGGATGTTTTATTTATTTTTAAATAGAAAAGGATTACACATACACGCACGCAGTGGTTATATAAAAGTCTGAAAAATACTTTTTTATCCAGTGCTCAATTGTGGGTCTTTAAAATACTGCATTACAAGAAAATGTAATATACCAAACATTAGTAAATCGCCTGAAATCAGCGACATTGAATGTGATACACAAAACCAGAAGAGACATGCATTTAATAGTCTGGTTTAGTCATGCAAGTGTAACAGAAAATCTACATTGTCGAGAGATTTTGGTATTGTCAAAAATACTAGTAAAATTGCAACCTATTTGAATATCCCACTTTCATATTGTAATGTTTTGAGTGCGATTTTCCTTTATCATTGTCTAAACATTGTTAAATAATGGCTCGGAAGGAACCAGATGTTAAATTTACGAAGCTGAGTATACTTGTGATATGACTCATTTAACTTCCTAATTTTTTTATTCCTAATTGCTTAATTTAAAGAGTCTTTTCTCTATTTAAGTATTCGTTCATTCCAAAGCAATGTTTCCCACATTATGCCAAGAGTTTAGCAGACTGATTCTTTTAACCAAATCATTGAACAACCTTAATTACGAACAGAATTACTCTAGATTTAAGAATATAACTATTTAAAGGTTCAATGGAATTTAAGCTTGAATAAACATACTTTCAAAAGTGCCATACATTAATATATTATGATTACAGACTAAAGAAATCTCCAACATACAGAATTTTGTTTGATATAATTACCACCAGATAATACTGATTAATAAGAATATGGGTGACACATTTATTCTTTAAAACGTGTACAAAGAGAAGTTCGAAGTTAGAATTAACATATCCACAATTCTCCCGTTATGATTAACTTTGTTTAAAAAAAAGAGAAAGCTAATGAGTAGCTGTGCCCAGTGGTATAACTTTTCAAATGCATCTTTTCAACACCAGTAATATAGATCAAAGCTCTCAAAACACCAAATATTACTGTTAGGCACACAACGATAAACTTCACAAAATAAAATGTTGTTTGTGCTGAAATATTATTAACAGAAATAAAGCTTAATATATTCATCAGATCAAGCAGCATCTGTGGAGAGAGAAATAGACAATGTTTCAGGTTGATAACCTGTTATTGATTAAAGCTCATTGACCTGAGACATTAATCTTCTCTCCCTCCAAAATGCTCTGGCCTGCTATGAGCCTCTCACATTTTGTTTTTATCTTAGATTTCTAGTAAGTTTTATTTTTGCTTTTCACAATATTAGCAGATAGATTCAAAGCGCACTACCATCTCCAAATTATTAATCACTAACCTAAACGACCACCTACATTGGCAATATACTGAATTATTGCTGGATATTTTAAAATAGCTTCTTACTTATACAAATAATACTTTTAGTCTTACAATTCATGAAATGCAATAATAGAATAGTCCTGATACATTATTCCCTCGAACAGCACGTGATCACACCAAGCATATTTTTACTTTGGAACACAAACTTTTCAGGATATTCTTGTGTATTGCATTTAATACACTGGAAATAAAACTTATAATCTGAAGTACACGAGTTAGATTCCAAAAAGGTAAATAATTTGCATTACCACACAATATTCCAGTGTACCTATAAATGCATTTATAGGTACATTGGAATATTGTGTTGTAATGTAAATTGACAAATGTTTATAACTGTGGAAAAATGGCGTATGGGGGCAATTTGTTACCAAATAGGATGTGATCTAAATATATATTTTTAAAAATCTGTAAATTTATATTTTTCCGACATTAGTCCTTCTATTAATACAGAGGAACGGAACAATAAGCTGATCCCTGATAGTAATATGTAAAACCGCAATTCCTATCTGAAAAGGGGATGGAAGCAGATTGCACGGTAATTTTTGAAAAGGAAAAGGGGGAAGAGGAAAGGGGAAACTTGGGGTGGGACAAAGTCTGGCAAGTGATAGGTGGATCCAGGTGAGGATGATTGGCCAAATACCAGAGATGAAAAGACTAAGTACGCGATGATGAGCGGATTATGAAGCCAGAGAAAATAATATAGGTATGCGAACAGGGAACAGGAGAAATGGGTGCAAATCCAGGTAAAGCACATGGAAGAGACAGGAAATTGGAGATGGTGGGGATTTTTGTAGGTTAGTGAACTAAAATTGGAGAATTCAATGTTCAAACTGTTAGGTTGTAAGCTACCCAAGCAATTTACGTGGGGTCTTACTCTGGTACTTAAGGAGGCCCAGGACAGAAAGGTATGGGAATGGGAAGGAGAGTTAAAATGGTTAGCAATGGGTGATCAAGCAGGCCGTGGCAGACCGAGCACAAGTGTTCAGTGAAATGGTTGCCTGAAGGGTCCTGACTTAAAACATAATCTATCTATTTTCTCCAGAGATGCTGCCTGCCCCATCGAGTTACTCCAGCACTGTATTTTCTTTGGTAAAGCAGTATCATTCCATCTCCCAAATGTATGGAAAAGTCCTTTTAAGTGTGAAAATTAGGACAATTAAGAATAAGAAACAAAACTAAATTTTGAACTCTCAATAAAATATAAATTTCATAATGCATTTAGTCATGAATTTCATGAGGTGCAAAATTATCACCACCATACAGACAACTACTATTAGCGTTCATAATTGAACTACCTTGTCGGCAATGACTTCACCAGCACTGCCGGTTAAGTAGACATTTCAAAATACTGCCTTTTTTGGGAGAACTAAGACTGCTGTATTTCACATAACATAACATTTACTGCTCCAGTAGCAGTATTCACATTTTTGGTATTTGCAATATCACCCTCCAAATAAACCATGTATTATAAAATTACATTTTTGAAAAAAGTAAAAAGCTGCACTCGTGCAAATCCCTTCTCTATTCCGAATCCAGTTTATCTATTGTCAAAAATGTCTGTAGTGTTTTACCACGTCTACACCTAACCATTTCCACTGATTTTTTATTTGGAAAAATAAAATGATTCAGTACAGCCAAGGGGTAAAATTGGTACATTTTATTTACAATAATTATTGATATCTTTGATTACTTAGATTTATCTTGTACCTTCCAGGTCAAATATGATTACTACCAGTACCTGAAAACTATACTGCACATGAAACTAAATATGATAGCAACCATTAGAATTAAAAAAAAATTAAATTGACCTATATTTGACAATATTTAAAGAAACTTTATTTGAACAAAAAAAACCCCATAAAGATTATAAACATTTCTCTGGCACATTGTAATAAAACTAATCTGATTGACCTGACAACAAAGCACAAAGCTTTGCATTTCTTTCTTACCAAAGTGCAATCTTTCTGCCATGCTAACACTTCTAAAATCATCTTCTTGGATTATGAAATAACCTATGAGGTTAATGGGAGATCTGCATGCAAGGCACGAGTGCCACATGGGGCAGGGAGTGGAATGGTTTTGGAGGCATGGCATTACTCCTGTTGTTTACCTGGACTTCTTTGGTTTCCTACTGTGTGGAGATCCCAAATGCTTCTTCTGCACTTTGAGCAGTCATGGGCCAGGGATTCCCAAGGATCAAGGGGAGATAACCTTTTCCAGGGAGGCTTTGACAACATACTCTTATATTTTCATTCTGCCCAGTAACAGAGCTCAAAATAGTATATTTTGGGAGTCTGGCGTCAGGTAGGCAAACAGCATGACCTGCCTAGTGGAGGTTATTGAGAGTAAAGGAAGTCACAATGCTGTGGGTGGGAGAGGATACTGACATTGGTTCACCCATCTTTCCAGTGGATTTAAAAGATTTTATGGACAGTGTTGGTAAAATCTTTCCAGGGCTGGAGTTATTTGATTCTAGCCCAGGTCTCAGAAGCAGTTGATCAAGCAACGATCACCACTCCCTATAACCTAGAATCATTTTTGCTAGGTTAGTCATAGAATTGAAACAGTGATACAATGAAACAGGCCCCTTGTCCCACTGTGTATGTTGACGAGCATGCCTCTCTCTACTAATCACACTTGGCTGCAATAATTCCATATCCCGCTATGCCGTACTCATTAAAACACATTCTTAAGGAGTTGGACAAGCTAGATGCAGGAAGATTGTTCCCGATGTTGGGGGAGTCCAGAACAAGGGGTCACAGTCTAAGGATGAGCGGGAATTCCTTTAGGACCGAGATGAGGAAAACATCCTTTACATAGAGAGTGGTGAGTCTCTGGAATTCTCCGCCACAGAAGGTCGTTGAGGCCAGTTCATTGGCTATATTCAAGAGGGAGTTGGATGTGGCTCTTGTGGCTAAAGGGATCGGGGGTATGGAGAGAAGGCAGGTACGGGATACTGAGTCGGATGATCAGCCATGATCATATTGAATGGCGGTGCAGGCTCGAAGGGCCGAATGGCCTACTCCTGCACCTATTTTTCTATGTTCTATGTTTCTATGTTCTACATGCTCAGATCTCCTATAAATGTTGTACTGTTCCAGCCTTCACCCCCTCCTTGGGCAGCTCGTTCCAAGTACCAATTACCTGGTAACCCTCAGATCCCCTTTAAACCTCCCTCTCACCTTAAATCTATGCCCTCAAGTTTTAGAACTCCTACCATGGGAAACAAACAATGGCTCTCTACGCTAGGCATAGAATCTCTCCTGATTACTCAACGCTCCGATCCAGTGAACATCTTGAGAATCTTTTTTTTGTTTTGCACCTTCTCGTGCTTAATCACGCCCCTCAAAGATTCTGGTGATCAGAACAGCACACATTTCTCTAAGTGTGGCCCAATCAACGTTTGTACGACTGTAGTGTGATGTCCAAACTCTTTATACTCAATGTCATGGTCGATGAAGGGCAGCATGTTATATGCCTTCCTCACCACACTGTCTACCCGTGTTCCTATTTTTAGGGAAAAATGTATTTGTACCCCAAGGCCTCTCTGTACAACATTCACTGTGTGTGCCCCACCCCAAGGTAATTCCCCAAATGCATCACCGTGCACATCTAACCTTCCAGACCAGCTTGCCTTACAGGATCATGTTAAAGGGCATGCTTAAGGTCTTGATCTTCAAACACCACTTTTTCCTCAATTGATCAAAGTCTCTGCAGGTGCAATGAAAGTGATGATGACTTTCATTGCCAATATTTGTCTTTGCTGAGAAATGATTTGTGACATATGGGAAGCAGTCCTTTTCTCCCCAGGGTCTTGCTGTGAACTTTCATTTTCAGAAAGCATGTGGGTAGACGACATATGTCTGCAGATGTGAATATACAGTCCATCCCTCTGCTCAGATGCTTCAGTGAAAGATGATTTGGAGCTTGGGGTATGGGTGTGCCCAAGTGCCTGCATTTATTTACTGCAACTCTACTCCTGAGTTAGGGTAAGCTTTGTTCAGGAGTGAAGGTAGTCTAGATTCAACAATTTTCCATTAGCCCAGTAGATTGGTGGCAAGATGCAACATTACAGTGAAAAATGCAGAAAAAAAGCATTAGGCAACTACGCAGTTTTGCATGACGCTGGTTTTCATTACGATTGACTGTGTTGGCTGTTATCAGGCTTGCATGCAATCAAGAAGTATGCGCAAGATGGAAATTAATTTATGCAGGTAGACAATGCTCCACAGCTTTTCTCAGTTAACAAAATCAAGGGTTTTATTGAGGACGAGAAATGGCCAGGCTGGTCCTCTTCCTTGCGTTTCTCTTTGAGACACACTGTCAATAGCATGTTCACCACTCCTCTATTTGGATGGATTCCACACCGCAATTCTAGGTTGACAGCAGAGACCACACTGATCAGTTGTGCAGTCATCAATGCCTTTTATCATGGGTGATGTGAGCATCCTTGTACTTTCTTGCTCAGAAAATGATTAACTCAAATACATTCAAGCACTCAGATGGAATTGTTGTTATGAGATCAAGTGTTCTTCTCCGACTACAAGGGTGCTACTTGTGACATCTATGCTCCAAGCATTTTGCCAGAATTACCCATTTGGAGTTAGCTTTTCTTACTCAATCACATCAGGCCAGAGGGTTATGTCTTTTCTTACTCTAGTGTTGAAATCATCTTTGTGGATCACCGCCTTCCTCTGAGATACAGACAAGGTTTTTTCCTCCCCCCCCTCCACCACACCCCATCAAATCAGAATATAAGTCCTCGGCCTTATCTATAAGATACATGCTCACCTATTTCTGCCTTAGCCATTTATTCTCAAGAAACTACTGAGGACAACATCTCCGGCAACAGGTGTATAGGAGCATGACCAGGACAGACCAAGTGTATAGCTGGCTGCTGGACCAGGAACCTGGCTACATGCATGGCCAGAAGCTGGCAGTAGAGTTAAGCATGTTCACCAGCACTGGCTAGCAAAGGGGCCAGGTTTCTTCTGGACACCAGAAAACAACTCGTGCTCCAAAACTGGTGACTATAATTTTACATACACAATATTTAAAGGCATGTTTATACAATGTTCTTAGTATAACTACAATTAGTCAAATTTCAAATGATTTGGGCTCAGGATAAATATAAAGATTAAACAGGAGTCCACATTTTTCCTCATGATCTCCAAAACAAAAGATGTTTCACCTCAAGCACAAAGTGTAGACTTATTTTGACTGAGGCATATAACTGTTGTGCTTCACACCCTGAGGCATGTAACTTTGCTGATCAGTTTCTAAACATCTGCTAAATCCCAAAAGGTCCAGTTTGACAACAGTTTGGTTATCATTGCTGGAGAACTCTTCAATAGCTGGACAAGATCCTTCAGAATTCTGGTCGGAAACTTCCATTTGATCTAGTCTGTGGGAGCCACCTTCATCTATATCACCCATGACTTCACCTTCAGTTGAAGGAAGTTCATTCAAACTGGGCTCCTCATTCAAACTGGGCTCCTTGATATGACAATTTTGTTTAAAATACTGTCTTTTCACTTCTGTACTGCTGCTTCCAAAATTGCCATATGAATGTTCATCAGATATTTCTTCATTTTCTAGAAGAGGCTGAGTTGATTCTGACCGTGAAAAAACTTGAGCTGATGGTTGCTGACGCTTGTAACCATTATCACTCACAAGTACCGTTGAATACTGAACTGTGCTTGTAGTATTCTGTGCTGACTCACTATCGCTATCTGAAACACTTTGCCGAGGGGATGACATACATGAAGAACCTCCAATACCACTGCTGTGCTCTCCTGAGGTACTCTTTTCCTTCTTCAAAGATGACAATTGCTTGATTTCATCCTCATTAGATGAGTATTTATCATCTGCTTCAGCTTCAATAATAGTAACGTCAGAAATAAAGCCATCCAGATTCATGGGATCCTTTGGGCCCAGGTTATTCTGTTTAAAACAAAAAAAATGTGAGCTTAAAATGTCATTTATAATCTAAACATGCAAAAAAACGCAACAGAGAACATTGTCAGAAAAGGCAGCGAAAACTCATTCCAAATTATGAATGCAAGGACTAATTTCCATTTTATTGCAAAAAACAAACTGTTGGAGAAACTCGGTCGTCGAGCTGCAGCTGCAGGGGAGGGTTCGCGAAGATTTTGTACATCCCAAAACCCTGGGGGGCCGTGCGCAACTGCGTGTCACCGCCTATGTCACCATGCGCACATCACGTGTGCGGCACGACGCGTGAATGATGTTGCGTAAATTATGTGCAAATGACGCCCAAGTGGGACAGGCCCTTAAATATCGATGGGGTGGGCTGCGTTCGCGGGCGGGGTCTGTGAGCGCGACAGGCGCTGGGGACGGGAGCCACTGAGTGAGTCTGGAGCCGGGTCCTGGAACCGGTGAGTGCGGTCGGAGTCAGAACAGGTGAGCCAACACCCCCCCCCCCCCGCGCACTCCACCCCTCCCCCGCGAGCACACCCCCCCCTCCCAACGCACACTAAACAAGCTTTCAGACATACTAAAACCAAAAAGTCGAAAGGACGAACAGCTGCTGTGATCGGTCTTACATATGCTCTACTTAAATACCAGTTGCAATTAAAGCAACAAGTTCCAGGTACTTGAAACAGTAACTGTTCAGCCTGACCGCCAGAGTATTTTGAATAATTTATTTTGTTTCAGATTTTCAACATCTGTGGCATATTTTGATTTTCAACAGTTTGTGGTAGCTATATACCTTTAGACAGATTGGTAGCAACAGTTTAAAAAAAGTGCCAACTGCTTCCAATTGTTGTTAGATAACCATCTTTAGACCAGCTTTCACAGTAGGAATCCATTATAATTATGTTTATCCAAATAAACTAATCATTTAATTTTACTGTATCACTAAATAATTATTTTGATCGCAGATATAATAAAGCAATACCTTGGTAAGATTTCCATTTCTAGATGACCAATCAACAATCTTGCTGTTTGCAGGGTCTGGAACATTTGGCCAAACGTAGGTCTTAATCCTGTAAAGAAAAATAATTTTGAAATTAAACCAGTGGATCTCCTATTGCATTTCTCATTGGGAGGTGGAATATGACTGTTCCTTAATGACAGTTGCTCTACATCCGATGTTCATTGCAGCTCATAAATTAAAATAAAACATTCTGAAGAATTGTCTTAACCCGAAACATTGCCTATGCATGTTCTCCAGAGATGCTGCCTGACCCAGTTTTTACTCAAATGTAAATGCTTCTCATGCCGTTTCCCACACGTTTCTCAGTTTTGTGTCTCTCAAGTTTATTATTATTTACATATGTGGAGTTCTAAACTCAGATTGTAACTACTTTTCTACCTTTGATTGCTTTTTTTCTCTCTGACCAATTCGGCATGTAACTAATTTTGTACGCTCCTTTACTGGTGTACCTTAAATTACATTTATTTGTCATTCAAAAAAATGTGAACAAATGTCATTACAGTCATAAGAATAAAAAGCAAACAAAACACATAAATACATAAATTTAACATAAACATCCAACACAGGTTCTAAAGGTTAAAGTATGAGTCATGAGAATTGGGGTAAGCACCGTGTTAAAAATAGATATTGTAGTTGGCAGAGAAGGCACATTGAAGAAAGACATATCTGGTTCTGGTATTTGTAACGTGCAGTAAAAAGGTACTGGGATTTAAAACTAAGTAGCCTTTCCATTGGTGCAATAGATAAAACGAATTAAAAAGACTAGGGAGAAAGGGGAACATTTTGAGAACAAGTACACTAAATCTCAGATTAGGTCTGGCTGTGCTTATTTGGACACCATTCCCATTTACAAAATAAATGTATTGCTGATATAAAAGATCTGTTAAAAGGTTCAATACATTAAAAACTGCACAGCAAGTCATACCACAATTCTAAATTAAATTACACTTACAGATGCCTGTTTTTGAAGCAGAGTAGTGTCACTACCATGGTAATTAAGAGGAAACATAGACAAATCGGTACCACAATTGCCTCAATTTCACCTTTTTCTGCAAAAAGGAAAGAAATAACATTACTACAGTGTTTAGGAAATTGACACAGGAAAATCAAAGGAAAAACAGAGACTTCGAGATCTACTTCAAGAGACTATTGCATGACATAATGGAGAGATGATGGCAGTTAAATGCTCACCGGTTCTCTGACTTCACAGCAGAATTAGCCGACAAGTTACACAGTGCAGTAAACATTTTTTTTTGTTGGATACAATTATACGATAACATACTTCGTCCTTGGCTATATGTTTTCCTGTTATTAATATCTAATACATGGGTATTATTTCATTAGTCATAATATAGTTTGTGTTTATGTTAATCTTATTCAACAGCAGATGGTTAATACAAGTCAAACAGAATGTCAGGACACCCTTGCATTATATCATCTTTCAAGCCGACCGCGTCACTGCCCCCTCTCCAAGGCAATCATAAGCCCCCATTTACTGTAGCATTTCCTGTGCTACTACCGGTAAAGGGATGTGGCCCTTGTGGCTAAAGGGATCAGGGGGTATGGAGAGAAGGCAGGTAAAGCATACGGAGTTGAATAATTAGCCATGATCATATTGAATGGCGGTGCGGGTGCGAAGGGCCGAATGGCGTACTCCTGCACCTATTTCCTATGTTTCTATGTTAACAAAGCAAAATCGTACATCTGTATTCTTATCGCATTTCCGTACAAAATATGGAAAATCCATATCCAAAGTATGGAAAAACTACTTGGCAGCTGAGCAAGTTAGGCACTTGAATACTCTAATATTAAGTAATATACGCCCCACCCTCCCAACCCGCTCTTTTACCCCTGACTCATGTCATAAGTGACAGCAGCAAAATTCGGCCAATCGGCCCATCAAGTCTACTCCGCCATTCAATCATGGCTGATCTACCTCTCCCTCCTAAACCTATTTTCCTGTCTTCTCCCCACAACCCCCGACACCCGTACTACTCAATAATCTATCTATCTCTGCCTTAAAAATAACATTGACTCGGCCTCCATAGTTTTCAGGCCAAAGAATTCCACAGATTCACCACCCTCTAACTAAAGACTCCTGCCCCCTATCCCTTCCCCCAGTGCACACCTTCGCTCTGTATGTTCACCTTCCATCCCAGAGTCCCATATTTTACCTTTTCACTCCTTTCCACCTGTATTCTTCTCTCTGGCATTGCAGTTCACTTCTCTTCTTTCCTCATCTGACACCTCTTTGTCTATTTTTCACTTGAGCAGTTCACTCTTTTGAGGAGAGGCTAGTCTAAAATTAGCAGTGTCATAGAGTGATACATTGTGCAAACAGGCCCTTCGACCCAACTTGCCCACACCTGCCAACATGGCCCAGCTACACTAGTCCCACCTGCCTGCATTTGGTCAATGTCCCTCCAAACGTATCTTAACCATGTTAATTTACACAATCATTTGTAAATCATGTGTACAAATGTATCCTTACCATGGACATGTCTGTTTCTTAAACGTTGGGGCAATCCCAGCCTCAACTACCTCCTCTGGCAGCTTGTTCCATACACCCATCACCCTTTGTGCAAAAAGTTTTTTTTCTTTTTTGTATTTAAGTCCTCTTGATATAAATCCTAGCATTGAATTTGCCTTCGTTACTACTAATTCGACCTGCACATTGACATTTTGGTAGTCTTGCTGGAAGTTGGGGGTCTGGTGTTGGACAGTCATACGGTCAAGTGATAAAAAGTAATCAAGTTTGAGAAATTTAGAGCAGAAAGAGTTAAAGGAGACCAGAGGGGCGTTTTTTTTCTCCCCATGCAGAGCGAAATGAACTACCAATTACTTACTCCATCCTTCTGCCAATCCCTGCATCTCACCTGTATCCACCTATCAGTGACCAGGTTTTGGCTACCCCCCCATCTATCTTCTTCAGCTTTCTCCGTGTACAAGAGTTGCAACCATATTGCAACTGTACAAGACGTGGGTGAGACCACACTTGGGGTAATGTCACCGAATGCACGAAAGATGTCAAGCAGTTGGAAAAGGTGCAGAAAAGATTCACAAGGATGTTACCAAGAGTTATGAGGAAAGAAAAGGCAGGGTAAAGCTTTGGCCTTTATTTCTCAGGAGGCAAGTCTAATATTAGTAGGCCATCAACTTGGAGTCATAGAGTGATACAGTGTGGAACCAGGCTCTTCAGCCCAACTTGCCCACACTGGCCAACGTGTCCCAGCTACACTAGTCTCACCTGCCCGTTTTTGGCCCATATATTTCCAAACCTGTCCTATCCCTGTACCTGTCTAACTGTTTCTTAAGCGTTGGGATAGTCCCTGCCTCAACTATCTCCTCCGCAGCTTGTTCCACACCCCCATCACCATTTGTGTAGAAATGTTACCCATCAGATTCTTATTAAATCTTTTCTCCTTCACCTTAAACCTATGTCCTCTGGTCCCTGATTCACCTACTCTGGGCAAGAGACTATGCATCTACCCAATCTATTCCTCTCATGATTTTATACATCTCTACAAAATTATCCCTCATCTTCCTGCACTTCAAGGAATGGAGGCCCAACCTACTCAACCTCTTCCTATCTCAGGCCCTCTAGTCCTGGCAACATCCTCGTAAATCTTCTCTGCACCCTTTCCAGCTTGACAACATCTTCCCTTCAACATGGTGCCCAGAATTGAACACAAACTCTAAATGTGGCCCCACCAATGTCTTATACTACAACATGATCTCCCAACTTCTATATTCAGACATTTAAAGTGAGAAGGGAAAAGTTCAAAGGGGAACAGAGGGAATTGTTTCCCCTCCACACAGAGTGGTGGATATGTGGAATGCATTGCCAGTGGAATTGGTAGAGACCAATATAATTATGTTTAAAGTGACATTTGGACAAGTACATGGAAAGAAAAGGTTTAGAGGGAGATGAGCCAAATAGGAGTTAACATGGTCAGTATGAACAAGTTGGACTGAAGGACCTGTTTCTGTGCAGTATAACTCGAACTAGCAAGTGGTAAATTAGAATTTTTTTTAAATTGCAGATGCTTGAAATCCAAAATAAAAACAGAAAGTGCTAGAAATACTTGTGCCAGGCTGTGGCATGACCTGCTACGTATATCCGGCAGTTCCCATTATCCTAGCAAATGCTATCATAAAAAACAAGTTAAATTAATTGGTGCCTCACTTAACTATTTTTAGCGTGCAATTTGCCACAATATTCAGAAATGCATTTAATTTGGAGATTTGAGAAAATACAATACTTACCAAAATTTGAAGTAGTAAAATTAACTTCAGAGCTGTTTGTGCCTCCTTTGACTGTTGATGCCATGACACGTACCACATACAAAGTATTGCCCTTTAATGATTTCAGTACAAACTCTTGCTGCTCTGGTTCAACAATAATACCTGGAAATAGGTTGGTAGAATTAGAAATAACTTGCATCTTATATTCACATCCTCATCCAATTATTGGCAATATATAATATTCCTACACTTGCCTCATAAATTTATACAATGTGTGTACGAGGACTCCTGGACCTCTGATTTTCAATCACCTTCTTTCATAAAATACCGTTTTCCTAATCTAATACAAAAGTGGACATTTTCTTTCCTCCCCACCTTATATTCCATCTGCTATGGCATGTCTTCTTCTCATTGAAGTGCCTCTGTATTATCCTCACTAACCATACTATCACCAAGATTTGAATCATTCACATACTTAATTCCGATATAACTCACAAAAAGCTGGATCTCAAGCATCAATTCCTAAGGCACTCCATGAATTACATTAACCTCCCAACTGAAAAAATAACTTGTTCATGTGTGTTCTCTGACCATTAAACAAACTTAAATGTGTGCAATTATATTACCTGCAATACCATATGTTCTACTATCGTTCAATAATCTTAGTTGCACCTTATTACACGACTTCTGCAAACTACTGTTTGCCCTTCATCTTCTAGTTAATCTTAAAAAACTTTAAAAGGTTTGTTAAAAAATAAATACTCTTTCATAAATCAATGGTAGTTCTGCTAATCGTCTTATTTTCAAATGCTCTGTTACTTCAATAATGGAATCTAGCACTTTTCCCTTCAGATGCCAGTTTGACTGCTCTGTCGTCCCCTTTATCTCACCCTCCTCTTTTAAATAGAGGAGTTGCTTTGCTACCTTACAACCTATGGGGACCATTGATTGTAGCATCTATGCAACTTGGTAGATATACTTGTTGTCATCTTCCCATTTCCCAAGTCAACTTGCTTACTACCTTGAGATGCAGGTCATCAAGATTCTAGAGATTTATCAAGCTTTCACTCCCAAAGCTTGAATTTATTTTAACCAATGCTAATGCAGTTTGTGAATTTCTCTGGATATGTTGTTTTCATTATTTTTTGGGAGTTTTTGCTTTGGTCTTCTTCCATGAAAATTCTCAAAGTTTGTTTAATTTCTTTGCCATTTTCTTATTCACCGTTGTAGACTGAGGCAGGTGTAATTATAAGGGATCCACATTAATGAAATATATAACTTTTCCTCACAATAACACTGCAATTTCATTATTTGTTTAAGTGTAGTCAAACCTATAGTTTAGAAGAATTTTGTAAAACTATGGCATTGTGGAAATTATATTTAAAGCAACAAGTTTTAAGTTGCAGAGAAGAGGAGAAATCTGTAAAGTCTGAATTGAAAGGCTTCATTTTGCTTACTTGATTCATTTGAATTGCCACTCTTGTAAAATATGGTGTAATGTGTGATGAAACCACGCTGTTCATTTACAGGTATTTCTTTCCACATCAGTTCAACTTCTTTTTTCCCCACATGTTTCAGATGAACGGAAGGGCCATTCACTGGACCTAAGAACAAGGAATAATTCAGTTTATATACCTTGTTCATTGCTAAACATAAGGGCATGTGAGTAATCAAACCTTCATTCCTTAAGTTAGTTTAATTGCAATTAACATTGCATTTATCATGAGAAAATCAGTTCTAATTTTTGACATTGGGCTTTGCCAGGATAGAGACAGTATGAAAAGTTAATAACATTCTACCCAAACATTTTCAATGTTATAGAAGCTGTATATAATACATTAATATTGAATATTTTAATTCAATTTAACATGGCTGCAACATTTTGACACAGTAATGCCATCCAACTAGTGTCCATTAAGAACAGGTTACAAACTTATTGCAAATAGTATGTTCTTTAACAACAAATCTGCCAACCTATCAAATTACTTCTAAAATATATCAACATGTGAAGACATACCGTTTAAAGATGCAGATAAATTGATGATAGAAAATACACAGAAATTAATAAACATAGAAACATAGAAAATAGGTGCAGGAAGAGTCCATTCAGCCCTTCGAGCCAGCAACGCCATTCATTGTGATCATGGCTGATCGTCCCCTATCAATAACCCGTGCCTGCCTTCTCCCCAAATCCCTCGACTCCACTAGCCCCTAGAGCTCTATCTAACTCTCTCTTAAATCCATCCAGTGACTTGGCCTCGACTGCCCTCTGTGGCAGGAAATTCCATAAATTCACAACTCTCTGGGTGAAAAAGATTTTTCTCACCTCAGTATTAAATTACCTTCCCTTTATTCTAAGACTGGCAGCTGGTACTGGACTTGCCCTACATTGTGAACATTTTTCCTGCATCTAGCCTGTCCAGTCCATTTATAATGTTATATGTTACTATAAGATCCCCCTCATCCTTCTAAACTCCAGTGAATACAAGCCTAGTCTTTTCAATCTTTCCTCATGTGACAGTCCCGCCATCCCAGGGATCAATCTCGTGAACCTACGCTGCCCCGCCTCAATCACAAGGATGTCCTTCCTCAAATTAGGAGACCAAAACTGTACACAATACTCCAAATGTGGTCTCACCAGAGCCCTATACAACTGCAGAAGAACCTCTTTACTCCAATACTGAAATCCTCTTGTTATGAAGGCCAACATTCCATTAGCTTTCTTCACTGCCTGCTGTATCTGTAAGCCAACTTTCAGTGACCGGTGTACAAGGACGCCCAGGTCTAGCTGCACCTCCCCCTTACCTAACCTAACCCCATTGAGATAATAATCTGCCCCCTTGTTTTTGCCGCCAAAGTGGATAACCTCACATTTATCTATATTATACTGCATCTGCCACGCATCTGCCCACTCACTCAACCTGTCCAGGTCACCCTGCAACCTCCTAACATCCTCTTCACAGTTCACACAGCCACCCAGTTTTGTGTCATCCTACTCTTTGCTTCCTGTCTGCCAATCAATTTTCTATCCATGTCAACACTTTACCCCCAATATCATGTGCTCTAAATTTAGTCACCAGTCTCCCGTGCGGGACCGTTTCAAAGGCTTTCTGAAAGTCTAGATACACTACATCCACTGGCACCCCTTCATCCATTTTACTTGTCACATCCTCAAAAAATTCCAGAAGATTAGTCAAGTGTGAATCCTTTCATCCTTTCAAGCATGCCCTTTCATAAATCCATGTTGACTTGGACTAATCCTTTTACTGCTATCCAAATGCACCATTATTACCTCTTTAATAATTGACTCTAGCATCTTTCCCACCACGGAACTCATGCTAACTGGTCTGTAATTCCCCGTTTTCTCTCTCGCTCCTTTCTTGAAAAGTGGGATAACATTAGGTAGCCTCCAATCCACATGAACTGATCCTGAATCTATTGAACATTGGAAAATGATCACCAATGCGTCCACTATTTCTAGAGCTACCTCACTGCGGATGCAGACCATCAGGCCCAGGGGATTTATCATCCGTCAACAAAATAGAGAGGGTACAGAGGCGATTTACTAGAATGTTGCCTGGGTTTCAACAGCTAAGTTACAGAGATAGGTTGAATAAGTTAGGTCTTTATTCTCTGGAGCGCAGAAGGTTAAGGGGGGACTTGATAGAGGTCTTTAAAATGATGAGAGGGATAGACAGAGTTAATGTGGACAAGCTTTTCCCTTTGAGAATAGGGAAGATTCGAACAAGAGGACATGACTTTAGAATTAAGGGACAGAGGTTTAGGGGTAACATGAGGGGGAACTTCTTTACTCAGAGAGTGGTAGCGGTGTGGAATGAGCTTCCAGTGGAAGTGGTGGCGGCAGGTTCGTTGGTATCATTTAAAAATAAATTGGATAGGCATATGGATGAGAAGGGTATGGAGGGTTATGGTATGAGTGCAGGCAGGTGGGACTAAGGAAAAAAAGTTGTTCGGCACGGACTTGAAGGGCCGAGATGGCCTGTTTCCGTGCTGTAATTGTTATATGGTTATATGGTTATATCCTTCAGTCCCATTAGCCTACTCAATACTATTTCTCGCCTAATGAAAGTTTATTTCAGTTCCTCTACCCCCTTAGATCCTCTGTCCTTCAGTACATCTGGGAGATTGTTTGTGTCTTCCTTAGTGAAGACAGATCCAAAGTACCTGTTCAACTCTTCTGCCATTTACTTGTTACCCATAACCATTTTTATTTGTTTTAAGGTTTATTCAAATAGGGACAGATACAAAAACATAGATACACTTGAAACAGTCATCTGATGTATGCATCATAGTGTTTTTACCCAAAGCTAATTTGCAACACTTGTCCCTAGTAGGGCGTTTGGTTAAAAATGATAATACAGATTAACATTATTAAAAATAGGAAAATGGAAATGAGATAAAAAATGGAAAAGAGAAAAAGACATACAGAGAGAGCACAGTATAAAAACTAAATATGAGAACAAGATTGTTGTTGAATTAGCCACAATTTTGTGTTTCTTTTGAATGTGACATATGTAGGGATACATTTCAAGTGGTCTGGCAGTGAGTTCCATAATTTTGTCCCTTTTACTGAAAGGCAGTTTGAGCAAAAGATGTTCTGTAGAAGGGGATACTACAATTGCCTTTTCACCCGTGTCTGCCTTCAAGGGACCCACATTTCACTTTGTTACTCTTTTTCCCTTAACATATCCGGCTACTCTTTGCTGTGTTATACATCTTTTCTTTTAGTTTTATTCTATCCCTAACTTCTCTTCTCAGCCACGGTTGCCTCTTACTCCCCTTAGAATCTTTCTTCCTTTTTGGAATCAAATTATTGGTGAAGTATTGGGCGATGTGAACAGTCGGAAGTGGTAGTGCATGTTGGCACAAACGACGTTGGAATGAAGGGGATGAATATTCTGCAGCATGACTTTAGAGAGCTTGGAAAAATGCCGAAAAGCAGTACCTCCAGGGTGGTTATCTCCAGTTTGCTTCCAGTTCCTCGTGCTGGCGAGAGCAGGAACAAGGAGATACGGGACCTGAATGTGTGGCTGAGTAACTGGTGCAGGGGCAGGGATTTAGATTCTTTGATCTCTGGGATCTGTTTTGGAGAAAGGGGGAACTGTACAAAAGGGACGGATTGCATCTTAACAGGTGAGGGTCCAGCATTCTGGTAGGCAGGTTTGCCACTGCTACACGGGTGGTTTTAAACTGAGTAAGGGGGGTGGGATAGTCGAGGATGGAGTTAAAGGGAAAGATAGTAAAGGGATAGTTAATGACCCCAGAATTAATGGGAAAGGAAGCTCACAAAGGGATAGGAGAGTATGGCCAAGTGTAATAGGGATCGATGTGAAAGGTGAGATGCGTAAGGAATTAAAAGTATTGTATATGAATGTGCAAAGTATAAGAAGTAAAGTAGATGAGCTTGAGGCTCAGTTAGAGGTTGGTAGATATGACATTGTGGGGATTACTGAGACGTGGCTGCAGGAGGATCGGGCCTGGGAACGTAATATTCAGGGTTATGCATCCTACAGAAAGGACAAGCACATGGGCAGAGGAGGGGGGGGGGGGTAGCTCTGCTGGTGAGGGATGGAATTCAGTCCCTTGCGAGGGAAGACATAGGGACTGACAAGGTAGAGTCACTGTGGATTGAGTTGAGGAATTGTAAAGGCAAGAAGACACTGATTGGTGTTATCTACAGACCCAAAGACAAATAGTAGCCCAGATGTAGGGTGTAAGTTGCAGCAGGAGTTAAAACTGGCATGCAACAAAGGTAATGCCACCATGGTGATGGGGGATTGCAATATGCAGGTAGACTGGGAAAATCAGGTTGGTTCAGGACCCCAAGAAAAAGTTTGTAGAATGCCTCTGAGATGGATTCTTAGAGCAGCTTGTAATGGAGCCGACCAGAGAAAAGGCAGCCTGGATTTAGTGTTCTCCAATGAACCAAATATGATAAGAGACCCCGAGGTAAAGGAACCACTTGGAGGTAGTGATCATAATATGATTAGTTTTAATCTGCAATTTGAGAAGGATAAGGTTAAATTGGAAGTGTCAGTGATGCAGTTGAACAAAGGGGACTATGAAGGCATGAGAGAGGAGCTGGCCAAAGTAGACTGGAAAGGGATCCTAGCAGGGATGACGGTGGAACAGCTATGGCAGGAATTTCTGGGCATAATCCAGAAGACGCAGGATCATTTCATTCCAAAAAGGAAGAAAGGTTCTAAGGGGAGTAGGAGGCAACCATGGCTGACAAGAGAAGTTAGGGATCGAATAAAACTAAAAGAAAAGATGTATAACACAGCAAAGAGTAGCCGGAAGCCGGAGGATTGAGAAACTTTCATAGGACAACAGAAGGAAACAAAACTGGCAATACGGGCTGAAAAGATAAAGTAAGAAGGGAAGCTGGCCAGGAATGTAAAGAAGGACAGTAAAAGCTTCTTTGGATATGTTAAGGGAAAAAGAGTAGCAAAGTGAAATGTGGGTCCCTTGAAGGCAGACATGGGTGAAATTATTATGGGCAACAAGGATATGGCAGTAGAGTTGAATAGGTACTTCGGATCTATCTTCACTAGGGAGGGCACAAACAATCTCCCAGATGTACTGGAGGACAGAGGATCTAAGGGGGTAGAGGAACTGAAAGAAATGTTCATTAGGCGAGAAATAGTATTGGGTAGGCTAATGCGACTGAAGGATGATAAATCCCCTGGGCCTGATGGTCTGCATCCCAGGGTCCTCAGGGAGGTGGCTCTAGTAATAGTGGACACTTTGGTGATCATTTTCCAATGTTCAATAGATTCAAGATCAGTTCATGTGGATTGGAGGCTACCTAATGTTATCCCACTTTTCAAGAAAGGAGCGAGAGAGAAAACGGGGAATTACAGACCAGTTAGCCTGACTTTGGTGGTGGGAAAGATGCTGGAGTCAATTATTAAAGAGGTAATAATGGGGCATTTGGATAGCAGTAAAAGGATTAGTCCAAGTCAACATGGATTTATGAAAGGGCATGCTTGAAAGGATGAAAGGATTCACGCTTGACTAATCTTCTGGAATTTTTTGAGGATGTGACAAGTAAAATGGATGAAGGGGTGCCAGTGGATGTAGTGTATCTAGACTTTCGGAAAGCCTTTGAAAAGGTCCCGCACGGGAGACTGGTGACTAAATTTAGAGCACATGGTATTGGGGGTAAAGTGTTGACATGGATAGAAAATTGATTGGCAGACAGGAAGCAAAGAGTAGGAGTGAACGGGGTCAGTTTCAGAATGGCAGGCAGTGGCGAGTGGAGTGCCGCAAGGCTCGGTGTTGGGGCCGCAACCGGTTTCCATATATATTAATGATATGGAAGAGGGAATTAGGAGCAACACTAGCAAGTTTGCGGATGACACAAAGCTGGGTGGCAGTGTGAACTGTGAATAGGATGTTAGCAGGTTGCAGGGTTACCTGGACAGGTTGAGTGAGTGGGCAGATGCGCGGCAGATGCAGTATAATATAGATAAATGTGAGGTTATCCACTTTGGCAGCAAAAACAAGGGGGCAGATTATTATCACAATGGGGTTAGGTTAGGTAAGGGGGAAGTGCAGCGAGACCCGGGCGTCCTTGTACGCCAGTCACTGAAGGTTGACATGCAGGTACAGCAGGCAGTGAAGAAATCCAATGGAATGTTGGCCTTCCTAACAAGAGGATTTCAGTATAGGAATAAAGAGGTTCTTCTGCAGTTGTATAGGGCTCTGGTGAGATCACATCTGGAGTATTGTGTACAGTTTTGATCTTCTAATTTGAGTAAGGCCATCCTTGTGATTGAGGCAGTGCAGCATGGGTTCACGAGATTGATCCCTGGGATCCCACGAGACTGTCAAATGAGGAAAGATTGAAAAGACTAGGCTTGTATTCACTGGAGTTTAGAAGGATGAGGGGAGATCTGATAGAAACATATAAAATTATAAAAGGACTGGACAAGCTAGATGCAGGAAAAATGTTCCCAATGTTGGGAGAGTCCAGAACCAGGGGCCACAGTCTTAGAATAAAGGGGAAGCCATTTAGACTGAGGTGAGAAAAAACGTTTTCACCCAGCGAGTTATGAATTTGTGGAATTCCCTGCCACAGAGGGCAGTGGAGGCCAAGTCACTGGATGGATTTAAGGGAGAGTTCGATAGAGCTCTAGGGGCTAGTGGAATCAAGGGATAAGGGGAGAAAGCAGGCATGGGTTATTGATTGGGAACGATCAGCCATGACCACAATGAATGGCGGAGCTGGCTGGAAGGGCCAAATGGCCTCCTCCTGCACCTATTTTCTATGTTTCTATGAATCTTAAAAATATTTCAGCTTTATAATTAAATAGCTTTGAGTCTTTTGCACTCAAAAGTGTGAATATATACATACGCTCCTGTTGCAAGTATGCCAATTTTGAACGTGGGGCTCCTGGACGACCACTATACAGAGCGTAAATAGCTATACGATAACGCTTGAATGGCATAATGTGATCTGCAGAAGAGAAAAATGAAATTAAAGGTATCTCATTCGCGAAACTAACACCTGTCTAAATATCCATACCAAATTAACTTCACTAATTTAATAGTTTAGTTTAGATTAGAGATACTGCACGACAACTGGCTCTTCAGCCCACCGAGTCCGTACCGACCAGCGATCCCTGCTCATTAACACCATCCCACACACAATATGGACAATTTAGATTAAGACCAAGCCAATAAACCTACAAATGTGTACGTCTTTGGAGTGTGGGTTGAAACCTAAGATCTTGGAGAAAACCCACGAAGGTCATGGGGAGAACGTACAAACTCCATACAGACAGCACCCGTAGTCAGGATCTAACCCGGGTCTCTGGCGCTGTAAGGCAGCAACTTTACCGCTGCGACACCTCATTAATAATGTAACCTGCATCATTCGTGAAATTACGGTGGTGCAGATGATCTAATTATGAATGTATCCTTTAACACTGATCTAATAATGTTAAAGGTGTGCAAAATTAACTTCTGGATTAAAAAGTATTGAAAAATAACAAACACAATTACTTTTCCAGATAAACTTCTTGCACAAATATGAAAAGATCACTCCAATTCAAAGCAAAGAGCCTTTGAACAAAGTAATTATTATATTAAACACATGCTCAAAATTCTTTAAACTGCAATTGACGGCAAGATAACAGGAATCACACACCTTTTAAGAAAGTTTTTTTCACAGTTTTTTGCTCCTGTTGCCAATACAAGGGCCCACGACACAAATCATTGGTGAACACTTCACACCATTCTATTATGTAGCTACTAACTACTTTAGTAGACCTGGGTGGCTCCCATTCCACCATCAAGCGAGCATCTTGAGGATAAGCATTGAACTTGAATACAGGTGGCAGTGCTAAAAGAGAATTAAATGTTTTCTGATTAAAACAACGTACCATTCCTTTTGGTTGAAAGTTAATTCTGAAATATTTTGAACTTTGCACTGTTTGTTATGCACCTCATATTTCAGCACCTTTTAATTAATTATCACATGGAGTACAGAATTTGTGACAGCCTTTTGAGCCTGCTTTGCTTATGAACAGATCGACACCTGGTAATTCCCAAGTTCTTATTTATGAAAGGGGTGAAATATGCTGGATGCAGCATGTGTATCAGACATTTGCATTTGGATCCCACTCAATTGCATCTACCCCAGTTAGGCACAAAAGGTTGATCTTGGTGATCCTTGGCACCTGGAAGTCAAGTAGTGATGCCAAAGCTGTGATTAGGCATTAAATATCACACAACTGAGAATACTTTGACGGGCTTTGTTGGGAGGCTGGGTGGTTATTGGCCATTTGTCAAAATGGTCAATTTTACTTTTATACCTTTAAAATAAATCATGTTCAAAGATATTTCAAATTATTTTTTAATCAAGGTTTAAATGAAAACCTACTAAAATATACACAAACTAGTACAATAAAACATTCACACACAAACTGGAGGTACTGCACCGTTCATTCCACTTGGGTAGCTTATAATCCAAAAGTTAGGAACACTGAATTCTCCAATTTAAGGTAACTACAGTACCTCTCCACCACCATGCTCCACCTAAAATCACACCGATTTCTCTCCTCCCCATCCCCTTCCACCTGAATTCCTCCTCTAGCTTCACTATTCATAACTCTTCAATCCTTTGGTCTCACACCTTCTGCCTTTTCATTGTTGGCCTTTGTCCAACCTTCTGCCTCCCAACCCTTCCCCCCCCCCCCCCCCCCCCCGTCTCCTATATCCACCTGGCCCCTCCTCTCTTCTAGCTTTCTATCCCCATCACCCTCACAATCAGTCTGAAGAAGGGCCCTGACCCAAAACGTCACCAGTTCTCCACCATAGCAGAGATGCTACCTGACCCGCTGAGTTACTCCATCGGTGTGATTTTATTTTGTGTTATCTTTAAATAAAATATTCGTAAAACAATGCAAGTATAAAAATCATTTGCTTTCCACAATTTTGGGGAGAGAAATCCCCCATGGCAGGTCTGATAGAATCAGAGTGGTGGATTTTCCTCTGGGCTCTGCCACTGGACTCCTCCGTCCAGCTTCAAAGCAGAGTGACTTGAGGCAGTGTCTCATTGGGTCTACATAATTATGTAGGTTTCCACTGCAACAAAATATTCTAGTTTTAGTTCTAGATAGAATGGCCTGCGTTCTATTTGCCTTTTTGAATACTTTGTCTGTTCAGAAAATGTTAATGATGTCGATCACTAACATTCATGTTCTCCCATGTCTCAACTCCCTCCCCACCCCCAAAATTTATGATGTACTATGTTCAACCCTGTTAAGATACAAGGTAGATAACGATTTTCCCTAGTCACAGTTTGGCCTCTTTTCTTCATTTCTGAATATTCCTTCCGTTGACTTCCTATTCCATTAATAAATATGTGGAATAGTTAATAACCTACACAAGGGGATCCTAATTATGTCCTGCAATTCATAGGGGCTCCCACATTGTGCTTAATCATTATTTTCCCTAAAACATTACAGAAAGGACGAGTGTGGGAGGAATAGACCCTACCAAAGAGAAGGCCAATGTTCACATGACACGATCTTCATAAAACATAATTTACCTGTCTCCCGTGTGTCAGGTATTACTAAGGTTGCCTCCGGAGAGCTGCCAACTGAATTGCGTGCAATGAGCGAAATTTCACAACCGAGTTGCGAAAGGGTAATAATGTACTCTAGATCTGTAGTATTGATTTTCAAAGAAGTCTTTTGCTTAATTTTCAATTGGTATTCCAAAATAATTCCATTGGCATCTGACTTATCAAGTTCCTGTAAATTTGATCAGATGGTTGAAATGAAATTAAAATGGGAGGCAGTAACAGTGGAGGCAAATTTGCCCAAATATTAAAACACAAAATAATGTCCGTTACAATATTTGGCTGTGATATTCAGTAGCAAGTCATGTAGAATTAATAAATGCAATCATTGTTTCTATTTCGTTATGCACAAAAAAATTGATTTTATTTTAAAACATTTTACATTTCCAAATTCATTTCATTTATACTAGGCTCACGGAAGTGTAATTATAACATTTTCAAGATTCACGTAACTTTATGAGCAAGATTACCTTTCAGTTCTCCCAGCATGATTGACAAATAATTCTATTCCAAAAAGATTCTAATTTTGAAGTTAGCATAAATCCTAAAAAAGGTCCAATATTTACAGAAATTCATTTATATATCCTCTGGCCCCCCCAGCCGAGTGTCATTTAGCTGAAGATCTTTCCCAATATTGAACACAAGTTTTGACACAATGCCATTTATGTTTAGTATTGTCCATGCTATTCTTTTATATTCAAATGAACTTTTAAATTAAATATATATATATATATATTATCTAGTAGGTGAAGGGAAGCAGCATATTATTTGAGCTTTCGGAATATTTATTTGAAGTCTTGCATCAATTGCAATCCATTTGAATTGTTTGAATAGAAAGATAATGAGTACAAATACAAAATAGTCATGACTTTCTTTTTAAAGATAAAGTATATGTTTTTTATGTACTTCAGCAGTGTGTAAAATTTGATTTATTAAGCACCACAGTTTAATTCAAATGTAATTAAGGAAGGTAAATGAGGTATCATCAATTTGCGACATGTACAATTAATTATTATCCACCTTTAAAAACAGTGGCGTTTCATTCAGTGGACCTTCAATAGTCCCAGCTCTGCCACTTTTGGACTAACCTTGCAATTCATTCAATTTGTTCTCTCATACTCTTTGCTTTAAAAAAAATCACATTAGTAACAATGTGATTGGTAAGAAAATGCATTGACTATTGTCCTGGAATTAATTTGATCCCCATTAATTGTAGTGACAAAAATAATTCTGGGATACAATTTAGTATCCTTGATGGTAATCATGAAACCAACAGGTTGTCATAATAACCTAGGTTGTTCAATAGCGCCTTGCTGCATAGGAAAAAAACTGAGTTTGGCTTCTGTGTGATAATTCTTAATTGCCATTTGAAATGCTTATTTCAAGGTGGAGTTAATAATGAACCATACCAGCTGGTCACAGCAGCAACCAACAATATACAGGCCCACCTAACCGCCATGTTACCGGGGGAAAGGGGTTCGGTAGGTTGAGTTCTTAACAAATAGCCCGAATTGTGATTTTTCCATAACAAAGTCATGTCCTCTGTGTAAGTGTCAAGAAAAGAGAGTAATAAACGTGTTAATTTATAATTTCCCACCCCACTACACAAATTCCATGTATACAATTTTTTTCGAGATCTCAAATTTTTGTGTAGTGATTGGTGAATTCTGTACGGGTGAATTTACATAATCTGACATCTACAAAGCAGGGTTTGCCAGTAAAGTTACCTTCCACATGATATGTATTCTTTCTGGAAATTGTGGATTTTCAATTGTGCTCCAAATGTGTGGTCTTCCTGTTGGCACTAGTAACAAAATGGCAGAGGCAAAGCATTTGTTTAAAACAACAGTAGTGGTACATAAAACTCTAATATCAGTATTTCTTGAAAATGATTATCAATTTGGTGGCGAGTCAGCATTTGCTGATAAAGATCCACACATTTTAATAACACTATTTCAATTCTGGACCACTCGTCAATCTTGCAAGCCCCACCACTCCTTCCCAAGTACATGCATTCCTCTGGCATGCAAGAGGAGGAAAATGGCAACAAAAAAAATAGAAACACTTGTGTACTAGCACTATTGAGTAAAATGATGAAAAGTCATGAAGTAGATAGGGAACAAAGAATTATAAAGAATTATTATCCCTTGCGCCCTGGCTGGCTGGCACTCATCTCTCATTCAGCATCAATAAATCAGTTGTACACACAGTTATTTTCTGTATTTATTAAAAAAAGATACATTTCCCAAGTACTTCATTGGTTGGATAGTACTTTTAGAACACCAAGGACAATAAAGTAGGCCGCTGTGCGACTCAAGCCTACCCTGCCATTTAAATGATCAAGGTTGACCTGCCCCACATCTCA
Source organism: Raja brachyura (assembly GCA_963514005.1). The sequence goes on from OY740781.1 coordinate 63,352,105, forward strand.
TGACCTTTTCTATGCAAATTTCCAAAAGCCTTCAAGTTCCTGACATTTCAAAAATTCTTATTCCCCTTTCATTACTGCCTGATCTCATCAGCACAACCCTCTGGCTGTGGATCTAGATCCATCACCCACTGCAAGAATTATCTACATCTTAATTAAATCGACCTTTCTCAAATCTTGCAATGATTTCCTTTTGTTCAAGATTTCCCCACTAGTGGGAACATCTTGATGTCCATCCTGTCATCGCACTTTAGGATCTTGTGTTTCAATTAAATCTCCCTTCATTCTTCTAAACCTCAAAGATTTTGTAATTATAAACATGGAAAAATGTTTATGTACTAACCCACACTTCTTTGGGATGCGGGAGGAAACCAGAGAACTTGGAAGAAGCCCACTTGGTCAGAGAGAATGTGCAATGCCCATGCAGACAGCAGCCAAGTTTAAAATTGAACACAGCTCACTGGAATTGTGAGCACCATCTCTATAAACTGCACCACAGAACTCTCCACTCCCACCCCCCAACCATGTAGATCTAATTTATTTAGCAAGTAGTGATAGGACAGCCTTTAATCCCAGGAATTTTGGACTGCTCCCACTGGAAGTACGTAGTTTCTTAAACAAGGGGACTGGAATCATGTACAGTACAGCAGGTGGCATCCCCACTATGCTTTCCAATTATAAAAATATTTCCCAATTTTTAAACTTACATTTTCTTATAATAAGAACAAAGGCAACATTTACCTCCATCCTACTTGCTGTACCTGCCAAAACAAGAACATCCAAATCCCTCCATATTTCACTCATCTGCAATCTCTCTCCATTTAGCTAACGGTCACATCTTAGATTCCTTTTAATCAAGTACATAATCGTACACTTTCCCCACAATAAACTTTTCTCCAAATTTCCCAACAAGGATATGACAAACTCAGTAGAAATACAATTATAAATGTTTCTTTTGGGCTCGTGGTGGAGTGGGGGTAGATGGAGAGATGTGCAGGAAGAGATGGAAAGTGCCAGTGTGGCCTGAGAGACAGAAATACTACTTTGATTTTTTTTTTGAAAGAGGGGAGGAGAGTACCTGAAAAATTGATGGGAGTGAGAATAACATTGTGAAATAGAATCCATTTATTTTGTTATAAGCAACAAAATTAAAGATTATTTTCATTCCACTTACCTGATTCAGGAGTATTTCCAATTTTCTCTGAACTCCAGTCGCTCCAGTAGCTATTATCATTAGCGTGGCTACAGCGAATTATGAAGTTATAAGCATTAAAAGGTAACAACTTTTGAACCACGAAAGTCTCTCGAACAGATTTTGTATCCTCAGGCGGTACCTACCAAAAGGCCAAAGTACATGTTATTAACTGCAATGCAGCCCCTAAGTTGCCAAAGGTTAATTTAACTTTTAACAGAACACCTCCCTTGACAGATTTTAGATTCCTTAGAACAATGACAAACCCAAACCAATTAGGAGCAGACCACGGCATTCGATCCAATTTGTGATTCCAGCTACCAAGACAGATGTGTACAGCAATTCGTTCTTCCCCCGCACAATTAAAGCATGGAATAATCTCCACCCTAGTATAGTTATCCAACCAGATGCAACTACATTTAAGGTAGCTCTTTCTTCCCAAAAACCCTTTCTGGCTTAAGTCCTCCCTCCACCACCTCCAGTTAAATTCCATTTGGAATATTTTGGAGGACCAAGAAACCAAGAACCAAGACAGGATCGGTCAAAGTCAGCATGGATTGATTTATGAAGGGGAAACCATGCTTGACTAATCTTCTGGATTTTTTTTGAGGATGTAACAAGTAGGATGGATAAGGGAGAGCCAGTGGATGTGGTGTATCTGGACTTTCAAAAGGCCTTTGAAAAGGTCCCTCACAAGAGATTAGTGTGTAAAATTAGAGCACATGGTATTGAGGATACTGGTTCTGGACTCCAACATTGCAAACATTTTTCCTGCATCTAGCCTGTCCAATCCCTTAAGAATTTTACATGTTTCTTTGAGATTTCCTCTCATCTTAAATTCCAGTGAATACAAGCCCAGTCAACCCATTCTTTCATCAGATGTCAGTCCCGCCATCCCGGGAATTAACCTGGCACTAAACTGTACTCCCTCAATTGCAATAATGTCCTTCCTCAAATTACGAGACCAAAATTGCACACAATACTCCAGGTTCGGTCTTACCAGGGCCCAGCACATCTGCATTAGGACCTCCTTGCTCCTAAACTGAAATTCTCTAACAATGAAGGTCTATCATTGCCTGCTGTACCTGCACGCTTACTTTCACTGGGTTTCAGTGGTCACCCAGGTCTCGTCGCACCTCCCTTTTTCCTAATCTGACACCATTCAGATAATAATCTGCCTTCCTGTTCTTGCCAGCAAAGTGGATAATCTCACATTTATCCACAAAATACTGCATCAGCCCACTCACCCAATCTATCCAAGTCACCCTGCAGCCTCGTAGCAGCCTCGCAGCCCACACTGCCACCCAGCTTTGTGTCATCCGCAAACTTGGAGATGTCACATTTAATTCCCTCGTCTGAATCGTTAATATATATTGTAAATAACTGGGGTCCCAGCACCACTAGTCACTGCCTGCCATTCTGAAAAGGACCCGTTAATTCCTATTCTTTGCTTCCTGTCTGCCAACCAATTCTCTATCCATGTCAATTACCCTACCATACAAATTTCTTGAAGGTATAACCTAAAAACAAATCATTCTTAGTGCACCAAATATAAGATCCATGTTTAAGAAAGAACTGCAGATACTGGAAAAATTGAAGGTAGACAAAAATGCTGGAGAAACTCAGCGGGTGAGGCAGCATCTATTGAGCGAAGGAATAGGTGATGTTTCGGGTCGAGACCCTTCTTCAGCCATTTCACTTTCCTTAAAGTTAATCATGTGTGTTTAGCAATCAGTCAACAACATTCAACAAACATTTTTTTTGTTTCTTAAACATGTTGATTATTTACCTGTGTCCAATCCTTTGCATGAACAATTTTGTATCGGAGATTGTATTTCAAGGGGAATGACAATGGCAGGTTTGGGTTTTTCCAAATGACATGCAAGACTGTGCTCATTCCTGGTACTTGTTCAATGGAAGTTATTTCTGGAGGATTGGGTTTTACTGAAACACAAACAAGAAGTAACACATTAAGTATGTATAGATCCCTATAAAACTAGGTTTGGTGGCAAAGAGAAGAAAAAAAACAGGATTATAAGCCAGGTAAATTATATCATGATGATATTTACTTGTTTTAGATTCAATGCAAGTCTGGTGTTAAATGCAAATTAGTTATCTGTAGCTCTTCAATTCTTGTGTAACAAAAATGTCAGAGTGAAAAAGTAACAACATTATTTGCTGGGAAGAGTTTGCAATGCATCAATTTATACCATGATATTTCATAACTGTAGGTCAAATCTACACAGGGGGAACATTTAGTGAGTTCATGGGTTAGAGTCAGAGTCATAAAGATCTACTTTGGCCAGCATGACCAGGTCGCTTAAGTAAGCTAGCTCCATTTGTCTGCGCATGGCCCTCATGCCTCCAAGCCTTTCCCAATGTTGTACCTAAGTGCATTTTTAAATGTTGTTATTGTACTCTCCTCTACCTCATTACTATGTGGAAAAAGTTGCCCCTTGTGCCCTTTTAAATCTTTCTCCTCTCAATTACGTAATAGAGAATTAAATGGCACTAAAAGGCTAGGGTTTTAAAGATGATTTTCAAAGTGCAAATGGTGAAAGCGGGAAGGAAAGAAGACAGATTTAAAGGCGTGCACAAAAGGAAGCTGTAAAATTATTAATGAATGGAGGGATTTGAACTAGGTATTTTTAAACTTTGTACACAGATTAAATATTAGTGATGGTTGGCAAGCATTGCGATAATTGGCAAGAGCACATTCATGCAGGATAGGATATGAGGGGTGATGTACTTGCTGTATATGTTGTGGTACTTGAAAGAATATTGAAAAATAAAAAGACTCTACACAGAATAGGTATAGATGAAGTGGAGATGAACATTAGAGGGGAATTTTTTTTTTAGGTACCATTATGAAGTCATTGCCTGGAAGTGGAATTATAAGAAATAACAGGTAAAGAGGAACAGTTTATACCCTGCTGGATTGAGATGACTATCACAGGATACTTGGCTGCTGCCTCACAACCCAAATATCTAGATTTCATCCTGAGCTCCAGAGTGCTCTGTGTGAAGGTCCACACTCTCCCTGTTAAAGCATGGGCTTCTGCCTGCTGCTCTGTTTTTCCCCCCCACATACCAAAGATGTGCGAATTTGTAGGTCAAATGACCTATATAAATTGCTGTTACGTTGTGAGTGGATGCTCAAGTGGGATAACATGGAACTAGTGTGAACGGGTGATTGATGGTTGGGTGGATTCGGTTGGCAAAAGGCTTGTTTCCAAACTGCATCTTTCAATCAAGATTTTGAATGATCAATATGAATTCACTTAAAAGTGAATAGCAAGATCATAGGGTGGCGGATGACCGGAGTAGAAGGACAGGATGAAGCAGACGTGTAAACACCTTAATTATGAAATAAATAATTCAACTGCCTTTTCCAAAACTGGCATTGCAAAGAAAATAGGTGAGAGATAAGACATACATGCATTTGTAGAGGGATCTAGGAGTGCAGGTACATAGTTCTTGAAAAATGGCATTACAGGTAAATAGGGGAGTCAAAAAGGTATTTGGCACATTGAGCTTAATCAGTCAGAGTACTGAGTGTAGAAGTTGGGAGGTCATGTTGTAGTTATAAAAGATGCCTGCGAGGTATTGTGTTCAGTTCTGAACACCATGGTATAGGAAAGATGTTGTCAAGCTGGAAAGGGTGCAGAGAATATTTAAGAGGAAGTGGCAAAGACTTGTGGGGCCTGAACAATATGGAGAAGTTGAGCAGGCTCGGAATCTTTTCCTTGGAGTGCAGGAGAATGAGGGGTGATCTTATAGAAGTGTACAAAATCATGGGAATAGATCGGGTAAACACACAGTCTCTTGCCCAGAGTAAGAGTAACAGAGACATAGATTTAAGGTGAGGGGGGGAAGATTTAACAGGGACGTGAGGGGCAACCTTTTCACACAAAGGGTGGTGGGTGTATGAAATGAATTGCTGGGGGTGGTAGCTAAAGCAGGTACTATCGCAACGTTTAAGGAACATTTAGACAGGTACATGAATAAGATAGGTTTAGAGGTATATGGGCCAAACACAGGCGGGTGGGACTAGTACAGATGGGAGATAGACACAAAAAGCTGGAGTAACTCAGCGGGACAGGCAGCATCACTGGAGAGAAGGAATGGGTGACACTTTGGGTCGAGACCGTTCTTCAGACTTGTGAAAGGTCTTGACCTGAAACATCACTCATTCCTTCTCTCCAATGATGCTGCCTGTCCTGCCAAGTTACTCCAGGTTTTTTGTGTCTATCTTCGATTTAAACCAGCATCTGCAGTTCCTTCCTACACATTTAGTACAGGTGGGACATGTTGGTCAGTGTGGGCAAGTTGGCCTGAAGGGGCAGTTTCCACATTCTAAGACTATTTGCAAATATAATGGTTGATTAGGGATAGTCAGCATGGATGTCTGAGAGATCACATCCCATGAATTTGATTGAGTTTTTTTTAAGTAGTAACCTGGAAGATTGATGAGGGCAGCAACGTATGCATAGTTGATATAGATTTCAGACAGGTCTTTGATAAAATTCTGCTTGTAGGCAGTTCTGGATGGTTTGATAGCATGGGATTCATAGGCTTCAGTGTAAGAAGCAGAGGATGGTAGTGGAGTGTTTTTCGGTCTGAAGGTCTGTGACTATTGGTTTGCCTCAAAGATTGGTACGGAACCCATTGTTTGTAGTCATCCATATCAATGGTTTGGATGACAGTGTAGAATGCATGATTTATAAGTTTGCAGATGACACTAAAACAGGTGGTATTATAAACAATGAAGAAGTTTATCAAGAATTGCAGTGGGATCTTGATCAGCTGGGCAAGTGGGCTGAGGTATGGCTAGTGGAGTAGAACTCAGTCAAGTACATTCAGTCAAGTGCAGTCTTTCACATGCTAGGTCCCTGGGGGCGTTATAGAGGCACCCAAGCCTACTAGTATAGTTCCCTGAAAGTGGTGTCTCAGGTAGATAGGGTGGAGATGGCTTTCTATACTCAATAAACAGTCAAAGAATTGAAAACAGAAGTTGGGACGTTGTGTACAACATTTTGGTGAGGCTGCACTTGTGGAGTGGAATTCCCAGTGTTTAATCACCCTGCTACTGAAAAAGTGTCATTAAGCAAGAAATGATGCAGAGAAGATATGAGAAAGTTGTCAGTATTTAAAAGCCTGAGATTTAAGGAAAGATTGGGCAGGTTAGAACTTTATTCCTTGCAGAGCAGGAGGCTTAGGGGTTATTTTACAGAGGTGTATAAAATCACAAGGCGAATAGATAGGGTGAATGCACAAATCTGTTTCGCAGGATAAGGGAATCGAGAACTAGAGGGTGTAAGCCTAAGATGACAGAGGAAAGATTTAATAGAAACTTGTAATTGTCCCTAGTGTGTGTAGAATAATGTTAATGTGCGGGGATCGCTGGTCGGCGCGGACTCAGTGGGCCGAAGGGCCTGCTTCCGCTCTGTATCTCTAAAACTAAAAACTGAAGAGAAAACCGGCAAGAAACATCAAATACAAGTCATCAATTTGACGTTAATACAATGCTTTCACACCTCAAAAAAAAAAAAAAATCTTACATAGAATCCCAAATTTCCTAGAATTTGATGGTATTTCCTGAAATTTAAGCCTTCCCCAACTGCGCATGTGCGACTGCCCCCCAACTGCGCACACGCGGATACTGGGCCCACTGCGTGGGCGTTGGGGAGACGCGTCATTTTGTATCCCTACCGTGTCACCGGCACCATTCTCAATGGTGAATGGGCTGATGGGCCTCCCCACAACTATGCAGGCGCGGGATGGTCGTAAATATACTTTTTCCAGCAAATCATCCCGCAGGCCGGATTGCTCCCTTTGCGGGCCGCATGCGGAAATTTCCCAAAATTATTTAATTTCCTTAAAATTACCCAGACAACCAGAATTTCAGGTAATTTCCTTCAAAATGGAAACACTGCGTTAATATATTATTATTGCATGACTGTTCAACAGCAAAGACACTCAAATCCACAAAAGATTCAAAACTGAAAATAAAATGTAATTCAGGACTAACTAGATAGGGCAAACAATATCTGCGCTGGGAACGAGGGAATTGGGATATAAACATTTGCCAAAACCTGCTTGAAATCAGTATCTTCTGAATAATTATGGCAATCAAAATATACTTCAATATTGCAAGTATGCAGGAATTGGCAACAAATTCTAATAACATTTATTTATGAATATATGGATGCATACTTACTAACATTAATCGGATCCATTTGTATTGGATCAGATTTTACATCGCCCAAGGAATTGTTTGCCTTAACCCATATAGTAGATAGAACATAATAATTAATTGAGGGGTATAAAATTGTATAAGAGTTGTTCACACCAGCTGGCAATTTATGTAGCTCATTGCTTCCACGTATAATTCTGAAAAAGAAAGAATGTTTCAACACCTTTCTGTACACAATTTAATTGAATCATTAAGCTAAGTGTCCAATAATACAAGGTTAATGTGCAGTATTTTGTTAATATTAATCCAATTTATCTGCCAGAATATAACCACCATTATTACTATGCAAGACACCAGCAGCACCCTCAGTATAGTTCGCAAGCAAGAGGTATAAAAAGAGGCAACAAATCCACGAAAGTAGTTTGATCTGAGGATAGGGTGGTGAATGTTGTCTATGGGGATTCTACCAAGGCATTTGATATTCCCCATGGTAGGCTGATCCAGAAGATTATGATGCATGGGATTAATAGTGACTTAATTGTATGGATTCATAAATGGCTTACTGATAGAAGAGGGTTGTGGTGGAAGGACAATATTGAGGTCTGTGACCAGTGGAGATCCACAAAGATTTGTGCTGGGGTCTTGGTTGTTTTTGATACACATGTTAATTATGTACTTTGTGCCTTCCACCACGGCGAAGAATGCTGTGGTGGATGTCTGTGTTCAATTAATTGTGTATTGTGTGTTCTTTCTGATTGTACCACTGCTGGCAAGTTCATTTCACTGCACTTTATTGTGCATGTGATGAATAAATCTGATTGATTGATTGATATTTGGACATGAATATAGTTGGATTGGATGGTAAGTTTACAGACAACACCAAGATTGCTGGGTAGGCTGTCAAAGTAGATATAGATCCGCTACATAAATGGGGTGAGAAATGGCAGATGGAAGTTTAATACATGCAAATGTCAAATGTTGCACTTTGGGAGGTTAAATGCCAAGAGAAAATAGTCAATTACTGGCAAGACCCCTAATAGCATTGATATATAGAGGGATCTTGGCATCTAAGCCCCTGAATGTGGCAACACATGATGATAGAATGGTGTAGAAGGCACATGGTTTGCTTGCCTTCATTGGAGCATTGAATACAAGTCAGGAAATCATGATGCAGTTTTATCTCCAGAGATGCTGCCTGTCTCGCTGAGTTACCCCAGGTTTTTGTGTTTATCTGCCGTTTTATAAGAGTTTGTTTAATATTGCATGCTAGTCTGGTCCCTTCAGTGAGTTGGCTGAGGCTATTTTTCTCCCATTCTAAACAGAAGAAGTAGGGATAAAGGATATGGACACTAGACCAGAGTCTTCCAGCAAAGAAACATGTCCATCAGCCCACCTCATCGATGTTAACCAAGGTCTATCTGAGCTAGTTTCATTTGCCTGAGTTTGGCCCATTTTCATCCAAACCTTTCCTATCCATGAATATGTCCTAAAGTATTTTAAATGTTGTAATTGTACCCATATATACAGTCCTCTGGCAGCTCATTCTATATACCCACCACCATATGGTTGCCATTTATGCCAGTTTTACATCTTTTCCCATTTCATCTAAAATCAATGTAACTGCAATCCCACTGATAACCTTTCACCACTAGGCTTAACCAGAATTCACCCGAAAAATAATCAAAGGCTCAACTTCCACTGAGAAAGAGAATTCCAAAGACTCATTGTTACACACAAATTTTCCTGAACAGTCTGTGAGCCATAGCGCTGTGGCCATAGCGCTATGTTTAAAGCTCATACAGCTCTAGCCGGTAGCGCTATATTTAGAACTCACAGCGCTGCAGCCGACAGCTCTTCGTTTAAATTACCACGCGTTAAACTGACAGCGCTCTGTTTAAACCTGGAGCGGGGCAGGCAACGACTCTGGAGAAAAGGAATGGGTAATGTTTCTGGTCGGGACCATCTTCACACTGAACTGAACTCCGTATTTAAAATCCGTATTTAACAACACAAAATCGTAGATCAGTATTCTTATAGCATTTCTGTACAAAATACAGAAAATCCGTACAAAATACGGAAAATCTGTACTACTTGGCAGCTCTGCAAAATCCTCCACGATAATCCTCAACGCTGATGCCCCTTCTTTACTCCTCGTGCAAATCCAATTCAATTTTCAAATTCACAGACAACACCACCATTGTGGGCCAGATATCAAATAACGATGAGGCTGAATACTGGAAGGAGATTGCGAAGCTCATCCCGGAGTCGAGACAAAAACCTTTCTCCCAATGTCAGCAAGACAAAGGAGACACTGATCAATTTCAGGAAGCAAAGTGATATACATATCCCAGTTTGCATTGACAGTGCCAAAGTAAAGATGGTTCAGAATTTTAAATTCCTAGGAGTCAATACCACCAACAACTTCCCCTGGACCACCCATATTGAAGCAATGGCTAAGAAAGCACACCAATGCCTCTACTTCCTTAGAAGGCTTAGGAAGTTCGACATGTCCCCTATGACTCTCACCAACTTCTACAGATGTGATATGGAAAGTATTTTATCAGGATTGGTTGGGAATAGCTCCATCCAACACCGCAAGAAATTGCAGCAAATTGTGGACACAGCACAGACCATCACACAAACCAACCTCCCTTTCATTGCCTCCATTTATACCTCACGCTGCCTTGGTAAGGCCAGCAGCATAATCAAAGGAGCAGTCACACCCAGCCCTCTTCTCCTTTCTCCCAGCGGGCATTAGATATAGAAGTGTGAAAACTCACAAGATCGTCTGAGGGTCACCAATGCTCTCTAGTAACGGTAGGATGATTCAGTTGCATGGTAACAGCTGGGAAGAAACTGTCCCTGAATCTGGAGATCATCCTACCATTACTAGAGAGCAGGTCTGGACTACCTCATTGGTGACCCTCGGTCGATCTTTGATGTATGAAGAAGGGTCTCGACCCGAAATGTTGCCCATTCCTTCGCTCCATAGATGCTGCCTCACCCGCTGAGTTTCTCCAGCATTTTTGTCTACCTTTGATTTTTCCAGCATCTGCAGTTCTTTCTTAAACTGATCCAACTTTACTGGCTTTACCTTGCACTAAACGTTATTCTTTTATCGTGCATCTATACACTGTAAATCACTTGATTGTAATCAATGTATTGTCTTTCGGTTGACTGGTTAGCATGTGACAAACGTTTTTCATTGTACCTTGGAAAACGTGACAATAAACTAAATTGAACTGAACCAGAGCTGTACCAAGAATCAGAAATGAGCACAGCGCCTAAAATCTTGGTTCATAGAAATAGATTTTGAAGAACATTTTAAAAGAGATGAATGATGTTGAAAAATCTCAAGGAACGTCAGTCATGATTAAAATAAGTCATCAGCAAGGTGTCAGGAATGAAGGCCATATAAACTCTCAAGAGAACTTGAGGATCATAGATGGTTAGAGAGATCAGAAAAGGTGGATCTGCAAAGTGACTGAAAATAAAATATGTTTTTTTTTAAACTGAAGCATTATCAAACGGGAGCTTTGTAGATAGAGTCGCTAAGCACTGGAATGAGTTGCAGAAGGCAAAAAAACAAAACTAGGAAAGCACATCAATCTCAAAGTAATAAAGCTATAAAGAAACACGACAAAATGTTATGGAGGTTACAATTTACAATGTTTGATATTATAATATGGTTCGAAATGCATTGAAATAAATACGAATTCAAAGTTGCAATCTGCTTTTGAATGTTGACAGAGATTTATACTCACGACGAATGAAAATAATAATCGGTTGGCAAGTATGTATCTTTTCCTGGATCCCAGGAGCAGGTCCAATTCTGATTATAATATGATATGCACGTCAGGTTTTTTGGTTTCTCCGGAGGCACTGCAAAAAGAAAAAAAAGTGCAATGTATCATGATTTCCAACAAAAATGTTTAATACAAGATCTACTATATTTTGCTTCTGAAGATTTTATTTTTTATGCTATTCAACAAGTTAGTTCAGAATCTGTAAGACAAACAAGTGAATGCTCATATGACTTTGTCTCCAATTTCTGGGAGTAGAATTTGTTTGTATTGAATTAGTCAATTAAACAATATCAAGCACAAACAAAAATGAAGAATGCTTGAAATACTCAGGTTAGAAAACTTTCATAGATGCTGTCTAATTTATTTTTAGCACCTCTGACATTTTTCCAGCACCTGCAGTTTTTGTTTAGTTTTTTAATCAAGCAAGATTAAAATATGCAAAATGGCGTTTATATTTATTAACCTAATTGTAATGCAATTTATAATGCTGTGATAAATTGAGTTACCACAAACCCCCCCCAAGCCATAATGCAATCAAGTCAAATAGAGTCAGTAATTCAGCATGGAAACAGGTCCTTCAGCCCTTCACGCAGAGCTGCCAGGTTTTGTCGGAGCATTTCAGTATTCCAGTACTTGGAAATCAGTATTTTGCTGAGGAAATCAGTATTTTTACTGCCATTTTGCTGAAAAATGTTATTTTTTATTTGCGGTCATACCCATGTAAGAGTACAAGAATGCATAACTTTTCTACCAATTGACATGCCTTCTAAGCACCTTACTTGACAGTGTATTCATTGCCATTTCTTTGTATACATACTGCTGTTTGAACGTCTCTCTCTCTCTCTCTATTACTTTTCCATTGGCGAGTGGTATGTTAATGAAACAGGAAGTCGCGCCAATTTAAACAAAATCCGTATTTAACAACGCAAAATCGTACATTGATATTCTTATCGCATTTTCGTACAAAATACAGAAAATCCATACTACTTGGCAGCTCTGTACATGTTCATGCTGACCAAGATGACTCATCTAAACTAGTCCCATTTGTCTCCAATTGGTTCCTATCTCTCCTAAACGTTTCCTATCCATGTATCTGCCCAAATGGCTTTTACATGTTCTTATTGTACCTGCATCAACGACTTCCTCTGTCAGCTTGTCAGGGGAAAATATGCTCCTCTTCTTAAATCTATTGCCACTATTTCATGATTCCGAATTAGACTCCTTTGCCATTCGTCAGCCCACTTCCACAACTGATAAAGATCCTGCTGTAATTCTTGATAACCATATTCATTGTCTACAATTCTACTTATTTTAGCTTACTAATCATGCCTTGCGTGTTCTCACCAAAATTGGTGATATAAACAACAAATAGGAATAGGCCCAACACCAGTCCCTGAAGCATACCAATAGACACCGGCCTCCATTCCAAAAACAACCTTCCACTTGGGTGACTTCTTCCAAAACATTCAATCCAATATGTGAGATACCATCTCCAATGCACAAAATGCATTCTGAATTCTGAATTACTGAATCATGTATGTAGTAATTCTGGGCTTTCCTATCTACTCAAGTTCTAACCAAGTTGTTCCAATACCCAATCTATTATAGGTTCTTTTCTAACCTAGGAAGTTCACCAGTCTCCTACACCAAAACATCCGGGCAGATTTTTTTTCCTGTGCGAGATTATCATAATGTCTGCGACAAAGCCACAAACTCAACAACCCGATGGGAAAACTTCCCAGAGATTTTGACTGGAAATGTTGCTGTTTGAGCACCTGTCATTCTACATCAACGTCAGTAAGAGAAAGGGTTAGTCAGACTTAAGGAAATACCATGATGATGGGCTGCTGTACACATTCCAATCAGCATCAATGACTAAGGAAATTCAGCATGTCTGCAACGACTCTTACCAATCTCCACAGAACACACACTTTTAGGGTATATCACAACTTGGTTTGATACTTCCTGTACTCATTGAAGTCATTGTTCAAGATCCAGCCCACTATGGGAATGTAATTTACAAACTCATAAATGGAATTAGAGCAGAATTTGCCTACCCAATTCTGAATAAACAGCAAGTACATTAACGAGCTGAGATATAATCTGAAGCACAATAATTTTCCCGTTTCAGAAACTGGTTAAATATTCATAAAGTCAGAATATTGCTGATTTTTCTTTTAAAAAAACAGGAATGATTTAAAGAAAATCATAGAATTACTGGAATAGCACAAGCTGTTCAATCACTGGAAAGATATCCAAGTGCATGTGACCTTTATGAATAATGCAGACAATTCCCCAAAAACATTTTAACCTTGAACTGTAGCAGCCAAATGCAATGCTTTGCTTTATATGATGGCTATTGAAATGCTGTTAAAATGCCAAGTCCCATGTGGCATCACTTCAATAGCACAGACAGAAGAATCTTTCTAAATATATGTATTTACCTGCACGTGCCTGAAAATCTCAATTACTTACATTATGACAGCACAAACTAGTGGAAAAAGCAAGAGATTTCATTTTGAACCTTCACCACCGTCACCCCTGGAAAACACTTACATCCAGTCTTAACTTGTATTCCAAAGACAGTTGATACTTGATCTTCATTATGTTGTACATTGCAGGTCAGAAGTCCAAGACCAACAGTGGAAATGGTCAGCGTTACATTGGACACTGTTTTATTGACTGTGATGACGTTGTCTTTTGGTATTCGGTTTCCCTTCAATGCCCAGAATATCTGATCTGCATCCACTCCACTTTCTTTTGCATAAGTATCAGTTAGGATGCACGATGCCTCTATTAGCGATCCATTTTGAATAACTGGCGACTCAGGAATAATATAGGCATAATCTTGCATAGAATTACCTACTAATGGACAGAAATAAAACCATTACAAAAACTCAAAATAAAATGGGTAAATGAGTTATAATTTGATAGTAAATGCAATGGAAATATTGATTCTTGACGTAAAATGCATTGAAGGTGCGGAGGAGGAACCTGAAAAAGTATCCTACGGCAAGAGCTGCCCACTATTTTCAATAACAAAATATTTTCTCATAACTGCTTGGATTGCAAATGGAATGCAAATCAATTTCTTATCACAGAGAACACAAGCCCCCTTGATAAAGTGAATCATCTAATTGTAATAATTTCCTATTTGGTTTCAGTTGACCACCATCTTCCTTGACAGATTGAGCTCAGGGTAGACAAAACGCAAATTGTTGAAATAAAAAATTCTTGTCTCTACTTGGTTCACTGTGGTTCATGCCTTGATGGCAATTCTGCAAGACAATTTTGGTAATGCACAATTTAACATCAATATATCACAACAAAGGTGACTGTGACTCCTTAAGATTTTGAAGGACTAGAGAATGCAAATTACTGAAATAAAAATACAAAGTGCTGGAAGTACTCATCAATTTAGGCAGCAACAAAGTTGATCATTCAGATTTTTAATCATTCATTGAGCATTTCTCCATAGCATCAAATATTTTTCTTCAACCTAAGATGAATGGCTAATGGAGTTCAATACAGATCAGTGCGAGGTGTTGCATTTGCTAATACAAACCAGACCCCTGGGAAGCATTTTGGAACAAAGGCATCTTTGAGTACAAGCACATCTACATACAATGCCACTTTTTGTGATCGATGTACTGTGGAAAATGGGGTAGTGAAGGTGATTTTTGGCATTTTGGCCTTCATCAGTCAAGGAACCGAGTACAATTTGGAACGTCATGTTACAGTTGTACAAGACACCATTGAGGAATGCATGAATCTTTTCCCCAGGATAGGGGAATGAAGAATTACAATGTTTACGGCAAGAAGACGACAAGGTAAATGCACAGGATCATGAACTCGTGCAGGATCTTCTCCATGTTGCACACCATCCTGGCAAGGAAATATATCAACAGATCTTCATTGTCATTGTGTTTAAATTCTGGAACTCCTTAAGCAGACATGT
The DNA here is from genome assembly GCA_963514005.1 of Raja brachyura. The sequence continues at coordinate 63,367,254 of OY740781.1, forward strand.
GCTAGTGTGCCTCCCTAAAGAATAAAAAATTCCAGTTGGCAACTTGCCCCCATCCTGGAGCGTACTGGGGTGCCGTCCAGTTGGTATGGCTGCCCAGCCTGCAGCTGCCTGTTTTTTAACTTCTTTCTTTTATTTTTAGTGAGTTTTAGTGTTTTGTTTTTGGAGCCCTAGCCTTTTTTATGTGGGGGGTGGTGGGGGGGAAAGGGGGAAACCGCTTTTCCTGGTCCCTACCTGGTCGGAGAGGCAGCTTTTCTCCGGGTTGCACCGTCGACCCGTCCTTGCGGCCTACCAGTAGATATGTTTCAAAACTTACCTTGAGCAGCGCTGCAGTTCTGCCGCTCCCCGTGTGCGCGACTTTGGCGCCTTTCAGAGGGGGGCGGGCTTAAAGTGCCGTTTTTCAACAGACCTGGAAAATCGATGAATGTCGGGCGATTTCGTTGCGGAAGAAAAACGCTCCGACATTTCATGAATGAAGGTATTTTTAAATTACTCTAAATTATTTATTAACTAGAGTAATTTAAAAATCACCTTCAAAAGCCGTGAGCGCCGACAACCGGAAGGATTATGCGTAGGGGAGAAAAAAAGGTAAATAGTTTATTTTTATATTAAAAGTTGGTTTTTCGGGATGCTTTAATAATATTTTTATGTTGCGAAATGGGGTCCCAAAAAATGTATGAACAAACAGTATTTTTCCTCCCGACTTCACCGCTAACCGCAACGTTCCAATCCACGGCATTCCACTAAAACCCACTCGCTAGTTGATTTAAATGGCCATTAATTTACAGGAATCAAACACTAAATTCCTTCCATTTGGCCCAGAAATTCATGAAAATTAGATTTAAAAATTATGTTATATTGTGGATTATTGTGTGAATGTTATTTGGACACTTAGGCAATTTTAAAAAAGTTTATCTTTTCTTAAGAAATGGATAGATGTTTAGATCTACTCATTGAATTTTGTAATTAGCTACAATTGGGTAACTAACTAATTATATGCTTTAATTTCAGGTCATCCAAGTAAGATTGTTTCATATTAGTTTCTGAATGCTTCAATCTATAATTACTGAAAATGTATTTCAGTTCTCTTAATTTTTAAGAAAGTTATGGGCTTTTGACTTTTCCAGATCACAGCTTTTGAATTAAGTCAATCGAAAGGCAATGGGGAACAAGATGCTAATTTCCGAGTATGAAAATGGCCATAACTTTCTTAATACTGAAGATATGAAAGTAAATTAGGTGTCAAATTAAACTTCTTTTTATGCTTTATCTGATGGGATAAATTGCAGACTTGATTTTTTAAATCTCAAAATTTTGTAACATTGCTATTACCAGCGGGCCTGGAGCGGCGTTTCCTGAGGGGGCCGCTCAGAACCTCGGCTTCGGCAGCGGCTCAGCACTGGAGCACTATCGGGGAGCGGAGCGGGCAATACCTTGCCTGGGTCACCGCGCTGGAGCTCCGGAATGCCGAGACCGCAGGTGAACATCGCGGAGCTGCGGAGCGGCCAGCTGCGGGCGGCAGCGCTGAACTTTAACATCAGGAACCTGGGATCTCGCGGCGAGATCACCAGTTGTGGAGCTCCATCCAGCGCGGCCTTGTCAGCTTCGGAAGCCACGGACTCCGGTAGGGAAGCGGCCGTTCCAGGTGTCCCAAGCCGCTGTGAGGACTCTCCCGAGAAGGCCTAAAACATCAGGCTGCCGTAGCGCCGACTGCGGAAGCCTCAATAGGCCTGACTATGGGTGGACATGGGGATGGGACTGGACTTCGTGCCTTCCCCCACAGTGGGAACCATTGTGGGGGGATGTTTTTATGTTCATTGTTAATTCTTTAGTGTTTGGTCTTATCTTTATCTGTGTGCTGCATGGCAAGTCAGATTTCACTACACCAATTGGTGGATGTGACAATAAATGTTCTTTGTCCTTGTCTTTATCCTCTTTCGAGCAATTAGGGGTGGACAATAAATGCTGGTTTTGCCAGTAACGTTCAGATCCCAAGGACAGGAATAGATTGTCTTATTATTTTAAATACCAATCCTCAACATCATATGGCCCATTCCCAGTACAGTACCCACAAACTAAAGTACTGTGTGATGGCATGTAGGCTTGCTAGTCATTTTCCGCTCAGTGTTAACCTAATGTTAATTATTTATAGTTACTAAGAGAAGGTCAGGCAGTGTTAAGGAGCTGGATGGTGGAGGAAGATACAGAATTACTGCCCCAATAAAACTACAAGCTCTATATTAAATGGACACCAGATTCCTATTGCAGAGTAGGAAAAGAAGATAGTCAATGACATCCTGATACGCAAGCATTTCATGGGAAGGGAAGATATGAAGGAAAATGCATTACGGGACATCTGTCTGCAACAAATTCATTTTTGTCATGCTTTATTTCTGGGAATTCTATGGCAATACATTGCAAATTTTAAGCAAAATCAATAAAGTAATTATTGTTGCCACTCCACTGGCACAGTAAAATATGAATAAAAATAATGGGCAAAGAGTGATCATCTGATCAATGGGCTTGAAATGTCATTGGTTATTCACTTCCAATAACTGTTGATTATACGGAGATGGTGATAAAACAACTACAGAACGTAAAGGTTAGCTGTGGCGAGTATTTTCCTAATAAGTGCATCAATCAATTTGGTCCTCATGTGGACACAATGGCTGACCAACACTAGTAAATCCCATTATCTTTGTTTTGGTTATGCAATGGCTCCACATTTGGCTAAAATTTATGGTTACTCAAACAGGCAGTTATATAAACACATTAGATTACAGCACAACTGGTGGGACTCTGATCCAGGTAACATATACACTTTGACTTCCTTAACTATGTTTCTGCAATGAAGGGTAGCTTCAGTTATTAGTCACATTTGCCAATGCAAATCCTTTATTTGTTCAAGGATGGAAAAAAAACCCAACAGACTCCCAATTTCCAGATTGTTCAATACCAGGGTTTCCGAAATTCACAATTTTACGACTGTCTCTTTTTCCGCAGTTATTTATTATCAAATTTAATGGCTACACCAAATAAAAGATAAAATGTTAGCTGCAAGACAACAGCTAATTATTTAACACTTACCAGTTGTGAAACATACAGTCAGTTGCATGGATACATGCGTCACCACAAGCCACCAAGCCCTCTGCAGGAACATGATTCCGAATCACTAAAATATAACAAAAAGTAAAGATTTAGAACTTTTGGCCTCTTGATCACCTCAAAGACCTTTGTATACTTGATTGCTCGATAAATATTGGTTAGTTACCCAAGTAGAGAACTGTTGTCTATCCTCAAAAAAAAGTATCACAGACCTTGAGAGAACAGCCGCCAGATCACATCCAAATCGATGCATTTCCAATTTTATAGCAATCCATTAAAACGAAGAGTTGGTGCTAAAGTCTCTGGAGTTTACAAGTGCAACAACTGCTTTCAACAAGCCACTGATGTACTGCTAAGAGGGATCATGTCCCTTCAAAGAAGTGGAAGCAAAGTACTGGTATTTCTGGGGTGAACAATGTTGTATTATTTATATAAGAAGGAATGGAATTAAATTACAAAATCATATCCCATATGCTAAATGTGATTTGACAACGAAGAAAACTACTGTAGACCATAGAATGGTACAACATGAGAATAGCCTCTTTGACCACATGTCTATGCCTAACATGATGCCAAGACCAACTCTTATCTGCCTGCACAATGTCTGAAGAAGGGTCTTCACCCAAAACATCTCCCGTTCCTTTCTCCAGAGATGTTGCCTGTCCCACTGAGTTACTCCAGCATTTTATGTCCATCCATATCCCTCCATTCCTTGCACATCCATATTGCTAAGGTTTCTTACATGACAGTACTGTGTCTGCCATGGTGCGGTTATGCAGGAGAATATGCCCCCTGCTGTAAATCATAATCACTGCCCATAGGGCATATTGTCATTTCCTTATAACACACAATGCTGAAGAGATTAAAAATGAGAGCAATCAAAGCTTTATTTTTTGTTAACATGTCTTTTATATACATAATATCACAATTATTTAATAAATTCTAACAAAATCTCCACTTACTTTAGCAACTTCTCTGGAATATACAATGCGCAGAGTTCTGAAGTGCACTCAGAGGTTCTGCTGGAGTTAAACTGACTAAAGCCACACAATTTCACAACAGGAACTATGTCATGCTGAGACCTCCCTCTTGTTTGACAACTGCTTTATATATTTATGGTTATGGAGAAAGAATCTCAGCTCCTAGTAGATATCTTAATATGTCAGCAGATAAAATCCGATTCATTTAATGTGGTATCTTCCATGTTTAATATTTCATCTTTTTCATCAACCCACAAAGAAACTTTGCCAAAGAAGCACGGAACTGCAGATACTGGTTTACAAAAAAGACACAAAATGCTGGAGTAACTCAGCAGGTTAGGCAAGTAGGAATGCAACGAGGTCCAAGTTTAAATCCTATTTGAAATATGATTTTGAATCTTAAGATGGGTCTCAACCCCAAACATAATCAGTCCATTCTTTCCACAGATGCTGCCTGGCCCACTGAGCCCCTCCAGCACTGTCTTTTGCTCAAGATTCCATCATCAGCAGTTTTTTATTTTCATAATCTGGGACAAAATTCTATGCAGTTCACAAAAGAACTGTATTGTTGGTTGGGGCATGGTGTTAATGTTCTGTATGCGTTAACAGATAAACATAAAATATATTTTGACACTTCTTCTGATCATACTCAAAACACACCTCAAAGTAACATAACTGAAAAGGCCATTTTAATTTTCATGTCAATCTGGAAGAAAACAGTTCAAAAAATATTCTTAAATCTAGGTACAGATTCTATCTTAATTGTTTGTCCGAAATACTTATTTGTTGATTGGTATATGCAATTAGTAACTCTATAGCTACATGACATTTACAAAATTCACTTATCTCTGCCACGCCAAGTCCCAGAATGAACCAGAAACCCCAAGACTGGCCTGGCTTTTAGATTTGCTGGAAGACCCTTGTTCCTTCAGCATTTCCTCAAGTTACACCAAAAAATGTCAGCTGATGCAAAGCAATGAATAGGAGGGAACCATCACCCCAAATCAAAGACTGGAATTGTTGCTTCCAGCATTATTGGGCGGCGCGACCAACGTTGCAGCGGCCTCTGCAGTCCGTATGTCTTTTCTTTTTGTTGTCCCGTTTAGTGTATAGTTTGTAGTGACTTTTTATTGTTTTTAACTCTGTGTGTGTGGGTGGAGGGCGGGGGGAGAACTTTTAAATCTCTTACCGGGGGAGAGACAAAACTTTGCCTTCCATCACAGTGAGGAGGAGATTGTGTAAATTGTATTGGTGTGTGTCTTGGTTCTTTTCTTGTTGTATGACTGCAGAAACCAAATTGTGTTTGAACATTTGAGGTTCAAATGACAATAAACTGTATTGTATTGTATATTGAGGTATAGCCTTCTTCAGAAGACCGCTAGCTCAGTGTTGGCACAAACCATTCAACTGACCAGACCAAAAATAATTTGAAAAGAACACAAGTGGGGTGTGGGTCTGAAGATTTTAAATGTAGGGTTGAATCATGCGTGCCACATCAGGAAGTGCATATTTCAATAATAGAACACCTCAAAAGACGACCCCTATATTATAGCTGGTGAGGCTATTGACCAACCGATGAGCTGGTCAAGCTAATAAATCATCTTTACAAAGACACTAAAATTAAAAATGAATGTAAAGATAATCACGCTAAGCATTTAGAAAACAGATACTTATATGGCAAGACTCTCATTGGATGAATATTGAATTCTCTAAATTCAAGTAATCCGTGCATTCCCTCTCCCTCCCCCACCCAAGTCACACCAGCTTTTGTTCTCACTTACCTACAGCTAACAATGACCTATCCCTTTATCATTGTTACTTTTTTGCATATCTTTCCTTCATTGGTTCTATATATCTCTACATCATTGTCTATATTTCTCGTTTCCCTTTTCTGTGACTTTCAGTCTGAAGCAGGGTCTCGACCCGAAACCTCACCCATTCCTTCTCTCCAGAGATGCTGCCTGTCCCACTGAGTTACTCAGCATTTTGTGTCTGTCTTCTACTTATATGGCAAGGTGGTTTCAGCGAGCCGCACACTGCAAAGGTGGTCCCAGCAAGCCTGAATACTGGGAACCGATGAGAAGGGTGGATGGAGTCAGGGATGACAGCGGACAGAGGAGAGGATTGGTGAGTGCGTGTGGGCTCAAACTCTGGGCTCGGAGGCTGAGCGGCGGCTGTGGGAGGTGGTGGGACAGTGCATCCGCAGGTCAAGGTGTCAGCAAAATGGGCTGCTAGAGGTCCCGAAGCAGCCAAGGGATTGCGAGACCAATGGAATTCCCACAGAGCGGATAAGCCGTAGCCTGCAGCAACACAGAGAGGCAGAGCAGCGTTGGAAGATACCGACAGCATCACTAGGCCAGGTCAACACCTACAAAAATCAACAAAATCAATGCTGCCACCAGGACAACAGGCCTTCAAGGAAAAGAGAACGATACGAACCCTGGAACTCGAAGGGTTGGCATCAGAAACATGGTGACTCTTTGCGTACCGACTCAGTGAGATCTCCTATTTATACATTACAATCGTTGCACTTTTTTACTTATCTATGATTGTGCCTATCTAGAGTACAATTTTCAAATGGATGAAGGATTCAGAAATCGGAGGTGCAAAGGGACTTGGGAGTGCTGATGCAGGATTCTCAATGGGTTAATTTACAGGTGGAATGAGTTGTGTGGAAGGCAAATGCAGTCAGCTTTCATTTCTAGAAGACTAAAGTATAAAAACAGGGATGTAATGCTGAGGCTTTGTAAGGCATTGTTCAGACCGCATTTGGAGCATTTGCGAATAGTTTTGGGCCCCATATCTGAGGAGCAGGGGAAGGAGGGGGTGTGGAATTGCCAATATGCTAGCATTGGAAGAGGTTTAGAGGAGGCATACGAGAATAATCCTGGGTGTGATTGTGTGACCGTATGATGAGTGTTTGACGGTTCTGCAGATTTTAGGTTGCCAAATGCCAGATTAGGTGGTAATTTAAGACGGCTTGCATGACGCATGCGATAATGTGCTCAGATGAAGTGCATAGTTACCAGTCGGAATTATGGTCAATGAAGTATTCACATATTATTTCTGCTTCAAATAAAGTCACAAACTAAACATATTCACCAATCAAGACATGATATACACCACAATGACATGCAGCAAAATTACAATACAGTATCTCATCTCTTTTTACACGTTGCAATGAATGCAATTTCTATTATCTCTTTCCACTTCCAAACATAAATATGGTTATTCAGCGTGTGATCAACCTCGGTGAGACCAAGCGCAAGCTTGGCGATCGCTTCGCACAACACCTCCACTCAGTTCGCAATAACCAACCTGAACTCCCGATGTCTCAGCACTTCAACTCCCCCTCCCATTCCGAATCCGACCCTTCTGTCCTGGGCCTCCTCCATGGCCAGAGTGAGGCCCACTGCAAATTGGAGGAACAGCACCTCATATTTTTATTTATTTTCATATTTTCAATTTCATATTTTTAATTTTCATTCTTAAACTGTATTATTGTTCATTATTTTCTTTTTTATTTCTCCTACCCCCTGATTTGCCATTAACGCTCATTTTCAGATGGGAGCGAACTTTGTATAAGCCCTCTGGGCTTCCCTTCCCTCCAAGCACTGTATGGTATTATAAATTGATCGTTTGTCTTCTTTTAAAACAAATAAACAATTAAAATATATATATATATATATCTGGTTAACTACTGCAGAAAACACAGAATATTAATTCTCAGTGTATATTATATTCATCATTCTACATGCTGTATTTGAGATTATTATATCTTTCCATTCTATCGGATTTCATTAATTTATGGTAAAAGGCTCTCTCTACCGACAGATTAGTTTCCAACACAGAAAAAGTAACATTTAACTTTTTGAAGGAAAGTCAAAATTAAACATTTCACAGGTTTGAAGAAATTGTAATTTTCTTGGAAACGTTTAATACAAAATGTGGTTTTAAACAAAAATCTATTTCACAACCATACTGTTATGTTTCAGACATGTTCTTGTATATATTTCACACCTTTGTTGAAACCTGTGCTTTTGAATTTGGCAGGTGTTAAACTTGTCACATATTTTTGCAAACAGTTGGACGGGTTGACCTTTCACATATGAGAAAGGTCGATTGATAAAACAGTACTGCACAAGAACAGGCACTTCGGCCCACACTGTCCGTGCAGAGCAGGATGTCATGGCCATCTCTTATCTATCCATGAATAATCTACATTCCCTCCATTCCGTGCATATATATACCTAAACAAAAGACTCTTAAATGCCACTATCGTATCTGCCTCAACCACCAATCCTGGCAGCGCGCTCCAGATACTCACCACCTTCTGCGTAATAAAGATGCCCGGCATATCTCCTTTAAAATATGTCCCTCTCACCATAAAGCTATGCCCTCTAGTATTTGATATATTTATCCTGGGAAAAGGGTCCAATGACTATCCTATCTATGCTTTTCATAATCTTATATACTTCGATCAGATTTCCAAATTCAATATATTATCACAGTTATTATAAAGGGCATGAGCTCATACGCTTGGTTGCCTTTTTAGCAACAAAAAAAATTAATCACAGGGACAACTATGATTAATGCAGTCCGTTTAGCAAGTATAAAAAAGGATTGTCTAAAAAATGGGATTTTATGTAATCAATAGATTGTCTTAATAAATCACTAATATCCATTATTGGAAATCTTAATCTTACCATAGAAACATAGAAGATTAGGTGCAGGAGTACATCATTTGACCCTTCGAGCCATTCAATATGATCAAGTCAGTCAAAAGTCAAGTCAAAAGAGTTTATTGTCATGTGTCCCTGACAGGACCATGAAATTCTTGCTTTGCTTCAGCACAACAGAACATAGTAGGCATTGACTACAAAACAGATCAGTGTGTTCATATACCATTATAGACGTAAATACACACATTAATAAATAAATTGATAAAGTGCAAATAATAGATTAAGGGGTATTAATGTTCAGAGTTTTGTCCAAGCCAAGTTTAATAGCCTGATGGCTGTGGGGAAGTAGCTATTCCTGAACCTGGTTGTTGCAGTCTTCAATCTGCTGTACCTTCTACCTGAAGGTAGCAGGGAGATGAGTATGTAGCCGGGATGGTGTGGGTCCTTGATGATGCTGCCAGCCTTTTTGAGGCAGCGACTGCGATAGATCCCCTCGATGGAAGGGAGGTCAGAGCCGATGATGGACTGGGCAGTGTTTACTACTTGTTGTAGTCCTTTCCTCTCTAGGGCGCTCAAGTTGCCGAACCAAGCTATGATGCAACCGGTCAGCAAGCTCCCTACCGTACACCTGTAGAAGTTAGAGAGAGTCCTTCTTGACAAACCGATTCTCCGTAGTAGGAAGTAGAGGCGCTGATGAGCTATCTTAATAATTGCATCAATGTTCTCAGACCAGGAAAGATCTTCAGAGATGTGCACGCCCAGGAATTTGAAGCTCTTGACCCTTTCATCCATCGACCCGTTGATATAAAGAGGACTGTGGGTCCCCATCCTTCTTCTTCCAAAGTCCACAATCAGTTCCTTGGTTTTGCTGGTGTTGAGGGCCAGGTTATTGTGTTGGCACCATATGGACAGTCGCTCGATCTCTCTTTTATACTCTGACTCATTCCCATCAGTGATAGGTCCCACAACGGTGGCGTCGTCAGCGAACTTGATGATGGAGTTCACACTATGACCAGCTACGCAGTCATGAGTATAGAGTACAGCAGGGGGCCGAGCACGCAGCCTTGAGGTGCTCCCGTGCTGATTGTTATCATGTCTGACACCAATACGAACGGACTGTGGTCTGTGAATGAGGAAGTCGAGGATCCAATTGCAGAGGGATGCGCAGAAACCCAGGTCTGCGAGTTTGGTAACCAGCTTGGAGGGGATGATTGTGTTAAATGCCGAGCTGTAATCAATGAATAACAGCCTGACATATGCGTTTTTGTTGTCCAAGTGGTCCAGAGCGGAGTGGAAGGCCAGCGAGATCGCATCCATTGTTGATCTGTTGTGGCGGTAAGCGAACTGCAGCTTTTTATCGAGGTAGGAGTTGATTTGCGCCATGATCAAGCTCTCAAAGCACTTAATCACCACAGGCATTAGTACCACTGGTCGATAGTCATTGAGGCATGTCACCTTGCTCTTCTTGGGCACCGGTATTATTGATGCCCTTTTGAAGCAGGTGGGAACCTCGGGCCTCAGAAATGGGGTTGAAAATGTCCGTAAAAACTCCGCACAGGTTTTTAGAACACGACCAGGTATACCATCAGGTCCAGGCGCTCTCTGAAGGATTTCCTGATATCGGTCTCTGTGACTGAGACTGAAATACCATCACTGCGAATGGGGCTTGGGAAGGCACATCGGTGTTCTCCCAATCAAAGCGTGCATAAAACGCATTGACCTCGTCAGGGAGTGATGTTTCGCCAACATTCAGGCCCTGCCACAGCTGCTGGACATCTGTCTCATCCTCCAGCTTGGAGCATAAGTCCCTTTCAGCCTCTTTGATGGCCTTACCAAGGTCATATCTGGACTTCTTGGCTGATCTTCCAAAATCATGGCTGATCATCCAACGGATGTACCCCGTTCATGCTTTATTCCCCCATATCCCTTGATTCTTTCAGCCCTAGGAGCTAAATCTAACTCTCTCTTGAAAACATTCAGTGAATTGGCCTCCACTGCCTTATGTGGTACAGAATTCCATAGATTCACAACTTTCCGGGTGAAAAGGTTTTTTCCTCATCTCAGTTCTAAATGGCCTACCCCTTATTCTTAAACCGCGACCTCTTGTTCTGGATTCCCCCAACACTGGGAACATTTTTTCTGCATCTAGCCTGTCCAATCCTTTAAGAATTGTATATGTTTCTATAAGATCCCCTCTCATCCTTCTAAATTCCAGTGAATACAAGCCCAGTCAACCCATTCTTTCATCATATCTCAGTCCCACCATCCCGGGAATTCACCTGATGAACCTACGCTGTACTCTCTTGATAGCAATAATGTCCTTCCTCAAATTAGGAGACCAAAATTGTACACAATATTCTAGGTGTGGTCTCACCAGGACCCTATACATCTGCATTAGGACCTCCTTGCTCCATACTCAAATCCTCTCTCTTTGAAGGCCAACATGCTATTTGCTTTCTTCACTGCCTGTTGTACCTGGATGCTTACTGTCAGCGACTGATGTACAAGGACACTCAGATCTCGGTGCATCTCCCCTATTCTGAATCTGACACCATCCAGACAATCAGCTGTTCAAGAAGGAACTGCAGATGCTGGAAAATCGAAGGTAGACAAAATCGCTGGAGAAACTCAGCGGGTACAGCAGCATCTATGGAGCGAAGGAAATAGGCAAAGTTTCGGGCCAAAACCCTTCATCTGAATGCTGCTGTACCCTTCACCCGATGCTGACGTACCCGCTGAGTTTCTCCAACAATTCTGTCTACCTACCATTCAGATAATAATCTGTCTTCTTGTTCTTGCCACCAAAGGAAATAACCTTTCCCCACATTATGCTGCAGCTACCATGCATCTGCCCACTCACCCAACTTAACAAAGTCACCTTGCAGCCTCATAGCACCCTCCTCGCAGCTCACACTGTCACCCAGCTTTTTGTCTTCCGCAAACTTGGAGATGTTACATTTAATTCCCTCATCTAAATCGTTAATATATATTGTAAATAACTGGGATCCCAGCACCATGCCTTGCGGCACCCCATTAGTCACCGCTTATAAATGCTGTAATGTTGACAAAGATTTTGCATGATTTTCTTCAGTTGCAAGTTACTGTTCATTTCGATACAGCAACGTACTAATATCTGACTTAGCTCCTGGGGATGCATTCCAATGAATAAATGCACAAATTGAATCGGCACCAATGGGTTTATTATGTTATACAGGTGACCCCCACATTACTGGAAAATTGTCGGTATTTGTTGTGTTTCTATCATGTATTGTGTGCCGAGGCTGCATCCCAGAGTACTTAAGGAAGTAGCTCCGGAAATAGTGGATGCATTAGTGATAATCTTTCAAAACTCTTTAGATTCTGGAGTAGTTCCTGAGGATTGGCGGGTAGCAAACGTAACCCCTCTTTTTAAGAAGGGGGGGAGAGAGAAAACGGGGAATTACAGACCAGTTAGTCTAACATCGGTAGTGGGGAAACTGCTAGAGTCAGTTATTAAAGATGGGATAGCAGCACATTTGGAAAGTGGTGAAATCATTGGACAAAGTCAGCATGGATTTACGAAAGGTAAATCATGTCTGACGAATCTTGTGGAATTTTTCGAGGATGTAACTTGTAGCGTGGATGGGGGAGAACCAGTGGATGTGCTGTATCTGGACTTCCAGAAGGCTTTCGACAAGGTCCCCCATAAGCGATTAGTATATAAACTTAAAGCATATGGCATTGGGGGTTCAGTATTGATGTGGATAGAGAACTGGCTGGCAAACAGGAAGCAAAGAGTAGGAGTTAACGGGTCGTTTTCACAATGGCAGGCAGTGACTAGTGGGGTACCGCAAGGCTCAGTGCTGGGACCCCAGCTATTTACAATATACATAAATGATCTGGATGAGGGAATTGAAGGCAATATCTCCAAGTTTGCGGATGACACTAAGCTGGGTGGCAGTGTTAGCTGTGAGGAGGATGCTAGGAGAATGCAAGGTGACTTGGATAGGCTGGGTGAGTGGGCAAATGTTTGGCAGATGCAGTATAATGTGGATAAATGTGAGGTTATCCACTTTGGTGGCAAAAATAGGAAAACCGACTACTATCTAAATGGTGGCCGATTAGGAAAAGGGGAGATGCAGCGCGACCTGGGTGTCATGGTACACCAGTCATTGAAAGTAGGCATGCAGGTACAGCAGGCAGTGAAGAAAGCCAATGGTATGTTAGCTTTCATAGCAAAAGGATTTGAGTATAGGAGCAGGGAGGTTCTACTTCAGTTGTATAGGGTCTTGGTGAGGCCACACCTGGAGTATTGCGTACAGTTCTGGTCTCCAAATCTGAGGAAGGACATTATTGCCATAGAGAGAGTGCAGCGAAGGTTCACCAGACTGATTCCTGGGATGTCAGGACTGTCTTATGAACAAAGACTGCATAGACTCGGTTTATACTCTCTAGAATTTAGGAGACTGAGAGGGGATCTTATAGAAACTTACAAGATTCTTAAGGGGTTGGACAGGCTAGATGCAGGAAGATTGTTCCCGATGTTGGGGAGGTCCAGGACAAGGGGTCACAGCTTAAGGATAAGGGGGAAATCCTTTAGGACTGAGATGAGAAGGAAATTTTTCACACAGAGAGTGGTGGGTCTCTGGAACTCTCTGCCACAGAGGGTAGTTGAGGCCAGTTCATTGGATATATTTAAGAGGGAGTTAGATGTGGCCCTTGTGGCTAAGGGGATTAGAGGGTATGGAGAGAAGGCAGGTACAGGATACTGAGTTCATCAGCCATGATCATATTGAATGGCGGTGCAGGCTCGAAGGGCCGAATGGCCTATTCCTGCACCTAATTTCTATGTTTCTATGTTTCTATGAGTAATGTGTGCTGCATCATTAAACACTGAGCTGAGAAGTACATTTTATATTTCCCCTTCCTTTCCCCCACCTCCATATAAATTCCGTCCCTCAAATTTTGATGGTGGAATAGCTTGTGAATTCTACCTTGCATTCTGCTGGCGCTGTCATTGATGGATTGATTTGATCATGCCACAGTGTGAAGAGGCTGTATGCAGAAATGTGGGATTAAGGACTGTACTGTGAATGTGGGAAATTGCCAAGGATTGGCATGATTTTCCATACATTGACAGGCTGTTCACATTTTATTGTTCATCTTATTATAATTTTCACTGGGAGTGTGTTGGATATATGGAACGAGCTGCGAGGTATATTATAACAGCATTTAAAAGACACTTGGGCAAGGTACAGATAGGAATGGTTAATTTGGACATGGGCCAAATGCGGCTAGCTTAGATGAGATATCTTGCTGGGCATAATTTGGACGAGTTAGGCCAAAGAGACTACTGTTCAGTGCTGTGATAGAACAGTGCCCTCCATAATGTTTGGGACATAGACCATCATTTATTTATTTACCTCTCTACGCCACAATTTGAGATTGTAATAGAAATAAATCAAGTGGTTAAAGTGCACATTGTCAGATTTTAATAAAGGCCATTTTTATACATATTGGTTTCACCTTGTAGAAGTTACAGCAATGTTTATACATAGTACCCCCATTTCAGGGCACCATAATGTTTGGGACACAGCAATGTAATGTAAATGAAAGTAGTTGTTTAGTAATTTGTTGCATATCCTTTGCATGCAATGAATCCTTGAAGTCTGTGATTCATGGACATCACCAGTTGCTGGGTGTCTTCTCTGGTGATGCTCTGCCAGGCCTGTATTGCAGCCATCTTTAGCTTAGGCTTGTTTTGGGGGCAAGTCCCCTTCAGTTTTCTCTTCAGCATATAAAAAGCATGCTCAATTGGGTTCAGATCGGGTGATTGACCTCTCATGAATTGACCATTTCTTAGCTTTGAAAAATTCCTTTGTTGTTTTAGAAGTATGTTTGGGATCATTGTCTTGCTGTAGAATGAACTGCCAACCAATGAGTTTTGAGACATTTGTTTGAACTTGAACAGATAGGATGTGCCTATACACTTCAGAATTCATTATGCTACTACTATCAGCAGTTGTATGATCAATGAAGATAAGTGAGCCAGTACCTTCAGCAGCCATACATGCCCAGACAATAACACCCTCACCACTGTGTTTCACAGATGAGGTGGTATGCTTTGGATATTGGACAGTTCCTTCGCTCCTCCATACTTTGCTCTTGCCATCACTCTGATCAGTTAATCTTTGTCTCATCTGTCCACAAGACCTTTTTCCAGAACTGTGGTTGCTCTTTTAAGTATTTCTTTGCAAACTGTAACCCGGTCATCCTATTTTTGCAGCTAACCAGTGGTTAGCATCGTTCAGTGTAGCCTCTGTATTTCTGTTCATGAAGTCTTCTGCAGACAGTGGTCATTGACAGATCCACACCTGACTCCTGAAGAGTGTTTCTGATTTGTTGGATAGGTGTTTGGGGATTTTTCTTTATTATAGAGAGAAGTCATCAGATGTGGAGGACTTCCTTGGCCAATCCCTTTGTGATTCATAAGTTCTCTTTCTTCTTAATAAGTTGATTTTCAAACTTCCAAACAGTTGATTTTGGTAAGCCTAAGGTTTGGCTGATGTCTCTCCAACAGTTTTATTCTTGTTTCTCAGTCTCATGATAGCTTATTTGACTTTCATTTGCATAACTTTGGTCCTCATGTTGATAAACAGCAATAAAAGTTTCCAAAGGTGATGGAAAGACTGGAGGAAAGACTAGGTGCTGAGAGTGCCATTATACCTGCATTAGGGAAGCATTTAAACGCATCTGAGCAATTACAATCGCCTGTGAAGCCATGTGTCACAAACATTATGCCGCACTGAAATGGGGGGGAGATGACTATAAACACAGCTATATAATCCAAACTGTATAAAAATACCCTTTATTAAAATCTGACAATGTGCACCACATGTGTTTTTTTCCATTACAAATCTCAAATTGTGGAGTACAGAGGCAGATAAATAATGCTGGGTCTTTGTCCCAAACATTATGGAGGGCACAGTATATAATTCTCAGACCCCCTATTGGATGTGACAGAAACTGCCAGCCCCCCCCCCCCCCCCATTTCCCCCCCCACTGTTTGAGTGCACAGCTCTCCATAGGTTTAAGCTCAACGATTAGCAACTGCTACAAAGCTTGTAATAGATAAACAAATTAATCCAGCAAATGCTGCACAACCAACCAAGGATGGGCAGCCAGAAACCTCCTTCACACCTTGAAGGCAGTGACAAGAGACTGTAGTATATAGGGAGTTTGTCAACACCTGGAACAGCCATTGCCAATAGCCTGCGCTCACTGCACTGGCTAGAATGCAACTCCGAGCCCTATGTCGCAGCACCAAGTGACTGTACATCTTGTTTTGCCCCATCCAACTGCAGCCCTTACAGGCAGCTTCTCTACACCAAGCACGAGTTATTATTTGTTACAAGGTCACCAGTGAAGGTAGGGGTCTACGCATGGTTCCTGACACAGAAGCAAGCAGCAGCAGGGAAAGCAGGCATTTCATCAGTTCCCACAAATCGTGTAGATGCATTTTTTAAAAGTTTGGTAATTATGAGTTTTGATAGGAGAATGAATAACGTAACAAGTTAATGCTCTGTGGGACAGGTGCAGAAGGATATGGATCAGATGCAGGTAAATATGGTTAGCTTAGAAGGAGTATTTTGGTTTGCATGTTCATATTAGACCAGAGGGACTAATTTCCATTCTGTAAGGCTCTAATATTGATTAGAAAAGAAGATAGATTGCACACAGATTTCAACAAGTGTAAAAGGAAAATAAAATTTACCTTTGTTCATTATGTGCATTTTTCATATAACCCAAGTAAATGCAAAATAGTACATCAGCAGGTTCTAACACATACTGCTATGAAAAGATATTTCACAAATCCCTAGTGTAAACTTACAAGTGCATTGGGAAATATTACTGCTTTCAATATTTTTAATTTGGGAATGAATTATTTTCCTCCATGAATTTCAATGTTGACACATTAGTTAAAAGAATAACAAACAAGTTTTGTTTTTCTTGGACGTTATTGCGCTAAAACATATTGCATGCTGTATTACCCAACGAATGTCAAAACAAGTGGGGTGGAAGATTGCAACCTTCACGTGGTCCGCCCTGTTTCGACTAATGCAATCAACTTGACGTGCACAAACGGAAGATCAGAACAAGTTGTCCAACAACTTTAGGCTGTGCACTCCACACGAAAGAAGAAGTCAAAACAAGTTAAAAAATAGAGATTACTTCAAAGCATTCTATAAGCTCTTTCCATTTATTGTTGTTAAAAAATAAAACTATTTTACTCCTATGAATACCAAACCAATTATTTGCAAGGGTATGTTTGTTTTTTGGTTGGGATGTGGGAAATAGCAGCAAACATGAAAGTAGACATTTCTGCCAAAGGAACCTGGGTCCAAAATGTTAATTGTTTCCATTCCCACAGATGTTTATAAATAAACTTGAGTATAGGGTGAAAGTGGGAGCATGGTACAGGCCCACCATAGATTTTCCAGCCTTACCCGGACAAAGCGGCACATTTGTGCAGGGGAGATGCTTCCGGAGAGGGATTTCAGGTGTGCTCTAGTAATTTTGTCCAGATTAAAAGACCACCTGTTGCCAGGAAAATCAGTGATGGACCTGTATTGAGTCAGAGGATTAACCATGACTTTACTGCATGGTGAAACCGACTGCAAGGGCCAAAAGGCATACACGGTTTCTATTTTTCCATGTTGGCTTCATAATTTCACAGGAAGGTATTCAATGTTAATAATTTTAAATGATAATGGATTTTCATACAAACTGTTGACATTAGGCTACAATCCAAGTTTGTTTAAGCAATGTTACAGTATGTGTGCAGCCCCTTTAAGATAAAGATACACCTAATGGAGGTTCAAAGATAAACATTTGGCACAATCAGTATTTATTGGAAAATACTCTGAATTTTGATAACAGCTCAGCATCTTTACAGATATTTGCAATGACAAATTTAAAGTTTCAAAACATTATGGTTGGATCTAACTCAAATTCACTCAGCATCCTAGACCAAAATGCGAGTGCCTCACATTAGATATTGTCTGGAAAACTGGACATTAATAGGGCATAATGGAGTTGCCTATGCAATGCCCTTTTGTTCTGGAAGATATTACTGGCATTTAGCAATTACCGCATATCGCAATCTCAGATTTAATGGTGCATCTGTCACAGTTTAGCATAGTGGAGAACCCAACTCTCTAGCGTTTCGTTGGATTCTTTATTCATTTCACCTGGATATTAGGCCATGTCTTTTTTTCCCCCTTTTAACAATTTTTATGGTTGCAATTATTTCAGCGCATAAAAATTCAAAACAGATTTTAATGTTTTGATAATTTTGCTTACAATAAAGTTTCTTAATATCGCATAATATTAGAATATGTAAAAACTAAATGACTAAAAGCCTTTGCATTGACAAAAACAAATCTGCTCCCAGCTTTGACTTCTGGCAACAATTTATTTAGCATACTGGGAGCACTGCCGCAGCAATACGATACCAGAGGACTACACGCTGTTACCAAAGTCTTGTACACTACTTATACCAATCATCTTCACTCTTTACCCCCGGTACTTGTTTCTGTGTCAACATGCTTAGCGATTTTTAAGTACCTGATCAGATTACCTTGCAATTGCCTCTTTTCAAAGGATAACATGACAAAACTCATATTCCTCCGCATAAACAAAGCTCCTCATCTGCAGAATCATTTAAAAATTATTCTCCATCATCTACAAAGCCTTCATCTTTCTAATGTGCGCCTGATCGGGCTATAATACACGAATTGCAGTTGAAACAGTGTTTTATAAAGGATTGTATTGTATTCTTTCCTCCAAACAGAAAAATAGCCGTTTACAAGTAAGTTCCTTCCTGACACTTGCCAGGTTTCCATTCATGTGACAGTCGCTCCATTTTCGCCAACTTTTGGTTGAAGCCTTTGTCATCCAAAGCATTTCTTTTAAAAGGTTAATTAAAATATTAACCCAGCTAGCAAAAATGTTGAAAATCTGGAAAACAGATCAGATCTGTGAGAAAACAAATATTGAAGGGTCACTTGGACAAATTGGAAATTGAATCTTTGGCTATTTGTCTCAGAAACAAGAGATGGACTTAAATTATTTTTGTAAATGGTCGTTCCTTGCCATCTTCCGTCAACTGCAGTGTAATGAAGATTTACACCGATTCAGAAAGTAGCTTTGTTGAGGTGGACCTTCTCCTGGACTTTTCCGTGTTGTTGTCAGAGGAAATCCTTCTGCAGTTATCACAATCTAATTTCTTGAAGATGCAGATGATTACAGGTCAGAAGTCTCTTGAACTATCCTCCTTTTCCAAAATATGGGGGACAAAAACGTATTTGCGACTGATGTTATTTATAGCCTAGTTTTAAGATTTCATGAGAGATACCCCCAATGTTTCTTGTTTTGAGTTGTAGTAGAGCCTTTGATTTGTCAGTCAGGAATATAGCCAATGTCATTTCAAATAAGCTGCTGTAAAATGGAATCAAGGGTGCCCACGTTAAGGACAGAGTCACACTGAAGTGTTCCTTTTCGTGGGCACCGACTACCTGTATGTTCTTGGTAAGTTCATCATTCTTGGCTTACAGGCCATAGATGGCTTTAATGGACAAAAAAAAAAAACTAGTCAAGGAACTCAGCAGGTCAGTTAGAATCTGTGAAGGGATTGGACAGATGATGTTTCAAGTCGAGACTCTTCTTCACAAGGGACTTTAATGGCACCGAAGACTAACCAACCTTTCATCACCTTCACTTCATCACCACGGATGTCATTGAGGCATGTAACCTTACTCTTCTTAATAATTATTATTGATGTTTTAACCAGGTGGCAACCTCGGATCTCAGTATTGAGAGAATGAAGTTCACAAAAAGGCCATAAATACAATCAAGTCAAACTCAAGTATGATGGGTAGAGCAAAGAGAAAAATTAAGTGCAGAATGTAGTTATCCACATTGTAGCGTAAGAGGACAATACCCAATGTCCTCAATGGGGTAGAGGAGAATCGAACTGTACCCTAGCTTTTGGAAAGGACGTTCATTGTGTAGTAAGCAACACTAACTGCCATGATCTTGTGATACTTTTCAACAATAAATGAATCTCAAAATGTTGCAATTACTAAGTATGAACTGCAAATCAGAGGATGTGACAAGAATGGCATAAATCTGTGCTTATTTCTGACTCATTACATACTGACACTCGCGTCTCGGTGTGTCACCATCAATGTTCACTCGGCCTTGGAAAAAAAAGTAAACAGCTATAGCAAACACGTGTTATTTCTGATTTATACAAGATGTCTCATTAATTTCATGCACACCAGACTAGGATTGGGGGGGAGGGGGGGAGGAAACGACGGCACACACACATACATACAGTTTGAGAGCCACCCGATTACGTTGCCAGGGTTTCAGGAATAGACGACTGAACACAACGTTCAGTAAAGCGCTTTCCTGATCTCAGTAGTTTAAATTAACATAAATACTAATTGCTGAACGACGACTTAGCACATACCACGTCCCTGTCCCTCGGTGCAACGGCCGCTCCCGCGGGGCCGACGTCGCCCTTTAGCTGTGGGATCTTCGGCCCAAACCGTCGTCTCGCTCACTGCCCAGCAGGCGCTGACGTCACCGCGCACGCGCCCCCGGTCACGGCAGCCCCGCTGCGTCATCGCGGCCGAAGCAACGCCCAGAGGCGGGCTCCGTATGTATAAAAAAATTAATCTCTTAACATGCTTTATGCTTGATGTTTTGCGTTAAACCAGTGTAAAGCGCACCTTGCTTACCGTGTCACCCTCTTCGCGCAACGTTCACGACATTTTAACGGCAGCTGAGTTAAAGATCAAATCAGAAGCAAAGATCCTACTGCAGATCTTTGATCAAAAGCGCCACTGACGAGTAATGTCGGCCGCCGGCCTCTCGGTGCCAGGTTGATGAACGTCACCCAGTCCCCGCCTCGGCGGGTTGGCGACGCTATCACCCCGCCCACAGGCGCTCTGGAAGCGTGTTTTTAATTCAATTAAGATGGACACGAAAGCTGGAGTAACTCGGCGGGACAGGCAGCATCTCTGGAGAGAAGGAATGGGTGACATTTCGGATCGAGACCCTTCTTCAGACTGAGAGTCAGGGAAGAGGGAGACACATAGATTAGGAAGTATAAGGTGTGAAAACGAGACATCAAAGGGGATGCGGGGGTAAACCAGTATCTGCAGATCCATCCTACACATTTTTAAAATCAATTTCGCCTTTGCAAAAGGGAATGCTGCCGACTGGCCCACTCCAGAGTGCAGGAGCAGGAGTATGTACCAAAGAAGGTAGACAAAAGTGCTGGAGAAACTCAGCGGGTGCAGCAGCATCTATGAAGCAAAGGAAATAGGCAACGTTTCGGGCCGAAACCCTTCTTCACACTGATGGAGAGTGGGAGGGGGAAGAAAGGAAAAAGGAGGAGGAGCCCGAGGGCAGAGGGAGAGCTAGGAAGGGGAGGAGACAGCAAGGGCTAACGGAATTGGGAGAATTCAATGTTCAGGCCACCGGGATGCAGACTGCCCAAGCGGAATATGAGGTGCTGTTCCTCCAATTTCCGGTGTTGCTCACTCTGGCCATGGAGGAGGGCCAGGACAGAGAGGTCGGATACGGAATGGGAAGGGGAGTTGAAGTGCTGAGCCACCAGGAGGTCAGGTTGGTTAATGCGGACCGAGCGGAGGTGTTCGGCGAAACGATCGCCAAGCCTACGCTTGGTCTCACCGATGTAGATCAGCTGACATCTAGAGCAGTGGATGCAATAGATGAGGTTGGAGGAGATGCAGGTGAACCTCTGTCGTACCTGGAATGACTGCTTGGGTCCTTGAATGGAGTTGAGGGAGAAGGTAAAGCGACAAGTGTAGCATCTCTTGCAGTTGCAAGGGAAAGTGCCCGGGGAGGGGGTGGTGCAGGAGGGAAGGGAAGAATTGACAAGGGAGTTAGGGAGGGAGCGGTCTTTGCGGAAAGCAGACAGGGGGGGAGATGGGAAGATGTGGCGAGTGGTGGGGTCACGTTGGAGGTGGCGAAACTGACAGAGGGCTATTTGTTGTATGTGACGGCTAGTGGGATGTAAGGTGAGGACTAGGGGGACTCTGTCCTTGTTGCGAGTTTGGGGATGGGGAGAGAAAGCAGTGTTACGGGGTATGGAAGAGACCCTGGTGCGAGCCTCATCTATAGTAGGGGAGGGGAACCCCCGTTCCCTGAAGAATAAGGACATTTCCGATCCCTGGTGTGGAACACCTCATCCTGGGAGCAGATGTGGCGTAGACGGAGGAATTGGGTGTAGGAGATGGAGTCCTTACAGGAAGCAGGGTGGGAAGAAGAGTAGTCTAGATAGCCATGGGTGTATCCCGGTAGCCTGAACATTGAATTCTCCCAATTCCGTTAGCCCTTGCTGTCTCCTCCCCTTCTTAGCTCTCCCTCAGCCCACACACTCCATCAATCTGAAGGGTTTCGGCCCGAAACGTTGTCTATTTCTTTCACTCCATAGATGCTGCTGCACCCGCTGAGTTTCTTCAGCACTTTTGTCTACCTTCGATTTTCCAGCATCTGCAGTTCCTTTTTAAACAGTATGTACCGAAGATACTAGAGGATATGTACTGAGGGAAGCACTGAAGCTTGGTGCAGCCAATGTCAAGGCTCTGCAGGAGAGGAGCACAGTCTAAGGCCCTTCCGCTAATGCACATTGGGGGTCAGTGTGCAGTGGAGACAAGGGACGGGATATCACCCCAGGTGCCACATGAGTGGCATGGGTTTTGGGCAATATGACCAAATATATAACACTAATGAATGGATGTATAGCTGTGGAGAATGTCAGATGAATTTTGAGCAGTTCTTCTTTTGTACATATTTTTATTCTGAATAAAGTTTATTTTTATGTGTTTAAGTTATTTGACTCCTTACTGTTGCAGTGTGATCTACTAAATGCTTTTTGCTTTTATTTAGGATTTCTAGCAGCTGCATATTTTTTTTTCGAGTGAACTTGTTTCTCGGTCCGCTTCCCAGGCAAAGATTGGACGTTTTCAGTAGCATTCCCAATGCCACTTTGCATGAGCGTGGGTCAGTGGTTCCCTGTCCTGATGAAAAGTCTTTGATGGGAAACACAAACTCTTTTTAATCTTCACAGTCTTGCACGACTGCTGATTATTTCCAGGACATTTCATAGAACCATATTCTTAGATGGCCTCTCAAGATCCAGTGTGATGTTTCAAGTCAGGAATAAGCAGAAATGCTGGAAGCTCCCAGCAGGACAGTCATTATTTATGGAAAGAGAAACAGAATAAACATTTAAGATCAAAAACCTTTGCAAATCTATTCAGGTCTCTGACTGGAAATGTTAATTCTGTTCCTCTTTCCTTAGATGCAGTCTGACCTGCTGAATGTTTTCAGTAGTTTCTGTTTTAATTTTAAATTTCAAGCATCTGCTGTTTTAAAAATATTTCGTTTACCATTTCCATTCTGGTTTTTGTGGTTCTGAAAAGGCTGAAGAAGCCAAAATGGGACAAGAGATGTCTAACAGTTAGTGCTTGTGTAATTTGTGAGATGGACTACTTCTTCTGCATTTTATACAGGGCTTCTGTTTCCACTGAACCTACTCAAGGATTTTGTTATTGTCCAAAATGCTCCTTCCAACTTTGATTGATCTTGTATCAGGAATTCTCACAAGTCAGTGGGGAAGTCACATTTACTCAAGGGGACTCAAACATCCATGAACCTTGTTCCTTTTCTATCTGGTAAGATCTGCCCATGACAGATCTCAGAATTGAGTGGCTGTGTTGATGTTAGTTTATTATTATTGTCACGTGTACTAAGGTACAGTGAAAAACCTTTTTGTTACATGCTTCTTGTCGGGCAAATAAAATAACCTGCCCATTCAAGCTGATTCGGTGTAACTACAACAACCTAACTTTGGGGATGCTAGCTTGGGAGATGACATTGATGTTGCTTTGTTTATCCTTTCAAGAGATTTGGTTATCTTGTGGAGGCTGCATTTGTGCTATCTCACGGTGCTTTCAGGTCCTTGCTGTAAGTAATCCATAACTGAGAAAAATACAGGAATCTCTCTAATGCCTTGTTGACTGCTAAATGTCGTCTAAGTTGGAGAAATATAAGTGAGGATCACTGCTGCCTGGTAGACCATGTGTTTTGTGCTAGTTTAGATATTTTATGTTTATCTCATCTCTCTACACTATTACTAAAACTCTCGTGTTGTACTCTTCCGGTTTGCATTGTTTTTAAATTTGCACAAAAACGGTACCCTATATCGCTAGGATCTTTTCACCACCTTACCCACCGTTCGCCTCTGCTCCATGCACACCAAATTTTGTTCTGATCGGTGGAATATTACAAAAGTTATGAAGGTTTAAAAATCGTAAGATCAGCAGATTGGGCTTCTCGCCTGTCAGTCACCATGAAGGTAACGCTCCTTCCGACCCCTGCTGTCATTCACCGGGGCGATCAGAATAAAATCCCGGAGGAGGGGCTGAGTCCATGAGCTGTGCTGAGTGAGCCCGCGAACTGTGCCGAGCGACCCCACGAGCCGTGCTGAGTGAGTGGTCCCACGAGCCGTGCTGAGTGTGTGAGTGAGCCCACGAGCCGTGCTGA
This sequence comes from Raja brachyura, assembly GCA_963514005.1. The sequence continues at coordinate 63,391,642 of OY740781.1, forward strand.
GTGAGTGAGCCCACAAGCTGTGCTGAGTGAGTGAGCGAGCCCACCAGCCGTGCTGAGTGAGTGAGCCCACAAGCTGTGCAGAGTGAGTGAGACTCGAGGCAGCGTGGAATCGGTGAGCGGCCCGGAGCCTGGCCGACTGCGAGGCCGACTGCTTCAACCTCGAGATCCTGGGGAAGTGAGGGGTGAATGTGGCTGGGCGCTGGCGTGGCCGGGCGCTTGCGGGGCACACCACTCCCACCCACACACACCCTCCCGCCTACAACCCCCCCACCCACTTCCCCTCGCACAACCCCCCCCCCTGACGCAGCGGCAGGCCACGGCAGCGCTCGCTCCCTCTGGCCGGTGCTTGAGGCTGCCAACCTCCTCCTCTCCCCCCCCCCACCGACCCCTGCCTGAAGCCGTCCCCCTTCCCTGGCTACAGAACACTCCTGCTGGTCCCCACCTGAAGCAGTCCCCCTCCCTAGCTATACTAGCCCAGGAAAAGTCTATTTGGCCCACAATGCCTGTACTAGCCCTCTGGAAACAAGCCCCTTCAGCCCACAACGCCTGTACTAGCCCTCCAGACAGGTGGATTTGCAAGGGGCGGAGTGGGGGGGTGAGGGGGGGATCAGGAGCATCACAACGGGAACCCGTCAGCCGCTCCTGCGTAGTTGGGGGCAATGGGTGAGTGGTGGAATATTGGGTTGGGGGACCAGGCCTTCCTTGTGAGAATGGGACCCAACGGGTCCCACTTGGGCTTGTGATGCCATAATTCTAATCAACTAGTCAACAAAAGAACCAATCTTGGTGCAAACCAAGGCTGCCCCATTACACCATTTTATTTCTGATCTCTCACACCACAATGTTGCTCCACACTTCCAATAAACCTCCTCTTGTAATGGCACTAGGTTACAGGAGCACTGGGAAATTATTCAAACTGTTACTTCTACTTCAAAACAAATTCATCCAACCTCAGTGATTAAACTGCAGCAAACATTTGACCCTTGTATTTGTGTGCACTTGGAGAGTCATTGTCACCTTATTCCTTGCAGCATGATAAGCTCTCCACTCGATTTTAGCTAATCAATCTACCAACCTGCCTCCTGCTGTATAATTATGTACATATTAATACATACAGCTCAATGAAGGCAGGCATTGATAATAAAATGTAAAATAAAACACAAAATGCTGGAAGTACTCAGCAGGCCAGGCTTAATCTGGGAAGAGAAATAGTGCCAATGTTTCAGGTCTTTGGCACATCTGGAAAGGGGACAAAAAAATCTTGCTAAGCTGCAGGGAGGGTGGGGAAGGGGAGATGACTCCAGGATAATATTGAGGTGACCACTGGGATAAGCTGAAAACAAGGTTATCTGGTTAATGAGTGAATGGGAACTGTTAGAGGGTGAAAATATAAACATATGAATGTCAGAGTAAGCAAAATGCAGACAGGAAAACATTATGACAGAACAGACTGGGCACGTCATACAGCATGGAAACCAGACATTCAACCCAAGTCATGCAGCATGGAAACAGACCCTTTGGTCCATGTGGATGAAGATGCTCTATACATCTTGCGTGAGGAAGCTTTCCTGAACCCATTTGACATATTCCACCCTGCGTAAGCCTTTGGCACTATGACTGTCCCAGTCTATATCACAGATGAGCAACTGATAACAGAGAAATCAAGATGTACAATTTAGTACTTAATTCCAAAAGGCTGCAATGAAATTCCTCATTGCACTCAGTGTGCCAGCAGAACTCATAGCAGACTAACGTATGTTTCAATGAAAATGAAGACACCAAACATTATAGCACTAGCACACAACCTAGTCTGGAATCATGCTATGCAGAAGAAGACAATTCAGCCCATTATGCATTTGCCCATTCTTTGGCTAGCAATTTTCTCCATTAGGCTGTGGCTGAGGAGATTTTTCATTCAAGTTCGTGACCCAACCCTACCTGAATTTTTAACATATTGTGTAAAAATATGATATAAACCATATCTGAAAGTCGTTAAGAACAAAACCTGCACAATTTTTAAAAATATGACAAAAACTTCAAATTTTCCGAGTAGTAATTGTCCAAACAATGCACGTTTGACATTGAGGTCAGGCGCAAATTGACCAATCCCGCTCTTTGTTTTATGGTCACTAGGCAGCGAGGGATCATGGCTGTCTCCTCATTACATCAATAGCAATAGCAAAGTTTCCGAGGAATAAAGGTAATGCTAACCTTGCTCATAATTTTTTCAATTGATTTATCTTTATAACGTTATGATGTGAACTGTTAAATTAAAATGAGAAATAAAAAATGTAGCGTTAGGGTTAGGGTCAGGGTCAGTTGGTCAGTCTGTCAGTCGGGCTTGTCAGTAGGCCAAAGGGTGCTGTGGAGGATCGGTCAGGCTGTCGTGCCATCGGTGGGGTTGAGAGTGGTTGGGCCGCCGGTGGGTCGTGAGAGTGGTCAGCCGGGCCGGGCCGCTGGTGGGTGGTGGGAGTGGCCGGGAAGCTGTTGGGTCGTGAGAGTGGCTGGGCCGCCGATGGGTGCTGAGAGGGTCGGTCGGACTGTCGGACGGCCGGTGTTGCAGTGAATGAGTGGACGGTCTGACGTTATGGTGGTGCTGAAGGTTGCCCGGGCGGCGTGCACGACAGTGCTACTCCCCACCACCATCACCACGATGATCGAGAAGGGCATGCTGGCTGAGGTGAATGCGCTGAGCTGCCACACTTACGGAGCCTGCAGCCGTTCCCAAAGCGGCTCCAGCTCCAGCGGGCAGCTCTGGAAGGGGGGAGAGTTATGGTAAGGGTTAAGGTTAGGCATTTTCCTGTCAGTGGATGATGCCTTAGCCTACACCCAGCCTGGCATTGCCCCAGTCCCACTATGTCTGTGACCCCCACTCTGCACACTGTCAATCATTGGGGTTCAGTAAACTGGGGAACCCGCAGGAACTACCCTCACCCATTAATTTGGCTGGTTCTGGAGCCGGACCTCTGCGGCAATTTCATTCAAAAAAACTCACTCGCAATTATATTAATTATATTATTTTATATAATATACATAATTATATATTATTACAGTCATATTCACGTCATATATATATATGATATAATATATGGTTTAAATAGATTGCAACACGTAAATAGGATCCCCCATGGTGTAATATGCGCATTGGACACTAGATGGCACTTACTTTTTCGATCTCATTTTCTAATTAGTTTAATGAATTAATGTGCTACTTTTGGCACTGACGAGTTATGACTTCCTTCTCAATTATATTTTATCTAAATCTGTGCAAAATTTTATGTAGTTCCGAGATATGGGTCACTAAAGTTGATTTCTAGACACATTTTTGATGCTCGGCCCACAGCCTACATGTACGGTATGTTACGAAACTTACCTTTAGCAGTGCTGCAGTTCTGCCACTGCCCGTGTGCGCGACTTTGGCGCCTTTGAGGGAGGGGGGCAGGTTTAAAATGCCGTTTACTTCAGACCTTTCAAATCGATTAATCTCAGGGGGTTTAGTTGCTGAAGAGAAATCACTTCGACATTTGTTTTATGGAGTTATTTTTAAACTATGCTGGATAATGTATTAGCATGAGTAAATTAAAAATCATCTTCTAAAGCCGTGAACACCAACAATGGGACGGATCTCACGTAGGGGAAAAAACAAGGTACACAGTTTATTTTTACATAAAAACATGCTTCTTAGGAAGCCTTTAATCAAAATTTCATGTTGCAAAAAGGTGACTTAAAAAATATACGAACCGGCAGCATTTTTCCTGCCGACTGGGGGTTAAATTCACCCCAAACCGCAATGTTCCAAACTATCGCATTCCACAAAATTCCACTTGCAGTTTAAATGGCCATTATTTACAGGAATTAAACACTAAATTCCTTCAATTTGGCCTATAAATTCATGACAATGAGATTTAATAATCATGTTATATTGTGAATTCTTGTGTGAATGTTATTTGGACACAGGCTTTTTAAAAAATGTTAACCTTTTCTTAAGAAATGGATAGATGTTTAGATCTAGTAATTGAATGTTGTAATTAGCTACAATTAGGTAACTAACTAATTATATGTTTTAACTTCAGGTAATCAAAGTAAGATTGTTTCATATTTGTTTCAGAATGCCTCAAACTGTAATAACTGAAAATTTCATTCAGTTCTCTTAATTTTTAAGAAAGTTATGGGCTTTTGATTGTCCTTGATCACAGCTTTTGTGTTGAGTCAATGGAAAAGCAATAGGGAACAAGATGCTAATTTCTGAGTATGAAAACGGCCATAACTTTTTTTAATACTCAAGATATGAAAGTGAATTAGGTGTCAATTTAAACTTCATGCTTTATCTGATGGGATAAATTGCAGACTTGATTTTTTAAATCTAAAAATTTTGTAACATTGCTACTACATGTTTATCCATTATCAGAAGGGCAGCACCAAATAACCATGTTCAATCCTAACTCTCTGTGGAGTTCTCCCTGTGCCTACATGGGTTTCCTCTGGATGGTCAGGTCTCCTCTGACGTCCATCAGATGTGCAGGCCACTGTATATTGCCACCAGTGATAACAACAAAATAAAGAAAATCTATTCAAGATAAATTAATACAACGTCTGAGACCAAATTAATATAAAGTAGCTGTAAGACTGCATTAGGAAAAGAGAATGATTTAGGCAGAGTGAGGGAGTGGTAGTCAATAAACAATATGCAACATTGTCTTTCTACATCGTCCTGCAAGCCTCAAGACACACCCACATTATGTTTTTCGTTCAATTTTGCCTTTTTCGTACCACGAAAGATGATACTCCCAACAATCCAAGAACGCGTGCAGCAATACGTTCTCTTCCCATCTCAAGGTTGTTCGAAGAGTTAATCGGAAAAAAATAAACTTATATATATATACATATTATTTATCGGGAATGTTATAATAGATACAAATAATATTCAATGCGTGTTACAATTCTTCTTGTGAATGGATATCGTTAAATATGGTTACTGAACGTGATGAATAAAGCAAGTGCTTCTGTATGCTGTAGTCAAATAAATTAAAAGGCGTGGCATGATTTTTGTAGAGAAGGAGAACACGTTAAAACATGTTTACATAATACTTTACATAATACTTGCTCTGCAGTTCGAGTGCTTTTTACTCGATTGTGAAAAGTTCGCGGACCAATCGCGGCGACAGTAAAAACGCCTTGCGCCGGAAGATGTATCCACTTCCTGGCAAAGTCCCTTGTGAAGTGATTTTCCAGTAAATTGAGTCATTATCAGACGGTTAATAATCATAAGTGGGCGTGTGCATTACAGCAACGCATATTTAATTATTTAAATTGCATACGTTCATTGGTGGTGACAGACATATTAGGGCTGGAAAAAATGTTTTAAAAGTTGAATCAAAAGTCGCTTTATTTTCCTTGCATTTCGATGTCTTAACAGCAGCTATCGCACCCAAAACGTGACGTGGAAAATACTGAGATTACAAAACGTTAGTTGAACTAGATATAATTTAAATATTGAGTTCAACAACTTACTGTTACTTGATTTCTCTATTTGTATCAGTTGTCAGTCTGTGATAATGGCTCAGCAGTTTGGTGTTTTCCGCTTTTCCCCCGTGAGTCCAGATTTTTTAATTGTATGCACCGAAAAGCAACAATGAAATTGTTAAATACGTTTTTTTTTAAATTAAAAAAAGGTATGTGCAATATGTTAGAAATATGTGTAGTCTCTGATTTTCTGTGATAAATTTAAAATATACACTACATATGAGAATGGCATATGTACAGAAATTAGTAAATAGGAAATTATGCCGTTTCATGAGGTTATAAAAATAATAATCTAGGTGGAGCAAACAAGTGGAAAGACAAATGGTGCTTTAGCCTTTAAGGGAAAAAGATTAGAATAAAATTGTATTGATCCCTTGTTGAGATGCCAGACTGATTCCTGGGATGTCAGGACTTTCATATGAGGAAAGATTGGATAGACTCGGTTTGTACTCGATGGAATTTAGAAGATTGAGGGGGGATCTTATAGAAACCTACAAAATTCTTAAGGGGTTGGACAAGCTAGATGCTGGAAGATTGTTCCCGATGTTGGGGGAGTCCAGAACAAGGGGTCACAGTCTAAGGATAAGGGGGAATTCCTTTAGGACCGAAATGAGGAAAACATTCTTTACACAGAGAGTGGTGAGTCTCTGGAATTCTCTGCCACAGAAGGTAGTTGAGGCCAGTTCATTGGCTATATTTAAGAGGGCGTTAGATGTGGCACTTGTGGCTAAAGGGATCAGGGGGTATGGAGAGAAGGCAGGTACGGGATACTGAGTTGGATGATCAGCCATGATCACATTGAATGGCGGTGCAGGCTCGAAGAGCCGAATGGCCTACTCCTGCACCTATTTTCTATGTTTTCTATGTTTCTATGCCATAGGCTTTACTGATATCTATTTTGGAGTGCTTTGTGCAATTTAGCAAGTATTATTTGTCATGAAGTCAGTGCCCCATGGATTCTCTGGATTAATTCTGAGCATGACAATGTTATCCTATGAAGAGATATTGAACATAAAACATATAACATAGAACAGTAGTAGTACAACACAGGAACTGGCCCTTTGGCCCACAATGTCTGTGTTGGACATGATGCTGTTAAATTCATCTCCTCTGTCTGTATCTGATCAATTTATCGCCATTCCTTGGATATCAATGAGCCAATGTAAAAGCCTCTAAAAAGCCACTGTCGTGTCTGCTTCCATCACCACTGCTGGCAGAGTGCCCCAGGCACCCACTGTGTTGGAAAAATAACTTAGACCACATATCTCCTTTAAATTTTTCTACTTCTGACCTCAAGGCTGTGCACTCTGGTCTTTGATATTTTCACTCTTGGAATAAGGTTCTGTCCATCCTGTCTTTGTCTCTCATAATTTTTTTTAAAGATTGTGGGAGTTCATTTGCATTTAGATGAATGATAGGTGATCCGACTGGGGTATGTTCAAATCAAGGAATGTAGATTTAAAGTGATGGGCAAAAAGTACAAGGGGATTTGAGGTAAACCTATGTTACATTGACGGTAAAAATGATGCAAAACACATTGCTTATAAAACTCGTGGATGGGAAGAAACTGTTCCTGAGCCTGGAGGCCACAGTTCTCTTCTTCAGCCCAGCCTGATCTCCCAGCCATGTTTTCATGTTCTCTATTTCACAACTCCTACAATCTTTTGTCAACGTTCTTACTCTCCAACTGCTCCCGTTCACTCATTGACCAGACAACCTTGTTTACAGCATACTTTGAATGTATTTAAGAAGGAGATAGATACATTTCACTTCTCCGTGGATTGTCACCTTGTCGTGGTGGGGAAGCTTGTGTGGACTTGAGACCTTGAGAGCGATGTCGTCTGGAGCTATGCTCCTGGTAGGGCCACGCAAGGTGGTAAGGTCAAGGGGGAGGTCTCTGACAAAGAGCAATCCAACCAAGACCTCAACGGTGGAACAGGCTGAGGACGATGGCTGACCTTAGTGGAGCGTCACAACGGCTGGGAAGGCGGATGAAGGCTGCAGCAGAAAAGGGTCTCCGGTTGTCTTGGACTCCATGCCACTGGATCCTGACCCAGATCTGTCAAGGACCTGGGGTGGGGTGGCTGTCTGTGCACCAGTATCCCCACGTTAAACAAAGTCACGCACAGGCGTCCTCCATATAGGGCATAGCACCCTGGAGACACCCATGGTCAGCCATGCCTGAAGGGGGCCTAAGAAGAAGGTACATTCCTGGATGCAAAAGACTTCAAAGGATACAGGGAGAGAACACACAAACAAGGTACTGACAGAAATAACCAGCCATGATCCTATGGAATAACAGTCAGCTTGAAAGACTAACTGACCTGTTCCGCTCCTATTTTCTATGTGTAATGTAAATAGTCTGCCAAAGAAAATAGGGTAAATACGTTTTTTTTTTAATTAAAAAAAGGCAAGTGCAGTATATTCTGAGAAATATGTGTAGTTTCTGATTTTCGGCGATAAATTTCAAATACACACTATGAGACAATAGCATATGTTCAGAAATTAGTAAATAGAAAATGAGGTCATAAAGATAATGATCCTCATGGAGCAAATGGATACTCCATGGATTCTCTGGATTAGAATTAATTCTGAGCATGACAATGTTATCTTAAGAAGAGATATTAAACATTAAACATATAACATAGAACAATGCAGCACAGGAACTGGCCTCTTGGCCCACAATGTCTGTGTTGACATAATGCCAAGTTAAATTAATCTCCTCTGTCCATTTATGATCCTGATGTCCCCTATGATCCATTTATCGCCATTCCAAAAATGAGATGTTGCATTTTGGGATATCTAACATAGGAATGACCTACACAGTGAATGGTAGGCCTCTGGGGAGTGTTGTAGAGCAGAGGGATCTAGGGGTGCAGGTGCATGGTTCCTTGAAGGTGGTCACAGCTAGATAGGGTTGTCAAAAAGGCTTTTCATCAGTCAGAGTATTTAGTATAGAAGTTGGAAGGTCATGTTACAGTTGTTTCCGACGTTGGTGAGGCCGCATTCAGAGTATTGTGTTCAGTTCTGGGCACCATGTTATAGGAAAGATGATGTCAAGCAGGAAAGGGTTCAGAGAAGATTTACAAGGATGTTGCCATGACAAGAGGGTCTGAGCTATGAGGAGAGGTTGAGTATGCTAGGACTGTATTCCTTGGAACACAGAAGGATGAGGGGTGATCTTATAGAGGTGTACAAAATCATGAGATTAATCGATCGGGTAGATGCATGGAGTCTCTTGCCCAGAGTAAGTGAATCAAGAACCCAAGGACATAGGTTTAAGATGAAGGGTAAAAGATTTAATAAGAATCATAGGGGTAACTTTTTCACACAGAAGGTGGTGGGTGTATGGAACAAGCTGCCAGAGGACGTAGTTGAGGCTGGGACTGTCCCAACGTTTAAGAAACAGTTAGACAAGTACATGGATGGGACAGTTATGGAGGGATATGGACCAAACACGGGCAGGTGGAACCAGTGTGGCTGGGACATGTTGGCGTTGGGCTGAAGGGCCTGTTTCCACACTGTATCACTCTATGACTCTATGAGAGTAGATGGGTGACTACGAAGAAAGGGAGTAAACAGAGAGGGCAGGTGACCCCTGTGGCCATTCCCATTTTAGACAATACTAGACCAGGTGTGGACCCGTTGGGCCCCGTCCCCCAACGCAATATTCCACCACTCACCCATAGCCCCCAACGCGCAACTGAGGGGTTCCCGTTGTGTCGGGAGTCACGGCAACCCTCCCCCTATCCTCCTCCATTCCCCCTCATCATCCAGCACTCCCTCCCCTTCCTCTTCACCCTCCTTCTTCTTTCTCCTCTCCTCCTCCCCTCCCCCACTACCTCCCTCACCTGTCCCTCCCTCTCCTTTCTCCTACCCTCAGTCACTCCCTCCAAAGCCCTCTTCTCTCGCAACCCCCCTCCTCTCCCTCTATCTTCCTGCTCCCCCACTCCTCACCTCCCCCCTATCCCACTCCCCCATTCTCCTTCCTTACCTCCCCCACTGTCCTCCTCTCCCTCTATCCCCCACTCCCTATCTCCCCTCATCATCTTCCATTCCCGTCCCATATTACCCTTTTATCTTCCCACTTTTCTCTCCCCCCTGTCCATGTCCACACATATTCCCCCCCCCCCCCCTCCCCGCCTTCACATTTAACAATTTCCTTATCTGTCACTCTTTTGTTTCCTTTTTACATCTAGCCTTTGTTACATACTCCACCAATCTGCCATTCATCATTTGTATCTGCACCTGGAGTATTATGTGCAATTTTGGTCTCCTAATTTGAGGAAGGGCATTATTGCTATTGAGGGAGTGCAGCATAGGTTCACAAGGTTAATTCCCGGGATGGCGGGACTGACATATGCTGAGAGAATGGAGCGGCAGGGCTTGTATACTCTGGAATTTAGAAGGATGAGAGGAAATCTTATTGAAACATATAAGATTGTTAAGGGTTTGGACATGCTAGAGGCAGGAAACATGTTTCCGATGTTTGGGGGAGTCCAGAACCAGGGGCCACAGTTTAAGAATAAGGGGTAACGCATTTAGAACGGAGATGAGGAAACACTTTTTCACACAGAGAGTTGTGAGTGTGGAATTCTCTGCCTCAGAGGGTGGTGGAGGCTGGTTCTCTGGATACTTTCAAGAGAGAGCTTGATAGGGCTCTTAAAGATAGCAGTGTCAGGGGATATGGGGAGAAGGCAGGAACGGGGGTACTGATTGTGGATGATCAGCCATGATCACATTGAATGGTGGTGCTGGCTCAAAGGGCCGAATGGCCTACTCCTGCACCTATTGTCTATTGTCTATTGTCAAGAGAACTCGGTTGTTCACTAATCACTTTATTGTCACATGTACTTAGATACCGTGAAATACTTTGTTTTGCATACAATCCAGTAAACAACTTTCTGTAAGCACAATCACACATAAGGAAAATGTGCAATGATGGTAGTGTTAAAACAAATAGTTTATATTTTCCGAGCCAGTGCACTAAGATCATAATGGCAGTATCTCGTAGCTTTCAAGTATCAGGTTTTGTAAAAATATTGAGTTTTATCTTGGCCTTAAAAAGCTGTGGTTCTGTCCAGAGGCACTGGATCATTGATATAGGGGTCTGCATGCCTGGTGATGTTGTCGATACTTTCCACTGCTGCACCATGTGCCTGCTCCAGGCTGCGCCCAATCTACGTGCTGATTGGATGTCTGTGGAGCCCCTTGTGGCGATGATCTACGGGTTACTCCGACTGCTGTAGAGCCTCCAGCAGCATATTCCACTGACATCGCGAACTGCGACCACTGCAAACACACCATTTATTGCCTCCCAGTCTCCCCTCTACTTCCATGAACCTAGGTCGCACTCACTCGCCTCTGGTAGCTGAACTCAAAACATTCGAAGTGCTTCCAAGTGAGCTCACCGATCTTCTCATTCACCATTGCTGCGATCATTCAGGCAACTCCTCGTTTAACTTGTGTAAAAAGTCTTCGGTCAAATCGGGTTGAATTTATTGTCAGTTGCACTAGTACAGTGAGGCACAGATACAATAAAAACCTTGCTTGCAGCAGTTTCACAAGTAACGATTCAGGCAACGCATAAAAATGTAAATTATACATAAATGACACATAAATTCTGCCAGACTGAAAAGAAAAAAATGACTGAAAAAAACACATTAGTGTGAAACACAGTCAAAGAAAACGAGTTCATGGTTGTGCAAGAAATGGCACATTATGTTCTGTGATGAGGTAGGATTAGGGCTGTGCAACTTTCCACTCTCACCTTAAAGTTATGCCCTAACCGGGGAGTAAAATCTGTGGCTATTAACCTTATCTAACCTTTACTCCCCTACCCAGGGAGCCCCTATCTGAGGCTATTAACCTTATATATGCCTCTCATGATTTTATCTACCTCTATTAGGTCATCCTTCAACCTCCTGAGCCCCAAGGAAAGTAGACCAAGTCTATCCAACCTTATTTCTCAAGTAAACTGTACCCTTATATGTATAGTTTTGGTCTCCTAATTTGAGGAGGGAAATCCTTGTGATTGAGGCAGTGCAGCGTAGGTTCACAAGATTGAACCCTGGGATGGCGGGACTCTCATATGAGGAAAGATTGAAAATACTAGGTTTGTATTCACTGGAGTTTAGAAGGATGAGGGAGATCTTAAAGAAATATAAAATGATAAATGGACTGGTCAAGCTAGATGCAGGAAAAATGTTCCCAATGTTGCGCGAGTGCAGAACCAGGAGCCACAATCTTAGAATAAAGGGGAAGCCATTTAAGACTGAGGTGAGAAAAAACGTTTTCACCCAGATAGTAGTGAATTCGTGGAATACCCTGCCACAGAGGGCAGTGGAGGCCAAGTCACTGGATGGATTTAAGAGAGAGTTAGATAGAGCTCTAGGGGCTAGTGGAATCAAGGGATATTGGGAGAAGGCAGGCACGGGTTATTGATTGGGGACGATCAGCCATGATCACTATGAATGGCGGTGCTGGCTCGAAGGGCCGAATGGCCTCCTCCTGCAGCTATTTTCCATGTTTTTATGTTTCAAACACACCAGACCTGATACCATCCTCATGATTTTTTCTTGCACCCTCATGAGTTTAATAACAAATACCAGTGTACAAATGGTTGCCAGTTGGTTTGTATTTACCCATTCTTTACATTCACATAAATAAACTGTTGTGAAGAATACTAACCTCAAGGTACATTTAATAGAAATAATAAAATATAAAAACTGTAATATAGCTTTTAACTCAGAAATATCAAAAATGAGAGCTCCTTCATGATAATTAGGTGACAATTATTACAATATCAACAGAAGCTGTATTATTGTGCCTAAACACACTTAGGTGAAGAAACAAAATAGGTTTCAAGCTAATACGAGGAAGGTGCATTTACCAAATGTTTGCATATTTAAATTATGACATTAATTGATCATGCTGTTGGGTGATAACACATACTTTAAGTAAATAATCTGATGGATGACCTCTTTTTCTGTCCTTCTGATTTCAATTATGTGGAACTCACTGGAGGATACATGAGAACTGATGCCATTTAGATTTACTTAAAAAACAACTTCTCCTTTCGATGCTTTAAAGCTGGAAATTGAGAATGTAGCTAGCCTTTGCATTGGTACCCTATTGGCTCTTCGCACAATGTTTTACTTTGAAATATGTTTTTACATGCAGAGCATTAAAAATTACATGAAGATGGTGAAGTTAAACCTATGACTTTTTTGTGAGAGTGGTATGTCATGTTCACGTTTTTATCACATTATATAGAAACATAGAAATTAGGTGCAGGAGTAGGCCATTCGGCCCTTCGAGCCTGCACCGCCATTCAATATGAACATGGCTGATCATCCAACTCAGTATCCCGTACCTGCCTTCTCTCCATACCCTCTGATCCCCTTAGCCACAAGGGCCACATCTAACTCCCTCTTAAATATAGCCAATGAACTGGCCTCAACTACCCTCTGTGGCAGAGAGTTCCAGAGACCCACCACTCTCTGTGTGAAAAAATTCCTTCTCATCTCAGTCCTAAAGGATTTCCCCCTTATCCTTAAGCTGTGACCCCTTGTCCTGGAGGATAAGGGGGAAATCCTTTAGGACTGAGATGAGAAGGAATTTTTTGAGTGGACTTTCCGAGGGTTAACGCACCTCGTGTGCAAGGTCATTATCCCCCTACACTACATAGCCAATGGTCTGAGCTCTGTATGGGTGTAAAATGTTGTCTTATGTGGGTGTGTCTTGGTTTACTCGTCCGGCCTTTGTGGCGGATATTAATGGTTTTGATCTTTATCTTGAATCAGTAGTAATTTCGTGGAGAACCAGTGTATGTGTTATATCTGGACTTTCAGAAGTCTTTCGACAAGGTCCCACATAAGAGATTAGTGTGCAAACTTAAAGCACACGGTATTGGGGGTTCAGTATTGATGTGTATAGAGAACTGGCTGGCAGACAGGAAGCAAAGAGTAGGAGTAAACGGGTCCTTTTCAGGATGGCAGGCAGTGACTAGTGGGGTACCGCAAGGCTCGGTGCTGGGACCCCAGCTATTTACAATATATATGTGAGTACAGTTGATATTTATAGCATACCATTGTTCAACTGTCATAATTTGATGTGGTTAAGTTGCAGACCTGACTGATATTTGGTGTTGATATGTCGTTGCCCGCTCTCCTGAGGGGTTGTTGTTTTCCTGGTGTGCCCTTCCAGGTTGCAGCATCCTTACTCAGGTGGCCGCTGCAAGCTACCTGGGGGGTTACTTTTCTGGCATGTCCTACCAGGGACATTTATGTATGGCGATATAACATATATTAGTTGTCTAATAATAAGATAATAATAAAATATATTAATATAATAATAAAAAATAATTAAATAATGATATAATTAAAATCAAAATAATAATAATATCAAAATAATAATAATAATAATAGATAGATATAATAGGTGTATAAGATTGTTAGGTATGGATTTGTTCATCAGTTTTAAATCTATTTGTACATTAAGATGTAGCTATAAAAGACTGGATGCTATGATCTGAAGCAAAAAATAAACTGCTGGAGCCAAGCAGTTTCTGTTGGGGCGGGGGTGTGAGATGGTGATGGGCAGATAGAGTCATGTGGGAGAGGGGAGAGTGTTGAGTCAGATGCTCTGTGGAAATTGTTAAAGGGGGAGAATGGGGAACAGAACCAGTTTAGAGGGGAGGAGAGGGTGGAGATGTAAAAAAACACGTGGAATATGGGATTTATTTTCAGGACAAACTTTCTCTATTACAAAATTCCATCAGTCTAAAGAAAATGAAACATCACTTATTCATGTTTTCCAGAGGCGCTGCCTGACATGCTGAATCACTCCAGCACTTTATGTCTTTATTTGTAAACCAACATCTGCAGTTCCTTTTGTTCACATCTCTCACTTTATTACAAATTGGCCAACTTGGGAGACACATGTCCTAGGGCATATGTGTCCTTTTAAAGGGCAGATGCTCTCAGATTCAAAGCATACATTGCTGTTTATACTACCCTCTTATCTCTACCTCACATGTTCAGTGAGTACATGAGATAACAGAATTCATATTTACTATACTGCACTCTCACGTGTTATGTGCTATAAAAGCTGCACGTAGTTCGGTTTTGCTAAACATGTTCAATGCTAAATTATTCCCCACATCTCCCCATCCTCCCTCTTCCCTGGTGCCTTCAGTGGTTGCTAGGCAGTATCCAGACATGGGCTCACTTAATATCACTTTATTTACAACTGGTCATCCAGATTATAAGGTTTCACTGCGGCCCCTCAGTCAGACTTGAATGAATGAATGAATGAATGAATACTTTATTTTCATATGTGACAAGTCACAATTAAATTCTTTGCTTGCATACATACCCAAGGTATGCAAATAGTTGCCCATAAAGGGTGCTTACAAAGTTACAAAGCATCTGCGCCAGGTCCCCCTTTGTTCTCCCTCCTTTCCCTTCCTCATGGCGGTCCCCCCATGCCAGGTCCCCATTGTTCTTTCCCATCCCTCACTGTCATTCCCCCACACTGGGTCCTCCTTTGTTCCTTCCTCCGGTAGCGGCGTCCTCACTTCCACGTAGTTCAGCCTCGTACGTTGGTTGGCGACATTATCGGCCGCCGCACCGACCTCTCCACTATCGCTGCTGGGTCCTCTCCAGATTGTTTGAGGATCATCTTATATTTTGGGCTGATCTGCCTTAGTCCACTGTTCACTTTAACCCATTGTCTGCTGTGACCCCCCTTGTCCCGTTACAGAGGGGATAGTAGAGATGAAGCAAAAGAGAAGAAATGCAGGCAGCAAGATATGTGGATGATTGGTAGATAGAATCAGGTGAGGGAGGGTAATGAATCATGGTAATGGGTAGGAAGGGAATGGAAAAGGTGAACAAATGGAGAAAGACCCTCTATGGATTGGTGGATTGAGAAAGGAATACGGGGAATTTGGGTTCCTTCAAATTGAAAAATTCAATGTTCATACCATTGAGTTGTAGACTATCCAACTGGAATGTGAGATGCTGTTCTAATTTGCAGATCGCCTCACTGTAGCAGTAGTGAAAGCCAAGGAAGGAACGGTCCGTGTGGAAATAGGTAGGGGAGTTGAAATGGTTTATAACTGGAAGCTGAAGATGGCCCTTGCATGGTAAAGAGCATGGGTGCTCTCCAAAATGGTTGCCTAGTTTACGCTTCATCCTGCTGAGGTCGAGGAGGCCTCATCGCATACTGTAGAAGAAAAAATTAAAACCTTCATTTACTTCATTTAGATCTGAATTAAATAAAGTAATGAAAGGGTGTGTGGATGTAGCAATTGGCAACGCTTGTTGACCAGGTGCAGAAGAAGATCATGGGAATTTTGCAAAACAAGTTTCAGACACGTTATCCCCTGTCTGTAATTAGGGCATAGGGATAAGGAAGCCTGTTACTCAGTGGAAAGTTAATGAATGCTGGATCACAATAGTTAACCCTGTAAAGTCAGTAACTATTATGATAAAAAAACAAAACAGCAACAGTTGGGTAGACCACCCACGCCCCCCACTGCTAGTAGTGCTGAAATGTTACAGTAAATGGGGGCTTTTGATTGGCTCAGAGAGGGAGCAGTGGGGCTGTCTGCTTGAAAGATGAGATAGAATAATGTCAAGATGCCCTTGTATTATGTTTGACTTGTATTAACCATCTGTTGTTGAATAAGATTAACATAAACAAAAAGTATATCTTGACCAATTAAATAATTAATACCCATGTAGTAGATAGTAATAACAGGAAAACATATAGCCAAGGACGAAGTATATATTTGTAAAGTAATATTTAACAAAAAAAAAAAATATTTACTGCACTGTATAACTGTTGGCTAATTCTGGTCAAAAGGCAGAAAACCAGTGAGCAGTTCCCTAACATCTTCCATGATATCATGCAATAAAGTATCTTGAAGCAAACCTCGGACTCCGTTTTTCCTTTGATTTTCATCTGTCAATTTCCTCGACTTTGAATGCAAAATACCAGATTGGAAGAGGTGCACATAATCTTTTGCCTCATACAGAAGGGCTGATTAGGTCCCTCGTTGGCTGTGGGGGAAAAGATTAACAGATAAGTGTTGCAGCTCATACAGTTTCCAGAGGATAGGGAGGGGTGGGTGTAAAGGGATGAGTAGGCCAAGAGTTTATTGTGGTCCTTGCAGAACGATGAAGAGAGATGATGTAACTGTTTGTGGTGATAATTGCTCGTTTCTAAGCTTCCTCCCAGTCTCGTTTCAGTAAATACTGAACCAAGCACTTGAAACAACTAATCTATATTTTACCAAAAGCGCGTTACAGTTCAACTACTGTACCTATCCCACCACGGGTTCGATCCTCGTAACTGCCTGTTCAAGCCCTCTAGGCCTTGCTCAGACAGAGACACTACAGAAATTCATGCAGTCCCAAGCATTCTCCCAGAATATCGACGCTGAGCCTCGTGGTAGCGGACTTTTATATGTCCCGGGACCTCGAGGGGCCGAACCATATGGGGGTGGTCTCTTAATAACCTAAATACAGATATTGATTAACCCCATACATAACAGGCATTCCCTAACCCAATAATACAACAGCTCATACATTGTATAAAAAAGAAAGCTCTCGAAGGAGGCTAACAAGAACAAACATGGAAACATGTGCCCCGCGATTCAAACAATTTCTCCAAGGCTCAACAGTTCGACCAACCATCAATTAACAGGATGACCATCTTGCAACATTATGTATACTGGTTCACAATACTTTGGCAGCGAACCAATAGAAATGATGCATTTAAGGTTAGTTTGCAAAACCACTATACATGTTATCAATTTAAGAGAAACATGGAGAACACCTCGACCCCTTAGCATCCCGCATATCAGTCTGAGCCTAGACTGGCTGGTACCAATCAAAGCCTGCAAAGTTCAGCTGACAAGGGCTAAGCAATTCTGACAAGTGCAGGGATCCTCCATTTTATGGTGTCTTTAATTTAGCCAATAACAGTAGGATCTCATTGACGTTGGCTGAAATGACAAAGGATGAAATGAAGGTAAAAATGCTGCGGGAAACCAGCGGGTGAGGCAGCATCTATGGAGAGAAGGAATAGGCGACGTTTCAACTCAAGACCCTTCTTCAGATTGACGTCGGGGTGGGGGGGAGAAAGGAAGATGCGAGGACAATAGGCTTGTGGGAGAGCGGGGAAGGGGAAGAAGTGTGTGTTAGTTGGGTGAAAGGTGCGGACTAAGGGAACTCTATCTCTGTTCTGTCTGGGGGCGATGGGGGTGGGGTGGGGGATTGGAGTGGAGTTTGCGAGCAGATGTGCAGGAAATGGAGGAAATGTGTGTCAAGCTTCCAATAGCTTTGACAGAGGGAAAGACACTTTTCTGGAAAAAGCAAAATATTTTGGAGGTGCAAGAACAAAAAGGCACATCTTGAGAACAGAAGCGTGCAGAAGGAGAAACTGAGAAAATGCTGTAGGATCCTTACAGGAGATGGGGGTGTGAAGAGTGTAGCTGAGGTATCTGTGGAAGTTTATGGGTTTATAGTAGATATTGGTGGCTAGTTTGGCTTCTGTAATTGAGAACAGGAAGAATTTCTGAAAATTGTCAGAAATTGTCCAGATGAATTTGAGGGAAGGGTGGTAGTTGGAGGTGTCAACATTGATGTTCTGCACAACTTCAGGAAGCAGCACCAATTGGAGTTGTCATTGTAATGGAGAAAGATTCGGGAAGGGGTGTCACAGTAGATTTGGAACAAGGGTTATTCGACGTGGCTCCAAAAAAAGACATCTGTAGCTAGGGCCCATGCGAGTGCCCAAGGCTACACCTTTGATTTTCGGAATCTGGAAGAGGTCAAAAGAGACATCGTTAAGGGTAAGAACCAGCAGAGAGGGTCATTGTTCAGAAATAAATAGACGGCTTTAAGACCTGATGGGAATAAAGCTACATGAAGACTCGGCATCCATGCTAAATATTAGGCAGTTGGAAAAAAAATTGGAAGATCTGCATTAATTTATTTTATCGTAGTTTTGCTGTCACTTGAGTCTAACGTCTTTCTTTTAACTTTTACTGGCAACAGAGCCTGTTCCTCTGGCTGTTCATGCTCATACCTCTGTCCTGAATGCCTATCCCTCTGACCAAGCTACTCATTGACGCTTCTTGTATCTCCTAGTTTCTGGTAATGTTTAGTGTTGATGGATTACACCTCTATAATGTACCTTGGTAAATTGTTTTATGTTAAAGATGCTATGCGACTGCAAATTATTACTGCAAACTGAAGTAATTATGGAACATTGGAGGTCTTATTTTCAGCAATGTTGAGACAGCGGTAATGTAATAACTAATGAAGCTACTTTACTAATACCAATGTTGCAGCATCAAAAAGTATGAAAGTCTCAGAAGTACTACAACAATATTATCTCATCGTAGTATTGGTAGAGGATTAAAGAAGGTTTGCTAGGGTTATTAATTTCAAATGCTCAGCAGGTCAGGCAGCATTGTTCCAAACCAGACTGTTTATACTTATTCTGATGCCACTGGTCATTTTTGTAATGTACCTGTCATTTCCAGGTTAGCAAAAAACTAATGCAGAGTTTCATCTTCTGGGATTAAGATAACAGTTATAAGACGATCCAGGATTATCGCTAACTATAAAATGGCACCATATCTGCCTGTGGTCAGCATAAAGATAATAATTACAATGGCAGGGTATAACATTATGGAACATATTTCAAGTAGAACAACTTGCAGTTCAATTGACATAGCCATCAAATAAGTTCAAGTGCTCCAACAATTGTCTGCAAATCATGGGTACAAAATAGGAAAAGATAAAGAGAAGAGAACCTTTTGGATGTTAATTGCAACCAACTACTATGCCATCTCCCAAACTTTTACAAAGGTTGCCAAAATTATTGAAAGTTTAGTCCATGATCTACATCATTATCTGCAAACCCTTAATGGCATCAAAGTTTTTGTAGCTTTGTATCTGTCTTGATCGTTACTGTAGGTTATGAGTAATTACTTAAATGTTCCAAACTATAATGTGTGAAATAAACACAACAAATACTCAAATCACTCAGCTGGCCTGACAGCATCTTGTTTCTTTCTTTCCCAGTTCTGATGAAGGCTCCTAGACCGGAAACATTAACTTTTTCCACAGATGCTACCTGGTTTGCTGAGTTTTTCCAGTATTTTCTGTTTATATTTCAGATATTCCGCATCTGAAGTTTCTTTTTGATTTTCATAAAATGTGTTTACAATGAGAAATGTATAATTCTGGGAAATTTAATCCACTATCTAAGGACCAGATGTATGGTGCACCAGCTAGCACCACTGCCACACCTCTCAAGCACTGGATTTGATCCTGACCTTGGATGCTCTACGTAGTTTTTATGTTTTTCCTATCATTGTGTGTTTATTATCGCCCTGCTTTCCAACTACACCTCAAAATTTTGCTGGTAAATTAATTATCCACACTAAAGGTGGGTGGCATGATGTGATGAGTTACAGGAAACTGGGAGTCTAGTGGTAATGCTCTACTCTGGTATTGACTCAATGGGCTGAACAGTCCTAAAAACAGCCTCAAAATTTGCCTTTATTGGACATGTAAGATGGGTCTTGTATAATGTTAGGCCCCTTGTGTTGTCTAAGTAAGTTCACTAGCTTTCAAAAACTATTCCTGGCAATTTGAGTGTGATATTTCAATTCCTTTATTTCCATTTGTTTCATACTTCGTAATCCTCTTTGGCAAAAAGTTCGGCATGCCCCCAACAACCCTCACCAACTTCTTCCGATGTGCCGTAGAAAGCATCTTATTGGAATGCATCATAGCAACTGCTCCATCCAAGACCGCAATTATACTTTATTGTCACATCTACCCAAGTACAGAAAATTCTTTGTTTTTGTATACAATCCATAAAGTACACAAAGAGTCACCACGCTTCTGGAGCTGACAAATCTACAAAAGTACTCATTAGAGTCATTTTGGTCCTTCATTCTCAGAGTCTCTCCCCCCCGTTGGGTCCCTCTTTGTTCTTTGCGGCACAGCCCAACCTGCCTCTCCGCAGCCTGTCCTCAGCCCAACCACCTCTTCACGGCAATTGCAGAGAGTTGTGAACATAGCCCAGATCCTCACGCAAACCAACTTCTCTTACATTGACTCCATCTATACTTCACACTGCCTCAGCAAGGCCACCAGCATAATCAAGGACCAGACCTCACCCTGGTCACTCCCTCTTCTCCCCTGTCCCATCAGGCAGGAGAAACAGAAGTTTGAAATCGCATACCTCCAGATTCAGGAACAGCTAGAGTGAGGTCCTGACCTCCCATCTACCTCATTGGAAACCTTTGAACTATCTTTAATAGTAAGATTAAACAAGAACTTACCAGTTTGAAGTTTGATCTTTATTTTATGAGGAGTTGCGATGAGGGATTTCGTGAAGATCCCGCCAGCACGCATGCACGACATTCTTCAAAGCAGCGGTGTGGAATCACAGATAGCAACAATAACTGAAGATAGTAAGATTAAAGAACTCGAATATACCAGTTGACCTTATGATAGAGGGTTGGGAGCGGAGGGCATGAAATCCCTCATTGCAACTCCTCATAAAATAAAGATCAAACTTCAAACTGGTAAGTTCTTGTTTAATCTTACTATTTTACTTCGGAGTCACGTGAGTGACTTCGTGAAGATTTCAAAGCTCTGTGATTTCATGCCCTGGACGACGTCCATGCTGTCACACTGCCGCAATACTGATGGAGGAAGTTTGTTAATGCATTCCAGACTTGAACAGGCTGAAAAAGTAATGAGTATTTATTAATACAAATAATAACAAAAAGCCCCTAACTCGGGGACAAATTAAACTACGGAGCGGCTCTCAGCACAGCTTCCGCAAACGTTGCGGGGCGGCCACCGGCTTGTTGTAGAAGCGCTGGAAAGTGGTCTCACTTGCCCAGCCCGCGGTAGCGAGGACTTGATCCATGGGCACCTCCATGGTCCTCGCCGCTGATGTGGATGCAGCCCCGGTGATGTGGTTTCTTGTGGCTGATGAGGAGTCCCTTCTCCATCTTCCGGATGGTGCGTGTAGTCTTGATATAATACCGGAGATGGGTGGCTATGCAGAGGGTGGCATCAGTGGTGTACGCCGGGAATTCCAGCTGCAGCCCTGTACATCCTGGTCTATGCTGCTTAAGTAACTCTTCTATGAAGAAGGTTACCGTTTCAGGGGTCGAGACCATCCTGTCGAGACGAAGTTTATGTAAGGTCTGTACCCGCTGTGCTGTGGTCAGTGCCATCAACATCACCACTTTGAGGGTGAGTCTATCGAGCGGTAACCCTGTCATGGTAGACCAGCTTCTCAGTAGGGTCAACACTACCCCTACATCCCAGGTGATGTTGTATCTGGGTTAGTATTAAACACACCCCTCATAAATTTGGACGCCAATTGGTGTGAGCCCACACCAATGTTGAGGTATGAGGATAGCGCACTCCTGGCACTATTGATGGCACTGTAGCTGAGACGCTCATTGTAATGAAGGCCTGCGAGGAATTCCAGGAAGTCAGGAATCGTGGCAGAGTTGTAGGTCATATTGGTTTGTGTGCAGTAGGCCTCCCACTTCCTGATCTGGGTGAGGTACTGGTTTCTTGTAGATGCCCTGCACGATGCTGTGATGCGGTCCATGGCCCTGGGTGATATACCAGCCTCCAAAAGCGGCCTCCTTAGAACCTGCAAGCCAACAGGTTTAAGTGACCATGGCACGGGTGAATTTCCCCAGTAATGGGGTTTGTGATCAAATTGGGGTTTTTCTGAATTTGTACCCACGGAATTTTTAACATATGGAGTGTAGGCCAGTCAGGTATGATCAGTATACCTGAAGCAGAATCCAGTTCAATTTTCTGCAATACCCGACTGATGAGGCAGAATGGGGGAAATGCGTAGCAGAACCATTTCCCCCCAATGGAAAGAAAATGCATCCGTTACTACTGCCCCAGGGTCTGGTTCCCAAGACACATATGTTGGTATCTGATGGTTCAAACTAGACGCAAAAAGGTCGATATCTGGTGTACCAAATTTAGCTATAATTTCAGCAAATATTTGGGGATTCAACATCCACTCGATGTTATCATTGAATACTCGTGACCTGGTGTCCGCCACTGTATTGAACTTCCCTGGAAGGTAGGTTGCTATTATCCAAATATTTCTTTCAATACACCAGAGCCAAATTGTGTTTACCAATTCGTCACAAGATACTGACCTGATACCACCCATATGATTTATGTAAGCCACCACCGTGGTATTATCTATTTGAAGACGGACATGCGTATGATGTAAATTTGTGCAATATACCCGCAGTCCATGGAAAGCTCCTAGCATCTCCAAATAGTTTATCCCTTGTGACTAAAGAAGAGTGGACTCATGAGAATCCCATCTGCCACCACAACTGGACATGGTGTCAGTTGCTCCCCAACCTTGGGCGCTTGCGTCGGTTTGTAACACGACTGACGGGTTGCAGATAATGATGGGCTTGTAACAGTCACTAATATTGTTAGCCCACCATCGTAGCTCAATGTTAGCCTTGATCGGCAGCTGCATAGGTCTGTCAAAATGTCCAGCATTTAATTTTAATGCTGAAATTTTTGCTCTTTGCAAATTTTGATAATGTAATGGTCCAAATTGTGCAGCTGGAAATGTAGCTACAAGTTTCCCAATCACCTTAGCAGCATGTCTGATGGTCGGTACCCTGGCGCAAGCATGCCTCTTTTATGGCTAATGCTTTCCCAGCTGGGATAGTGACAATCATTTGATTGGTGTTAATAGTGAATCCCAGGTAGTCCATGACCTGGGATGGAATGAACTTGGATTTGTCTGGATGGATGACAAACCCTAATTTCTCGAATAATAATACGGTAGCTGTAACTGCCAGCTCAGCCAATTCAATGTTTTTCCCAACTATTAATATATCATCCAAGTATGCCATGACAATATCATTTTGTTGTCTGAGGGACGCCAAAATAGGTTTGATAATTTTTGTAAATAGCCTAGGTGCTGTTGTAATTCCATTGGGTAAGGCTTTATACTGCCATAATTGACCCTTCCAGACAAATTTCAGGAATTTCCTGTGATGCTCTATGATAGGGACTGTATAGTATGCATCCTTTAAATCAATGCATGCCATAAAGTACTCTTGAGTAATCAACTGTTTAGCTGTTTCAAACGTTTCCATTTTGAAATGGATATATTGTACAAAAGTATTCAAATGGGTTAGGTCTATGATAATCTGACATCCACCATCTTTTTTAGTTTTTGTAAAGATGTTGGACACAAACTCTAAAGGTTCATGTGTCGTTTTCTCTATCACCCCTTTGGCTTCCAGCCTTAAAAGTTCTACATGTCCTTCCTCTATCTCTTTTTGAGAGTGCGCAAACTTGCGATGAGGTATATGTTGTGTAGGGGGAAGTTTCCCATTAATAAACTCTATTACATAATCCTGAATAATTTGTAGAATAAAGGGATCTGAGGTTACCGCACCCCATGCACCCCAAAATTCCCGCAACCGTCCTCCAACTTGTGAAGTTACAACTGCTACTTTCTTCAAAGAACCAAACCCCCTTACCTCCATGGTTAACGGCGGGGTCTGGTGTGTTGTGACTTCGGAGGTCGTTCAGTTGCTGGATAGGGCTGTTGCCGCATTTTAAATGGGATACCCGTGGGAACTCGGTTAAACACTTGATCATAAACTTTGAATCTCGTGCTTAACCACGAGTCTGTTTTTTTTCTTTCACTTGGGGTCACTCGTGGGTGGACTCGCACCGTGAGACAGGGCCTTGAATATTACGCAAACAAAAGCTTTTCACTATACCTCGGTACATGTGGCAATAATAAATGAAACTGAACTAATCTAAACTTTGTGTACACAGAGACATCAAAATTAGAATTTCCCTAATGCCTTTTACACCAAGGGCCACATACAAAAATTAGGGCCAAAATTAAAAAAATAATTTATTATAATTTTTGTGCAATCATTAGCGTTTTAAAACTTTTTGAAACTTGCTACTTTCTTCTGTAAAAAATGGATTTAAAGTAGTGTTTTTGTACTCCAGTGGCTTGAACTGAATTACAGATATAGAAACTGATGAGTGGACTGTTTCAGAGAGAATAGCAATAAAAAAAGGGAAGACAAACGGCAGAGTTTGAAAATTCAACTCGCTTTTGAAACAAATAACCAAATTTATCAGCCCATGTTTTTGTTACCAATTGGATTACAGTATCAAGATCTTCTAGAAGAAGACAGAATTGAGAGCTAAGAGTATGACTACAAAATAAATAATAATATTAATAATATAATTGCAGCTGTACATATTCATAGTAAAAAAAGTTAACAAAAATTGGGATTTCTCCATTTTCTGAAGTTTGCTCCTGCTTACGCTTATGAATACAATCTGATTTTTCTCTTAATTTTTTTTTAAGCTGTCACCGCATGATGATATTTAAGAGACATATTTGAAATCAATTATGTAATGTTGAGAGATGAGGAAATTACTGTTTTAACTTTTTGTAAATGCATAGTAACTTTCCAATCGGCAGGAAGCAGCAGTATTTAAAACCGGTGTTTGATTAATGTTCCAGGAGAAGTGATAACGGAAGCTGCCACTCTGTTAATTTGCTCTTCATTTGAAGGAACAGTGACAGCAGAACATTTGAACTTGAAAGTTGCTGCTGGTTAAAATTAAAAGATTGGTGAGGGGAGAAATAACTGGAATAACATAGTCTATAGCTATGTTGATACAAGACACTACATATGCTGGTTTACCAAGGAAAGGTACTGGAGTAACTCAACATGTCAAGATGCCACATCGGGATGCAGTAGATGAGGTTGGAGGAAGTGTGTGTAAACCTCTCTCTCACCTGGAAGGACTGGATGGAGGTGAGGGAGGAGGTATAGGGACAGGTGTTGCATAGTCTATAGCTATGTTACAGAGCCCTGTTGTGCACGATATCCATGCCAACCACGATGATGATAATTATTAATGACAAGGGCACTTCTCAGTTGGGCACTGTCACTCCAATAAGGGTTTTAAAAATACTACTTTCTTGGCAACATTAGAATTTAAAGGGAAACTGACCTGAGCAGGCTTTTAGTTTTTTGTTTCAATCTGATAAGGGTCCTGACCTGAAACACATAGGCTAATTCCCTCCACAGATGCCGCCTAAGCTGCTGAGTTCTTCCAACTCTTTATGTTTTTGCCCCTTATAGTTAATTTACTTACCTGCTCCCTATGGCTCTGATTCACTCAGTCACAACCTGTTCCTGCCCCTCCTTTCACCAATTATCCGCTTGATCCCATCCGACCCCATCTCACAATTTGTCCCTTGACAGATGTTCTCCCCCCCTCTCGCGACCATCCTACATCGTGAGAGGGGGGGAGAACATCCTACAAAATCCTCCAGCTAACTCCACAATACCAAAAGCTTGGCTCAGTGACCACCCACCCCTTGCCCAGCTCGCCAATTTTTCCCCATTTCCCAAATGGTGAATAAAGTAAAAAAGTAAAGTATCCTTTATTGTCATTCAGGCATTTCAGTCTGAACGAAATTGTATACCTTGCAGTCATAACATAGAATAAAATAACAAAACACACACTTAACACAGTTTAACATCCACAGTGAGTCTACCAGACACCTCCTCGCTGTGATGGAAGGCAAAAATCTTAAAGTCCGGGTCTCTTCCCTCCTCATCTCCCTCTGCATTGAGGCAATCCAGCTTTCGATGTAGGGACCCCGCCGGGTGATGGTAAGTCCAGCGGCCACATCCGAGCTCCGCGAACGGGCTGTTCTCCCCGCGTCCTGCATGGGTTTCCACCCGCACTCCAAAGACGTACAGGTTTGTAGATTAATTGGCATGGTATATGTAAAAATTGTCCCAAGTGGGTGTAGGATGTGCGGAGTGTTAATGTGCGGAGATCGCTGGTCGGTGTGGGCCGAAGGGCTTGTTTCCGCGCTGTATCTCTAAACTAAACTAATAGGTAAGGAAGAACCAACGCACATGGTATATTTGGATTTTCAGGAAGCTTTTAAGAAATAATTTATTGTGCAAAATGTAGGCCCGGGGGATTGGTGGTAGTATACTTAAATGGACTGAAATGTGGTTGACAGACAATAATCAGTAAGAATAAATGGCAGTCTCAGAGGCAGGGCCGGCCTTAGGAGGTGCGGGGATCAATTGGGAACAATTTTGGTGAGCCCCAGGTTCCTAGCCAAGGTCTGTAGAATCATAGAAATACAAATAAAGTCTATTATAGACTTTATATCTCTATGGTAGAATGGAAAGTAAACTAAATGTACGCTTAAAAAATGCCTGCGTGTTAATGGACCAAACAGATCTAAGCTACATTTTAATATAAAATTGCATACATGTAGGCCTACAAGTAACAAACAAAATTTGTAGATCACCTCTGAAAAGTACATAGTTAAAATACCACTTGTTTTAGTGACTGTGAAATGAAAAAGTAATTTAATTAACTAGATCCTGGCAAACCAAAACGATTGGTGAAAAACCAGTCCAGGCATTAAATTGGGAGCTTCAGCCCCATTCTACCCTTTGGGCTTCTACCCCATCCTAACATAGTTGTGTGTGTACGTGTGTATGTTAGTTGTCTGTGCGTTATGTGTGTGTGTTAGTTGTCTGTGCGTTATGTGTGGGAGAGAAGGGAGGAAGGAGAGAAGGGAGTGAGGGAAGTGGAGAAAGGAAGGAGGGAAAGAAGGAGAGAAAGAAGGGGGAGGGAAGGAGAGAAGGGAAAAGAGAGAGAGGAAGGAGGGAGGGAAGGAGAGAAGAGAGGGAAGAAGGGAAGGGAGGGAGGGAAGGGAAGGAGAGAAGGGAGGGAGAGGGCCGGCGGCAGGAGTGGATGCCGGGGTCCGGTCGAATGCGTGTGAGCTGAGGCTGAGGTTTGTAAGTGTTGCTCCAAACCCCGGCCCGGCACTCCCTGTATTGTTCACCGCATCTCCTCGGGGAGAGAGAGGGGTGGAGCCGGGGCTGTGTGCGTGAAGCACGGCGACTGGAGGGGCGGGAGCGCTGCCCCGGGACTGTGAGGGAATGACCCACCTCCCCCTCTCCCCCTTCTCCATTCCCCCTCACACCCCCCTCCCCGTCTACCGCTTTCTTCCCCCTCCACCCCTCTCTCCGCCCCTCTCTACCCCCTCCACCTGGGGTAGATCTACCCGAGCCGAGAGTAGATTACTCCAAAGATCCTAGATCGGAGCTTTTGATTACTCTAGCGCGGGGCCCCGCTTAGGCAAGGGGCTCAATTGGGAGCAATCGGTCCAATCGGCTTAAGGCCGGCCCTGCTCAGAGGTAATAGTAGGACATATTAGCATTTGTTGAGGATGTAACTGGAAGGGTGGATAAATGCGAACCAATAAATGTAGCATATTTGAATTTATGGTGCCACATTAAGTTATTGTGCATGGTAAAATCTCATGTCTTGGAGGTGATGTATTTGCATGGGTAAAAGATTGGCTAACTAATAGAAAACTGAGTGTCAAGATGAACGAGTTATTTCCATGGCGCACACTGCAACTAGTAGATTACAGAGGGATCAGCGTTGGGATCTCAACTATCTACAATCTAATCAACAATCTTATAAGGGGGGATGCAGTATATTGGAGCCTAGGAAATATTCAGGTTTGTTGATGATACAAAGATAAGTGGGAAGAAGACACAAAGGAAATTGAAAGGCTGGGTAATAAAGTGGGCAAAAAATTGACAGATGGAGTATTATGCAAGGAGAAATATAATGCTGCCATATGGAGAGATCATGGTAGCCTTGCATTGGAAACACAGAAAGTTAGCATGCAGCTACAGAAAGCAATTAGGTGGACACTCATCCTCCACCTTTATTGGCTGGCGATGAGGTACAGTATTAGTAATTATACAGGAAACTGGTGAGACCATATGTGTGCAGCATTGGTCTCCTTACTTATTACACTGGGTTTTAAATTTCCAAAACTCCCTTGATGTGGAGAAGATTCCATTACTGTGGAAGGTTATAAATGGAGTTCATATATATGCAAAAAGGGAGCGACAGAAAGCAGGAAGTTATAGTCAGCTAACTTAATATTGGTGTTGATAAATGTTGAAAGCTGTAATTGATGCTGTTGTAGCTAAACACTTTGAAAAGTTCGAAATAATCAGACAAAGTCAACGTACATTTATGAAAAGGTAATCACATTTGACCTTTTTTAAAAGAGATCTTTGGAGAAGTAGCACATGCTGTGATTATGAGGAACTGGTGTATTTATGGAAGGAATTGAAAAAGATGCTGTGTCAATAGTTCTTGCAGAAAATAAAAGCTTGTTTTGTCAGAGCTAGTGTATTGCTGTGGTTACTAGATTAAATGGCTAACAAGAATCAGGGGGTAGGCATAAATGGGCCATTTTCTGGTTTCAAGATGTAACGAGTGTTGTGCCATAGGTATCAATGTTGGGGCCTCAACATCTATAATGGAAAGGAAAATCTTATTTGATCAATCTACTGAAGGTCTTTTTGAGAATTCGATGTGGGGAATAACTAACAGGAAACCAGTGAATGTAGTCAACTTGGATCGTTGGATATTCTGCAAGAGGTTGGTCAACAAGGTTGAAGCACATGGAATTGGAGGTGATACTCCGGTGTAGATATAGGATTGGTTATGTCCATAACCTCCACAACCTTGGACAGGATGAGTGTAGATGGTAGATGGAATATAAAGTGTAAACATGTAAGTAATCCACTTTGGTGAACAAAACAGAAAAGTTAACTTGTGAAAGATTGGATAGTTGATGTTCAAAGACAACTGTGTGTGTTTTGACTAAGATGAGAAAATAGATTTTCACTCAGGAAATAATGAACCTTTGGAATTCCTCACCTCAGAAAGCTGTGGAGACTCAGCTATTATGTCATTCAAAACTGAACTCAATGTTAGGGAAACCAGGGAATTGATGGAGTTGGTAAATGAAGCCGAGGCTTAAGTTCACCCATGATCTTGATGGATGATGAACAGGCCCATCGGCCCAATTCATGCCAATGAAGTTGCCTAACCAAGCTAGTATCACTTGCCTCTGCCTGATCCATATCTCTCCAAACCTTTTTAACCCATGTACCTCTCTAAGTGTCTTTTAAATGTAGTAATTATCTCTATCACTTCCTATGGCAGCTCATTCCAGGTACATACCATTTGCTGTATAAAAAAGTTTCCTCTCATGTCCCTTTTAAATCTTTACCCCCTTACCTTAAACCCAGGCCCTCTAATTTGGGGAAAATACTGTGGCTACTCGTGTTATCTGCGCCCTCATAATTGTATACTGTATACCACTATAAGAAATCCTGATTGACTAATCTTCTGGAATTCTTTGAGGATATGACAAATAAAAAGGATGAAGGTTGGATGTAGTGTATGTGGACTTTCAAAAAGTCTTTGATAGGGTCCCACACTGGAGATAAGTGGGCAAAATTAGAGCACATGATATTGGGGGTAGGATATTGACATGGATAGAGAATTGGTTGGTAGACAGGTAACAAAGAGTAGGAATAAACGGGTCCCTGTCAGAATGGCAGACAGTGGCAAGTGGAGTGCTGCAAGGCTTGGTGCTGGGGCGCAGCTATTTACAATATATATTAATGATTTAGATGATGGAATTAAAAGTAACACCAGCAAGTTTGCAGATGACATAAGCTGGGTGGCAGTGCGAACTGCGAAGAGGATGCTAGGAGGTTGCAGGGTGACTTGTACAGGTTGAGTGAGTGTTAGAGTGGGCAGATGCATGGCAGATGCAGTATAATGTAGATAAATGTGAGGTTATCCACTTTGGCAGCAAGAACAAGGAGGAAGATTATTATCTCAATGGTGTCAGATTGTGAAAAAGGGAAGTGCAATGGGACCTGGGTGTCCTTGTACACCAGTCACTAAAAGTAAAAATGCAGGTACAGCAGGCAGTGAAGAAAGCTAATGGCATGTTGGTATTCATAACGAGAGGATTTGAGTATAGGAGTAAAGAGGTCCTTCTGCAGTTGTACATGGCCCTGGTGACACCATATCTGGGTATTGTGTGCAGTTTTGGTCTCCTAATTTGAGGAAGAACATCCTTGCTATTGAGGCAGTGCAGCGTAGGTTCACAAGGTTAATCCCCGGGATGGCGGGACTGTCATATGAGGAAAGATTGAAAAGACTGGGCTTGTATTCACTGGAATTGAGAAGGATGAGAGGGAATCTTTTAGAAACATATAAAATTATAAAAGAACTGAACAAGCGAGATGCAGGAAAAAATGTTCCCAATGTTGGGGGAGTCCAGAACCAGGGGCCACAGTCTACGAATAAAGGGGAGACCATTTAAAACTGAGATGAGAAGAAACGTTTTCACCCAGAGAGTTGTGAATTGTGGATTTCTCTGCCACAGATGGCAGTAGAGGCCAATTCACTGGATGAATTTAAAAGAGAGTTAGAGCTCTAGGTGCTAGTGGCATCAAGGGATATGGGGAGGAGCCAGGCACGGGTTACTGATTGTGGATGATCAGCCATGATCACAATGAATGGCGGTGCTGGCTCGAAGGACCAAATGGCCTCCTTCTGCACCTATTTTCTATGTTTCTAAGATACCCCTCCACTTCCTACGTTCCAGGGAGAACAGGCCCATACAATCTAGCCTCAGTAACTCAGTAACATCCTTGCAAATATTTTTTGCATCCTATCCAGAGTAATAACATATTTCCTGCAGGTGTCTAAGTCCTGTCTTAGACAATAGACAATAGGTGCAGAAGTAGGCCATTTGGCCCTTTGAGTTCATCCTATCAAAATGCAACACCTCGTATTTATCTGACAAACTCCTTCTACTATTCCTTCACCCATTGGCCCAGTTAATCAAGATGCCATTTTAATCATAGATAACCTTCTTCGCTGACCACTTTACCACTAATCTGCAAACTTACTAACCCTGCCACGTTCATTCATATCCAAATCATTAATTAAAATAACAAATAACCGTATACATAGCACTGATCCCTGTGGACCCAGCACCATTCTCCATGATCCACTGATCTCGGACAAATAAAAATAACAACATATGGATAATTTTTATCTATTATAATTTGTGACGCATTTGAAAATTTCATAGTTCATTTTCAAAATTCATTGAATATTTTGGCATAATTGCATTGTATTAGAAGGGAAACATTAAATATGATCTTAAGATGAGTGGCTCCATAGTTGAGCTTAAGAATGAATGTAGCACAAGACCTGAAGCGGATGCCATTGAAAAATGTACTAGTTGGTTGAGATTAAAAGTTGTAGGTGATGTATTTTCATTTTTATGTATTCATATGAATTATGCATAACAAAAATGTAAATCGTATTTCACTGGCACTTTTATATTTTTATTTTACCCATAGACTTTTCTTCTCACTTTTGGTCTCTTTTAGATATTAATTTCTTAATGGTATTCTGGTCAATGACACAAATCACCATATCGTGTAATACTAACGTGACCATTCATCATGTGTAAACCAAGCAATTAAGATATTGAGATTTCAGACATATCTGGAGTGAATAAGCATAGAGAATTGTCACAGGAACCTGACCTTGGAATCCAAGGTCACTTCTGTGGGCAGAAAGCATTTAACATTTTTAGCTTTTCACTAATTTGATCCTATACTTGGCAATAAGTACTTCATTTCGGCAGTTGCAGCTATTCCAAGTAAGTATCAATCATTTTCCTTCCTGGCTTTGGCTGCTGTCTGTGTGCCATTTACACATCCTTCCCATAAATGTATGGGTTTCCACCAGATGCTCCAGTACCCTCTAACACTGCAAAAAGTACTGGAAGGTTAATTGTCAATGTAAATCAGCACATGCCAAAGGAATCAAAGGAGAAATGAACAATCATGTTGCTTGTTCACTCCAGATTTACCTGAACTTGACAGAAGATCATTGCATATTATCCCTTAATTCCCTTGGACATGTGAGAGAATAAAAGTTACAGAGGTAAAGGGAAAGAAGAGGGGAATGCGATTTGTGGGTTCTTCCACTGGGACCTGATGTCCTGCACACTGTAGATGGTCACATCTGTATAATACACTGATGTAACCACACGGTTATTTGAATGGGGATATGCAAAATAAAACTTGGAACATGCTGTAGGTAACAACATCCAAAAATAAGTTTTCATAGGTAAGATTATTAACATAATGAGAGGATGAGCAATCCAGAGTGATAAAGTTTAATACCAGATCCATGATGAATAATGTGATTACAACCAGTATATTTAATATATTGTAGTAAGCAAGTAAATGGTCTGTGTGCTAGAGATATTGTGAGGGTGAGAGTATTGGAAAATTTATTGCAATTAGGCGGACCTCAGAAAATCCATAATTATGATGTTAAAATTTGGCATATGTAAAGCCTACAATGTTAACATAACATCGGTTCACTCTCTTATGTTGTACCAAGCTATTTGGTCTTGTAAAAGTATTATAGTTAAACTTGAACCTCTGTCAAGCTTCTCAAGTTTGCGGACGACACAACCATGATTGGACTAATCCAGGATGGGGAGGACGCTGCCTACAGACAGGAAGTGTCACAGCTGGCATCCTGGTGCCATCGCAACAACCTAGAGTTCAATGCCCTTAAAACAGTGGAATTAATTGTAGACTTTATGAGAGCTCCCCCTCCCCTCACCCCACTCACGATCAACAACACCACAGTCACATCTGTGGAGTCTTTTATGTTCCTTGGAACCATCATCTCCAAGGACTTTAAGTGGGGGGCTACAGTCAAAAAGGTACAACAGAGGAAGTACTTCCTACGGCAGCTGAGGAAGCACAATCTGCCACAGGCAATGATGGTCCAATTCTACACGGCCATCGTAGAGTCTGTACACTGCAAGGGCCAGGAAGCGAGCGGGCAAGATCATCTCTGACCCCTCTCACCCTGGCCACAAACTCTTTGAATCATTTCACTCTGGAAGGCGACTCCGGACTGTCAGAGCTGCCACAGCCAGACATAAAATCAGTTTTTATCCAGGAGTAGTTGCTCTACTCAACAGCCAACAATCTGTAGCCTCCCTTTGATCTGGTATTTTGTTGGTTCACATGCTTGATCAATAGTGTTTTATCATTAATGAGTTATTATTATTAATGTTTAGTGTTTTCTGAGTCATTCATAACTGTCACTGTATGTCATGTTGTTACTTGTGGGCAGAGCACCAAGGCAGATTCCTTGTATGTGAATACTTGGCCAATAAACTTACTTATTTACTTAATTGATCGGGTCACAATCTGCTGTTAACATGTATGGATTTTTCAGAAAGTTCTGCTGATTAATGACTAGGAACACTGTGATGACTGGTTTTCCCTTACCTAATTTGAACACGTCTATCAATACATTGGTTGTGATCACCTTTTTCAGAATGGATCAAGTATCAAACTTGATTTCCAAATTTTTGTCCTTCTTTCGTATATTTATTGACTCTCTCTCTGGGAATCGTTTTCAAACTTGGACAAGTCTTCTGAATGTGTGCTCTTCTTCTGAGATGGGATAGCGGGAAGTACAGGGTTGACCCTCATAGAATCGCGTGATATGACTGGCAAAAATGAATAAAATGAACGGCTTTGACTAGTCCCATCTCTTTGCATTCTAGATGGGAGTCTTGGTGCGTGATTTAATGGAGCTGTCCATATAGAAGTCTGAGGCTGTGCTCTGATTTTTGGCACTTCTGATCGAAGATTACCTACAATCAAAATAAAGAATTGTCAACATTGTTAAAGAAACATATTTAAGTTAATTTTTCTAATTTAAAAAAAGGCATTATTTGCCTAGCAACACAATAATGCCCTCAGACCCAAGATATTGAGCCAGCTGCAGTAAGGTGTCTACACCCCACTTTAATATAGGGAGTAATAAGCTAGTTTGCATGTATTTACCTCTATTTCTACCTATCCATATAAATTGATTTGCCCTCATTAGTTTCATAGTCTTCTCTGCCTTGCTGATTCAAGATCTGTCTTAAATATTGAGATTATCTGCATTCACTACCTCTTCAGGCAACACATTCGAAACCAACAATCTCTGTATGGAAAAAAAATTCCCCTCCCATCCTCTTTAAGCCTCCTACCTCTCACTTTAAACCTTACTTTCTTGTCTTAGACACACCATCATGGTAAATATATTGTTTACTATTCCTCTCATACTTTTATATACCCTATCAGATCAGCCTTCAGCACCCTCCACTCCAATGAAAACAAATCCAGTCTATTCAGTGTCTTTTAACTGAAGTGCTTCAATCCAGGCAAGATCCTGGCTAATCTCTTCTGCATGCTTTCCTGTGCAATCACCTCCTTTCGACAGTACGGTAATCAAAACTGCGCATAATATTCTATGTGTTATCTAACCAGTGTTTGTTTTTATTGTAACATGATGTCCCAGGCCTTATATTCTATACCAGGGCTTGAACTGAATATCTACAAAATGAAAAAATATATGCCAACGGTTTTGTTTGGAAATACTGAATATGTAGATGTGAAAAAAAAATCAAGATTTATCAGACTTCGCTAAGATGGGTTTGCATCAATATATTAATAAATATTCACCTACATTTGTGAACAGAGTCATCGGGAATAGGTGCCAGGTAGGACCTTGCAGGTATTGAATCTTTTACTTTCATTTTCTCAAAGGGGGTTATATGTACATTTTCACCTGTAGACAAAAGATAAATTAAAATGAATAATAAGCAGAGTATATTTTCAATATTGTGATATCCATGAAAATCTGTTTTTGAATCTGTTTCTGTTTTGATCTATTACCATTCTATCATTAGGGATGATCTAATCAGCTTCATTATTGATTGTCTAATCTGGATGTGACATGGCCAACCGTAGCTAAAGGTTCAAAGGTTGTGATTTCCAATTGTTGCGGTACTAGGTAACAACAATATCACAATCACAATCACAATAATACTTTATTAGCCAAGTATGTTTTGCAACATACGAGGAATTTCATTTGCCAAGCCAGTCAAAAAGCAACGGAACACACAAAATACATTTTACATAAACATCCACCACAGTGACTCCTCCGCATTCCTCACTGAGATAGAAGGTGAAAAATGTTCAAATCTCTTCCCTTAACTCTCCCCGCGCCGGGCGATCGGACCCCGGGTCAGAGCTGGTTGAGCCTCTGCGTCGTTGGAGCTTCCCGATTAGCCTCTCCTGAGACTGCGAGTTCTTGATGGTAAGTCGGCAGGCCGCAGTTGTAGCGATCCCAGGCAAGGGGTCGGCTCCGATGTTAAGTCCATGCCCTGCGGTGAAGCCCAAAGTCAGTCCGAGGAGGCCTTCATCTCCATCGATGGTAGGCGGCAGAGCGTCCGGACATGAAAGGAGAAAATTAATAGCACCTCCCCCCCCCGTCCACATAAAACAAACCGGAGAACGTTTACACTGACTTTTAACACACACTAAAAATAACACACACTAAAAAGACGAAAAAACAGACAGACTGTTGGCGAGGCTGCCAATCGTGCGGCGCCCCGGTGGACAATATGTTGCAGAAATATTCTCTCCGTTCAGCAGATGATGCACCCTAACCCTAATCAAATATGGCTGCTGTTGTTGTGTGAGTGTTTGTAACAAGCTCTAGTCTGCTGGCTCAACTATTTGTCTACTGATGGTGTTCTGAGATACTTTTTCTACTCTAATTCTACTCTAACTCTCCTGGTGTCAATGAACAACTTTTGGTGAATTTAAAAAGCAAGGTAAAACAACTTTAGCACTTCAGCACTTTAGCACTAAAAATAACTAATTACTGGACCACCTTCTACCTTCTACTATTTTATTGAGTGGAAAAGACTACCGGCCTTATAATAGGCGAGCCAATTGACCTCCAAAGTGTCTGGAATAACATGCAGCAAATGCAGCTCAACATGATATTACACATGGACAACAAAATTGATCCAATTGGAGCAAGTCTGACTAACATTGAAGGCTCACTTCGAACGCTTGGAGAGCAAGTAATGGAGCTTGAGCAAAGAGTTATCTCCAACGAGGATAATATAATAGACCTGGTTGGACGTGTAAAATCACTTGAAAAATAAAACGCTGATCTGAAAATTTGGGTAGATGACGCTGAGAACAGAAGCAGACGTTCCATCTTATGTTTTGTTGGCATCCCTGAGAGGGTCGAGTCCAAAGATATCACCGGATTCATGGGCCGTCTGATACCGCAGCTCCTCGGTGAAGCAAATTTCCCCACTCCTCTTGTGATTGAGCGCTGTCACCGTACCAGTCGCAAGGATAACTCCAGAGCCAAGGGTCCGAGGCCGATCCTGGTAAAGTTCCACTATTTCCAGGATAAGCTGAGGATAATGAAGCTCTCCCGGGAGAAAAATGTCCCCCTTGAGTACAACGGAGCTTGGATTCATATCTACCCAGACTTCAGCGCTGGTCTTGTCCAGAGATGTCGGGAGTATGATGCAGCTAAGAAGAAGCTACGCGACCGTGACATCAAATACGCATTGATCTTTCCCTGCACACTGAGAGTTGTCCACGCTGGCAAGACACAGTTCTTTCGCACCCCTCATGAAGTTGAGACATTTCTTGGTGAGCTCTCCTCCATTAACTCCTCCATGGACTCTGATATAACAGCCTAATGTTGGTGGCCAGTGGCTGGTGATAGCATTAACACAATAATGTTGTCTGCCGATGAACTCTGTGTTTAACTGTTTCTGTTGTATTTTTTCTATAATTTTCTTATTCAACTTTTGACTTTGATAAAATGATGCCTGCTTTACTACTATCTGCCGTAAAAAGCGTTGCAATTGACGTAACATTAAGAGTTGAGTTTTCTTTTTCCTTTCCTATAGGAAATGTAAAAGGTTGTTTGAATGGTGAAGGATAGGTCCCTATAAACAATTGATTATAATCAATTTCCAATTATTTGAATATTGAAATTTGATAAATTGACAATTGAAGGCATATGAAGTTTAATCTAGATTTTCTCTCTTTTTATTTTTATTTTTATAAACCATATGCGATAAAATGTTGCTATTTTGCCCAATTAATTTAAACATAAATGGTCCAGGACTTCATACTTTGATCTATTTGCATAAATATGAGCTATGCATATGAAGTGTGTATGCTCGCTTTTTTTTCTTTTTCTCTCTCTCTCTCTCAATGACGCAGCCTGATCTTGTGTGCTTTGTCTGTCCTGTCTTCTATGTGTGTGTGTTTGTGTCAGTCTGTGCATGTGGCTCTCTTGTCCCCTTTCTCATGCTATTTCCCTGCCCCACTCCCCCAACATTATCTACACCCAATTGATCCACAATTGATACAGTTAAAGGCCTAAAAATCATCCATTTGCACATTAGGAGTCTTCTTCCAAAGATTGATTTAATTAGAGTTTGGATTGCACAGAATAAACCTGACATAATAACATTTTCAGAAACATGGTTACATAGTGAAATTTGTGACAATGATATTCATATTGATAATTTTGCATTATATAGAGCAGATAGGCCTACGAGAGCTGGAGGTTTGGCTTGTTATGTGTCAACTCGCTTTATATCTGAATCTGCCATCCCTAAAGTAACCTCATCTCTCTTTGAAAGCCTTTTCATTAGGTTAAAACTTCATGAGAATAAACATCTAATCATCGGCACTATCTATCGACCCCCCCCGTTCGTCCTGACTCAACTAAGTCCCTAATTTCCACTCTCACCTCCATTGAACACCCATGTGAATTAGTGCTTCTTGGTGACTTCAATAAAAACTGGCTCGATCGCTCCTCTTCTAACGATAAAAACTTGCTTAAAAGTGTAAACCTGACCCAGTTAATCAACGAACCTACCAGAGTTCATGGCAATTCTACATCACCTATTAGATTGGATTCTTGTTACCCACCGTGACCGAATCTTAACATCTGGTGTTTTGTCAGATTGCTTTAGCGATCATTCTGCTATCTTCTGTGTGTGGAAGATTAAACCTTCCCATCTTCTTCCTAAACTTATTTGTGTCAGGCAATTTAGAAAATTTAATTATGATAATTATATGCATGACCTGATTGCAATAAACTGGAACAGGTTTCAACTTATACCAACTGTTGAGGATGCCTGGAACTATTTATACACTGAAGTCACAAGAGTTATCGATAAGCATGTCCCCTGGAGAGAAATTAAAGTCAAGGGAAAACATTTACCATGGATTAGTGCTGATTTGATCAACCTTTTTAATGAGCTGGATAAAGTCTGGAAGACTTTCAGGGAAACAAAGGACCCTGTTGATTGGGAAAAACATAGGTCCTTAAGGAATCAGTGCACGACAAGAACACGTAATGCTAAATCAAGTCATTTTAAAAAACATCTTTCTGAAGACATGCATAATCCAAAAAAATTCTGGAAAAGACTAAATAATGTTCCTAATAAATCAAATCAAAATATCAGCACTCAGATTCGGGTCAATAATGACATAATTCAGGAGCCTGCTGTTATATCCAATGCTTTCAACCATCACTTCTCCACTGTATGTAGCTCTACTGTATTTGATTCATCTATTATATGTGATTTTCCAGCTACCTCTACACGTAGAAGCTCTTTTTCTTTTCAAAAAATAAAACCTGTTGACGTTCAACATGCTATTAATGAATTAAAGGATGATTGTGGATCTGGACCAGCTGGTATTGAGACTAAATTCATTAAGTTAGGAGCTAATATTCTAATGTACCCACTATGCGACCTGTTTAATTTGTCCTTCTCAACTTGCACCCTCCCTTCTGCATGGAAGTGTGCCAATGTTACTCCACTGCATAAGGGAGGTGACCCACACGATATTAACAATTACCACCCCATCTCAATTATCAACTCGGTGGCTAAAATCCTCGAGAGACTAGTGTTCAACCAGCTATCATATTATGTCTCAACTTTCAACATTCTATCTCCATGTCAGTCTGGGTTCAGACCTAATCACTCCACAACTTAACCTCTGTTAAAACTCACCAGCGATGTGTTCTCTGCTTCTGAGGATGGTAAACTCACCGGTGTCATCTTTCTTGATTTAACCAAGGCCTTTGATGTTGTTGACCACTACCTACTGCTTGATAAACTTTACTCAATTGGTCTTTCTCAAAACAATCTATTGTGGTTTAACTCATACCTTCATAACAGACGCCAATGTGTTACCTTTAATGGAAGTCAATCCAATTCCTTAGTTGTTGAGAAGGGGGTCCCGCAAGGTTCGTCTTTGGGACCACTCCTTTTCTCTATTTTCATAAACGACCTCCCTAATATTTGTTCTGACTGTCAAACACAACTATATGCTGATGATGCAGTGCTATAAACATCTAGTACTAACAAGTCTGAAATTGAAAGATCCCTTCAATCAGATCTTACTTCTGTTCAGAAATGGCTATTATTTAACAAATTAATTTTTAATAAAAATAAATCATGCAGTATGTTATTTGGTACCAGACAAGGCCTTGGTAATTCTGTAGATCTGACTATATCATTTAATAGTAAGATTAAACGAGAACTTACCAGTTTGAAGTTTGATCTTTATTTTATGAGGAGTTACGATGAGGGATTACGTGAAGACCCCGCCAGCACGCATGCGCGACATTCTTCAAAGCAGTGGTGTGAAATCACAGACAGTCACAATGACTAATATAGTAAGACAAGAGAGAACTTTCATACCAGGTGATCTTTATGTTAGAGGGTTGGGAGCGGAGGGCACGTAATCCCTCATCGTAACTCCTCATAAAATAAAGATCAAACTTCAAACTGGTAAGTTCTCGTTTAATCTTACTATTTTATTTTGGTAGTCACGTGAGTGACTACGTGAAGATTTCAAAGCTCTGTGATTTCATGCCCTGGAAGCTCCATGCTCACACACCGCTAAAGTTGGGATAAGAGGATGAACGTAGTTCAGACAAGACACTGGCTGAAAAACAAAAGTAGGTATTTATTCATACCAAAACAATATAGTGTCCCATAAGGGTAAACTATCTGGCAGCACTCAAAATCCTCCCTGCATAAGTGTCAGGGGAGGTCACGGGTTTATAGTAAAAGCGGTGAAAAGTCTTTTCGTTACTCCAACCCGCTGTGGCCAGGATGTGGTCCAATGGTACTTCCATCCTCCTAGCCGCCGAGGTGGATGCCGCCCTGGTGGAGTGAGATTTGAATATGTTAGTGTCCACCCCCGCCGCATCCAGTACCACCCTTAACCATCTAGAAATGGTTTGCACCGTGACTTTATGATGGGGCTTCTTGTGACTAATGAGTAATGCTGTCTCCGTGCCCCTTAGATTTTTGGTGACTGTGATGTATCGTGAAATTAACGTGACGATACAGAGACGAGAGTCTGCTGGATAAGCCAGAAATTCCAAAGTATGACCAGACACTCCGGGTCGATCTTGTTTCAACAGTCCCTGCACATAAAAAATGATTTTGTCATTGGTGATTGTCATAGCATCCAGATTAAGTTTGTGCAGGGACTGGACCCGTTGTGCCGTGATAAGTGCCATGATCATCACCATTTTGTAAGTGAGTTTTGCCAGAGTGAGTCCCGAGTTAGGTGTCCATCCTCTCAGCATAGTCAAGACTGTGCTGATATCCCAAGTATGGCTATATCTGGCCCTGGGGGGATTGGAATTGAATATTCCCCTCATAAGTTTTGATACTAAAGGGTGTGATCCAATTCCCAATTGGTCACTCCCCCGGCCCAAGTAGGATGATAGGGCACTCCTGGCACTGTTTATGGCACTGTAGCTCAATCCCTCATCGAAGTGAAGGGTAGCCAAGAATTCCAGCACTTCCGTTATGGTGGCGGTTTCATATGTGGTGTTGGCTGTGATGCAGAATCCTTCCCATTTCCTGATGTAGGTCAGGTACTGCTTCCTTGTGGACTCTCTGCAGGCTGCTGTGATAGTGTCTTTGGTCCTGTTGGTGAGTCCGAATCCGCAAAGAGGCCGTTTTAAAATCTGCAAATTAACAGGTCCATGCGGTCATGACATGGGTGATGTTCTCCTGTTACGGGGTGAATGAGCAGACTTGGTCTTTTATTGACCCGGATGCAAGGTTCTGTGGCCATCTTCTGTACCATAGGGAACCATGGTTGGGTAGGCCAGTCGGGCACCACCAAAATCCCCGATGCGGAATCTTGTTTTATTTTCTGCAAGACCCGACTGATGAGGCAGAAAGGGGGAAATGCATAGCAAAGCAAATCCCCCCAATGTAGCGTGAAGGCATCCATCGCTACTGCCCCCGGGTCTGGTTCCCAAGCAACATATGTTGGTAGTTGGTGATTTAACCTAGACGCGAAAAGGTCGATATCTGGTGTCCCATAACGTTCTACAATATCTGAAAACACATTCCGATCCAACATCCATTCTATGTTATCGTTGAATTTGCGTGACCTGGTGTCTGCCACTGTGTTTAGCTTACCTGGAAGGTAAGTGGCTGAAATCCAAATTTCCCTTTGCAGACACCAGTGCCAGATATTGTTAGCCAATTCATCACACGATATCGACTTTATACCGCCCATGTGGTTAATATAGGCCACCACCGTGGTGTTGTCAATTTGTATTCTAACATGGACTTTGTGCATATTTGTGCAGTATGCTTTAAGGCCGTGAAATGCTGCCAGCATTTCTGAATAGTTAATCCCCAAGTTTTTGAATTGGGTTAACTCTGGTGCACTCCATCTACCTCCACAACTAGAGGTAGTGTTAGTAGCTCCCCACCCTTTGGCACTGGCATCCGTTTGTAAGATGATCGAGGGATTGATGATAGTGATCGGTTTAGAACAACTTTGGGCATTACCCATCCACCAATATAATTCGGCTTTCGCCTTTTCCAGTATTTTCATAGGCCTATCGAAATGCCCTGCATGACTTTTGAGCGCTGTAATTTTGGCTCTTTGTAAGTTTTGGTAATGTAAAGGCCCAAATTGTGCTGCAGGAAATGCAGCCACTATCTTCCCAATCACCCTGGCCACCTGCCGAATGGATGGGTCCTTAATGCCAATGAGGCTCCTGCAAGCCTCTATCAAGTCCTCCACCTTGCTTGGTGGCAACGTGATAGACATTTGCACTGAGTCAATAATGAACCCTAGGTATTTCATGGTGGTAGAGGGTTCTAATATTGATTTATCTGGATGTATAATGCAACCCAGCTTCTGAAAGAGATGTTTCGTGGCTGTAACTGCCAATGTAGCCATTTCCAAATTTTCCCCCACAATGAGGATGTCATCAAGATAGGCCATAACAGTATGATTCTGTTTCCTTAAGTAGGCCAAAGCTGGTTTTAATATCTTGGTAAACAATCTGGGTGCTGACGATAACCCATTAGGTAAGGCTTTGTATTGCCATAATTGTCCCATCCAGATAAATTTTAAGTATTTCCTATGATCCTTGTGTATTGGTACTGAATAGTATGCATCTTTGAGGTCAATGCATGCCATGTAGTACCCATCGGCTATTAACTGTATAGCAGTGTCGAAGGTGTCCATTTTGAAATGAACATACTGGACAGAAGTATTCAGTTCGGTCAAATCTATGATAATGCGGCAACCGCCGTCTTTTTTATTTTTGGTGAATATATTAGACACGAACTCCTGAGGTTCTTTAATCGCTTTCTCAATTACCCCTTTTCTTATTAACCTGTGAAGCTCAGCATGCCCTGCTGCCCTCTCTTTTTGAGAGAGGATGAATTTTCGGCTAGGTGAATGCTGGACCGGGGTAGGGAGTTCGTGAATAAATTCAATTTTGTAGCCCTGAATACTCCTGAGTATGTAAGGATCAGAGGTAAAAGTGAACCAATTCTCGTAGAACATGTGCAACCGGCCCCCTACATAAAGTGAATTTAGGCAAGATGTGTTTCTGGGGAACCCAGACCCACCTACCTCCATGGTTACTGCCGGTGTTGTGGTTTCTGTCCTTGTTTCCTTGGTTGGTTTGTTGTGTTGTAGGAGTGGCGCATCTTCCAAGAAGGCCGGGCTGGGCCATGGCCTAAAAAAGACCGCTGTGCAGGATTGCCGGCCTTCGAGCTTTCACCACCGGCAGACCTGTTATGGTAACTCTGTCCGGTGGGTGTGTAGGGGTGCTGTCTTTGTGGGTAGTGAGGCTTGGTGTAGCCAGGAACCTTGATCAGGCCTAAGGCCTTGGCCTCCTCATCAAGGTCTTTAACCTGCTTGGGGAGATCATCCCCGAACAGCAGGCTTGGAGGCTGAGTCTTCCCAGGCTTACACAACCCCGCAAACTTGGGGTTAAGCGCCGGCTTTATGATGCTTTTTCTGAAATTATTGATCTCATACTGGGTATTGCACAGTAGAGCCAAAGCATCTTGCAGTTCTTCCGGCATCTCAATACCCACTGCAGTTCTGGCCACTGCCGTAATCCCGGCGGTTAGGAGCTTCAGGATCCTTTGAAGTTTTATCTCCTGCCCTCTGCTCGAGGGGCTCATATTCCCCCATATAGGGTTGTTTACCGCAGGGACATTTAGCGAGTTGCAGTTTTCAGGTGCCATATATCTGTCTGCAGTTGCATTAATGGCCTGTTCCTGCAACTGGTTAGTTGCCATGTAGTTAATGCTGGCAGCCAGCTTTGGGTGGATTGGTAGGCCCTTCTGGTTGGGCATTGCATGTTTGCTTACCATATCCATGTAGTCTTCACACACCCCTGACACAGATGGTTGTTCAGCCAGCTCCCCTTCTTCTGGGTCAGCCCAGTTCTGACCCTCAATGCTCCCCTGCAAGGAGGGTGAGACATTAGGCAGTCCTCGGTGGGAACCTGCTGTGGGCCTGTTAAAAGGCCCACTGTGACTCTGCCCCTGCATTAGCAGGTCACGTTGGAGCAATTGCTCCATCATCCGCTCCATGCGGGTTAGACGACCTCCGTCGCTATCTGCGAACGGGGTGTCCTCGGGACCGGACTCCGCTGAGTCAGCAGCCCCGTCCGACTTCCGGGTGGCTCTACCGCCCGACCGTGGCGTCCCAACGGCCCCTATGGGCGAGAAGTCGGGAGCTGCAGGTAGAACCTGTAGCTCTGGAGAGGCGGCTCGCTGCTGGCTGCTCTCCTTGGCAGCTGCTTTGGCCGTAGCCCTTTTAGATTTCCGTGATTCCATAGTCTATGTCGTCGACTCACTCCTCCGGTGAGACTTACCTGGCGTAAGCTATTTAAACTTACGCTGGAGGAGCCCCGCTCCTCCCGACCGTCGCTTCCGCATGCGTACGACGATATGTCGCGCATGCGTGCTGGCGGGGTCTTCACGTAGTCACTCACGTGACTACCGAAATAAAATGAAGGATCACCATTAGAACAAGTATTGAACTTCTAATATCTTGGTGTTTGGCTCG
The DNA here is from genome assembly GCA_963514005.1 of Raja brachyura. Next base: position 63,436,511 of record OY740781.1, read on the forward strand.
ACCCAACGCTTTCATTTACACAGCATATTGAGACGATTACTAAAAAACTCAGCTGTAATCTAGCTATTCTTTACCGCCATGTAAATTGTTTCACCTTTCAGATGAGAAAATTAATTGTCTCTCAACTACTACTAACAACACTGGATTATGCTGATATTGCCTATCAGAATACATTTGATACACATCTTCAACCCCTCAATGTAGTTTATAATAGTCTCTGCAGATTTATTTTAATGTGTCCATATCTAACTCACCACTGTTCTATGTACAAAACTCTAAACTGGTTATCCCCCCACGCTCGAAGATGCTGCCACTGGTTCCAGTTCATCTTTAAATGCATCCATTTCAATTACCCTTCTTATTTAAAACAAGACCTATTACCATACACACCCTCATATTCACTAAGACATATTCAGCAATCCTTCTTTTTCATTCCAAGAACTAACAAAGAAATTGGGAGACGTGCATTTAAATTCAAAGCTCCTTTTGACTGGAACACTAGTACCATAAGAACTATTAGCTCATTTCGTCTATTTAAAAATACACTTTTACCCTTACTTATAAAACCATGTACCTGTTTCTAGTATTAGAGTCTTCGAGCTCCTTTATCTAGCTTGCTCTGTGTGTGATCATTTGTCATAGCTATTGTATATGCATGGCCATTACACTTATGTATTATTGTATTGCATAGTGTAACAAAGTCTTATATTGTATTATGTCACAATACTATGAAATAATATATCATGTAATAATGTTGATAGTATGTATTAACGTACGATGTATGATAGGTATGATACGATGTATATATGGTATTATGCATCAACATTATGCTGTAACGATGCTGTATGCGAATGGTATGTTAGCTTTCATAGCAAAAGGATTTGAGTATAGGAGCAGGGAGGTTCTACTTCAGTTTTATAGGGTCTTGGTGAGGCCACACCTGGAATATTGCGTACAGTTCTGGTCTCCAAATCTGAGGAAGGACATTATTGCCATAGAGGGAGTGCAGAGAAGGTTCACCAGACTGATTCCTGGGATGTCAGGACTGTCTTATGAACAAAGACTGCATAGACTCGGTTTATACTCTCTAGAATTTAGGAGATTGAGAGGGGATCTTATAGAAACTTACAAAATTCTTAAGGGGTTGGACAGGCTAGATGCAGGAAGATTGTTCCCGATGTTGGGGAGGTCCAGGACAAGGGGTCACAGCTTAAGGATAAGGGGGAAATCCTTTAGGACCGAGATGAGAAGGAATTTTTTCACACAGAGAGTGGTGGGTCTCTGGAACTCTCTGCCACAGAGGGTAGTTGAGGCCAGTTCATTGGCTATATTTAAGAGGGAGTTAGATGTGGCCCTTGTGGCTAAGGGGATCAGAGGGTATGGAGAGAAGGCAGGTACGGGATACTGAGTTGGATGATCAGCCATGATCATATTGAATGGCGGTGCAGGCTCGAAGGGCCGAATGGCCTACTCCTGCACATATTTCTATGTTTCTATGTTTCTATGTAACACATAACTTAGTATTATTGGATATGTAAAGTCCATTAACAATTGACTATAACAAGTGGGGATGGAGGGGTTTTGGGATTGGTGTGTGGGTAGGTGGGTCAATGAGAGCCTCTATGTATGTTATGTATTGTGCTGTATGTTCTATGTTGGACCCCCTCGAAAACGAGATGACTGTCCATCTCAAGGGGTTATCCATGAATAAACTTGTAAACCCTTGTTAACAAAGAGAACAATGAACAAAATCAAGGTGATTGTACTGAGAAAACCAATGAAAGAATTACCAGTACACAAAGCAAAAAATATTAAATAGAGGGAACATGTTGGAAAAAAGGAACTGCAGATGTAAAAGGACACAAAAGGACACACAATGGTGGAGTGACTTAGCAGGTAAGGCAGCATATCTAGAGAACAGAATTCCCCTGGGGAACTTGCAACTGGATTTGGATTTGCATATGCCAGAGGGCTGGGGGAGTTTACAGAGTACACATTTATGTGACATCAGCTGTACAGGGATTGAATGATGATAATGATATCAGGCATGCATCGTTAGGGAGACACAAGGAAATACAAATGGTGGAATCATGTGCTGGAGTAACTGAGATATTCCATGAATGGTTAGATTCTGCTTTCAGGAGTTTGGGTAATACACATTGATAAAGCATCCATTGCCCATTGGGAGAAATATAATAATAAGCATACTAGGGCAGCAGAATGGTGCAGCGGTAGAGTTGCTGTCTTACAGCGACAGAGACCCGGATTAGATCCAGACTACGGGTGCTGTCTGTATGGAGTTTGTACATTCTCCCTGTGATCGCATGGGTTTTCCCCTGGTCTCGGTTACCTCTCACATTACAAAGACATGCAGATTAATTGGCTTCTGTAAGGGTGATCGTTGGTCGGCCGGACTCAGTGGGCCTGTTTTCACTCTGTATCTCTAAACTAAACTGAATGTTCTTCAAGTGGATCAGGAACCTTCTTTGATAGAGATAATCTCAAAGTAACAGTTACAACTATTTACATAAACTGTCTTTGAAAGATTTGTAAATAAATATATCAAGAGGCTATCTGTCTCAGGTAGGTGAAGTTGCTGTGTGAAAGCAGGATAATTGACAGTAATTCGGAGAAACCGAAGAGATACGCTAAATGTATTATCAGTGGGCATAATCGGATCCTGAGAATAATCCTGGAGACCGTTAGTTCAGAATATATTATGTCTTCAGAAACCAATACAATAATAGTTAGGAAATGTTTCTGCTTAAGTAGAAATGAAGTAACAGAAGGTAAATAACATATCTAGAGATGTTAAGGAACTTACCTTTTAGAAAAATGCAAAGTCTAATAGTTTTGAAGGCAGCAGTATAAAATATAGGAAGAGAGCAACACAGGGTACAAGCTACGAATTTGTTTCTTCCAAATATATTTACTCAATATATTTTGGGTGGGAGATTGCAACCTTTACGTGGTCCGCCCTGTTTCGTGCACAATCAAATAAGATCAAATAGAACATGTTGTCCTACAACTTTAGACTGTGCACGCCATACACAAGAAGAAGAAGACTCAATATTCCAACTCTCACCAAATCTGAATAGTTTAGAGACCAGACAGATCCTGCAGATTCTCCAGATTATTTCCTTTCCAAAGCAGATATATAGTGACACTGACATTCTTCAGCTAGACCCCTGACAGACTTGCCAGAAATATAAAATACTAGACTAAGTGGGACCCGTTGGGTCCCAGCATCACACGGGTGAGCTGGTCCCCCGGTGCAATATTCCACCTCTCCACCATTTCCAATATTGGTGGCCAGTGGGGGGCTTTCTGGAGCGCTAGTTTGGGTGTCGTGGGCTGAAGGGACTGGTTTCCAGAGGGCTAGTATGGACATTGTGGGCTGGCGGCTCAGTCACTCAAGCCTGTTATGCTGGCAGCTATCTCACTCACGGCTGGTGGGCTGGCAGCTGACTCACGGCTATTCCTTGAAATTCCATTTCAAGCAGGGTGCAAGGCCACCAAATGCAAGTGCAGTTTCATACCATTTCAAGCAGGGTGCAAGGCCACTAAAGACCGCAAGTCATGACCTCTCCCTCCTCCAACTTGCAGAGACTGAGCCACGCCCACACTTCTGGGTTTTATAGTCCCTCCCTCCCTCCTTCCCACCAGAATGGGTGTGGCCTTCATGGCGTGATTGACAGGAGAAAGAATCTCAACTTTTTTTAAACACGAATAGCTCTTTTATTTTTCATTGATGGGAAAATTCCTCGGCACCTGATGAGCAGAAGGGGACTCTGAGTAAGATGGCCAAAAATCATAGCCGTATGTGGTAGGGTTTGTCCTAAAATCAATATAAAGCGCAAACAGGAAGCGGTCAAGATTAGACTTTTAATGATACAGAAGGTAAGGCAACTTTAATTAGGCAAGGCAACTTTAATTAGGCAACACAGCTTTAGCATTTCCAAACCAAAGGCAACACAGCTTTAGCATTTCCAAACCAAAGGCAACACATCTTTAGCATTTCCAAACCAAAGGCAACACAGCTTTAGTATTTCCAAACCAAAGGCAAAACAGCTTTAGCATTTCCAAACAAAAGGCAACACAGCTTTAGCATTTCCAAACCGAAGGCAACACAGCTTTAGCATTTCTAGACCAAAGGCAACACAGCTTTGGCATTTCCAGACCAAAGGCAACACAGCTTTACATCTCCAAACGAAAGGCAACAGAGCTTTAGCATTTCCAAACTATATTTTCAAACCACGTTATCAGCTCTGACAGGTGATTAAAACCACTCACAGTTTAGTAGACATGTGTTCAGTGTTATTCACAGCTCAGACTGAGAGACGCGACCAGATAGGCTGCATCCCAGAGTACTTAAGGAAGTAGCTCCGGAAATAGTGGATGCATTAGTGATAATCTTTCAAAACTCTTTAGATTCTGGAGTAGTTCCTGAGGATTGGCGGGTAGCAAACGTAACCCCTCTTTTTAAGAAGGGGGGGAGAGAGAAAACGGGGAATTACAGACCAGTTAGTCTAACATCGGTAGTGGGGAAACTGCTAGAGTCAGTTATTAAAGATGGGATAGCAGCACATTTGGAAAGTGGTGAAATCATTGGACAAAGTCAGCATGGATTTACGAAAGGTAAATCATGTCTGACGAATCTTGTGGAATTTTTCGAGGATGTAACTAGTAGCGTGGATGGGGGAGAACCGGTGGATGTGGTGTATCTGGACTTCCAGAAGACTTTCGACAAGGTCCCACATAAGCGATTAGTATATAAACATAAAGCATATGGCATTGGGGGTTCAGTATTGATGTGGATAGAGAACTGGCTGGCAAACAGGAAGCAAAGAGTAGGAGTAAACGGGTCGTTTTCACAATGGCAGGCAGTGACTAGTGGGGTACCGCAAGGCTCAGTGCTGGGACCCCAGCTATTTACAATATACATAAATGATCTGGATGAGGGAATTGACGGCAATATCTCCAAGTTTGCGGATGACACTAAGCTGGGGGGCAGTGTTAGCTGTGAGGAGGATGCTAGGAGAATGCAAGGTGACTTGGATAGGCTGGGTGAGTGGGCAAATGTTTGGCAGATGCAGTATAATGTGGATAAATGTGAGGTTATCCACTTTGGTGGCAAAAATAGGAAAACCGACTACTATCTAAATGGTGGCCGATTAGCAAAAGGGGAGATGCAGCGCGACCTGGGTGTCATGGTACACCAGTCATTGAAAGTAGGCATGCAGGTACAGCAGGCAGTGAAGAAAGCCAATGGTATGTTAGCTTTCATAGCAAAAGGATTTGAGTATAGGAGCAGGGAGGTTCTACTTCAGTTGTATAGGGTCTTCGTGAGGCCACACCTGGGGTATTGCGTACAGTTCTGGTCTCCAAATCTGAGGAAGGACATTATTGCCATAGAGGGAGTGCAGCGAAGGTTCACCAGACTGATTCCTGGGTTGTCAGGACTGTCTTATGAACAAAGACTGCATAGACTCGGTTTTTACTCTCTAGAATTTAGGAGATTGAGAGGGGATCTTATAGAAACTTACAAGATTCTTAAAGGGTTGGACAGGCTAGATACAGGAAGATTGTTCCCGATGTTGGGGAGGTCCAGGACAAGGGGTCACAGCTTAAGGATAAGGGGGAAATCCTTTAGGACCGAGATGAGAAGGAATTTTTTCACACAGAGAGTGGTGGGTCTCTGGAACTCTCTGCCACAGAGGGTAGTTGAGGCCAGTTCATTGGCTATATTTAAGAGGGAGTTAGATGTGGCCCTTGTGGCTAAGGGGATCAGAGGGTATGGAGAGAAGGCAGGTACGGGATACTGAGTTGGATGATCAGCCATGATCATATTGAATGGCGGTGCAGGCTCGAAGGGCCGTATGGCCTACTCCTGCACCTAATTTCTATGTTTCTATGTTTTTCTATGACCCCCTCGCTCCCCCTTCTTGCAGAGACTGACTGAGGCACTCAACACGTCCGGGTTTTATAGTTCTGCCGGAAAGGGCGTGGCCTTCATGAGAGAGAATCTCAACATTATTTAAACACTAATAACTCTTTTAATTTTCATCGATAGGAAAAATCCTCTTGTCCTGCGCAGCTGAGAGGGACTCTGAGTAAGATGGCCAAAAATGACAGCCGTAAGTGGTAGCGTGTTTTCTAAAATCAATATGCAGTGCAAACAGGAAGTGGTCAAGATCAGACTTTTAGTAAAATACACAACAATAAAACAGATTTACAAAATAAAGTCAAAGCAGCTCACTTGTTTGGCACCTTATCCATTACCCTAAACATTCAAGTTATTCACCATTAACACACTGTGGTTGAAATATGTATCACCTGCAAAATACAATGTAGTAGGTTATACTGAAAGGACCTCTCAATCTAATGATCTCTACCATCAAGAAGAACAAGGGTAGCAGACACAGGGAAATCTAGACTGGATGAGGGATTTCAACCCAAATGTCGACTGTCCATTTCCCTCCATTTGTTCCATGACCCATTTAGTTCCCCCAGTTGCTCTCCCGTTTTTGCCACAGATTCTCTTGTGCCTCTCTCCAATTTCTCCTTTTTATAATGGCCTCTATTCGAAGCAACATCCTGGTGAATCTCCTCTGCAATCTTTCTTACCCTAACACATCCTTTCTAGGACGGGTTACAAAAATGCAAAAAAATATTATTAACTGTGATGAGAGAATAAAATGTTGCAGAACAAAGGAAATACACTGAGTTGACATTGTGGTGGCACCTGTGACAACCCAAGGCCACAATGAACCATCGGCTCTAGAGGGCGATGTCTTGGTGTGTCAGGCGATAGTCACACGGTCAGTACCTGCTTTGGTATTTAAGGCCGGGCAACGCCCGTGTCCTTGGAGGAGTAGGGAGCTGTATTAGAGAGATTAAACTCATCTAGAGCACACAACCCGTGTCCGACTAGGTTTGGGCTGGACTCCTGCGAGTCCCTGCTACAACATACAGATTCAGGAAGTAATCAGGAAGTTTAGTGGAACATTGGCCCTTATTGTAAGGAATATGTCTTCCCTTTGGAATTCTTTATCCCAGACAAATGTGGAATTGGAAATTAGTGAATATATTCAAGGCAGAGGTTTGAACCACCAGGAACAAAGTATTGAGGTTAAAATTAGAACAATCATGATTTTATTGAATGGCAGTCCAGACTGAAGGGGCTCATAGGTTTATTTGTGCTCCTGTTTTGTATGTTCTTATATTCTAAGTTTGGAAGGGAATCAGCTATAGTACATTTTCCTTGGAGAAAATTATCCCTTGATTATCATGAGATGTAGTTAAGGCCTGATGTCAGGCATACCAGACTGATTCCTGGGATGTCAGGACTTTCATATGAGGAAAGATTGGATAGACTCGGTTTGTACTCGATGGAATTTAGAAGATTGAGGGGGGATCTTATAGAAACCTACAAAATTCTTAAGGGGTTGGACAAGCTAGATGCTGGAAGATTGTTCCCGATGTTGGGGGAGTCCAGAACAAGGGGTCACAGTCTAAGGATAAGGGGGAATTCCTTTAGGACCGAAATGAGGAAAACATTCTTTACACAGAGAGTGGTGAGTCTCTGGAATTCTCTGCCACAGAAGGTAGTTGAGGCCAGTTCATTGGCTATATTTAAGAGGGCGTTAGATGTGGCACTTGTGGCTAAAGGGATCAGGGGGTATGGAGAGAAGGCAGGTACGGGATACTGAGTTGGATGATCAGCCATGATCACATTGAATGGCGGTGCAGGCTCGAAGGGCCGAATGGCCTACTCCTGCACCTATTTTCTATCTGCTGGAAGATTGTTCCCGATGTTGGGGGAGTCCAGAACAAGGGGTCACAGTCTAAGGATAAGGGGGAATTCCTTTAGGACCGAAATGAGGAAAACATTCTTTACACAGAGAGTCGTGAGTCTCTGGAATTCTCTGCCACAGAAGGTAGTTGAGGCCAGTTCATTGGCTATATTTAAGAGGGCGTTAGATGTGGCACTTGTGGCTAAAGGGATCAGGGGGTATGGAGAGAAGGCAGGTACGGGATACTGAGTTGGATGATCAGCCATGATCACATTGAATGGCGGTGCAGGCTCGAAGGGCCGAATGGCCTACTCCTGCACCTATTTTCTATGTTTCTATGTTTCTATAAAAATCGAGTAGGATGACAGCTCCATCAAAGAAGTATTTGCCATGTGTTTGTAACCACGTGTGTAATGCTAGATTAGGTTGTTTAAAGCCATGTAGTGGCTTGCAGATATCAACAGCAAACTTTTAAAAGTGTGTGGCAGGGTTGTAAATACCAAATGTATACAGGACTGTAGATAGAGACAAAATGCTGGAGTGACTCAGTGGCTCAGGCAGCATCTCTGGAGAAAAAGGAATAGGTGATGTTTTGGAACAAGTCCCTTCATCAGACTGAGAGTCAGGGAGGGGAGTCAAGTCAAGTCAAGTCACATTTATTTATATAGCACATTTAAAAAACAACTCTCGTTGACCAAAGTGCTTTACATTTGTTACAAGAGTAGTATACACAAGCAGGCTACATACATATATACAAATAGCCCTCGCTCAGAGGACGTCAGGAAAGGCTTGGGAGAACAGATACGTTTTTAGTCTAGACTTAAAGGAGTCGATGGAGGGGGCAGTTCTAATGGGGAGGGGGATGCTGTTCCACGCCAAGGTTTTTGACGTGAAGTTTGAGTAGTGGGGTAAGGCTTCCAAGGCTGCCTGCTATCATTTTGATTGAGTCCGAGGGGCCGAGAAGGATGACCTCAGACTTACTCTCGTTTAGTTGGAGGAAGTTCTGGGCCATCCAGCACTTTATATCCTCAGGGCAGCGGGTAAGGTTAAGCAGATTTGATTGTTTTTGGGCTTATGGGGGAGATAGAGTTGTGTATCGTCTGCGTATCAATGGAAGGAAATGCCATGCCTTTCAATGACTTGGCCTAAGGGGAGCATATACTGGGAGAAGAGAATGGGGCCAAGGATGGAACCTTGTGGAACCCCACAGCAGAGGCTAGCTGGGAATCAGGGAACCCTTGGTAACTCTCAGTCTGATGAAGAGTCTTGCTTTGAAACACCGCCTGTTCCTTTTCTCCAGAGATGCTACCTGATCCCCAAGTTACTCCAGCACTTTGTGTCTATCTTCGATGTAAACCAGCATCTGCAGTTCCTTTTTACACATATGCAGGACTGTGCAGTCTTGTAAGCTTTGCCTGATTCTTTTTAGCATGGTTTTCTTGTTTGAATTTGAATTTGTTGAATATGAATTTGTTGAATAGTTGACTGTTTTGATTATGCCTTTAAATATCCCCTGTGACAGATTTTCTTGACCACCTTGATCCTATCCCCTCTGAAATATCTCGGACAGTAGCATCTGTGCTGAAGACTGAGAAACGTTGGAACCTTGTGCCATGCATCAGATCACTCTTACATTGTGGCGAAAACGTTGATACTATTCACCACCCAAATTGTTTCTCAGTGACTGCTGGCTCATTAAGATGTAGCCCATGTTTCAAAGTAGTACTATTACTACTACTTGTTAACAAACAAGTTGCAACCAAACTAAGATGATGATAATACTAGAACCAATTCCAGAATATCCAAATTATTCTGAATTTGGAAGTTTTGTCAGGTCCCTGCTACATGTGGGTGGAGATATTACCCAAGCATGTTCCTGTATAACTCTTTACAATTTGTTCTTCAACAAATGAGATAGTCCAGATAACAGTCAGACATGGGCTGATATATGTGGCAAGTAACATTGGTGTTACAGAAATGCAAGGCAATGATCATCTCTGATAAGAGAAAGGTTATCTCCCTAACATTGACATTCAATGATTTCACTATTGCCAAGTTCTCTAACCATCAATACCCTGTGGTCACCCTGGACCAGTCACATAAATAACAAGGCCCCAAGAACATTTCATATGGTGGATGTCCTATGGTAGGTGACTCATCTCTTGACACCCCAAGGCCTTTTCACCATCTATAAAACAAACAGGAGCATAACAGAAACAGAGCGTAACAGCGTAACAGAAAATGATTCACATGGAGGAATGCTGTGTCAACAACTTTCAGGACAAAGCAGCTTGCTTGATTGATACTTTATTAATTTACCAACGCATTCATTCCATCAACCACCCCCACCCCGTGGCTGCAATGTGTACCATCGACAGGCACCCAATGCACTTTGGTTATTTAAATAGATGACTTTGTTTGCGAGTCAGGTACAGATGACCTTCGATGATTGCTCCAGCAGAATATGAATTCTGAACTTATGGTAAGTGCAGCATGACTTTTGTCGGTTAATATGTCTTTGTTGTGGATGCTTCAATGGTGGCGCCTCGGTGCGGCATAACCAGATGTAAAAGGAGAGAAACCCACCAGCAAGACAGACCTTGGTGAAGAACTCTGTAGCAGGAGGGAAAATGTGACAATATACTAAACTGAAACTGAAAAAGAACAATTTCCCAGAAACCCTGGAAGAATGGCAAAGGAGGACTATGCCAGCCCTTCCCTGCATTGCTGTCAAAATACATCTCACAGACGGAAGATCCTCTTCAGCTCTGCTCCCAGGCAGTGAGGTCTTAGTTTAGGCAAAGATACCACATTGCTTTAGGCATACCAGAGACAGCGCATAATGGCAACACTCCAGTGTTAGGATGTTACTTGCTTCAGCATCAAGTAGTGTTGATGTAATGCCTACTTGATTATCAAAGACATAACCAATGCCCAGACTTCACCTTTACTGGGCACTGACAGGTGGTTTCCATAGCAGGATACAGAACAATATCAAACAATACGTTCTAATATTGTCAACCTGTCTTTCCATAAAAGATTATCATGTTTGAGATGCATTTAAAAAATGAAGGATAATAACTGAAGTTTGCATCGACCACCAAGAATGCTGCTCACTCCAGTGAGAAAATTGATTGAAAATGCAGTGCTGAGTGATAGCCTCACCATGAAGAAGCTTAACATTAATACGCCTGCTTGAATGGATGCATGGCGATAAAGAAGACTGACGTGTTTTTCCTGTACTTGTGTCTGTTACAGTGGTAGTGAGAGTTGAATATGTTGCATTATGAGTTTTGTGATATATCTGAGGTTTACGTCACTATCCTTGGCAATGAGTAAATGCAAAGGCATTTTCTTTAGTATGGGACCGTTCACAGTGAATCAATCCTGGCTCTAGAAATCTCTGTCAAATATTCTTGGTCACTCTTCAGCCAATTGAAGATATCACACTGCAGTTCTTGGATGATTATCAGCTTTGGTGCAAATGAGTAGTAAACATCCCTTTCAGGGCATTGATGTTAATTAGCATGGAATCAGCTTGTCAGATGGACTGGGAGATAAAGGTGTGGACTCCTTGTGAAATGTTGTTAGTGCACTTGTTGGCAAGTGTAGGGAGATTTTTCTAAAGCTGTAGCGTCCATCTGTTAGTAACAGGTTTATCTACATTACATTGTACCATTTAAATGCATGAACAGTTTTGAGATATAGTGCTATTTGAAGTCAATAATTTTAATACAATATTTTAAGAATTACCTTTAGGATTGCTGTGTAAGTAGGGAAGGTGAGGATGCTGTGAGAGTTCCATATGTTTGGCCCTTTCTTGCAGAAAAACTTCCAACAGCTTTGCCGAAGGAGGAGCAGTCCATGCTTTGTGAGGCAAAATATGATTGGTATCTTTAGCCCAAAGACCATCCAATATTTGTTGAGCGCTGGTTCGATTCACGAACAAGTCATGTTCACTGCGGCTCTTTTGAGATCTGTGCGCAAAATGATGTGTACTAGGTTTACTATCTGCGTTCTGAATCATACAAGGTGAATTTGAATACAGAGGATAGTTACGCATTGGTGGTGGAATGCTCTCTGTCAGTATAGGGGGAAGACTTTTATATATTTGGTTTTTGTTTGAAGGCCGGCATTTACGAATTGTAAGCTCTGCAGTTGTTTTCCTAAGTCTATTCTCTTGTACCCGCTTTTCCAGGTCATCACAATTTTTGGGATCCAAAATGCAATCAAAAGTTGTTATGATGTCATCAACTTCAGAAGTTTCATCTCTCAGACATTTGTCCTTGTTTTTATCTTTCCGAGTGATTTTTTGCTCATCTTTTTTCTTCTTACAGGAGAATATCTGGTTCAAAACACTAAAACGTCCCTCCTTCTTCTTGGTGCTTTGAGCAGATTGCTGTCTTGTAGGGTCAGATCTGTGGTAAATAATAATATCATTTACAATAATTTTTTTATTGATTTTATTAAATTCTTCATTTGACTAATATTTAAAACATTAAGTAACCATTGCTTTTTATGGATTTTTTGTAATGTTTAGTTTCATACTATGTTATTGTTTGATCATTGGCGAGAGACATAAATCATGTTTTTATAGTTTTCTTCCCTGTATTTAGTTTGTTACTTTAAATTAATTATTTTTAGATTTTTTTATTACTATATATATTGAAGCCTGTTCACAGTTACTGATTTGCTTATTTGATATTGTTACCGACCAAGTGGATTTTGTACTGGAAAATCCTCTTGCGTGCTGGTTTTATGTGAAGGGATCAATGTTACCATTAGTGTTCTGAGGGACATGTTACTTTTACATTTTATTCTTACTTGAGTTGTAAATTCAACTCGGCTAGCTTTCATTTGAGGACCAATTGTAGCTTTAGCCATTTAGTTTATTTTTCGGTGTTAGTTGCAAAAATTTATCAGCCGGAATAATATGTGAATAAAACCATGGAGTGTTGATGATAGAAACATAGAAAATAGGTAGGCCATTCAGCCCTTCGAGCCTGCACTGCCATTCAATATGATCATGCTGATCACCCAACTCAGTACCCTGTACCTGCCTTCTCTCCATACCCCCTGATCCCTTTAGCCACAAGGGCCACATCTAACTCCCTCTTAAATATAGCCAATGAAGTGGCCTCAACTACCTTCTGTGGCAGAGAATTCCAGAGATTCACCACTCTCTGTGTGAAAAATGTTTTTCTCATCTCGGTCCTAAAAGATTTCCTCTTTATCCTTAAACTGTGACCCCTTGTTCTGGACTTCCCCAACATCGGGAACAATCTTCCTGCATCTAGCCTGTCCAACCCCTTAAGAATTTTGTAAGTTTCTATAAGATCCCCCCTCAATCTTCTAAATTCTAGCGAGTACAAGCCGAGTCTATCCAGTCTTTCTTCATATGAAAGTCCTGACATTCCAGAAATCAGTCTGGTGAACCTTCTCTGTACTCCCTCTATGGCAAGAATGTCTTTCCTCAGATTTGGAGACTAAAACTGTAGATGGTTTTGCATGCAACCAATAACATAGTTACCTCAGTACCATTAACCCCGCCTAGTTAACATCAATCATAACGCCTTCCCCTTCCTGGATACGGTTCACTAGAAGAATGTAGCCAGTATTTGAGGATGTATGTAATACCTTGTGCTATCATTAAAATGTGTTGAACACTTTTAGAGTTTGTAAATTGCTTATTTACATGGTGTCAGAAGTGGGATTCGAACCCACGCCTCCAAGTGGAGACCAGAACTTTCGTCTATGATCCAGCGGTCCTGGACGACAACAACGTGGTGGTTACCCCTGCAGAATCTGCCAGTGACCCTGCTTGCCTGCTACGTAAGTTCAGGGAGATTTGTGACCTGCCCTCGAACCGCATTCTAGAGAGGGCACGGTTCTTTACAAGGGGACAGCTGCCGGAGGAACCTGTTGAATGTTTTATTGCCGATTTGCGTTATCTCGCCCAGCGGTGCCGTTTCGGTGACATGACAGACCAGCTCACTAGAGACATTTTAGTAACTGGCATGCGTGACCAGAAGCTGCGATGTGAGCTTCTTAGGGATCCATCTACATCCTTCCCCTTAGAAATGTATGTCTGAGATGGCAGCCCCCACCGACGTGCCAGGTCTACAACGTTTCTTGGGCATGGTGAACTACCTTGGGAAGTTTGTACCAAATCTCAGTGAGCTGAGTGCTCCCCTGCGGCAGCTGACAAAAAAGGATATCGCCTGGGTCTGGCTCCCACAGCACCAGCAGGCGTTTGACTGTCTCAAGTCGAAACTGATTAACACTCCGACGTTGCGATTTTTTGATGCGAGTCGCCCCATCACCGTCACATGTGACGCTTCTAAGTTCGGCCTGGGCGCGGCATGCCTCCAATCTGTCGATGGATCGTTACATCCTGTCTCCTATGCCTCCCGCACCATGACGGACACCGAGCAGCGGTACGCTCAGATCGAGAAGGAGCTGCTTGCGGTGGTGTTTGCCTGCTCCAAGTTCAGAGACTTCCTGTTTGGCAGCAGATTTACAGTCGAAACCGACCACCAGCCACTGGTGACAATCCTGAACAAGCCGATTCATGCTGCCCCTGCCAGGCTGCAGCGTATGATGCTGCAGCTCCAGCGCTTTGATTTCGACATCGTCTACAAGAAAGGCACCGAGATGCACATCGCGGACACGTTATCGCGCGCCCCGCGGGCCTCCTGTGCTCGCCACCCCTACGAAACAGAGGACTTGCTCGTACTGGGCGTCAATTTTATTCCCACCAAGCAGCTGCAGCTTTTGGCCCTTCTTCTTGGTCCGTGACGAACTGGTGCTCCAGAATGGCGTTATCGTTAAGGGACATAAAGTGGTGGTCCCGTCCTCCCTGTTCGATTCTTACTACTGCGCAGCCCACAGCGGACACCCCGGGGTCGATGCAACACTCGCCCACGCTCAGTGCCAATTCTACTGGCCTGGAATGGCCAAATATATTGGAGACCGTGTTTCTGCCTGCTCCACGTGCAACAGTCTTGCTCCACATCAGCAGCGACAGCCCCTGCTGCAACAGCCCGCTCCTGCCTTGGCCTGGTCCTCGCTGGCTGCCGACATCTTCGAGTGGCGTGGTAACCACTACCTTGTCCTGGTCGACTCGTACTCAAACTGGTTCGAGGTGGATTTGCTGACATCCCTCACGTCGGAGATGGTGATCCGGAAGCTGCGGAAACACTTCTCCACGTTTGGGTCCCCTGTCAGGTTGCAGACTGACAATGGCAGGCAGTTTACCAGCCGTGAGTTCAAAAGTTTTGCTGACAAATGGAATTTTGTGCATTTCACCAGCAGCCCGGAGTACCCACAGAGCAACGGCCTTGCTGAACGGGCCGTCCGCAGCGCCAAGCTTCTGATGGAACAAGCGAGACTGTCTAACTCTGATTTGTATTTGGATCTCCTGCACCTCAGGAATGTTTCCAGAGATCCGGCCATGGGGTCCCCTGCTCAGCGTCTGATGTCCAGAACAACCAGATCTACCATCCCGATTGCCCAGCGCCAGCTGAAACCTCGGGTGCTGGAGCCTGCCTCTGTGCAGAGGCGCATTCAAGAGAAACATGACAGCCAGCGGCGTTCCCACGATCGGTCGTGCAGACCACTCGATCCTCTGTTGCCTGGACAGGTTGTTCGATTGCAAACCGCCAGTGGTCACTCCCGTCTGGCTACTGTGGTTGGGGTGGCCGACTCACCTCGTTCGTATCTGGTCGACTATGAGGGAACCATCTACCGTAGAAGCCGACAACACCTGCTTGCGGTTAATGAGCCGAAGCCGCAGGCCCCGGGCCCCTATGCCCCGCCGCTCTCATACCAGCAGCCAGCTCCTGTCCCAGCCAGCGTTCCCTGCATGCCTCGGTCCCCATATCGAGCGCCCGGTTCCCCTCTGCGCGGGTCACCTGTTGGCGGTCGCGGTTCTCCCTCTCCTGTTCCTCCAACCCCACCGCCCTTCCCTGGTTCCCCTGCTGTCTCGGGTCCCCCTGTTTTTTCTGCTCCTCCGGGGGAAGGGGGAGGCATCCGTACGCGCTCGGGCCGGATCAGCAAGCCACCTGTTCGTTATGGCGATTCTGTTTAATTCTGTTTAATTCTGTTGTAGTGACAACGGTCTGTTTCTTTTAAATTTTCTAAGGGGAAGGATGTAGATGGTTTTGCATGCAACCAATAACATAGTTACCTCAGTACCATTAACCCCGCCTAGTTAACATCAATCATAACGCCTTCCCCTTCCTGGATACGGTTCACTAGAAGAATGTAGCCAGTATTTGAGGATGTATGTAATACCTTGTGCTATCATTAAAATGTGTTGAACACTTTTAGAGTTTGTAAATTGCTTATTTACAAAAACTGTACGCAATACTCCAGGTGTGGTCTCACCAAGACCCTGTACAACTGCAGTAGAACCTCCCTGCTCCTATACTCAAATCCTTTTGCTTTGTGGTATTTGTTTCAAATAAAAACTCATACCATTCTCCAAAGATTCTCTATTTTTCAACAGGGATGATTTTAATTTGTACATTCAAAGGTAAATGGTGGTGGAAGAAGCTTGTAACTTCTCAAGCTATTCAGCCATTACATTGGTGAGACCAAACATAGATTAGACAATCGTTTCGCTGAACACTTGCATTCTGCTAACCATTTTAAACCTCCTTCCCTTTCCCATACCAATCTTTCTACCCATGGCTTCCTCCATTGCCAGAGCGAGGCCCTGCGCTAACTGGAAGGACACACCTCGTATTCGATTTGGGAAGCTTACAACCCAACGGCATTAACATTGATTTAATCAATTTCCCACTCGCTCTCTCTCTTTCCTTTAACCTTCATCCCAGGATGCACAAATTTCACTTATTTCCACCATCCAAGTCACCCTGCTTCTTTCCCCTCGTCATCCTCCATCACCAAGTCCCATATTACCCTTTTATCTTCCCACTTTTCTCTCCCCCCTGTGCATGTCCACACGTATTCCCCCCTTTGCGTTCACATTTAACAATTTACTGATCTGTCACTCTTTTGTTTCTTTTCACATCTAGCCTTTGTTACATACTTCACCCATCTGCCATTCATCACTTGTATCTGCACCTGGAGTATTGTGTGCAATTTTGGTCTCCTAATTTGAGGAAGGACATAATTGCTATTGAGGGAGTGCAGCGTATGTTCACCAGGTTAATTCCCGGGATCGCGGGATTGACATATGATGAAAGAATGGGTCAACAGGGCTTGTATTTGCTGGAATTTAGAAGGATGAGAGGATATCTTATAGAAACATATACAATTCTTAGAGGATTGGACAGGGTGGATGCAGGAAAAATGTTCCCGATTGTGGGGGAGTCCAGAACCAGAGGTCATATTTTAAGAATAAGGGGCAGGCCATTTAGGACTGAGATGAGGAAAAACATTTTCACCCAGAGAGTTGTGAATCTGTGGAATTTTCTGCTACAGAAGTCAGTGAAGGCCAAATCACTGGATGTTTTCAAGAGATAGTTAGATTTAGCTCTTAGGGCTAAGGGAATCAAGGGATATGGGGAAAAAGCCAGAACGGGGTATTGATTTTGGATGATCAGCCATGATTATATTGAATGGCGGTGCTGGCTCGAAGGCCAAATGACCTACTCCTGCACCTATTTTCTATGTTTCTATGTTATGTATCCATCTATCACTTGCCCCACCACCACCCCACCCCACCCCACCTTATACTCCCTTTCCTGCTTTCCACCACCAGCTACAGAGGGCTGATTAAGGGTCCCAACCCAAAACATCATCTGTCTATTCCCTCCACGGAAGCTGCCTGACCCGCTGAGTTCCTCCAGCCTTATGTTGTTAGCTGAAAGAATCATCCTATTCGCCTTGGAAGAGCATTGTTCACAAAGTTTTGGCAGCTTTAGAACACAGAATTCTTCCAGTCATCCTGAATTTGACATTCTCTGCAAAATCAAACTGATTTGACCAATCAGTTTAAATAATCCTTAGAGGTGGCAAAATAGGAAGTAAAAGAAAGAAATTTAAATTGCACTTAAATGTTATATAGAGCGCAAAATAATGATTGGGATATCTGCATGGGACTAATGGAGAAATTTAAACAGGAAGGCACTATTTTAACTTTATTTTTAAAAAATGGCATAAATTAATTTTCTTATTTTAAAATTAAATTTTCATTGTCAGTGAGGTGTTTCACTATGATTATAACCTACTGTGATGCTATAAATTGAACTGAAAAACAAACTTAATTTTGTTTTATTTTTCCTTGTTCAATTATGGTAGGCGATTAATTTGTTCATGGCTTTATAGTGTTTTCATTAATGGTTCCATTATTGGAGACTTAAATAGTGCATCCATTGGGGGAGAAAGGAATCACAGATATTCCTTTGTGCATTCCTTTGTATCGCTGTCCAGTTTCAGGTGCCAGAGGTTTTTATCCAGTAATAATGAGAAAAATATCACAACATGTTCTGGGCTATTATGAAATACATTTTGATAAGCCTGAAGAAGGGTGTCAACCCGAAAATGTCACCTATTCCTTTCCTCCGGAGATGCTGCCTGACCCGCTGAGTGACTCCAAGTTTTTTGTGTCTATCTTCGATAAGTTTCTTGGAGACTTGTAAATTATGCTATTCTACCTGTACTACTCAGCTTGCCAAACTGGATTTTGGAAGAGGGAGGAAGGAAGGGAAGTAAAGGATAACGCATATTCAATAATAACAACTGACAAGTGAAGATGCTACTGACAAATCTACCTTTTGATTTTTTTTAGGGTATTTTAATTACAGGGAGCATCCTGGTGTACTAAAAATTCTATCTATGTATGCAATATTGTTTATTTATGTTGTATCACTGCACAGGTTGTAGAACTCCTGCTTCACAGCGTCAGAGACCTGGGTTCAATCCTGACATTGGACGTTGTTGCTGTGGAGTTTGCACGTTCTCCTGTGGCTGCATGGGTTTTCCCAAGGTTTAGTTTTTTTTTAGTTTAGCGATACAGCTCAGAAACAGGCCCTTCGGCCCACCAAGTCCACACCAACCGGCGATCCCTGCCCATTTACACTATCCTGCACACACTAGGAACAATTTTATACAAACACGAAGTCAATTAACCTACATACCAGTACATCTTTGGAGTGTGGGAAGAAACTGAATATCTCGGAGAAAACCCAAGCAGTCACGAGGATAACGTCCAAACTCCGTACAGACAGCAGCCATAGCTGGATATCTGCCGTTGCAAGCGCTGTAAGGCAACAACTCTACCGCATAAATTGACCCGAATGCGTAGGGAATGGAAACTAATTAACACATTTTCATAGTACCTTTGTAATATTATAATTATTACTGGAAAAATGTTAGCATTAGTTCTTGCAATTAGTGCCTGCTTTGTAGCATAATTTTTATTCTTCAGTTTATGTTGTATCCCTTTTGAATGGAGTTATCTGCATGATGTTGAACATGATCTATCAGACTTTGTTTCCAACATTGCCCTAAAAGCTGTCCATAATTCTGCAATAATTAGCACAACACATGCAGTCTCATCTGAAAATAGTACGGCTTGTGAGAAAGAACTAACCTGGTCATTAGTTTGAATGCTATCCTTTATTTAGCCTGATAGATTGACTGTTTGTGTTATACTGTTAGTACTACATTCAATTCACCAAAGCAAAAAAACCTGAGTTGAAAAATACAGAAAAGCTGCAATCTTTCATTTGAACATGTTTATACTGTAGCCAGGTGATACTCTACGTCAAGGGCAATGTATTATTTATCCAACATACTTTTCACACAAATAATTGATAGGTTTCTGTGCAACCCACCTATTCTCCTGTGAGAAAAGCTTGACACATGCGGTGTGCCCACAGTACATTGCATATGTTAAAGGAGTATTTTCATTGATATCTCTTGGACTGCTATCCACGCCTAGCTCTATCAACGATCGCACACAGTCTGTCTTCCCAGCAGCAGCAGCCCAATGAAGTGGTGTCCTGGGGAAATGATAACACATATCAAAAAGGCAACATATTTTACTCCTTGATAGTAAATGCCATTGACTCTTAATACACTTATCAACAATACATGTTTGATCAGATGCTTCGATATGAGATACAGTGGGAAAGCTATGTGGGGAAAATTACAAAGCAGATTTAAGGGTAAGAATAGATTTCAAAGTGTACATTTCTCACTGATTATACAATGAAACTGCAACTTTGGGTTTATAAACAGAAAGAGATTCATGATGTTTGAACCTGGAGCTAATAGTCAGCTCTTGAAATTTGTTCAGAGGTTCAGGGTAGATAAGTAGAACTTATCTATAACCAGAACACTTCTGAGAACTTGCAAACTGTCAGATAAAATAAAAGCAAGGACGTTTACTGCTATCTCATATGCACAAAATAGGAACGGTAGCAGCATAGTTATAGTCATAGAGCTATGCAGCACAGAAACAGACCCTTCAGCCCAGCCTATCAATGCTGACCAAGTTGATAAACTAAATTAATCCTACTTGCCTGCGCTTGGCCCACCTTCTTTCAAATCATTCTTATCGATGTATGAAAAAGTTAACCCACAGGTCCTAGTAAAATGTTTCCCCTTTGACTTTAAACCAATGTCCTTCAATTTTAGACTCCCCTACCCTGGGAACTGCATAATTATATGGAAAAAAGTAAGGTAATTTGGAATGCATGTTCTAAGGTTAGGAATGCACTATCACCAAATTTTCAATCTGTAAATGATAATGTGCTTTAGTATAAAGCTGGCAAATGACCCTAAACGTTTTCAATGTTCCAAAAGAGCCATTACCCCTCTGCTATTTATGGAATCTTCTTCTACACTAATTGATAGTAATGTTTAATGACATACAACAATAACCTAGAAATCATTCAATGTTAAAAGCTTTAGAATAGTCTGTAGACACGATAGAAAGCTGTATTATTGCAACTTATTTTATTTGTTAAATTGTTATTTATTATTTTGCTGAAACAGGCAATAATGATTATAATGCAGTCCAATTTGTTTGCTCATCATCTCTTTCTGTTTTCCCTGTCTTTGAAAGAGAGATTATATGTCGCTTGACATATGTATTTTGAGTCCTTATGCTCATATAACCATTTACTAAGAAATGGGCAAAAACCGATTCCTTTGTCGTGTTTCATAACAGCCGATGTCTCAGGTTTTCTGCACAGCTGCCTGATGAATAAAAAGTATTCGCAGTGAGGGAGATCCTTGTTTCTTGGTTTCCTGGTTTCCAAGCCCTTTCCCTCCAGTGCATGCTTTTACTCTCATCCATAAACCATATTCCTCTGATTTTTCCATTCTCACAGTATTACATAGCAAAATTAAGGTCTCTAACAAATGTATTTCAACATTAAGAGTATATATCATTTAAAAATTAAGCTGTTCTCCATCAAGTTAAAATACCAAGTTTGATATACTACCTCGCAGGAAGTTCTGAAGGGCTTCGTAGTTAATATATATATTTTTTAATGGTCTCTGCTGTACTGTAAGATTTTCACTGTAATTCGTAAGAGTAAACCTGATTTTGGAATGTTGGTTGTGAGATAACTATTAGATGGGACACAAGGAGAACTTCCCCAGCTCTTTGTTCAATTAATGCGGTGGAATCTTTTATGTTGGCGTAAAAGCATTGTAAGAACCCCAGCAGAATCTTGCAAAGGAAGCCACCTCCAATGAGCAATGCTGAAAGTTTAGACTTGACTGTGTGTTTATGTCTTTGAGGTAAATCAAAGATGAAACTGTTATTACTAGGCAAAGCTTGACATTATGATTTCAGCTTTTATGAAGGAAAGGTGGATATGATACCTTAACTGGCAAAATTCTTTACACTAATTTGCACTTGCGTTCTAACTAAAGCTGGTCAACTCCATTACCTGGCTGGTGAGCAATTTGAGGAAGGACATTCTAGCTATTGAGGGAGTGCAGCGTAGGTTCACAAGGTTAATTCCCGGGATGGCGGGACTGGCATATGCTGAGAGAATGGAGCGGCTGGGCTTGTATACTCTGGAATTTAGAAGGATCAGAGGATACCTTATTGAAACATATAAGATTATTAAGGGTTTGGACACGCTAGAGGCAGGAAACATGTTCCCGATGTTAGGGGAGTCCAGAACCAGGGGCCACAGTTTAAGAATAAGGGGTAAACCATTTAGAACGGAGATGAGGAAACACTTTTTCACACAGAGAGTTGTGAGTCTGTGGAATTCTCTGCCTCAGAGGGCGGTGGAGGCCACTTCTCTGGATACTTTCAAGAGAGAGCTAGATAGGGCTCTTAAAGATAGCAGAGTCAGGGGATATGGGGAGAAGGCAGGAACGGGGTACTGATTGTAGATGATCAGCCGTGATCACATTGAATGGTGGTGCTGGCTCGAAGGGCTGAATGGCCTACTCCTGCACCTATTGTCTATTGTCTATTGAGGGGAATAGAACATTACTGCAATTGCAGACCCGGGGTACTAGGTAAAGTTGACCAAGCAAGTGGTAAGTGCAGAATGAATGGGAGTGAAGGTGATTTGGAGATGATTCAGACAGCCTTGAAATAAAACCCCCCAACCTTAATCCCTAAAGGACACTTCCTATAGACATCCTATTCGCTCATTGATGCCTTCCTAATGGACACACTAGGAAACCATCAACGATGAATTGTTTCTTTAATTTTCTCTCATTATATTTGTTCCCTTTTTAATTTCTGTAAGATGGGACGTTGATATCAGGGCATCGCTTTAGTGATCAATTCTCTGATTTGCAAAAGTATGCCTTTGACTAAATAGCAACTGCATGACCCTATATTAGAAATTTTGCTCCAAAAAAACCTGAACGAAACTGAAAAAAGAGTATCTTCCATTCTGCTTTCTTTTTAGCTTAAATGTAAATAACAAAATTAATGGATTTGTGCATGTGTGTTATTAATAAGGCATTTGGCAACACAATTTACTTTATACTGCATAACAAAGGCAAAGAGGTGGTAATAGTTCAGGCAATACTAGTATGTTTGAGTCCTGGGATAGTTCTGATTCAGGTACCCTTAAATGCATAGTATGTAACTTTTGTACTGATATAATTCTATATGTATTTTCCTACAAATTACACAAACACAAGATATGACATCCCAGGGAATAGTTACAGTACCTGTCATCCACATCAAGTGATTGCAGATTGCACTCTGGTATTCTTGCAAGTTCGTAGATGATATCACTGTACCCAGCTGCTGCTGCTATATGAACACTGGTCTTTCCATTTTCATCATCATAGTTTATTATAGATGGGGTCAGGTGATGATCCAAAATTATAGAAGTCATGATTCTATTCCCACTCTGGTGAAAAGGACAAAGGATGAATATTGCAACATTCAACAGTGATGGTAGTCTTCCTTTTTCTGATATTATGAGCTGGGGTAGAATCAACAAAATAGAACAGATAAAAAATATATTGTGTTGAGTGACATGTTAGACTGATATTATTGAGAAATGCTTGTACCCAATATTTGTTTGGCATAAAGCTTAGAGCTAAAAGAAAATCATAATCTGCTACTATTACAATTGCATCCCAACTTAGCACCCAGCCTAGTCAATAG
Source organism: Raja brachyura (assembly GCA_963514005.1). Next base: position 63,459,884 of record OY740781.1, read on the forward strand.
CCTCATTGACCAATATTCAATTGGTTTTGAAGAGATTTTAGACAGTCTGAAAGCCATTCTTTTAAGACATAAAACAATTAATATGGATTATTGTGAATTATTACGTTTGGCATGCAAAACAGAAAGGCAGAATAAGGTGATAAATAGAATGTAGCACAGGTGAGCAATGTCCATGTCAAACCTGATTCCCTCCATTCCCTATATATCCATTTGCCTATGCAACAGTCAATCAATGAACTTAGAACCTGTCCTTTTAGCTTAGTTCCAGATCATACCAGTTTACCCCTCCATATACTACTCGAGTAACCAGCTACTTAAGTAACTGAATGTGATTTTAAAACATAATCTTACCTGCACTGCCCAGTGAAGGGCTGTTTTAAAGTCTTTATCAACCAAGGTTGGGTCAGCTCCTTTTTGTAATAAAGCCTGGACATGTTGTGGCCGGTTATGAAAAGCAGCCCAATGAAGTGGGGTCATACCCTGGAACATTCAGATATAGGTGTTACAAACCAGTAACAAGTTTTTTCATTGTCGTGTGCTGGGATTTTTTGGATGTGCCCCAAAATAATTATGATTGAGTTATGAGTGCTTTTGCACAGTTTTAACATAATGAAGACTACAATGTGAACTGTACAACTTGAAAATAAAGATCAAGTTTCCAAAGTTTTGCATGTTTATGTAACCTTTTCACTTTTCTCAAGATAGTATATGCAGTTAAGGATTTTCTGAAATGTAATCTTCAAGTGCTATTTTTCAGGCATCTGTGATCATTCAGGCAGTAAGTCAAATGTGAAACAGTAAAGTATTGCACAAGACTTTGAGAGTCAATTGTTATTTGACTATGGACAGGCAAGGCCATCAGCCGAATCAAGGACCCGTTTCACCCCGGTCTTTCCCTCTTCTCCCCTCTCCCATCAGGTAAGAGACGCAGAAGTTTGAAAACGCATACCTCCAGATTCAGGGATAGTTTTATCAACTGACCCGTCCTCTCATCAGCTAGAGAGCGGTTCTGACCTCCCATCTACCTTATTGGAGATCTTCTAAATATCTTTCATTGGACTTTATCTTGCACTAAATATCAGACCCTTTATCCTGTATCTGCACACTGTGGGAGGCTTACTTGGAATCATGCATAGTCTTTTCGCTGACTGGATAGCATACAACAAAAAGCTGTTCACTATACCTCGGTGCACGTGGCAATAATAAACTAAACTAATGTTGTAGAATACTAATTGAATAAATTAAGCAAACTTCTTCCACATTTTAATTCCTTTGCTCAATTATTTTATATTACAGTATTGAAAGTACAAGTTGACATAGCAAAAAGCATTGGAGCTAAAGGCTGAGTGGATCATTCAACTAGATTTGTTTTAGACATTGGGTGAAGACGGGAGTGAATGCCCAGTTACCTGATTCAATTCCTGGCAATGTCATTTTAAGCCAACATGGTGTGTAGTAAATGAAGAAACAGGTGAGGACTGAAGTCGCAAATAATGTGCTTTTCAGTACCAGAATTCCTGGATGAATATAAATTGTTCTGTAAAACATGACTGTATGTCATGTAGTCACTTGTGGGCGGAGCACCAAGGCAAATTCCTTGTAAGTAATTACTTGGCCAATAAACTTATTCATTCATTCATTCATTCATTTGCTAATACAACTCGTCTGTTTTATGTATTATTCAAAAAATGTAGCAAATTTTCTGAATAGTGCCCCAATCTCTCTTTCTAATTTATATTGTGCCTTCTGGTCACCTGTCTGATTTTGGAGAGTTACAGATGATAGGATTTTAACGTTGTTAACATGGTTCTAATACACTAATAATTCACAGGCATTTATTGGAACAATGTAAATAAAGTTAAAAATAAATCACATTTTCACTCACCTCATTGTCTTGGTGGTTTATTTCACACATATTGGTTTGTTGCAACAGCAGACCTAGGAGTCTAGAGCAAATAAAAGATAGTTTTTAAACAAATGATTACAACAGACAGTAATTTATGTGTTCATTTGTAGATTTCAAAGGCATTATTTCTTACAATTGGAAGAAGTAGAGTTAATGTATAGGAAGGAAATGCAGATGCTGGTTTTTACCACAGATAGACACAAAATGCTGGAGTCAGGCAGCATATCTGGAGAAAAATAAATGGTGAAATTTCGGGTCGGAACCCTTCTCCAGAGATACTGCCTGACCCACTGAGTTACTCCAGCGTTTTGTGTCTATCTTTGCAATTAATGTATCTTATTGATAAAAAATGTTCCTACATATATATTTAAAACCTGGATACAAGTTATAATACTAGATTTTGCTGGAACGAGCATATTTGCCAGATATAAAACTGTTCTCCATTTGTGTACAACATTGTTGAAGAAGAAATTTGCATAAATATTTGATGTTCTGATTTAGTTGTGGGAAGAATCTTCTTGAGAGCGCTACACTGATGAAGGCTCAGATGTAGAAACAAGGAACTGTAGATGCTGGTTTACAAAAAAGGACACAAAGTGCTGGAGTAGCTCAGCGGGTCAGGCAGCATAAGAGGACACTAATTGCTAGAGTAACTCAGCGGGTAGGCAGCATCTGTGGAGAACATGGATAAGTGACATTTCGGGTTGGGACTTTTCTTCACACTGAAAGCTCCCTGCATATCGAATAAACCATAGTGACAATATGATCCCAGGGGAAAATCAAACCCTTTATGCTTATTTCAGACCAGATGTAGAAATAAAGATTCCACCCTATCTATTTGATATTATAATTGAGGCAAGTTAATTTCAGCATTATTTTTGTCCATGGATATATGCAAACATCAGAATCTACATTGGTTTTCTGGACTGTATAGCCAATTGGATCTTGAAAGCTAGGGTGCCTTTCCATGCCAAGATTATTCTGGATATCACATTCATTAATAGAATCGGAAAGCAGCAATGTAGCAGCAGCTAGAGATGTGCCAACAACTGTTCTGCATCTTTAGTTTCTGGGACATATGAGTTTCCCAACCCCTTGGCAAGCAGGCACAGTGCTTTCAATATCCAGAAGCACAGGGGAGCTCTCCATTGTGCCTTGAAACATGGCCACTGGGAGAGGATGCGAGTAGAAATTAAGTGTGAGGGATTATGACCCTCCCTCTCCCTGGAATCTTTTTGACCAATGTATCCCTAGAAAATAATGTTGGGTGACTTGAGGACAAGACTGCTTTACCAAAGGGGCACGAGGGAATCTCGTACTCAGTTCCGCAGAAACAAGACTTACCCCCAGCTCTCCGGATTCGAGCCTTCAGCACAAATGTTTCTTGATCATTTGTATGGACCGGACGGCATCATCTACCGATTCTACCTCATGGTAAACTTTTCACGGTGCATGAACATGGTGGCCTTGTACAACTACTACTCTCGCCTCCAGGAACATCTAGAAGTGAAGAGCCATTCCGTCTTCATGACAACAGTCTACATCCTGCCACAGGCAGACGTTTGACAAGCACTGGATGAGCTGCTCTACATGGTCAACAAACACCACATGGTGCAACCCCGATGCCTTCTCCATCATAGCCAAGGCCTTCAGCAAGTGGCTGAAAGAGGGTTGAGCTGGGTGCACACACGCAAGGATACACATCCTATTGCAAAGACATGTGGGCGGGCAGAGTGGGTGGGGTGGTCCTGCTGGTAAGGAATGAACCTGGTTGCAATCGGCATGTGAGAAAGCCAATGTTACAGTGGTCATGGGGGATTTCAATATGCAAGTAGACTGGGAAAATCAGCTTGGTACTGGAGCCCAAGAGAAATAAGTTGTAGAAATCATTCCATTTGTCTGCATTCTCCTTCTTCCTGCACATAGGCAGCAGCTGAAGAATGCATTATGTTAGTTGGTCTTCATCAAACTAGGAATCTTTATTTTGTTATTTTGCATAATTATGATAGAAATGAGGAAAGCTTCTGGACTTATTTGTCACTTTGCACATCAACATGGTCCTAGGTATATATGTCTGTCTATCAATAATGGGGTATTTGTGTACTGAAGAGAGTCAGCCCTGACAACTGTTCCAGGTGTCAACTCCTGTATATCAGCGAGACCAAGCGCAAGCTCGCCGATTGTTTCGCTGAACACCTCCACTCAGTCTGCCTAAACCTACCTGATCTCCCAGTTGTTCAGCACCTTAACTCCCCCTCCCATTCCCAATCTGACCTTTCTGTCCTGGGCCTCCTCCATTGTCAGAATGAGGAACAACATCTCATATTTCGCTTGGGTAGCTTACACACTAGTGGTACGAACATTGACTCCTCTAACTTCAAGTAGCCAAAAAAATGGTTTCAACCTGAAATGTCACCCATTCCTTCTCCAGAGATGCTGCCTGTCCCACTGTGTTACTCCAGCATTTTGTGTATACCAACACTAATTAGGGTGTTTGGGCTCAATGTTAGACCATCGGAGTGTTCCCTAACTGGAGACCTTGGATAAACCAGAATGTCTAGAATCTACTGAGGACCAGATAGACACAAAATGCCAGGGTAACAGTGGGACAGGCAACATCTCTGGATAGAACCAGACTACCGAGGACCAGATCTGTAGTATTCAATTCAGGTGATACAGGGACATATAAGTCCAGGTGGGATTCCCAAAAGGCCATCATGAACATGGAGACACGTTTGGTCTAAAGTGGAGGATCAGATGATGCTTGGCAACTGTGGTAGGGCTTTCACATCATTGCTTAGATTAACGAGAAACTAAGTAGCTCAAGTGACAGTGACACATTTACACATTAATTCTATGGTTGCTTCAAAAAAGAGAATGATGATGTACCTTCAAGAATCCCCAACAACACTGTGATAGACAACAGACAATATGCAATAGACAATAGGTGCAGGAGTAGGCCATTCGGGCCCTTCGAGCCAGCACCACTATTCAATGTGATCATGGCTGATCTTCCACAATCAGTACCCCGTCCTTGCCTTCTCCTCATATCCCCTGACTCCGCCATCTTTCAGAGCCCTATCTAGGGGGCTCATCGAGTATGGCTGTCCTGCCAGCAGCTGTTAGTCTTTTCACCCTTAAAAAAAGTTTTTAGTTAGTTAAAAGTGTTTGTCTGGAGGTCTTTTAGTCTTTTTATGTGGGGTGTGGGGGTGGGGGGAAAGGGGGAAACTATTTTTCTCAATACCTACTTGGTTGGAGATGCGGCTTTTCTCCGAGCCGTGTTTTCGCCCCGTCCTAGTGGCCTACTGGAAGCAGAGCGGCGTTTCCTGCCGGGACCGGCCGGGACTTCAGCTTCGGCGGCGGCACAGTGCTGGGGCGCCATCGTGGGTCGGGCGATGCCTTGCCTGGGTCACCGTGCGGTGGGCTCCGGAGGGCTGGGACCGCCGCCTCTAACATCGCGGAGCTGCGGTCTCTGGTCTGCGGTCTGCGGTCTGTGGAGCTTCCAGGCGCGTGCGGCGCTGAGCTTTGAACACTGCAGAGCGTGGAGCTCCGACCAGGACTTGGACTTGGCCCGTGGACTTCAAGAGCCGTGGTCTCCGGGGAGGAGGCGGCTGCCCCAGACATTCCGAGCCGCTGAGAGTGTTCACCCGACGCCAGAGCTTCATCATCCCGCTGCCGTAGCGGCGACTGCGAAGGCGTCAATAGGCCCGATTATGGGTGAACTGGGGATGGGACTGGACTTTGCTGCCTTCCCCCACAGTGGGAACCATTGTGGGGAGATGTCTATGTTTACTGTTAAATTCTTTGATGTTGTGTCTTATCTTTATTTGTGTGCTGCATGGCAAGGCAAATTGGTGTATGTGATAATAAATGTCCTTTGTCCTTTGTCCTTTGTCCTTTAGCTTTCCCTTGAAAGTATCCAGAGAAGCGGCCTCCACCGCCCTCTGAGGCAGAGAATTCCACAGACTCACAACTCTCTGTGTGAAAAAGTGTTTCCTCACCTCCATTCTAAATGGCTTACCCCTTATTCTTAAACAGTGGCCCCTGGTTCTGGACTCCCCTAACATCGGGAAAATGTTTCCTGCCTCTAGCGTGTCCAAACCCTTAATAATCTTATATGTTTCAATAAGATCCCCTCTCATCCTTTTAAATTCTAGAGTATTCAAGCATAGCCGCTCCATTCTCTCAGCATATGACAGTCCTGCCATCCCGGGAATTAACCTTGTGAACCTACGCTGCACTCCCTCAATAGCAAGAATGTCCTTCCTCAAATTTGGAGCCCAAAACTGCACACAATACTCCAGGTGTGGTCTCACTAGGCCCCTGTACAACTGCAGAAGGACCTCTTTGCTCCTATATTCAACTCCTCTTGTTATGAAGGCCAACATGCCATTAGCTTTTTTCACTGCCTGCTGTACCTGCATGCTTACTTTCATTGACTGATGAACAAGGACCCCCAGATCCCATTGTACTTCCCCTTTTCCCAACTTGACACCATTTAGATCAGGGGTCAGCAACCTTGTTCTGCATAGGGGCCAGGACGCATGTCTGTGAGCAGATGGCGGGCCACATTTTTCATGTGTACACATGGGTCCCACCCCCATCCCACCCCGGATGACAGGCATCAAATCACGTATACGCAGAAGATAGATAAAAATGCTGGAGAAACTCAGCGGGAAACTCAAACCCAGCATTTCTCGGCTCTCGGCGCTAGCTCTCGGCTCTCTGCTCAGCGCTTGGCTCTCCGCTCGGCGCTAGGCTCTTGGCTCTCCGCTCGGCTCTCAGGTCTCGGCCGTGGTTGTGCGCATGTGCGGCCCTGCACATGCGCACTGCCATGGCTACTGGTCGGCGTCAGCCACTTTCTCCCTCCCTTTGCATTGTGGGAGTTCTGCCCGCCATTGCTGTCCGGTCGCTGCCTCACCGCGACCGCTGAAAAACAACGCAGACTCACTCCCTGGAGCTGAAGTAACTCCCTGGAGTAACTCTTGCTTCTTGTTTTTCCTGGTCCTCCAAAAATATTCGAAATGGAATTTAAACTGGTGGACCCACCACCACCAAACTCCAAACGCTGGAAAAATAACAGCCTATTGCATTTTATCTGTTTATTTATTGTTTATTTATTGTGTATATATATGGACTATAGTATATAGACACACTGAACTTTTATCTCCTGTTCTGTATTTTGTTTACATATTCTGTTGTGCTGCAGCAAGTAAGAATTTCATTGCCCTATCTGGAACACAAGACAATAAAACTCTCTTGACTCTTGATTTGGACTTAAGCAAAAAAGGGTTCTTGGGAAAAATAGAGCTACCTTAAATTTAGTTGCGTCTGGTTGGTACCTATGGTAGGGTGAAGACTATTCCATGCTTTAATTGTGCGGGGGAACTCCATGGAGCAGCCAGCATCTCTGGATAGAAAACATTGGGTGCCGTTTCGGGTAGAGACCCTTCTTTACATTTCCTCTGGTTTTAGTGTTTTTAGTTTAATTTAAAGATACAGCGTGGAAACAGGCCCTTTGGCCCGCCGAGTCCACGCCGACCACCGATCACCCGTACTCTAGTTCTATCCCACACATCAGCAACGTAAGTCAAGAGTGTTTTATTCTCTCACGTCCCAGTTAGAACAATGAAATCCTTACTTGCAGCAGCACAACAGAATATGTAAACATAGTACTATGTAAACAATGTTATAAACGAGAAAACAAAACTCCATACAGACAACACCCATATTCAGGATCAATTCCGGGTCTCTGGCAATTTTAGGCAGCAAATCTATGGCCAATGTACTGCCCCAATAGCCTTGAACTGAATTAAAACATACAGTAGCAGCAAAGGGGGACATAGCATCACTTAGAGATTTAAGACTGAAAATGGATAGTTTCTTTTTCTTTAGTAACGTAAGTTATCAACGTATAATTTTTTGTGTGTTGGAAAATAAAATATAGTGGCACAGCTGGTGGACTTGCTGCCTCACACGCTAGAGATCTGAGTTTGATCCTGTTCTCGGGCACTGTCTGTGTTGAATTTGCACATTATCCCTGCAAGCATGTGGGTTTCCTCCCACATCCCAAAGACACATTGGCTTTGTAGGTTAACATTGTCTCTGAAAAAATTGCCCCTAATGTGCAGGGAGTGGGTGAGGAAAGTGGGATAATAGAACTTGTGTGAATGGGTAGATAAAAATGCTGGAGAAACTCAGCAGGTGAGGCAGCATCTATGGAGCGAAGGAAAAGGGTGATGTTTCGGGTCGAGACCCTTCTTCAGACTGATGTCGGGAGGAGTGGGGGGGCAGGAAAAAGAAAGGAAGAGGCAGAGACATTAAGCTGTGGGAGAGCTGGGAATGGGAGGGGAAGGAGGGAGAAAGCAAGGACTACCTGAAATTGGAGAAGCCAATGTTCATACCGCTGGGGTGTAAACTACCCAAGCAAAATATGAGGTGCTGTTCCTCCAATTTGCGGTAGGCCTCACTCTGGCCATGAAGGAGGCCCAGGACAGAAAGGTCGGATTTGGAATGGGAGGGGGAGTTGAAGTCCTGAGCCATCGGGAGATCAGGTTGGTTATTGCGAACTGAGTGGAGGTGTTGTGCAAAGCAATCGCCAAGCCTGCGCTTGGTCTCACCGAGGTTGATCACACGCTGAATAACCATATTTTTGTTTGGAAGTGGAAAGAGATAATAGATAAAAAGAGATGAGATACTGTATTGTAATTTTGCTGCATGTCATTGAGGTATATATCATGGCTTGATTGGTGAATATGTTTAGTTTGTGACTTTATTTGAAGCAGAAATAATATGTGAATGCTTCATTGACCATAATTCCGACTGGTAACTATGCACTTCGTCTGAGCACATTATCGCACGCGTCATGCAAGCGTCTTAAATGACCACCTAAACTGTCATTTGGCAACCTAAAAAGCTGCCGAGGTTGCTGGCTGGCAACAGGAGAAAAAAAGTTAAGCGAGAGCCCTGTATTAACCCATTTCACATACTTATTCAGAGCAGCATCTTTGAAGCTAAAATTCTGCTTTAGTCTCCAAATCAAACTCTGTTCAACTTTTAATTAATAATAAAGTAGTTGAATTGCAGCAGAAGGATATGAGCAGATATGATTTACCTATTAACCTATAGGCACGGCATTTCCTTCCATTGCTACGCAGACGATACACAACTGTACCTCCCCCTGAAGCCCAAAAAACAATCAAATCTGCTTAACCTTACCCGCTGCCTCGAGGATATAAAATGCTGGATGGCCCAGAACTTCCTCCAACTAAACGAGAGTAAGTCTGAGGCCCCGCGGACTCAATCAAAATGATAGCAGGCAGCCTTGGAAGCCTTACCCCACTACTCAAACCTCACGTCAAAAATCTTGGAGTGATATTTGACTCAGCACTGAAGTTTGACAAACAAGTCAATGCCGTGGTAAAAGCTAGCTTCTTTCAGCTTCGGAAGATAGCTAAAATAAAACAATTCCTCCAGTTTGATGACCTAGAAAAGATCATCCATACATTTATCTCCTCCCGCCTAGATTACTGCAACTCCCTTTACACTGGCATCAGCCAATCTTCCCTGTCCCGCCTGCAACTGGTCCAAAACGCCGCAGCGAGACTCCTGACGGGCACCCGAAAAAGGTACCACATCACCCCAATCCTGGCCTCTCTCCACTGGCTCCCTGTGCGGTTCCGAATAAATTTCAAGACCCTCCTCTTTGTCTACAAAGCCCTCAATGGGCTTGCACCCACCTACGTTAAAAGTCTCCTCACCCACTACACCACCTCCAGGTCCCTCAGATCGGCCGACTTGGGGTTGCTGAATGTCCCGCAGTCTTGGCATAAGCTCAGGGGCGACCGCGCCTTTACGGTCGTAGCTCCTAGACTGTGGAACAGCATCCCCCTCCCCATTAGAACTGCCCCCTCCATCGACTCCTTTAAGTCTAGTCTAAAAACGTATCTGTTCTCCCAAGCCTTTCCTGACGTCCTCTGAATGAGGGCTATTTGTATATATGTATGTAGCCTGCTTGTGTATACTACTCTTATAACAAATGTAAAGCACTTTGGTCAACGAGAGTTGTTTTTTAAATGTGCTATATAAATAAATGTGACTTGACTTGACTTGTCTATTAATAGTGGAGACAGGTGGTTTTCAGGATATGGGCAGTCGTCCATGATTCCAGCATTCTTGCTGTGAACCTTTATGATCAGGCAATGTGGTGTTGTGGGGCACTTTGGTAGATGATCTTTGCCTTGCTGATATTGAGGTCAAGGCCCATTTTCTTCTATACTTCAGTGAACAAGATGATAAAGGCTTTGGGTTTAGCCTCTAAGCACAAGCTTGCATGCTATACCTCAAATGAGCTCAGTAATCTGGGTTTTGGAAGATTCAAGGCAGTGCTCAATAACCTCTTGAAAAAAAATGCAACGTCACCAGCTACTCCTAGAAATTGCTGAGGGGATTTCATGCAAAGATGGGAAACTTTTATACAAATAAGATATGTAGGATTTATATTTGAATGCCAACATGGACTTGGTGGCTGAAGGCCTTTTTTGTTGTGCTGAAGGACTCTTGGACATTTGTGTCATAGCTTTTGACAATTGTAATATGCAAGCATAAGTACAAAAATTTATTATGTTTCAGGCTGAGGCTGCCTGATACGTTTGGCTGCTAAAACGTTGCTCCCATTATGAATGCAAGCTGTTCTTCAGGGGATTTAATGCAAACATTAACACAAGTTCCTGGACCTGTCAATGGATGTCCGTCGATTTCCGAGAAAATGTTGTGCAAGATAAATATTTGGATTGAGGAACATTTTAATTTTGTGTTGACTGTAAATATCCTACCATATAATGTCAATAGTCGCCCCTTCAAAATAGACGACTAAAATAAGTAATTAATCAAGCTATTTTTTTTTCTGAAATGAAAGACCAAGCATCAGCTATTATTGTCGACAGTTCACTGAAATGCTCAATTGTGTAATTTGCATCCAAAATTGAACTGGCTAGCAGGATCCATTTGCTTATTTGTACATTTAACTCATTTCTTCTAAATGGAAAAATAATTAATGAAAAATAATTTATGAAATTCAGTTTCTAAAATTCAGTTTGTAAACCCTTACAATTACAGACCTCAAAATAACAGAGTTTGGTTATCGTGGAGGCGGTTGGCAGGTTGTTCACAGCACATTGGTAAGGTGATGGCGGGGAGTGAGCAGTAACATACTCTTGAAGAGCTTTGCATTGGGCACGGGTTTGCAGCGGCTGCCACAACACGAGATCCTACACCTGCGTGGCCCTGGCAACACATGCCTCTGTCACCTGGTTTTGGCACGACACTCCTGCTGCACCGCCTCCCACTTCCACCAGGTTACCTCATGAGCTGGCACCACGTGCCATGCTTACGGCTGTGGGAGTGGAGAGAGCGAGCAGCATGAAGACGGCATGAGTGTGAAACCCTCCCGACGCACCACATGTGGGACTAGGGGCTCTGTGGCTTCCCGACCTGTGATTACTTGTTGGTTCAACCACCCCCCCGCCCCCCCCCCCCCCCCCCTCCACCCCCCCCTTCTCCCACGACGGTGCCGCATTTCTTTCCACCCAGCCTTCGGTTAAAAAATAATATTTACCCTATATACCCGGTTCTAGCGGACAATCAGCAATAACGGACACCATGCCCCCGCCCCCGTGGTTCGTTATTGCGAGTGTTCACTATATATGGCTTGTTTTAACATTGCAGAGCTCCTGGAAATAACATTAGCAATGCACATGATCTGGCAGTGCTGCTGCGGGAGGTTGTGCCAAATGCCAATCTCTATTTGTTGCAAGCCTTTGGATACATTCCTGTTATATATCCAATAGGGACACAATCAAATCTGGTAAACAGAATGTGCTGCATCAGATCACTGGCTTACATAAAATATATTGTTGTTTCTTGTAAGGAAAAGAATGAATAAGACTGGGCTGAATAGGATGAGTGATATGGGAGTGTGTGGAGCCTGGAATGGATTTCCCAGCAGCCAAATCGCATAGCTCCAGAAAATTGATCGCAAGGGAGGAAACATGCTTATTCCACGCTGAAGCTTATTATCGGAATTTAGTTTAAGGACAAAGCTAAAACTTCTCCTAATTGGCGAAGAGCCCAATATTATAATCTACCAGTCCCTGCTACAACTGGTTAGACTGCTTAAAATAATAATGTAGCTCTTAAAAGGGAAGGGAATTTTGTCTGGAACGGGAAGTGGCGATCATGTAAGAAGTAAATTTAACCTGGGTAAGAATGTGGAATGTCATTGCAGGAGAGAGGACAGACTTCAAACTTTAGTAATTACTGCAGGACTTGTTAAAAGAGGTGGGAAAAAAAACAATGATATCCATTATTCCTCATATTTAGACAGAAGCTCTGAATGCAATGGGAACAGGTAGCCTGGAGATCGAGACAATGATTCAAGCCCCAAGGATCTGGATGCAGAACTGCAAGAAGTTTAATGGCCTCATGAATGGTCAAGGTTATGCAAAGGTCATATACTATCACCTGCACTATTAGCCGCAGACACTGCACAATTCACGATATCCCATCACTCGCCAATCAACCTATCAAGTCGTGTTCAGACTGAATATTCACGTGATTTCTTTCACCCCACACACTAAGCCTTAATGCAAGTGTCGCATTCACTTCTCACACTCTGTATGCACTGCCAACGACAGTATTTTGCCTGAGCAGATACATCACACAAATAGTACATTGTTCACTGAAACACCTTTCTCATGCAAGACAAGATGGTACACAAATGGAGATAGCAGCCGCTAACAAATGGAGTACTGGCTTAGCTGCGTGATCTTATCCCAGAGAACAAATGGTGCTCACCGTCTTTATTGAGGCTTTTGCAAGGCTATAGTAGGGCTAAAATTATTTAAGATTATGGTATTCACAAACCTTCATAAATCTTCCTTCTTAGTCTTTGACCCCTTCTCTCTTCTATACTTTTTCTAAGTACCCAGAAATCTAATCTGGGCAGGGTCTAGTTTAACAGCAGGGGGTGAAGATAAAAGCTTACAGATCTGTTGGACGACACAACGGTGATCGGGCTGATCACCAACGGTGATGAAACAAACTATAGAGCGGAGGTGCAGAACCTGGTGGACTGGTGCTCATGGAACAATTTGTCGCTAAACACTTCCAAGACCAAGGAGCTGATTATTGACTTCTGGAGGTCACAGAATGGGGAATACGCCCCAATCTCCATCTATGGAGACAGTGTGGAGAGCGTGTCCAGCTTCAAGTTTCTGGGCACTCACATCTCAGAGGACCTCACATGGTCCTCCAACACCGCTGCGCTGGTCAAAAAGGCACAGCAACGACTGTTCTTCCTGAGAACATTGAAACGGACTGGTCTGCCCCAACAGCTGCTGACGACCTTCTACCGCTGCACCACAGAGAGCATACTAACGTATGGCATCTCTGTGTGGTATCTCAGCTGCACGGAGGCGGAGAGGAGAGCTCTTCAGCGCGTTGTCCACAGAGCACAACAGATAATTGGGACACAGCTACCAGCCTTGGAGGGCAACTACCACACACGGTCACTCAGGAAGGCCGTCAGCATACATAAAGACTCCTCTCACCCTTGTAATGGACTGTTCGAACTACTCCCTTCTGGCAGACGTTACAAGGCCTTCTACGGCCGCACTACCAGATTCAGGAACAGCTTCATTCCCAGAGCTATAGCGGCTCTGAACCGGCCCTGCTGAGTACCACCCCCCCCCCCCCCCCCCCCCACCCCCATGGACTGTCTCCCCCGGCCTCGCACTTTAGTCTGTGTTGATGTTACTGGTCAAATGTTCGTTTTTACAAACCTTGTTCTCGAGGGTTGCTAACCAAAATCTCGAAGTTGCAAACCAAGTCTCGTTGCACTTATGTGTAATGACAATAAAAGATATTATTATTATTATTGAAACCTGTCAGAGAATGTGTATTATTTGCCTCAGCTTGGAGGATTGAGCACCAACTTGAACCAGTGGACTTCATGCATCGGTCATTGTTTTCCAGCAGTGAATGTGGTGGCCAACACTTTCTGCAAACCAAACCAGAAAGCAAAAAGCTACAGATGTAGGAAATTTGAAATAGAAACAGAAAAGGCTGAACATGTGCAGCTGGTCAGGCAGCATCAAAAGCATGTCAGAGTTTACAGCACAGAAACAGACCCTGTGGCTCATTCTGACATTGTCAACCATCAAATGTCCATCTCTACTTAATAGCGTTTGGTCCATAGACTTGATCCTGTAGTAATATCTCTGATACGATGGAGACCAAGAGAAATGGAAAGATACCTTCCCATCTCTTCCTTTCATAAATTTCTCTGGTTTTGGTTTATTTCACATGGCTTACAACTGAAAATTCACTCTTCAGATTTTAGATCCACCCATGACTATAGGTATGTTGAAAATATTCAGTGTTTCTCAATTCATTGTTCTCTTCAGGAGATTTTTAGCTATTAGGAAATAAGGGAATATGGGGTTAGTTCATGGACATGAAGTAATAGATCAGCCACGATCTTATTAAATGGTGGAATAAGCAAAAGGGCCCATGTATTTCTTGTGCTTCTGAGATTCATGCTCAGTGCCAGCTATTGGATCATGTATGTTCTTCACCTCTCTATCCAACAGTACCAGTTCACTTGTTCTCAAAGCTGTATTGATTCACAGTTCTATGTCATTCTTTGCCTCATTTGGTGCTTCAACTAAAAATTATATCACTCTTCCTTGCTCAATCCTTGAACCTATACTACTTTCTTCTCTGGACAGAATTTTGGTCCTTTATCATTTTCAAATTTACTTATCACCATCTGCCAAAGTAATAAAGTCATACAGTACTTAAACATGCCCTTCGGCCCATCCCATCCTTGCTGACAATGATGACATGAATAGGTGACATTACTCCATCTCAATTTTTCCACTGTTCCTCCTTATTCACACTTACTTTCTCTCTGAATTGCAGTATGCTGCTCATGAAACCCAACATTAATAAAACAAATCTGCTGATAAGGGGGATGCTGTTGTTGTTTGGCAGGCTCATGGGTGGAAATCCTGGGGGGGACACACACACACTTTCGCAGGGCCTTTGAGTGCCCGGCGCGGCTTAAAATCAAACTGCTGCATTGTGGCGATGGAGGCTCCCGATGTTGAAGCCGCCGCCGGCCGATGAAAGACCCCGCGAACGGGCCGATTCAAGGCCCACGATTTGGGGCGGACGAAGCTGCTGTTTCTGGAGATCGGAGTTGGTCACCAACCAGGTCAGCTTCCGATGTTACCGTCTACAGGGTCCATGGCCGAAATCTCGCGTGTGTGCGTGCGTCTGCTTAGAAATTGTGTCCCCCCCATGTTTTGATGGCGATTTCTGTGCCTGGGCAGGCTGACCTGTATTTCACAGTGTTGAACACCATTTCCTCTGACACTACCTCATATCTCCCTGGAGACTATCACCTCAACACCGAACATAGGGCATTTCCTCCCAGACAGCCAATGATTTAATATCCTCTTCAAAACTTTGTTCCACAGTCTCTAAATTCATACTCACATAAACACACATTTTTGTCTCCTGTCTCTAAGATCCACAAGGCAGTGAAGAAAGCTAATGGCATGTTGGTCTTCATAACAAGAGGAGTTGATTAGATGAGCAAAGAGGTCCTTCTGCTGTTGTACAGGGCCCTGGTGAGACCACACCTGGAGTATTGTGTGCAGTTTTGGTCTCCAAATTTGAGGAAGGACATTCTTGCTATTGAGGGAGTGCAGCATAGCTTCACAAGGTTAATTCCTGGGATGGCTGGACTGTCATATGTTGAAAGAATGGAGCGACTAGGCTTGTATACACTGTAATTTAGAAGCATGAGATGGTATCTTATTGAAACATATAGAATTATTACGGGATTGGACATGCTAGAGGCAGAAAACATGTTCCCGATGTTGGGAGAGTGCAGAGGTTGGGGCCACAGCTTATGAATAAGGGGTAGGCCATTTAGAACGGAGATGAGGAAAATCTTTTTCACCCAGAGAGATATGAATCTGTGGAATTCTCTGCCTCAGAAGGCAGTGGAGGCTGATTCTCTGGATGCATTCAAGAGAGAGTTAGATAGAGCTCTTAAATGTAACTCATGTCATATGGGGAGAAGGCAGGAACGGGTAGGGGTACTGATTGTGGATGATCAGCTATGATCACAGTGGATGGTGGTGCTGGCTAGAAGGGTTGAATGGCCTACTCCTGCACCTATTTTCTATTGTTTATTGTCTATGGTCTATTGACTGTCTTGCTAACCTCTGCATTGCAGCCTGTTGTTGTCCCAAAGAACATATTTCTTCGTACCAAGTCCCTATTTTTTCCACCACTGTCCACAATCTTCACAATTGCATCTGAAACATTTCTGAAGTCATCCACACTTTGGCAGTTTCCAAATACCGGTCATAACCAGGTCATTTTCACTAGGAATATCTGTTCTTTTATAACTATCCCACGCGACGCTGGCTTCAAGGTCTTTTGCTTCTTCCTTGAACAGAAGCCACAGCTAATCCCCTCCATCGCCACTTCCTTCACTTGGTTGAGCCGATTCTCATACAAAACATACAATTCTCATAGAGAGGCCCAAGAGCGATTGGAGCGGCTGGTGCAGCGTCCGGGCGGTAGGTTTAAAAACCGAGCGCGGAGCTTTGTTCCACAGAGACCCAGGAGCGGTTGGAACGTCCACTCTGCAACGTTCCATCACACTTCAAAATAAGTGGCCTGGAGGAAACCGCTGATTGGTGGAAGCGGACTAGAGGAAACAGCTGATTGGGAGCAACCCCAGGTTTGTATTTCTGCTTTCTGTTCGTACTTTTTAGTTAAGGGTTCAGTGAGTTACGGGTATAGTGAGTTAAGGGTACAGTGAGTTAAGGGTTCAGTGAGTTAAGGGTTCAGTGAGTTAAGGGTTCAGTGAGTTAAGGGTTCAGTGAGTTAAGGGTTCAGTGAGTTAAGGGTTCAGTGAGTTACGGGTACAGTGAGTTACGGGTACAGTGAGTTACGGGTACAGTGAGTTAAGGGTTCAGTGAGTTAAGGGTTCAGTGAGTTAAGGGTTCAGTGAGTTAAGGCCACAGTGAGTTAAGGGTTTAGTCAGTTAAGGGTTTAGTCAGTTAAGGGTACAGTACTTTTTAGTAAAGGTACAATTTAAAGGATGAAAATTTTTTGCAGTAGGCAGGTAGTGCAGGAGTCCCCTGCGGTCATCTCCCTCCTGAACAGATATACCATTTTGGATACTGTTGGGGGAAATGGCTCATCAGGGGAAGGCAGCAGCAGCTACGTTCATGGCACCGGGGGTGGCTATGCGGCACAGGAAGGGAGGTAAAAGAGTGGAAGGGCTATAGTAATAGGGGGATTAAATTGTAAGGGGAATAGATAGGCGTTTCTGCGGCCGCAAATGAGACTCCAGGATGGTATGTTGCCTCCCTGGTGCAAGGGTCAGGGATGTCTCTGAGCGGCTGCAGAACATTCTGGAGGGGGAGAGTGAACAGCCAGTTGTCATGGTGCACATTGGCACCAATGCTATAGGTAAAACATGGGATGAGGTCCGACAAGGTGAATTTAGGGAACTAGGAGATAAACATAAAAGTAGGACCTCAAAGGTAATAATCTCTGGATTACTACCGTGCCACGTGCTAGTCAGAGTAGAAATAGGAATATATTACTGATGAATACACGACTTGAAAAATGGTGCGAGGGGGAGGGATTCAAATTTCTAGGGCATTGGAACCAGTTCTGGGGGAGGTGGGATCAGTACAAACAGGACGGTCTGCATCTGGGCTGGAATGGAACCAATGTCCTTGGGGAAGTGTTTGCTAGTGGTGTCGTGGAGGATTTAAACTAATGTGGCAGGGGGATGGGAGCATGAGCAGAGAGACGGAGGGGTGTAAAATGAGGGTAGAAGCAAAGGTAGCAAGGTGAAAAGTAAAAGTGGCAGGCAGACAAATCCAGGGCAAAATCAAAAAGGGCCACTTTTCAACATAATTGTATAAGGGGTAAGTGTGTTGTAAAAACAAGCCTGAAGGCTTTGTGTCTCAATGCAAGGAGCATTCGTAATAAGGTGGATGAGTGAATGTGCAGATAGTTATTAATGAATATGATATAGTTGGGATCACGGAGACATGGCTCCAGCGTGACCAAGGCTGAGAGCTGAACATCCAGGGATATTCAATATTCAGGAGGGATAGACAGAAAGGAAAAGGAGGTGGGGTAGCGTTGCTGGTCAGAGAGGAGATTAACGCAATAAAAAGGAAGGACATTAGCTTGGAGGATGTGGAATCAATATGGGTAGAGCTGCGAAACACTAAGGGGCAGAAAACGCTAGTGGGAGTTGTGTACAGGCCACCTAACAGTAGTAGTGGAGTTGGGGATAGTTTTCTAAACCAACATGTAGAGGAACCAATGAGAGAGCAGGCGATTCCTGACTGGGTATTGAGTAATGAGGAAGGGTTAGCTAGCAGTCTTGTTGTGCGTGGCCCCTTGGGCAAGAGTGACCATAATATGGTTGAGTTCTTCATTAGGATGGAGAGTGACATAGTTAATTCAGAAACAAGGGTTCTGAACTTAAAGAAAGATAACTTTGAGGGTATGAGACGTGAATTGGCCAAGATAGACTGGCAATTGATTCTTAAAGGGTAGACTTCCTTTTTTTTAGAAAGAAATGAGAAAGAAAGAAGTATCGAAGAGTAAAGAATAGTCTAGTGAGTGTAGTGTAAAGAAAGAGATAAGTGAGAAAGTGAAGCAGAAAGGAGATTCTCACACGCCACAAGTCGATATATATATATTTTTTTAAATTCTTAATCATTTTTCACTCAAACTCAGAATTTTTAATTTTACGATGTTATTACACCCCATGAATCCACAAGATCAATAAATGGAGACCAACTCATTACGAATTGGTCTTTTTTTTCTATTAGGAGGAGTCTCATTTCTTCCAAGTGAGCCGTTTCCAACATATTACCAATCCACATTTTGAGTGTTGGTATAGTAGCCTTTTTCCAGAATTTGAGTATGAGTTTTTTCGCTATTATTAAACCATAATTAATAAATGAGATTTGGGATATATTTAATTTGTTTCCATCTCCTAATACTCCAAATATAATCATTTCCATGCTAGGTTCCATTTTTATCTTAAATAAACTAGTGGAAATATCAAATATATTCACACCAAAATCTTTGATGTTTTGTGCAAGAAATGAAAGAATGTGTGAAGTTGGCATTTTGAGAAAGGCATTTATCACAGATGGGAGAAATATTTGAATAAAATTTATTCAACCTAACTTTTGAATAATATAATCTGTGTAATATTTTAAATTGAATTAAATTATGTCTAGTGTTAATCGAACATTTATGTATATATATCAAATACTCTCCCATGTTTCTTTAGAAATTTTTATCAATAAATCTTTTTCCCAGTCTTCTCTAATTGTCTCTGTTGATGGCAATTTTCTATTAAGAATACTGTTATAAATATAATATTAATTTTTGTGAGTCCGCCTTAATATTCATTGCTCCTTCCAGTGGATCTATCGTTATATTCTTAAATCTTGGTGTATATTTTTTTATAGTCACATATCTGTAAATATTTAAAGTATTGGTTATTATTCAGATTAAATTTTAATTTTAATTGTTGAAATGATAATAAATTTCCCATTTCATACATGTCACCCAACTTTTTAGTTCACAATCTTTCACATTGTCTATATGTTTTATCCATAAAAGATGATTTCTATGTTTCTATGTTTCTAAAACAGCTTCACCCTTAACTCAACCCGAAACATTGCCTATTTCCTTCGCTCCGTAGATGCTGCCTCACCCGCTGAGTTTCTCCAGCATTTTTGTATACCTTCGATTTTCCCATCATCTGCAGTTCCTTCTCAAGCATCACCCTTAACTCTACTCACTTCCTCTAAAACACCAGGTGGCACCACCAGCAGTGGCTGCCTCGCCAACAGTCTGTCTGTCCTTTCTTCTTTTTGTATTTTTGGTATGTGTTAAAAAGTATGTTTTAGTGTTCCTTGGTTTGTTTTATGTGGAGGGTGGGGGGTTGGGGGGTGGGGGTGGGGGAGATTTTTTTCAATCTCTTACCTCGACGGTGATGCGATTTTTTCCCCGTATCGTATCTCCGTCTTCATTGCGGCCTAACACCGTGGAGTTGGTGGGTTTTCCTGGAGATTGAAGGGGGCTCCAAGCCGCGGGAATCTGCGGGACTTTAACATCGCAGAGCTTGCGATCCCTTTGCCGGGGATCGAAGCTCCAACCGCGGGGCCTGTGGACTTTAACATCATGAAGCCCGCAGCTCTGGTAAGAAGAGGCCGACTCGGGAGCTCCATGCATCGGAGAGAGTTTCAACTGCCCCGACGCGGGAGTTCTGATCACCCCGATGGGGGCTTCGCCGCTGGCTGCGGGGGCTTTGATCCCCCCGACTGCGGATGGTTTCACTGCCCCGACCCTGGGAGAATAAGAGGAAGAAGGTTGAACTTTATTGCCATCCATCACTGTGAGGAATGTGGAATTTACTGTGATAGATGTTTATGTTACCTTTTTTGAGGTTGTGTGTCTAAGTATGGCTTAGCTTTTCACTTAGTATGGTTGTATGGCATCTCAAATTTCATTGTACCTTAATTGGTACATGTGACAATCAACTGACCTTGATACCTCTAAATATAACCATATAACCATATAACAATTACAGCATGGAAACAGGCCATCTCGGCCCTTCAAGTCCATGCCGAACAACTTTTTTCCCTTAGTCCCATCTGCCTGCACTCATACCATAACCCTCCATACCCTTCTCATCCATATGCCTATCCAATTTATTTTTAAATGATACCAACGAACCTGCCGCCACCACTTCCACTGGAAGCTCATTCCACACCGCTACCACTCTCTGAGTAAAGAATTTCCCCGCATGTTACCCCTAAACCTCTGTCCCTTAATTCTAAAGTCATGTCCTCTTGTTTGAATCTTCCCTATTCTCATAGGGAAAAGCTTGTCCACATCAACTCTGTCTATCCCTCTCATCATTTTAAAGACCTCTATCAAGTCCCCCCTTAACCTTCTGCGCTCCAGAGAATAAAGACCTAACTTATTCAACCTATCTCTGTAACTTAGCTGTTGAAACCCAGGCAACATTCTAGTAAATCTCCTCTGTACCCTCTCTATTTTGTTGACATCCTTCCTATAATTGGGCGACCAAAATTGTACACCATACTCCAGATTTGGTCTCACCAATGCCTTGTACAATTTTAACATTACATCCCAGCTTCTATACTCAATGCTCTGATTTATAAAGGCTAGCTTACAAAAGCTTTCTTTACCACCCTATTTATATGAGATTCCACCTTCAAGGAACTGTGCACGGTTATTCCCAGATCCCTCTGTTCAACTGTATTCTTCAATTCCCTACCGTTTACCATGTACGTCCTATTTTGATTTGTCCTGCCAAGGTGTAGCACCTCACATTTATCAGCATTAAACTCCATCTGCCATCTTTCAGCCCATTTTTCCAACTGGCCTAAATCACTCTGTAGACTTTGGAAATCCTCTTCATTATCCACAACACCCCCTATCTTGGTATCATCTGCATACTTACTAATCCAATTTACCACCCCTTCATCCAGATCATTGATGTACATGACAAACAACAAAGAACCCAACACAGATCCCTGAGGCACCCCACTAGTCACCTGCCTCCAACCCGACAAACAGCCATCCACCATTACCCTCTGGTTTCTCCCATTCAGCCACTGTTGAATCCATCTTGCTATTCCTGCATTTATACCCAACAGTTGAACCTTCTTAACCAACCTTCCATGAGGAACCTTGTCAAAGGCCTTACTGAAGTCCATATAGACAACATCCACTGCTTTACCCTCGTCAATCTCCCTAGTCACCTCTTCAAAAAATTCAAGAAGATTAGTCAAACATGACCTTCCAGGCATAAATCCATGTTGACTGTTCCTAATTAGACCCTCTTTATCCAGATACTTATATATATTATCTCTAAGTATCTTTTCCATTAATTTGCCTACCACTGAAGTCAAACTAACCGGTCTATAATTGCTAGGTTTACTTTTAGAACCCTTTTTAAACAATTTTAAACCCTTTTTAAATGAAAGTACAGCTGCGGAAATCCACATGTATCCAGGTCGGGCTATCCATTTGTAGATACATGGAGAAATCCTTGTTTTAGTTACACTCTGTCCATTTTGTGATTTATATTTCTTAATCATTGATGATGTATTGATGCTGCCTGTACAGGTTTCAAGATTTTCATTATCTTTGATGCTGACTTTCACCCTGTTCTTACTTCCACATGGTTCATCTTTAATATGTTTCTGTTGACATATATGAAAAATATGCTCTCAATTGTAAAGAAGTTAATCTTAATGTTGTATTGTTACTCAGACAAACTTGATGCAGGTAGTGAATAACTGACAATGATAACAGCCAGTGAGAGGTGCTGTTATTGACGTGTCAAGCACATGTGTGTCAATAAAGTTTTTTTTCTTCCAGTTTGAGCAAGACTGATGCCCCACTGTGTTTTTACTCCTCCGGAATTATCTTCGGTCTAGCACTGGGTAGGCTGCAAGAATCGCTGCACAAACCATCCTCTGCTAACAGGTTATGGGCCCAGAGTTACCTAGAGTTACCCTGAGGTACCCAGAGACAGTTATCCAGGAATTTACCACCGAGAGAAACGTTGCGACGTACCGCGTGTCCGGTGAAAGTTAACATGCTATGCTAGCACCATGAGTAGACGGAGCGCCGAGTCGAGTAGCCGCTGGTCTCGGCTAGTTTTTGACGGAGGTGAAAAGAACTATGAGCTGTGGGAGACTAAATTTTAAGGCCATCTTCGGTTGCAAGGGCTAAAGGATACCATCTTGGAAGAGCCTACCGCCGATGAAGAAGGAGACGAGGCAAAAAAATGCAGAGGCATATGCTGAGCTAATCCAGTTGCTGGATGACAAAAGTTTGTAGCTGGTAATGCGAGAAGCAGCGGACGATGGGCGGAAAGCGCTAACTATTTTGAGAGATTATTATGCGGGTAAGGGAAAGCCACGTATAATAAGCCTTTATACAGAACTGACTTCACTTCAAAAGTTGACCAGCGAGAGTGTCACTGAATATGCTATACGGGCAGAGACAGCCATCACAGCATTGAGAAACGCTGGTGAGGTGTTGAGTGACGGACTGTTAGTTGCAATGATTCTGAAGGGACTGCCTGGATCTTTCAAACCATTTGCTATCCATGTCACGCAAAGTGTGCAGGCAATGCCTTTTGCCGAATTTAAAACTAAACTATGGAGCTACGAAGACACGGAAAAGATGCGTGCAGCAGCATCCAACGACAATGTCATGAAGGCGCGTGTACAACCGAGTGTGAGACCCGCCACGACAAGTGCAAGTGACCGGGGTGCGGAGAGCGCGGACATTGTGTGCTTCACGTGTGGCCTAAAAGGACATAAAGCCGGAGCATGTCAATGCAAGCAGTGGTGTAGTCACTGTAAAAGCACCACACATCGAGACGCAACCTGCAGACGGAAGCAG
Organism: Raja brachyura; assembly: GCA_963514005.1. The sequence goes on from OY740781.1 coordinate 63,483,372, forward strand.
CGGCGGGACGACGCACGACAAGTTTCCGCGGAGACTAACAACAAGGAATATGCATTCCTGTCTATCACCGTCTATATCTCTCGTTTCCCTGATGCCTGACCAGTCTGAAGAAGGGTCTCGACCCGAAACGTCACCTATCTCCTTCGCTCCTTAGATGCTGCTGCACCTGCTGAATTTCTCCAGCTTTTTGTGTAACCCTGTGAGAAAGGAATCTTTGGCGGGTACAACAAGAATAGCCCAGCTTACATGGTTTACTTTCATGACAATGGGAAAGTAAAGAAGCACAGACTGGTGAAGTTTGTGACCAAAACAATTATAGAGCGGCAGACACAGACTGACATGACCCCCGGTGACGATGACTTTGAGGTGCAGAATAGGGCCAGAAGGATGAGAAAAAATACTGATGAAAGTCCAGGACATACTCAGGGCCAAGATCCAGTAACTAGGCCTGAGGTGAATAGCCAAGCACAGACAGGTGAAACCAAACATGAGCCTGCACGTTACCCTTCTAGAGTGAGGAAGAAACCAGGTTACTTAAGTGAATATGTGTCTGGCAAGGCGAGTGATGATCATGTAATGATTAACATAGATTATTGCTACAGATTGATGTGTAACATCCCCCTAACATTCAGGGAAGCTGTAACCTCAACTAACTCAAAGGAATGGGTTAACGCAATGGATGAGGAAATGCAGTCGCTGAGAGAAAATGACACATTTACCCTAACCAACTTGCCTGAGGGTAAGAAAGCAGTGGGGGGTAGATGGGTATGTGCAATCAAGAACAATGAGGATGGATCTGATAAATACAAGGCACGGTATGTAACCAAAGGATACAGTCAAAAATTGGGTGTAGACTATGAGGAGACATTTTCTCCTACTGCTAACCTGACCAGTATCAGAGTGATGATGCAAAAAGCAGCACAGGAAAACCTGATTTTACATCAGTTGGATGTCAAAACTGCCTACCTGCCGTTAGCCGCAACACTACAAGAGTGTATGTACCTAGTGCAACTACTAAAAGGTATTGATGGACATCAGTACCCAACACCCAAGGTTTATGAGGATAACCAGGGTACAATTGCGTTAGCAAAGAATCCTGTAAGTAGACAGAGGTGTAAGCATGTAGACATAAAATATCACTTTGTGAGGTCCACTGTGAATCATGGCAAAATAAGTTTGGAGTATCGCCCAACAGACCAGATGGTAGCAGATGTGATGACAAAACCTGCAACAAAATTTAAGTTGATAGAGTTTGCAAAGTTTATGTTTGGAGAGTAACCATGTATGTAAAAGTCTACATGATGTAAGGTAGAAAACCTTAGGATGTTTTATTTTGAGTTAAGATAACAATGCGAGAGCAAGTGGGGGTGTTGACATATATGAAAAATATGCTCTCATCTACTCTCTCTACACCAATGCCTGCACCTCCACTGACTCCTCTATCAAGCTTCACAAGTGTGCGGACAACACAACCTTTATTGGACTGATCCAGGATGGGGAGGAATCTGCCTACAGGCAGGAAGTGATACAGCTGGCATCCTGGTGCCTTTGTAACAACCTGGAGCTCAATGTTCTTAAGACAGTGAAATTGAATGTAGATTTTAGGAGAGCTCCCCCTCCCCTCACTCCGCTCACCATCAACAACACCACAGTTGCATCTGTGGAGTTTTTTAAGTTCCTGGGAACCATCATTTCCAAGTACCTTAAGTGGGGGGCCACCGTCGACTCCAAAGACAAAAAGGCACAACAGGGGATGTACTTCCTGCGGCAGCTGAGGCAGCCCAATCTGCTGCAGGCAATGATGGTCCAATTCTATACGGCCATCGTAGAGTCTGTCCTCCCCTTCTGCATCATGGTCTAGTTTGGCTCAGCCACCAAGTACGACATCTGGAGGCTGCAGCAAATCGTCCGATCAGCTGAGAAGGTTATCGCATGCAACCTTCCCTCCATTGATGAACTGAACACTGCAAGGGCCAGGAAGCTAGCAGGCAAGATCATCTCTGACCCCTCTCACCCTGGCCACAAACTCTTTGAATCACTTCCCTTTGGAGGGTGACTATGGACTGTCAAAGCTTCCACAGCCAGACATAAAAACAGCATTTTTCCATGAGTAGTAGCTCTCCTCAATAACCAAAAATCTGTAGCCTCCTTTTGCTCTGGTATTTTATTTAATTCACATGTTTAATCGATAATGTTTTATTATTAATGTTTAATGTTTTATGTGTCAATCCTAGCTGTCACTGTATGTCATGTTGTCACTTGCGGGCGTAGCACCAAGGCAAATTCCTTGTATGTGAATACGGCCAATAAACTTATGCTTCAATTCATTCATTTTATAGACACAAAATGCTGGCGTAATGCAGCGAGTCAGGCAGCATCTCTGGTGAGAAGGAATGGGTGACATTTCGGGCGGAGAACCTTCTTCAGACTCAGTCATGCTACATTCCAAGGGGAATCTATCTATATTTATCTATATATACTATTAAAAGTCTTGTCTTGTTTCTATGTGTGTGTGTGTCTGTGTGATGGTGTCTATGCCAAAAAGGTACCCGGTAGTGCTAAAATCTATGCAGAACCTTATTCAGCTTTTTTCCCGTCTGCTCCATGTGCACCGAGTTTTGTTCCGATCAGTGGAATATTACAAAAGTTATGAAGGTTTAAAAAATCGTGAGATCAGCCGATTGGTCTTCTCGCCTGTCACTCACCATAAAGGTAACGGCCCCTTCCGGCACCCGCTGTCAATCACCGGGGCAAGGAGAATAAATCCCGGAGGCGGGGCTGATTCCACAAGCCATGCTGATGGAATCCACAAGCCGCGCTGATTAAGTCCACAAGCCGTGCTGATTGAGTTCGCAAGCCATGCTGAGTGAGCCCGCAAGAGTGGATTCGGAGAAGCCGCTGTGCGGAGTCAGGGAAGCAGCTATGTGGAGTCGGGGAAGCCGTTGAGTGGAGCCAGGAGGTGCTGTGTGGTGCCGCGGCCAGGGCCGCTGAGTGGAGTCCCTCCCCCACACACCTCCCTCCCCACCCTTCTCTCCCCCCTTCTCTCCCCACCCCTTCTCTCCCCACTTCTCTCCCCCCTCTCTCCCCCCTTCTCCTCCCCCCTTCTCCTCCCCCCTGCTCTTATCCCCTTTCCAACAACAGCCTTTTTTTTTCCAGTGCAGCCATTTAAAAGCAGCTACCACCATCAACAACAGCCTTTTTTTTTGCAGTGCAGCCTTTCAAAGCAGTTACCACCACCACAACAGCCATTTTTTTTTTGCAGTGTAGCCTTTCAATGCAATTACCGCCATCAACAACCATTTTTTTTTGCGGTGCAGCCTGTCAAAGCAGTGACCACCACCAACAACAGCCATTTTTTTTGCAGTGCAGCCTGTCAAAACAGTTACCACCACCAACAACAGCCATTTTTTTTGCAGTGTAGCCTGTCAAAGCAGTGACCACCACCAAAAACAGCCATTTTTTTTTGCAGTGCAGCCTGTCAAAGCAGTTACCACCACCACCAACAGCCTTTTTTTTTGCAGTGCAGCCTTTTAAAGCAGTAATATATTCAAAATATTAAATTAAAATATTGCGTTGGGGGACCAGGCCCGTGTGACAGGGACCCAACAGGTTCCACTTAGTCTAGTTCCTACTAATATTCCCATGTGTAGGTGGAATTCGTTTGTACAGAATCCTTCAAGGCAGAAAACAGTCCTTCAACATTCCCTGTAGACTTTTACCACAGTGCAACTATAGAAAATAACATTGTACTCTTGCAAAATCTTATCAACATTGAGAAAAAGAAATCAAACACCAACTAACCTCTGAGCAGTTGATATAATAAAAAGAGAAAATGCTGGAAACACTCAGCAGGTCAGGCAGCATCTGTGGACAGAAAAATAAAGTTCTGACAAGGGCCTTCAACCTGAAATACTAAGTCTGTTTCTTTCCACAGATTCTTGTCTGAAGTGTTGAGTGTTTCCAACATTTTCTGTTTTTATTTCAGATTTCCATCATCTGGAATTGTTTAGATTTCTGAACAGTCGATGATCTGTGTAAATAGTGCTCGTTGGTTTGCTCTCTTCTGCTCAATAAATGTCCAGCTGTGCAATGCTGGACAAATGCTGATATTATAGAGACATGCAGCATAGAAACAGACCCCTTGACCTAACGTCCATGCCAACCAAGATGCCCCATCTAAACTAGTTCCATTTGCCTGCGTTTGTCCCATATCTCTCTACACTTTTCCTATCCAAGCACCTATAAATGCGTTTTTTTCTATGTTCATATTGGACTTGCATCAACTACTTACCCAAGATGTTCGTTCCATATATACACCACCCTCTGTGTTTAAAATTTGCCTCTCGGGTTCCTATTAATTCTTTCCCCTTTCACCTTAAATCTATACCCTCTAGTTCTTCATTACCCTACTTCCAAAAAAAGACTTTGTCCATTCCACACTATTTATTCCCCTCATGATTTTATACACCTTTATAAATCACCCCTCAGTCTTGTGCACAACAAAGAACAAAGTCCTAGCCTGCAGAATCTCTGTAGACCAGGCCCTCAGGTTCTAACAACATCCTCGTAGATCTTCCCTGCACCCTATTCCGCTTAATGGCATCTTTGCTACAGCAGGAAGACCATACCTGAACACGGTGTTGAGGTACAAAGAAGACCATTGGTCGTAAATCAGGATACCATTAGAATTACATCATGATCTGCCTGGAAAACAACAATTGTGCTTGTTATGATGTCCAACTTGATCTTTGCCTAAAGTATGTGTCCACAACCAAACAACATAGCAAGTTCCAAACATGGGGCATGATTAACTCCATCGTTAGGCCGCACATGAGTATATCTCATATCCTCCATTTTGTAGAGCATCAATTAATTATCAATGACAATAATGCCAGTAAGTGGCTTCATAGGCAGTGCATGACATCAAAGAACATCAAAGAGGAGGATGACTGAACTTTGGTGCCTTCCCTCACAGTGGGGATGTTTCTGTTAAAGACTATCGCGTTCTGTGTTCATTTTTATTCGTATGGCTGTATGGTGACACCAAATTTCACTGATAAATTTCTCTTGTCTTGTCTCTTGTCTTGACATCACTATTAGTCTTCTGAAACAAACTGTTTTATGTGATTCCGATATACACCAATCTCATTTCAAGTCTTAATCAATAAATGAAACATGTGAAATTGAATCTCCTTAGGCTGTCTCAGAACAACCTTATATGTAGACTCTAAAATAAATAATTCTATAATTAGGAAAAATATTCCCATCATATTTTCCCTCTATAAATAGGTGAAGATAACGTAACAATGAAATTTCATTAGATAGGCATACATTTTGTTTTATTTAAAAAATATAAATAAATAGCTTTACCTGACATTATTTTCAGCAGTGGCTGCATGAAGGGGAAGTCTTCCATTTTTATCTGGGATATTTTGCTTGGCACCATTTCGGAGAAGTGTTACACAACCATCTAGCCAGCCCTGTAAATGAAAATCTTCGTCAGATTTTCTATGAATAATTAAACATTTTTGTCTACTTAATTTTGTAATAATTAGTGGATGTTTAAAACGGAATGATTGTAAAAGAAACTAGAATTTTCTTTGTAGAAACATGGTGTCATTGTGTCTGGATTTTCATTAACTAAGACTGGTAGGAGCCGAAAATGATTCAGCACATAAAAACAAAAAAAATGAGCAAGTGTGGGCCTCTGGTCACTGAAGCTTGTGATTGACATCATGACAAAATTTATACAGCAGCTGTACTATGCTGCTGTCTCTCCATGTCCCTTGATTCTGTTTCTACTCCACAATCTGTCAATCTCAGCTTTAAATATACTCAATGACTGGGAACCCATGATTCCCTGAGCTAGAGAATTGAAAAGATTTGCAATCCACTCAATGAAAAATGTTCATATGCCAGTCCTAATTTTCAACGTCTTAACCTGACAGTAGGGTTCCTGATTCTAGGAGATAGCCAATGGGAAAATTAGCATTTATCCTCTCAAGTCCTTTACTAATTACAGTCACAAAAAGCTGGAGTAACTCATTGGGTCAGGCAGCATCTCTGGAGAAAAGGAATAGGCGATGTTTCAGGTCAAGACCCTTCTTCAGACCTCCAATTATCTTTTTACACCTCTAGTTTCCCTTTCCTCTCACCCTCAGTCTGAACAAGGGTCACAACCTGAAACATTACCTATTTATTTTCTCCGGAGATGCTGCCGAACCCAGACTTAGTTACTCCAGCGTTTTGTGTATATTGTCGGTGTAAACCAGTATCTGCAGTTCCTTCCTACAACCTTTAAGAATTTCAACCATCGATTTTTCCAGCATCTGCATTTTCTTCTTAAACATTGATTCAAATGAGATCTCTTCTAAGAAGGTCTAGGAAATGTAACCATTTTCGGACAGCTGGGTCACTGCAGGAAGCTATTTACGTGAACCATCAAGACAAGTCAATTCTTACTTAAAACATGGTAAATACAATTCTCTGCTTGGTCGGACTGGTGAAAATTTTTTACATGAGTAATGCTGTGAAAATTGTGGATCTGTCCGGGAAATAGAAACAGTGGAATAAAATCTCATTCACTGGATTTCTCATACTCTACTTATTGAGCTTTGAGCGGGATGGATCCTGGCAAGATGTTGAAATCAGATAACAGGAGTTGTGAATCTGAAGACCAAGTGCTGTTCCAGGCCTAAGTTATGATAAAATGATGCCATTTAAAATGAGCACTTTAGGGGCAATTTAAAAAATGACTGTTTAAGAATAATCTAATTTTACACATGTACTGCTTTGAAATGCTGCATTTGAAGGTTTTCTCAGCAGATGCTCAACTTACGTCAGACGATGCCAATAAGAGCAGTAAGCCTGAGGACTGAGTAAGAGTCAGAATTCAGCAAAGGAAGACCAAGAAATTGATTTAAAAAGGAAAGTAGAATACAAAGGTAATCTAGGACAAACATAAAACGAGTAATGACAATGTTGCAGGTCTGTTCCTCTTACAGACCACCATAGTTCCTTGAAAGTGGCATCACAGGTAGATAGTGTGGTCAAGTAGGCTTTTGGCAAATTGGCCTTGATCAGTCAGGATGTTGAGCATAGAAGTTGGAATGTTATGTTTCAGCTGCACAAGATGATGGTGAGGCCACATTTGGAGTGTTGTGTTCAGCTTTGATCTTTCTTTTGAAATTTATTTTTCAACCCAGTCTGGAACGGCTGATCCCTTATTTTGAGACTGTCACCCTGTAATGTCGATATCCTCTGATATTGCTCTACATCCTCCTCTCAATTCAAACTACAATCCAGCTTTATATCAAGGTTCCCAATCAAAATCATTAAATTGGTTGTGGATAACTGGGACCCAGATGTTACATGTTATAAATATGTGCCAAAAGCCCTATATACCTGTGACACCACTTTCATGGAACTATTTACTGGGACTTCTGGATCCCTCTAGTCCATAACACTCCCCTGTAATTTAAGATGACTCACCAAATATATATCAAATAGGTGAAAATAAAGTACTTTGACTTTTCTTCCTTTCTAATCTGGACTGAACAACCATGAACATTTTCTGTCATTATTTACTTGATGCAACAGAAGTTGCATCTTATTGGCGTGTTCACCATCTGGCTTCACTGTAGTGAAGTCCGTTCACTGTGAAGGTCCTGGCCTGGCTTGACTTCCTAAAATGCAACATCTACATTTATTTGAAGTAAACTTGATTCCTAATGCATTCCATTCCATTCCCACAGACTTACCCCAGAGTCTACCACTCTTCCAACTTTCTTTCCTCTCCTACAATCAGTCTGAAGAAGAATCCCAATCCGAAACATCACATATCCATGTTCTCCAGAGATGCTGCTTCACCCATTGAGTTACTCCAGCTCATTGTGTCCCTTTTTAAAAAATAAACCAGCACTGTGCTTCTTGTTTCTATATGATTATATTGTATAATGAAACAGATGTTAAATGGGCTATTCCTGTTTGTATCTCTAATATTTTGTTCTGATTGTGTTTTTGGTCAACTATTTTATACCAATGTCTGTATTTTAAGAATAAGGGGTAGGCCATTTAGAGGAAAAACGTTTTCAGCCAGAGATTTGTGAATCTGTCGAATTATCTGCCTCAGAAGGCAGTGGAGGCCCATTCTCTGGATGCTTTCAAGAGAGAGTTAGATAGAGCTCTTAAAGATAGCAGAGTCAAGGGATATGGGGAGAATGCAGGAACGGGGTACTGATTGTGGATGATCAGCCATGATCACAGTGAAAGGTGGTGCTGGCTCAAAGGGCCGAATGGCCTACTCCTGCACCTATTGTCTATTGCCTATTAAAAGCCATGGTGGAATTGGACAGAACTCGCCAATAGGATGCAACTTCTGTTACATCAAATAAGTAATGTCAGAGAAGGTTGGTGCTCAGCCAGTACTTCCACACCTCAAAAAAAATGTCCTGAAATGGAATCTCAAATGTCCTGGAATTTGATGGAATTTGCTGACGTTTTCTAACCCTTCCCCAACTGTGCATGTGCAATAAACAATAGACAATAGGTGCAGCAGTAGGCCATTCGGCCCTTCCAGCCAGCACCGCCATTCAATGTTATCATGGTTGATCATCTACAATCAGTACCATGACTCCGCTATCTTTAAGAGCCCTATCTAGCACTCTCTTGAAGGTATCCAGAGAACCGGCCTCCACTGCCTTCTGAGGCAGAGAATTCCACAGACTGACAACTCTCTGTGTGAAAAAGTGTTTCCTCATCTCCGTTCTAAATGGCTTACCCTTTATTCTTAAACAGTGGCCCCTGGTTCTGGACTCCCCCAACATCGGGAACATGTTTCCTGCCTCTAGCGTCTCCAAACCCTTAGTAATCTTGTATGTTTCAAGAAGATCCCCTCTCATTCTTCTAAATTCCAGAGTATACAAGCCCAGCCGCTCTATTCTCTCAGCATATAACAATCCCGCCATCCCGGGAATTAACCTTGTGAACCTACGCTGCACTCCCTCAACAGCAAGAATGTCCTTCCTCAAATTTGGAGATCAAAACTGCACACAATATTCCAGGTGTGGTCTCACTAGGGCCCTGTACAACTGCAAAAGGTCCTCTATGCTCCTATACTCAACTCCTCTTGTTATGAAGGTCATTCACTTTCTTCACTGCCTGCTCTACCTGCATGCTTACTTTCATTGACTGATGAACAAGGATCCCCAGATCCCATTGCACTTCCCCTTTTCCCAACTTGACACCATTTAGACAGTAATCTGCCTTCCTGTTTTTGCCACCAAAGTGGATAACCTCACATTTATCCACATTCACCCAACCTGTCCAAGTCACCCTGCATTCTCATAGCATCAGCCTCAACTTTGTGTCATCCAAGCTTTGTGTCATCTGCAAATTTGCTAATGTTACTTGTGATCCCTTCATCTGAATCATGAATATATATTGTAAACCCCACTAGTCACTGCCTGCCATTGTGAAAGGGACCTGGTAACCCCTTCTCTTTGTTTCCTGTCTGGAAAACCAATTTTCTAAACCAACTGCCACCCCAACTGCGCATTCACGGATACCGGGCCCACTGCGCACGCGTGGGGAGACGCGTCATTTTGCATCCTAACCGCGACCATTTTCAATTGTGACACGGCTGACAGCCTCTCCCAACTGTGGTCTCCCTACAACTATGGTCGTAAATATATATTTTTTCACCAAATCATCCTGCGGGCCGGATTGGACCCCTTCCCTGGCCGGATGCGGACATTTCCCGAAATTATTTAATTTCCCTAAAATTACCCGAAGACAACCAAAATTTCCTGAATTTTGGGTAATTTCCTTCAAAGCGAAAACACAGTGCTCAGCCCCTATTAGAATAGAAGACAAAGTACTTTATTTTCACCTCTTTTATATATATTTTGTGAGTCATCGTAAATTACTGGAGGATTTCACTGCTTCAATGGTAGTTTTACATAAACAGCGTTTCACACTTAGCAAGTCACTATGTTCATGAATTTGCTGCATTCACACCCCAATTACCCAACAAACGGTAAGTATAGTGATTAATAAAGAGCCTTCTTGACAATGTGCCTTCTGAAAATGGAGGTGTACTGGTTGTAAATATATATATTTTAGGCTTTTTGTTTCTTTCTTTTCTGTCTGCCTGTTTTTACTTGTCTTTCATTCCTTTTTCATCCACTCTAATTAACATTCATTTTCAGTCCTTTCTCATTATGCTTCTCAATCTTTAAATTGTGTTGTTGAAGGAGATATACAATTTGTTCATCTGTTGCCCTGTAACAGGTCCCTCACTGTTTACAACTGGCACTCATTTTCAAAACAAAATCGTCCTGCATACAAGGGAACAACATGATGCATTGATCCGTTGACTTCACAGACAATTATAGTGTCGTACAGTGTTGAAGGAGGCCCACCGGCAACTTGCACACGCTGGCCAATAAGCCCCATCTACACTAGTATCAACTACCTACGTTTGGCCCAAATCCCTCTAAACCTATCCTATCCATGTTCCTGTCCAAATGTTTTTTAAACATCGTGAAAGTACCTGCCTCAACTACCTCCACTGGCAGCTTGTTACATATATCTAACATGTTTTTTGTAAAAGGGTTGCCCACAGGTTCCTATTAAATCTTTCTGTCTTCACCTTAAACCTATGTCCTCTGGTTCTTGATTCCCCTACTCTGGGTAAAGATGTGCATTTACTCTGTCTATTAGAGTCATAGTCATAGAGTCATAGAGTCGTGTGGAAACAGGTCTTTCGGCCCATTTTTCCCACACCAACCACCGTGTCCCATCTACACTAGTTCCACCTGCCTGCATTTGGCCCATATCCCTCTAAACCTGTCCTGTCCATATATCTGTCCAAATGTTTCTTAAACGTTGCGATACTACCTGTCTCAACTACCACCTCCAGCAACTCATAGCTTGTTCCATATACCCACCACACTTTGTGTGAAAATGTTACCCTCAGATTCCTATGAAATCTTTCCCCCTTCATCTTAAACCAATGTCCTCCGGTTCTCGATTCCCCTGTTCTGGGCAAGAGATTCTGTGCGTCTACCCGATCTATTCCTCTCATGATTTTGTAGACCTCAAAAAGATCACCCCCTTATCCTCCTGAGCTCGAAGGGATAGAGTCCTAGCCTACTCAACCTCTCCCTATAGCCCAGGCCCTCCAGTCCTGGCAACATCCTTGCAAATCTTCTCTGCACCCTTTCCAGCTTGACAACAACTTTCCAACAACATGGTGCCCAGAACTGAACACAATACTCGAGATGTGGCCTCTCCAACATCTTAGAAAACTGCAACATGACCTTCCAACTTCTATACTCAATACTCTGACTGATGAAGGCCAATGTGCCGTAAACCTTTTTGAGCATCTTATCTACCTATGGTGCTACTTTCAACAAACTATTTGCCTGCACTCCTAGATCCCTCTGCTCTACAACACTCCCCAGAGCCCTACCATTCACGGTGTAGGTCCTGTCCAGGTTAGTCTTCCCAAAATACAACACATCACATTTCTCTGTATTAAATTCCATCAAACATTCCTCAGCCTACTTGGCCAACCGATCAAAATCCTGCTTCAATTTTTGACAACCATCTTTACTATCTACAATACCACCCACTTTAATGTCATCTGCAATAATGCCATGCACAGTACATTATCATCCAAATCATTGATATAGATGACAAGATGATATAACCATATAACCATATAACAATTACAGCACGGAAACAGGCCTTCTCGGCCCTTCCAGTCCGTGCCGACCACTTATTTTCGCCTAGTCCCATCTACCTGCACTCAGACCATACCCCTCCATTCCCTCTCCCATCCATATCCCTATCCACTTTACTTTTAAATGTTAAAATCGATCCTGCCTCCACCACTTCTGCAGGAAGATCATTCCACACAGCCACCACTCTCTGAGTAAAGAAGCTCCCCCTCATGTTACCCCTAAACCTCTGTCCCTTAATTCTCATGTCATGCCCTCTTGTTTGAATCTTCCCTACCCTCAATGGGAAAAGCTTATCCACGTCAACTCTGTCTATCCCTTTCATCATTTTAAAGACCTCAATCAAGCCCCCCCTTAACCTTCTGTGCTCCAAAGAATAAAGACCTAACTTGTTCAACCTTTCTCTGTAACTTAGTTGCTGGAACCCAGGCAACATTCTAGTAAATCTCCTACATCCTTCCTATAATTAGGCGACCAAAATTGTACTCCAGAATTGGTCTCACCAATGCCTTGTACAATTTTAACATTACTTCCCTACATCTGATTTATAAAGGCCAGCACACCAAAAGCTTTCTTTACCACCCTATCTACATGCGATGGTTGTCAAAAATTGAAGCAGGGAACTATGCACAGTTATTCCTAGATCCCTCTGTTCCACAGCATTCCTCAATTCCCTACCATTTACCATGTACCATTTAATATATATATGGCATCGGTCTACACAGACATTTTCAACCAGTCCCTGCAAACCTGTACTGTCCCTGCCTGCTTCAAAGTCTCCACTATTGTTCCTGTACCCAAAAAGGCAAGAATTAAGACTATCACACTGACTATCTGTAGGCATGAAGACCCTTGAAAGGCATGTGCGGCCAAGCTGAAAAATATCACGAACCCCCCTGCTGGACTCTCTGTAGTTTGCATATCGGGCCAATAGATCTGTGGATGACGCAGTCAACCTGGGCCTGCACTTCATCCTCCAGCACCTAGAACGCCAGAGGACCTATGTGAGGACTCAGTTTGTTGATTTTAGCTCTGCATTCAACACCATTGCGCCAGAGCAACTACCCTCCAAACTTTCTGAGTTGACTGCGCGTGTCGGTGGATCACCAGCTTCCTGACGGACAGGAAGCAGCATATGAGGCTGGGAAAGCACATCTCGGACCCGCAGACCCTCAGCATAGCATCACCGCAAGGCTGCGTACTCTCCCCTCTCATCTACTCTCTCTACACCAATGACTGCACCTCCACTGACTCCTCTGTCAAGCTTCTCATGTTTGCGCATGACACAACCCTGATTGGACTGATCCAGGATGGGGAGGAATATGCCTACAGACAGGAAGTGTCACAGCTGGCGTCCTGGTGCCATTGCAACAACCTGGAGCTCAATGCTCTTAAGACAGTGGAATTGATATTAGACTTTAGGAGAGCTCCCCCTCCCCTCACCCCACTCACCATCAACAACACTACAGTCACATCTGTGGAGTCTTTTAAGTTCCTGGGAAACATAATCTCCAAGGAATTTAAGTGGGGGGCGACCATCGACTCCACAGTCAAAAAGGTACAACAGAGGATGTACTTCCTGCGGCAGCTGAGGAAGCACAATCTGCCACAGGCAATGATGGTCCAATTCTACATGGCCATCGTAGAGTCTGCCCTCACCTTCTCCATCATGGTCTGGTTTGGCTCAGCCACCAAGCACAACACCCCAAGGCTGCAGCGAATCGTCCGATCAGCAGAGAAGGTTATTGGCTGCAACCTTCCTTCCATTGACGAAATGTACACTGCAATGGCCAGGAAGCGAGCGGGTAAGATCATCTCTGACCCCTCTCACCCTGGCCATAAACTCTTCCCTCTTCTCTCTGGAAGGCGACTCCGGACTGTCAAAGCTGCCACAGCCAGACATAAAAGCAGCTTTATTCCACGAGTAGTAGCTCTACTCAATAATCAAAAATCTGTAGCCTCCTTTTGCTCTGGTATTTTATTTATATGTTTAATCAATAATGTTTTATTATTAATGTTTAATGTTTTATGTATCATTCTTAACTGTCACTGTATGTCATATTGTCACTTGCGGGTGGAGCACCAAGGTAAATTCCTTGTATGTGAACACTTAGCCAATAAACCTATTTAATTCATTTCAATTCAATTCAAATAGCAGTGGGTTCAACACTGACGTATGAGGCACACCAGTAGTCACAAGACTCCAGTCCAAAAATCAACCTTCTGCCATCACTCTCTGTTTCCTTCCATGAAGCCAATTTTCTATCCATTTAACTGTCTCTTCTTGGATTGCATGGGATCTAACCTTCCAGAGCAGCCAACCATGCGGAACGTGGCGAATGTATGATATTCTTCTCATGATCTTATACGCCTCTATAAGATAATTCCTTACCCCCCTGTAATAAAGTCGTAGACCGTTCAGTCACTCCCTATAGCATAGGCCCCCAATTCCTGGCAACATCCTTGTAAATCTTCTCTGCACCCTTTCCAGCTTAACAACATAGAAACATAGAAACATAGAAATTAGGTGCAGGAGTAGGCCATTCGGCCCTTCGAGCCTGCACCGCCATTCAATATGATCATGGCTGATCATCCAACTCAGTATCCCGTACCTGCCTTCTCTCCATACCCTCTGATCCCCTTAGCCACAAGGGCCACATCTAACCCCCTTAGATATAGCCAATGAACTGGCCTCAACTACCCTCTGTGGCAGAGAGTTCCAGAGACCCACCACTCTCTGTGTGAAAAAAATCCTTCTCATCTCGGTCCTAAAGGATTTCCCCCTTATCCTTAAGCTGTGACCCCTTGTCCTGGACCTCCCCAACATCGGGAACAATCTTCCTGCATCTAGCCTGTCCAACCCCTTAAGAATCTTGTAAGTTTCTATAAGATCCCCTCTCAATCTCCTAAATTCTAGAGAGTATAAACCGAGTCTATGCAGTCTTTGTTCATAAGACAGTCCTGACATCCCAGGAATCAGTCTGGTGAACCTTCGCTGCACTCCCTCTATGGCAATAATGTCCTTCCTCAGATTTGGAGACCAGAACTGTACGCAATATTCCAGGTGTGGCCTCACCAAGACCCTATACAACTGAAGTAGAACCTCCCTGCTCCTATACTCAAATCCATTTGCTATGAAAGCTAACATACCATTGGCTTTCTTCACTGCCTGCTGTACCTGCATACCTACTTTCAATGACTGGTGTACCATGACACCCAGGTCGCGCTGCATCTCCCCTTTTCCTAATCGGCCACCATTTAGATAGTAGTTGGTTTTCCTATTTTTGCCAACAAAGTGGATAACCTCACATTTATCCACATTATACTGCATCTGCCAAACATTTGCCCACTCACATCTTTCTTATAACAAGGTGATCAAAATTGAATCCTATACTGTGGCGGCTCCCAAGGGTCGGGCCATCCCAACTATCAAACCCCTTGGCACGGGAATGGTTGAGTCCAGAGGCGGTCCTTAGCTAGAGGGATAAAAGGCAAGGGTTTGGGTGCCATCTTTCTCTTGCAGACTTCTTTGATGACAAGGAGGACATTATTAAAAGTACCTCCCGAAACACCTGGTTCCTTACTTTTATTTTGGGACTTTCGCCCCACATTGGTGACCCCGACGTGATATGAACACACAGCCCCACAATACCGTAAATGTGGCCTCACCAATGTCTTGTACAACTGTAACATGATCTCCCAATGTCTACACTCACACTCTGACTGGAATGAGTTTTGGAGGCATATCACAATGAGCTGGGATAACTATCCGGTAGGGATCTCAATTTTTTCCCCACATCTTGTTTAGAAGATGGAGGTCGGGGGACTCAAATGTCTACTAATCTTGATAAATTAAAATAGAACAAATAGTAAGTGTATGTGATGTAAACATTTATTGCAAACTGGGACTAAGATAAAGAAAATGACAGGAAATCAGTACCAAGTATGTAGCTAGGGATAGTGCAGTTCGTCCACAGGCATCTTCAGTATTGATAGAAGCCCCCATCTTCAGCAGCAGCTTCACTGTATCAAGTTGCCGGCCTGATATTGCATGCATCAATGGAGTTGACCCTGAAATGTTTTAAAACATTTGATCCAGCATGGTTCTCACAACTGCAATGCTTAAGATTTTCTCAACATTTCACTAGCTAGAATATAATATCATTCTACCTCTAAAATTCATAGCTGCTCCCTTGCAGTTATATGGTAATTTTATTGGGAGCAGGAGAATTTCATTTCACTACTGTTGCTTCATACATAAATTAAATGTGCTGGGATAAAATGTATTTTTAACACTATTATTACTGACTAAAGTGTCATATCGGTAAGGTAAGGAATAATTTTCTGGGCGATCCCTCAAAAGAGTTTAACAGTAAATTATAATAGTAATATCTGGTTTTATAATTGCTCGGCCTCGACACTAGCTAATTACATGTTAGAAGGTTTTATTTATTGTCAATTGAATTTTATATCAGTATGTTCTTCATGTTCCATTTAAAAACAGGTGTAGACTGAATTAAGTGAATTAAGGGAATACCATCTGTATAAAATCTACAAATCTAAATATATAGAAAATATTAGGAATTAAACATATTAATGAATGTTGGATTCTACCCACAGTTTCAAGCAGATGCATTGCACAGTATGACAGTTACTGGAGCTGCTGCCTCAAAGCTTCTGTGATCCAGGTTTGAACCTAACCTCCATTGTTTGTGGAATTTGCACATTCAGCACGTGACCATCGGGTTTTCCTCCAGGTGCTCCTGTGCTCTCCCACAGCGCAAAGACATGTTGATCTGCGCTGTTGTGTCAGTAAGTGTAGAATGTGGGAAGTCAAGGGGAATGTGAGGAGAAGAAAATGGGATTAATGTGTAGGAGTGTTTGATGACTGATTAGACCCAAATGGCTGAAGGGTCTGTTTCTGTGCTGTGGACTCCCTGACTCTAACCTGTGTTGGCCTAAGTAAGTAGCTGTGGTAGAACAGATATACATTTTGTGGACATAACCAGTACTCAATGTTCATTTAGCACTGAATGTTAAACACAATGTCAAACACAATACCTGATCTTCTTTCTGGGTACAGGGTGACAATGTTACCAGTTCCAATAAGTCTACCGTAGCAATCAATGCATCACGTTTAGAGCAGAATTAATGCATTCCAAATGTTGCCCTGGATGCCATCAGGAAATTGAATGTCAATCAGAAAGCAAACCAGAAACATACACCTCTGGGGGTTGTTGTACAAAACATCAAAAGACCCATTTATTCTTTATACATTTATATGCGGCGATTTACCTGGAATTTCTGCAGCATTTATATTTTGAATGATTTTAACATTTGGTCTAATTTTAAGGTAAGAGTATTAATAACATACTTGCCTTCATTATCACAACATTCCAAAATGGAAGGGTCCTCACGAATCACTGCTGTCAGGGTGTTGATATCTCCATTGGATGCTGCCTGGTAAACCTCAGTGAGGTCGATTTCCTCTGCAGAGTCTATGAGTTCACAAATGAAAAAACAGCCATTAAGTGAACACATTTATGTTTTTCACTCTAATGCCAGAACTGATGTCATTTCCACTGGAGGCAAGGAGTCGTATTCCACCCCTAACAGTTGTCTTATGAATTTGATTGAGTGTTTTGAAGTGGTAACCACAAATTTTGATAAGGGCAAGGCCGTGGACTGTATGGACATGTCTGGGCTTTAGCAAGGCCTTTGATAAGCTTACAAAGGGAGGAGTGTTTTGGAAAGTTAGATCGCATGGGATCCATGGAGAGCAGCCCAGTTGGACAGCGGTAGAGTTGCTGCCTTGCAGTGTAAGTGTCCTGGGTTCGATCCTGACTATGGGTTGATGCCTGTACGGAGTTTGTTTGTTCTCCCTGTGACCACATGGGTTTTCTCCGGCTGCTCTGGTTACTCCAAAGACGTATAGTTTTGTAAGATAATAGTCTTCTGTAAATTGTCCCTCGTGTGTAGGATAGTGCTAGTGATTGTTGAGGTGATTGCTGGCCAGCAAGGTCTCTGTGTGCCAAAGGGCCTGTTTCTTCGCTATGTCCTTTAAGTCTAAAGCTAGGAAACCGGATACAGAATTGGCTTCATGGCAGGAAGCAGAGGCTGGTGGTGGAAGGATGTTTTTTGCCTGGAGGCCTGTGGTGAGTGGTGTGTCTCATGGATTGGTGCTGGGCCCATTTTAGTGGCTTATATTAACAAATTAGATGAGAATACACAAGGCACGATTAGTAGGTTTGCAGATGATAATATAGTAGGTGGCATCGTAGATCATGAAGATGGTTACCAAAAATTACAGCAGGTTCTTGATCAGCTGGGCAAGTGGGCTGAGGAAAGGGTAATAGAGTCTCATGCAAATAAGTGTGAGGTGTTCCATGATGGGAAGTCGAACCAGGTCAGGACCTTCACAGTGAATGATAGGCCCTGGAGAATGTTATGGAGCAGAAGGAGGTAGGAGTACAGATATATAGTTTCCTGAAAGTGGCATCACAGATTGATAGTGTGGTCAAGAACGTTTTTGGTACATTGGCCTCATCAGTTAGCTTTATATATCTTTGGTGAGGCTGTATTTACAACATTCCACGCAGTTCTTGTTGCCCCAAAACAGGAAGGATGTGGAGGCTTTGAAAAGGTTTATCAGAATTAAATTAGTTTTTCCACATGCAAACGGGAGTAGTTTATCTTGCCATCATGTTCCACACAGACATTGGGGGCCAAAAGGCCTGTTCCTGTGCTGTACTGTTCTACTTTCCAGCAGGGCACCATAAATCCATTTATTGCTGTCACAGGTATTATTTGAGTGAAGGCCTGATGCTTGTTCTAATAATTAAGCCATTCGATTGTTGAGCAGCATCTTTGGATGAATTGTGCTTTGGATGAATTGAAGCTGATAGAAACATAGTAAATAGGTGCAGGATTAGGCCATTCGGCCCTTCGAGCCAGCATCGCCATTCAATATGATCATGGCTGATCATCCAAAATCAGTACCCCTTTCCGGCTTTTTCCCCATATTCCTTGATTCCCTTAGCCCTCAGAGCAGAGTTACTCTCTTGGATGGAATATGAAAGCTGGCCAGAGGAGAATTCAAATATTTAGAGATGGTGAAGGCAAGCTTGGGGTTGAGCCCACTGCACGTGGGCAATGTTATAGTGGTGGTGGAAGAAGATTCACTTTTAATGTTTACAAAAGTATTCACAGATTATTGATTGCCCAAATGCTGGGCGGTTCACTTTTTCTATATATAACTGTTTCAGTTTTGAAGTATCTATCTTGCAATGAAACATTCTCTGCATATGTTTTTACTTTAACAAAGAATATATATACACATTTTCCACGAACAATTCCAGTGAGAAATTTAAATTTCTCTGCATTATTATAGCCCATAAGACATAAAAAAGCTCAACTATATCAATTTGAAAAGCCGGTTTCTGAGATAAGTCAGATGTTGAGTGTTCATTTCTGCTATACGGTTTTAAATTCAGTAAGGGATATTGGCCCCATATCAATCTCCCTAAGGCAGTATTAATGTGCACTTTCAAGGAAGAAAGATGGGTGAAAATTTTAAGAAATTTAACACTAGGGTAAGATAACGCTCTAAAAAATACCCTTCTGCAATTATGAAACATATCACACCAGTGTATCATCAGAATGACTTGAATGTGTTTCATTGTATTGGCCCTGAATTTTCCAGTACTAGCAGCTCTTATAGAAGAATCCTACTCTGGAGGTGTACAAAATTCCTTGTTAAAAAGTGGACATCTTTGAGTGTCAACATCTTTGCTATTCAATACGATTGTGGCTGATCTGACCTGGACCGCAACTCCATTTTCCTGTCTGGTTCCCATAATCAACACCTTCCATATAAACCAAAATTCAAATGTGGCCTTGGATAAAGGATGCAGTTTTGACATATCTCTGGGGATTCCTTCTTATTTCCATCATAAATGAATTATCTTCTATTCTGGAACTATGCCTTCTGGTTTTAGACTCTCTCATTAGTGGAAATGTCCCCTCAAAATTTACCTTCTAGTCCCCTCTGAATGTTATTTGTTCCCATATGATAACCTCTAATTTTTCTAAATTCAAATAATTTAAAATTCAAAGATAGAGCTCAAGCTGCTCTATCTCTTGTAACAGAATTCCCTCATTCAAATAATCAATTCAGTGAACCCTCTATGAATGACAATTGTAAACCTCTCAAAATAACTGTAAGCAGTCCTCGAGGTGTTGCCTCATCGACAGCTGAATAAATCTTCCCTGCTCTACTTCATTCTATGCAGTCAATCTTATATTTGCTTTCCCAACTAATTTGTTTTCAACTTGTCAAAATTATAAAACAAAATGAATATATTTCCTGCTTGCAAAAGATATTGCCAGATAACACAACTATTAAATAGTATAAATTGCAATTGCACCCCACCAGAATACTAGTTTGGTTTTACAAAGAAAATTCCGTTTATTAGATTTGTGGTAAAATGCTAATACGTTGTGAATTTGAATAGTGGACCTCCATAAAAAACCGTCCTTGATTTGTCTGTCTGAACTGCCTCTTCCATAATATCCCGACCATTGCTGGAATAGCCACTACATAAAGCTCTAATTTTAACATGTGAAACATATAAATGCGATAAAACTTGGTATTTCTACTTCAAATGAATATGTAGCATTTTTGATACACAGCTTATCAGTCCATTTACTTTTATTTGAAGAGCACGGGTAGTTCTGAACCATATGCATTTCAATCAAAATTCATGCAGGCATGCAGGCTGCTGTTACATTAATTCAGAACAAAAATAAGCATACCTTTGTGCTGGTCAAAAACAGATGAAGAACTAAAATCCATTTCTATATCATCACTTAAAATAGGATCAAGAGAACAGCATCCCCAGTATTTCAAGCGGAAAATCAGGGATTACAGTAAATAGAATAGCATCTGTCGTCAAGCAATATTTTGGGGAATAAATCACTTTACAGCCACTGGTTGTCGGGGGAGAATAATAGTGGTGGCCTGTACCTATCACTGAAACAAATTGTCTTTCACAGGCACCTTCTGGAAGGCTACATCTGATGTAAACAAATGAGCTCATTGAATATATCCACACGACAGCAGAGTGAAGAACATCCAGGATTTTCTGCTGGAGGTATGGGTAAGAGTGCTCAACATTCAATTCATGAAGCCAAGAAGCAGGCACCAGTGATCTCCCACTCGAAGTAGGTGTAGATGAAAGGAGCATAGGAATACTTCCTGAAATAAAACAGCAGCATCTTATCATGAACAAGGGTTTTCATATCCAAACTGAGCATGAGCAAACTGGCAATGCACTTTGGGTATACAGAATGTTTAGTAATATATCAAGCATGTTTATTTTAGACATTTTCTATTTTTCTCGAAAAGCTGGTGAAAAATAACTACTAGTAGTAACATATATCTCATACTTATTATCATTAATGTAAAGGTGCTGTTCACATTTTTTTGAAGAATAAATGAGGCATTAATAAAATTGCAAGACCAGAGGAACATTGCTGTGCCACTGAACTGGAATATTTCAGAATTCTGAAGAACCTGTTTGTTTTCAGGGCACATACGCGTTGCAGTTTGAAAAATTACTTTGTAAATTTCTAAAGCAGGGAAAAGAAGGGTCTCAACCCAAAACGTCACCCATTCCTCTCCAGAGATGCTGCCCGCCCTGCTGAATAATGGCCTGTTCCACTTTCACGACCTAATTCACGACCTTTTTTCATCAGGCTAGAAAAACCCCCTGACCTACTTGATGCCACGAGTACCTACGACTAGCATCACGACCTACCTACGACCTACCTACGACCTCCTACGACCCCCTACGACCCCGTGACGACCATGCTGCGAGTATGAGTCTAGGGCAAACTCGGCAGAGGTCGTGAATTAGGCTGTGAAAATGGGACAGGCCCTTTACTCCAGCATTTTGTGTCTATCTTCAGGGAAAAGAAAATATACATCATTACAATTTGTTATTAATACTACATAAAAAAAAATACAGCACACCTTGCGATCATCGCCTGTATTATGTCTCTGACTAATAATACAGACAAAAATAGTATTTGACTAGAAATATGAAGCAAATGAAAAAAGCAAAAAAGATACTGGAAATAGTATTTAAATGACTTTGGACAGGCATGTGGATGTGGAGTGACTTGGGTTATTTGCAGATAGACAAGTGATAGCGTTGGCATAATGTTCGACACAGTAATTGTGGGTCGAAGGGGCTGTCATCCAGAAAATGCAGGAAATAGCAGTTCAAAGAGTCTATGTGGAAAGGGAAATGTTTCAGATTAAAGATCTTTCATCATAACTGGCCACCTATGACCAAACTGAAAAGGTCGATTATCATAAATTGTGTAATTCAGTGTTGAGTCCTGAGGGTTTTCCATACCTACTAAGTGAACATGAGATGCTCACTCCTCAATCTTATGTTTGGCTTCATTAGAACTATGTAAGAGGCCGAAGTCAGAGTGGAGTGAAGAGGGAAGAAACTGTCCCTGAATCTGGAGTTATACGTTTTCACATGGGAGACTTGTATGTGAGACTTGTCCTTGATTATGCTGGTAGCCTGGCCGAGGCAGCGTCAAGTGAAGATGGAGTTAATGGAAGGGAAGCTGCTTTGCATGATGGTCTGAGCTGCATCTCATTCCCTGGTTATGAATGCCTGAATTATGTACAGCCTGTACATGCAATAGAGCAATTGGGAGTCCAACGGGAAGGATTTTCTGCTGTGTGGAACCTGGTTCGCAGTAATAGCTGAATGGTTGAGTTAAATGCTCTAATTTAACTATATGTTGCCCTTAGTTGGCTTGTATTTCTGTTTAAATCTATTATCACATGGCCGCTTCTGGAAGTCGATCACCATCTTCGTTGCCTTGCTGACATTGAGAGAAAGGTTGTTGTCTCGACACCAGGTCACGAAGTTCTCAATATATACAATTGTACATATCGACATTCTGAATATACATAATTAATACAATGGATAAAAATAATACAATTAAGAATAAAATATACAATTGATGGCGAGACCCTAACTGCATTGATGTACTGAGAGATCTTAGGATCCAAATCCGTAACCCTGAAAGTGGCAACATAAGTAACATAGAAACATAGAAAATAGGTGCAGGAGGAGCCCATTTGGCCCTTCGAGCCAGCATCACCATTCAATATGATCATGGCTGAGCATCCAAAATCAGTACCCCGTTCCTCCCTTCTCCCCATATCCCTTGATTCTGTTAGACCTAAGAGCTATCTCCAACTCTCTTTTGAAAACATCCAGTGAATTGGCCTCCACTGAATTCTGTGGCAGAGAATTCCTCACATTCACAACTCTGGGTGAAAAAGTTTTTCTTCATTTCAGTCCCAAATGGCCTAACCCTTATTCTTAAACTGTGCCCCTGGTTCTGGATTCACCAACATGGGGACCATATTTCCTGCATCTAGCCTGTCCAATCGCTTAAGAGTTTGATGTTTCGATAAGATCTCCTCTCATCCTTCTAAATTCCAATGAATATAAGCCCAGTCGATCCATTCTTTCATCATATGTCAGTCTTACCATCCCAGGAATTAACCTGGTGAACCTAGGCGGCACTCCCTCAATAGCAAATATTGATTAGGAGACCAAAACTGCACACAATACTCCAGGTGTGGTGTCACCAGGGGCCTGTACAAGTGCATTAGGACCTTGCTCCCATATTCAAATCCTCTCGCTGTGAAGGCCAACATGCCATTTGCTTTCTTCACTGCCTGCTGTACCTGCAATGCTTACTTTCAGTGATTGATGTACAAGGACACCCATGTCTCGTTGCACCTCCCATTTTCCTACTCTGACACCATTCAGATAATAATCTACATTCTTGTTCTTGCCACCAAAGTGAATAACCTCACATTTATCCACATTAAACTGCATCTACCATGCATCTGCCCACTAACCCAACCTATCCAAGTCACACTGCAGCCTCATAGCATCCTCCTCGCAACTCACACTGCCACCCAGCTTTGTGTCATCCGCAAACTTGGAGATGTTAAATTTAATTACTTCATCTAAATAGTTAATATATATTGTAAATAACTGGGGTTCCAGCACAGAGCCATGCAGCACCCCATTAGTCACTGCAGATGCAGCTCGCACTCTGCTCACCTCACACCTTCAGCTTTTGGCCTCACGCACCAGCTCCCGGACCCAC
The DNA here is from genome assembly GCA_963514005.1 of Raja brachyura. The sequence goes on from OY740781.1 coordinate 63,507,332, forward strand.
TCTGACTTCACTCAGAGGCTTCCGGTTCAACTTAACAGCTCCCGGCCCACCTTGCTGGTCTTCGCAGAAGCAGCCCGCACGCTGCTGTCTGCCCGCATGCTGCCGTCTGCCCGCACGCTGCCGTCTGCCCGCACGCTGCTCATGGACTCAGCTCCACCTCCGGGAGTTTTTTCCCTGCGGGTGCCGGAAGGGGCGTTACCTTCATGGTGATGGACAGGCGAGAAGACCAATCTGCTGATCTTATGATTTTTTAAACCTTTATAACTTTTGTAATATTTCACTGATCGGAACAAAACTTGGTGCACTTGGAGCAGAGGAGAATGGTGAGTAAGATGGTGAAAAATCCTAGCGATATAGGTACCGTTTTTGTGAAAATTAAAAGAAAACACAAACCGGAGGTGGTCAAGATGAGAATTTTAGTAAAAGTATAGATAGATAGTTTCACAATGGCCAGTACAGCATTGTCAGCCACAGGGCATGTTTATGAAGCTATAACACCCTCTTCCCCCACGTTTTCAGTGCCACCATACAGCACTGGCTTCTCTTAGGAAAGCTTCTGGATTGGAGTTAAGGGCCTGTCCCACTATAGGAGTTTACCCAAGAGCTCTCCCGAGTTTAAAAATAAATCAAACTCGTGGTAAGTACGTAGAATATACATAGCGGGTACGTTGGAGCTCGGGATGTCTCTTAGCGGCTCGTAATGCTAGCGGCAGGTTCTCGGGGAACGCGGAAAACTCGTGACGTTTTTTCAACATGTTGAAAAATGTCCACGAGAGCCCCGAGTACCTTCGAGCGGCTATTACCGTAATTCTCCAAGTTGGAATCAGGGGAAACTCGGGAGAACTCTTGATTTGCCTGGTACATTGGGTCAGGCTCTTTAGCAATATGACTTGCAGATGGCGTATCCATGTGAAGTCATGAAGATGAAAGGTTCCAGAATCATCATCAACCAGGGGTTCTCAATGATGAGCAATTTTTAACATTCAGATGATCCCTGAAAGTCAGGATTTTGTTTTGTTTCCCCTCTTTCACAACTTCAGTTTCTTCATTTTGCCTACTCACAGAACACTGTGCTTCAGTTTCTTCACTTTGAACAAACTTCAGTTTCTTCACTTTGCCTACTGTTGAAACTTGTTGCCCAACAGCAACTGATGCAAAACAATAAAAAAATTCAGAACCAGAATATAACATGGATAATTTATTTTATATGTTTGTATAGCACTTTTAATGCCTGAGCAGCACACCATGTTATTGCTCCTCCCCACCCCTCGCCAGTGTTCATCGACTAACTGCCGCATGTTGTCCTGCTTCTCCTCTCTCTCACCTTTCTCCCCTCCTCCCCTGCCCCACAATCAGTCTGAAGAAGGGTGCAGATATGAAACGGTGCCTATCCATGTCCTCCAGAGATGCTGTCACACCCGCTGAGTTACTCCAGCACCTTCTGTCCTTTTGTTTGTAAACCAGCGTCTGCAGTTCCTTGTTTCTACATGGCTAAAGTTTGCTTTGGTTACAAGATAAGGCATAGCCATCTGCATAGACTTTCTCGTCATGCATATTTCAAACAGCCTTCAGACTGTGATGTCTTTATCATTTTTATTTTATCTTGCCTCTTTGTGTTTGAGTTCACAATTTGTTTAGCAAATGATACAAAGTCAAACCTCAAATCTATATCACTTTGTTTTGTGAACTCGGTCGTGAGTCAGCCAGACACAATGTTGTATATGTGTTTGGGAAAATGTTAGTGATATGACAGTAAGTGTCTCAGTGGGAGCTGCAATTCCCAGATTCACACAGGCTGAAAAGTGCATTAAAATTATTTTCTTTGATATGTACTAAAAAGTATGACAATGGAAGCAGTGGATCAGTGCTAATATTAGAAAGTTGTAGGTGGATTTGGAAGAGGCACAGTTATTGAAACGTGGAACAATAAGTTGTGCACTTCAAGTAAATGTGCAGATTATTTTTTTGCCACCGATAAAGTGTAGTTGAATTTTCAATTGGAGCTGTAATGTCTTAATAAGTGCCATGTAGTCAGAGATAGCAATATAGAAGAGACAAGATTATGTCCTTTGAAGGAAAATAAATCCTAACAAAATCTGTGGAAGGTGAATTTAATTTATGGTAGATGCACTATTTATCATGTGTTGGTAGCCTGCACTCATATCAAGTAGTGGTAGGAAACACAGAAATTCATGCTCAGACTGGTTACCATCATGGTAGCAAATAATCCTCACTAATCACAATTACGAGAGACATAGATAGGGTAGAGGGTCAGAACCTTTTCCACAGGGTGGAACCGTCAATGATTTGCGGGCATAACTTTAATATGAAAGGGATACAGTTTAAAGGAGATATGTTTTTTACACAGCGGGTGGTAGTGCCTGGAACATATTCCCGGGGGTGGTGGTGGAGTCAAATATGATAATGGCATTTAAAAGGCTGTTAGACGGGCACAAGGATGTGTATGGAAAGGACAGAGGATTGGCGGGTAGCAAACGTGACCCCTCTTTTTAAGAAGGGGGGGAGAGATATGTGAAGAGAAAGAGATTAGTTAAAACAAATGTAGGTCCCTTGCAGTCAGAAATAGGTGAGTTGATCATGGGGAACAAGGATATGGTGGACCAATTGAATAACTACTTTGGTTCCGTCTTCACTAAGGAAGACATAAATAATCTGCCGGAAATAGCAGGGGACCGCGGGTCAAAGGAGTGCTTGAGTGAAATCCAGGTTAGTCGGGAAGTGTTATTGGGTAAATTGAATGGATTAAAGGCCGATAAATCCCCAGGGCCAGATAGGCTGCATCCCAGAGTACTTAAGGAAGTAGCTCCGGAAATAGTGGATGCATTAGTGATAATCTTTCAAAACTCTTTAGATTCTGGAGTATTTCCTGAGGATTGGCGGGTAGCAAACGTAACCCCTCTTTTTAAGAAGGGGGGGAGAGAGAAAACGGGGAATTACAGACCAGTTAGTCTAACATCGGTAGTGGGGAAATTGCTAGAGTCAGTTATTAAAGATGGGATAGCAGCACATTTGGAAAGTGGTGAAATCATTGGACAAAGCCAGCATGGATTTATGAAAGGTAAATCATGTCTGACGAATCTTGTGGAATTTTTCGAGGATGTAACTAGTAGCGTGGATAGGGGAGAACCAGTGGATGTGGTGTATCTGGACTTCCAGAAGGCTTTCGACAAGGTCCCACATAAGTGATTAGTATATAAACTTAAAGCATATGGCATTGGGGGTTCAGTATTGATGTGGATAGAGAACTGGCTGGCAAACAGGAAGCAAAGAGTAGGAGTAAACAGGTCGTTTTCAGAATGGCAGGCAGTGACTAGTGGGGTACCGCAAGGCTCAGTGCTGGAACCCCAGCTATTTACAATATACATAAATGATCTGGATGAGGGAATTGAAGGCAATATCTCCAAGTTTGCGGATGACACTAAGCTGGGGGGCAGTGTTAGGTGTGAGGAGGATGCTAGGAGACTGCAAGGTGACTTGGATAGGCTGGGTGAGTGAGCAAATGTTTGGCAGATGCAGTATAATGTGGATAAATGTGAGGTTATCCACTTTGGTGGCAAAAATAGGAAAACAGACTATTATCTAAATGGAGGCCGATTAGGAAAAGGGGAGATGCAGCGCGACCTGGGTGTCATGGTACACCAGTCATTGAAAGTAGGCATGCAGGTACAACAGGCAGTGAATAAAGCGAATGGTATGTTAGCTTTCATAGCAAAAGGATTTGAGTATAGAAACAGGGAGATTCTGCTTCAGTTGTATAGTGTCTTGGTGAGGCCACACCTGGAGTATTGCGTGCAGTTCTGGTCTCCAAATCTGAGGAAGGACATTATTGCCATAGAGGGAGTGCAGAGAAGGTTCACCAGACCGATTCCTGGGATGTCAGGACTGTCTTATGAACAAAGACTGCATAGACTCGGTTTATACTCTCTAGAATTTAGGAGATTGAGAGGGGATCTTATAGAAACATACAAAATTCTTAAGGGGTTGGACAGGCTAGATGCAGGAAGATTGTTCCCGATGTTGGGGAGGTCCAGGACAAGGGGTCACAGCTTAAGGATAAGGGGGAAATCCTTTAGGACCGAGATGAGAAGGACTTTTTTCACACAGAGAGTGATGGGTCTCTGGAACTCTCTGCCACAGAGGGTAGTTGAGGCCAGTTCATTGGCTATATTTAAGAGGGAGTTAGATGCGGCCCTTGTGGCTAAGGGGATCAGAGGGTATGGAGAGAAGGCAGGTACGGGATACTGAGTTGGATGATCAGCCATGATCATATTGAATGGGGGTGCAGGCTCGAAGGGCCGAATGGCCTACTCCTGCACCTAATTTCTATGTTTCTATGTTTCTATGACAGACACAGCTGGTGGAACATCATAGATCCACTGATACAGTAAAAAGTTGCAGTATCTAAGATCTCCAAATAACAAGCCCATCTCTCACCTACAAACGGTAAATTAAATTATGGTACATTACTTTTTAAAAATGTTATTGAATTGAATTGATTGAATTGAATGCCTTTATTGTCATTCAGACCTTTCGGTCTGAACAAAATTTCGTGCCTGCAGTCATACATATATAAAAATAACAATACCATATAACGAACAACCGGCTGCAATAATGGACACTATTCCGACCCAACTCAATACCAATTGAGTATGTGAATTGGGTGTAATAGTTGGAATATAATGTAATGGTTCTAACTGGAAAATAATGTCTATTTAACACTTTGATGCATTTTTATTACAATTATTTAGAATAGGATATCTATATTACTAAAAGTAAAATCTTGACCGCTTTTGACTGATGCGATGTGATTTCCGAGAGAACGCCGCCACTTACGGCCGTCATTTTTGGCCACCTCGCTCAGAGCCCCCCTCCGCTGGACTGGACCAGAGGATTTTTCCTATCGATGAAAAATCAGAGAAATATTAATATTTTAAAACATTAATAAAATGTTTTGCCATTCTCTCTGCTGCCCCTGCTGGTGGGAGGGGGGGAGGGACTATAAAACCCAGAAGTGGTGTGCCTCATTCAGTCTCTGGAAGATGGAGGAAGCAAGAGGGTTACATCTTTCTGAATAACACTGAACACATATCTACTCAACTGTGAGTGCCCTTAATGTGGATTGAAAATGAAAATATGGTTGAAGTTGAAGGTTGAAGTAAAAAGGCACGGCATATAGTTGTTTGGGGGGTTTGGGTTGAAGTAAAAAGGCACTGCAAATGCTTGTTCGGGGGGTTTGGGTTGTAAAAAGGCACTGCAAATGGTTTTTTGGGGGGTTTGGGTTGAAGTAAAAATCAGAGAAATATTAATATTTTAAAACATGAATAAAATGTTTTGCCATTCTCTCTGCTGCTTGCAAATGGTTGTTTGGGGGTTTTGGGTTGCAGTAAAAAGGCACTGCAAATGGTTGTTTGGGGTTTGGGTTGAAGTAAAGAGGCACTGCAAAGGGCTGTTTGGAGGTTTTGGGTTGAAGTAAAAATGCACTGCAAAGGGTGGTTTGGAGGTTTGGGGTTGAAGTAAAAAGGCACTGCAAATAGTTGTTTGGGGGTTTGGGGTTGATGTAAAAAGGCACTGCAAAGGGTTGTTTGGGGGGTTTGGGTTGAAGTAAAAAGGCACTGCAAATGGTTGTTTGGTGGTTTTGGGTTGTAGTAAAAAGGCACTGCAAAGGGTTGTTTGGTGGTTTTGAGGAAAAGAGGAAGTGCAATGAGACCTGGGTGTCCTTGTACATCAGTCACTAAAAGTAAGCATGCAGGTACAGCAGGCAGTAAAGAAAGCTAATGGCGAGTTGTCCTTCATTGCGAGAGGATTCGAGTTTATGAGCAAGGATGTCCTAATGTAGTTGTTCAGGACCCTGGTGAGACCACATCTGGAATATTGTTTGCAAATTTGATTCCTAATTTGAGGAAGGACATTCTTGCTATTGAAAGAGTGCAGCGTAGGTTCACCAGGTTAATTCCCGGGATGGTGGACCTGACATATGATGAAAGAATGCTTTGACTGGGCTTGTATTCACTGAAGTTCAGAAGGATGAGAGTGGATCTTATAGAAACATATACAATTCTTAAAGGATTGGACAGGCTAGATGCAGGAAAAAATGTCCCAATGTTGGGGGAGTACAGAACCAGAGGTCACAGTTTAAGAATAAGGGGTAGGCCATTTAGGATACAATGAGATGAGGAAAAACGTTTTCACCCAGAGAGTTGTGAATCTATGGAATTCTCTGCCACAGAAGGCAATTGAGGCCAATTCGCTGGATGTTTTCAAGAGTGAGTTAGATATAGCTCTAAGGGCTAAAGGAATCAGGGAATATGGGGAGAAGGCAGGAGCGGGGTACTGATTTTGTGTGCAAATAATTTTTGTTTCATTAGCAAGAAATTTCAAAAAATAGTCTGTGCTTAATACCTGGATTTTCATATGTTAAAATATTACTGTTGGCAAAAAGTGTCTAATTGGCATTTAGTATTAAGTCTTATTAGTGGACCTGATGAACTTTGCTCTATTTTCCAACATGGTTACTTTGTATGTTAAGATAGTTGATTAATGATTGTTGATTTATTAGCTGCTGTAAACAACTTTAGTCAGAGCTAATTGAGTCAGATTGAAAATAAATTATTTATCTCCATCGAAAGCTTTACTTTTGACTGTAGTGATACAGCGTGGAAACAGGCTCTTCGGCCCACCGAGTCCGCACCGATCAGCGATCACGTCATACACTAGCATTATCCTACATACTAGGGACAATTTACAATTTAATTAAGCCAATTAACCTGCAAATCCACACAGGGAGAACATACAAACTCATTCCAGGCAGCATCTGTAGTCAGGATCGAACCTGGGTCTCTGGCTCTGTAAGGCAGCAACTCTACTGCTACATTACTGTGTCATGCCTAAGCCATGGGAAAGCGAAGGGAATTGGATTTAATGTATCACTTCACTTAGCTGAAGAGGACTAGTAAGAACACTAGACTAAGTGGGACTCATTGGGTCCCAGCTTCACACGGGAGGGCTAGTATGGACATTGTGGACCGAATGGATTCTTGGGCGGGCGGCTCAGTCAAGCCTGGTGTGCTGGCAGCTCACTCATTCATGGCTGGTGGGCTGGCAGTTGACTCGCGGCTATTCCTTGAAATTCCATTTCAAGCAGGGTTCAAGGCCATCAAATTCAAGTGCAGTTTCATACCACTTCAGGCAGGGTGCAAGGCCACCAAATTCAAGTGCAGTTTCATACTACTTCAAGCAGGGTGCAAGGCCACCAAATTCAAGTGCAGTTTCATACCACTTCAAGCAGGGTGAAGGCCACCAAATTGAAGTGCAGTTTCATGCCATTTCAAGCAGGGCGCAAGGCCACCAAATTCAAGTGCAGTTTCATGCCACTTCAAGCAGGGTGCAAGGTCACCAAATTCAAGTGCAGTTTCATGCCACTTCAAGCAGGGTGCAAAAGCCACTTTTCCATTTTCCACAAGGCAAAAGCCACATTTCCATTTTCCACAAGGCAAAAGCCACTTGAGCATTTTCCCCAAGGCAAAAGCCACTTTAGCATTTACCACAAGGCAAAAGCCAATTTAGCATTTTCCACAAGGCAAAAGCTGCTTTAGCATTTTCCACAAGGCAAAAGCCACTATAGCAGTTTCAAAGCAGGCAACACTTTAGCATTTGAAAGCAGGCAACACTTTTGCATTTTGAAAGCAGGCAACACTTTAGCATTTTCAATGACAATAGACAATAGGTGCAAGAGTAGGCCATTCGGCTCTTCAAGCCAGCACCACCATTCAATATGATCATGGCTGATCATCCCCAATCAGTACCCCGTTCCTTCTCCTCATATCCCATGACTCCATTATTTTTAAGAGCCCTATCTAGCTCTCTCTTGCAAGCATCCAGAGAACTTGCTTCTAGTGTGTCCAAATCCTTATCAATCTTATATGTTTCAATGAGATATCCTCTCATCCTTCTAAACTCCAGAGTGTACAAGCCCAGCTGCTCCATTCTCTCAGCATATGACAGTCCCGCCATTCCGGAAATTAACCTTGTAAACCTACTCTGCACTCCCTCAATAGCAAAAATATCCTTCTTCAAATTGGGAGACCAAAACTGCACACAATACTCCAGGTGTGGTCTCACTAGGACTGTGTACAACTACAGAAGGACCTCTTTGCTCCTACATTTATCTCCTCCCGTCTAGATTACTGCAACTCCCTTTACACTGGTATCAGCCAATCTTCCCTGTCCTGCCTGCAACTGGTCCAAAACGCCGCAGCAAGACTCCTGATGGGCACCCGAAAAAGGGACCACATCACCCCGATCCTGGCCTCTCTCCACTGGCTCCCTGTGCGGTTCCGAATAAATTTCAAGACCCTCCTCTTTGTCTACAAAGCCCTCAATGGACTTGCACCCACCTACATTAAAAGTCTTCTCACCCATTACACCACCTCCAGGTCCCTCAGATCGGCCGACTTGGGGTTGCTGAATGTCCCGCAGTCTAGGCATAAGCTCAGGTTACTGCTTCATAAGCGCCTTTGCGGTCGCAGCTCCTAGACTATGGAACAGCATCCCCCTCCCCATTAGAACTGCCCCCTCCATCGACTCCTTTAAGTCTAGTCTAAAAATGCATCTGTTCTCCCAAGCCTTTCCTGATGTCCTCTGAGTGAGGGCTATTTGTATATATGTATGTAGCCTGCTTGTGTATACTACTCTTATAACAAATGTAAAGCACTTTGGTCAACAAGAGTTGTTTTTTAAATGTGCTATATAAATAAATATGACTTGACATGACATTCGATTCCTCGTTATAAAGGCCAACAGCCATTCACTTTCTTCACTGCCTGCTGTAACTGCGTGCTTACTTTCATAGACTGATGCACAAGGAACCGCAGATCCCGTTGTTCTTCCCCTTTTCCCAACTTGACACCATTTAGATAGTAATTTGCCTTCCTGTTTTTACTACCAAAGTGGATAACCTCACATTTATCCGCATTAAATTTCATCTGCCATGCATCTGCCCACTCCCCCAACCTGTCCAAGTCACCCTGCATTCTCATAGCATCCTCCTCACAGTTCACATTGCCACCCAATTTTGTGTATTCTGCAAATTTGCTAATGTTACTTTGAATCCCTTCAAACAAATCATTGATGTATACTGTAAATAGTTGCGGTCCCAGAACCGAGCCTTGCGGCACCCCACTAGTAACTGCCTGCCATTCTGAAAGGGACCTGTTAATCCCCACTGTTTGTTTCCTGTCTGCCAATCACTTCTCTATCCATGTCAGCACTCTACCTCCAAATACCATGTGCCCTAATTTTGCCCACTAATCTCCTATGTGGGACCTTATCAAATGCTTTCTGAAAGTCCAGGTACACTACATCCACTCCCTTGTCCATTTTCCTAGTTACATCTTCAAAAAATTCCAGAAGATCAGTCAAGCATGATTTCCCCTTCGCAAATCCATGCTGACTCGAACCGATCCTGTTACTGCTTCAAATGTTTGGCTATTTCATCTTTTATAATTGACTCCAGCATCTTCCCCACCACCGATGTCAGGCTATATAATTCCCTGTTTCTTGCCCGCCTTTCTTAAAAAGTGGCATAACATTAGCTACCCTCTGTTACGACTCCCGAAGGCAGGCACCTCAGAGTCGCGTAACATAATCAAAAAAGCAGGTTCAAGTTTAAGAAAATAGTCTTTAATTTAGTTAAAAGAAGACAAAAACCCGAACCTGATTTAAACAACATAGTCAGGGACAAGAATCTACTAATAAACAAATATAACAGTGCTCCAGCCATCCTTGCAATGGACCATTGAACCGGAGTCCCGAATCCTGCCTAAATAGAGATAACCCTGCAACAAAATACATGAAAACCCTCAGGTCAGCCCTTATCTGTCCCAATACAACATTAAATGACAAATATAGGTAACAATACACAAAGGTAATACACAATTGGCCTCATCAGCAACAACGATGAGTCGGCCTACAGGGAGGAGGTCCAGCACTTAGCAGCATGGTGCGCTGACAACAACCTGGCCCTTAACTCCAAGAAGACCAAGGAGCTCATTGTAGACTTCAGGAAGTCCAGGGGCGGCACGCACACCCCCATCCACATTAACGGTACGGAGGTGGAACGTGTTTCTAGCTTCAGGTTCCTGGGAGTCAACCTCTCCGACGACCTCTCTTGGACCCACAATACCTCAACTCTGATCAAGAAGGCTCACCAGCGTCTCTTCTTCCTGAGGAGACTGAAGAAGGTCCATCTGTCTCCTCAGATCCTGGTGAACTTCTACCGCTGCACCATCGAGAGCATCCTTACCAACTGCATCACAGTTTGGTATGGCAACTGCTCTGTCTCCGACCGGAAGGCATTGCAGAGGGTGGTGAAAATTGCCCAACGCATCACCGGTTCCTCGCTCCCCTCCATTGAGTCTGTCCAAAGCAAGCGTTGTCTGCGGAGGGCGCTCAGCATCGCCAAGGACCTCTCTCACCCCAACCATGGACTGTTTACCCTCCTACCATCCGGGAGGCGCTACCGGTCTCTCCGTTGCCGAACCAGCAGGTCCAGGAACAGCTTCTTTCCGGCGGCTGTCACGCTACTCAACAACGTACCTCGGTGACTGCCAATCACCCCCCCCCGGACACTTATTGTTATTTATTCAAATCATTTGCTGTGTCGCTCTTCCAGGGAGATGCTAAATGCATTTCATTGTCTCTGTACTGTACACTGACAATGACAATTAAAATTGAATCTGAATCTGAATCTGAATGCAGCCAGGCCTCCTGCAGCTCAGACAGGCAGCCTGTTCACTTGTCAGGGTCGGCAAAGAAGAGAGATAATTCTGGGAACTCCTGCTATTTAAGCTTCCGATGACTCACCGGTCACCTGACGCAGCTTGGTCAATCGGGTACAGGAGCTCTTAACCCCTTGATTCCTGACTCCCAGCCACGGGGCTTGCACTCAGGAGAGAAACAGAAAAGTACATAACATTCACCAGGGGGGGAACACCTAACACCCTCCAATCCACAGGAACTGATCCTGAGTCTATAAAACATTGGAAAATTATCATCAATACATCCACGATTTCTAGAGCCACTTCCTTAAGTACCCTGGGATGCAGACCATCAGGCCCTGGGGATTTATCAGCCTTCAGCCCCATCAGTCTATCCAACACCATTTCCTGCCTAATGTGAATTTCCTTCAGTTCCTCCATCACCCCAGATCCTCTGGCCACTACTATATCAGGAAGATTGTTTGTGTCCTCCTTAGTGAAGACAGATCCAAAGTACCTGTTCAACTCATCTGTCATTTCCTTGTTTGCCATAATAAATTCACCTTTTTCGGTCTTCAAAGGTCCAACTTTGGTCTTAACTATTTTTTTCCTCTTCACATACCTAAAGAAACTTTTACTATCCTGCTTTATATTCTTGGCTAGCTTACCTTTTTACCTCATCTTTTCTCCCCGTATTGTCTTTTTGGTTATCTTCCTTTGTTCTTTAAACATTACCCAATCCTCTTACTTCCTGCTCATCTTTGCTGCGTTGTACTTCTTCGCTTTAATTTTTATACTATCCCTGACGTCCCTTGTAGGCCATGTTCGCCCCTTTCTCCCCTTGGAATCTTTCTTCCTCCTAGGAATGAACTGATCCTGTACCATCTGTATTATTCCTGGAATGAACAACACTTTAGCATTTTCAAAGCAAGCAACACTTCAGCCTTTTCAAAGCAGGCAACACTTTGGCATTTTCAAAGCAACCAACACTTTTGCATTTTAAAACCAACAAACACTTTTGCATTTTCAAACCAAAAACAACTTTTGCATTTTCAAACTGCATTTTCAAACTACATTTTCAAACCACATTAAGGGCACTTACGGTTTAGTAGACATGTGTTCAGTGTTATTCACAGCTCAGTCTGAGAGACGTGACCCTCTCGCTTCCCCATCTTGCAGAGACTGACTGAGGCACTCAACACTTCCGGGTTTTATAGGCCCTCCCCCCTCCCACCAGAAGGGGCGTGGCCTTCATGGCATGATTGATAGGAGAGAGAATTTCAACATTTTTTAAACATTAATCAGTCATTTATTTTTAATCGATGGGAAAAATCTTCTTGTCCTGCCCAGCAGAGGGGGACTCTGGATAAGATGGCCAAAAATCACAGCCGTAAGTGGTAGCATTTTTTTTAATCAATATGCAGTGCAAACAGGAAGTGGTCAAGATTACATTTTTAGTAATATAGTTGATATTGCAGCCCATGATGTAATGTGGCATAGAAGACGAATGGTCAGATCCCACCGATATCTAACACATGGAATGTGTTAGACATCAGGATTGGCCCTGGCAAAGTTACCTAGGCATGACTGAAGTGCAGTGGCTGAACGACAACTCTGCCATCTATTGAATAGAGATCTGCAAACACAGTCTGCTATCAGTGCAGCTCTTCCAGCAGCAGTAAAATGCACCACAGCATTGAACCTCTACGCATTGGTATAATTCCAAATAAGTACATGTTACATATGCAGTGTCAAGTCCCAATTTGCATTTCACATGTCCCACCATAAGGTACAGTAACTGATACTTTATTTAGCTGGGCTGACAATTTCATTAATTTTCCAATGGTTCAGCAGCAACAGCAACAAAGGTAACGATGAAGAACCACTTGAAGAATCAGCAGTCCAACAAGGAAGGCAGGTTGAGCAAACACTCATACAATGTCTTTTGAGTAAGTATAGCAGTGAGCCTAAAATCAACCATTCCATGTAAAATTTTCTTTGGTGCAAACTATCATCTTCTCTACTTTTATGCTGTTTCCATAATATCCATTCCTTATTGGATGATGCTGTTGTATCTGAGTGCTGAAAATTTAATATTTTGCACAAAGCAAATTCAAGTGAAGTGTTATAATCTAAGCCATTCTGTTTCCCATTAATTCCAGAATGATTTACCAGTGCTGCCTGTGTGAATACAGTGAAATATACCTGCCAGCGAGAGCTCATGGGTTATTCTTTATTGACGGTTGTTGGTGTTTTGTCTGGCACATGGATTTTATTCCGCGCCTACTCAATTTTATTGGTCCAAGACCTTTGTGTACTGTGCATCCAGAGAGTTGTGAATCTGTGTGACTCATCCTTGATTATGCTGCTGGCCTTGCCTAGGCTGCGTGAGGTATAAAGATTCCAATAACTTTAAAATGCAAGCATTTATTACACTTATTTTAACTGATGAATAAATCTTCAAGAATTATAAATACTTCATCTATCCTGCGAATATTAGGCTTTCATATAACATCTGGCATGCCATGTATAGCTTCAACATGGGTGGTCCAGGACAAGTTGTTGGTGATATTGACTCCGAGGAATTTGAAGTTTTCGACCATCTCTACTTCGGCACCATCAATGCAAACTGAGGAGATTGTTTTTTTTATCTTCAAAAATCGAAGAGAGAATTGGTGAACATCCATTTTGAGAGGAATTAAAGGATTTTTAAAACATTGGCAGGAGAGTTGAAAGAGCTGCTTCTCATGTGAAGGAGAGACATTTAAAAAGCAGACATTTGATGGAATCAGGAACAGGCATAGCAGCCAATAAAAGGAAGGAAAGGTTTAGCGGAGTGGCCTATTGGGATCGGCTAATTAAGCAGAGTGCTGTGTTTTGAGTGTAAGTGCAGGACTCAGGCTTTGAATCAAGAGGCTTCAGCAAAAGGGCTGAGAATGGGTGATGGGAATTTAAGGTACAGTATGCTTTTTTCTGTGTCATTCTTCCCAGGTTCTGTTGTCATAGAGATGGCAGGCGGGTTAGTGGAGTGCTGTCAGTGGGATTTCCAGTGCCCCTGAGTACTCCACCCTGTAGTTAGTGTGTTCAGCAGCATCTCTGGTGAAAATGGATGATGACATTTTGGGTCAGGACCCTTCTTCAGACTGATTGTAATAGGGAGAGTGCAAATAACATTGGAAGCAAAAAGAAAAGGGCAAATCAGGGCTGGCCTCAGGCAAGGAGGTCGATAGGTGATTTTTGGATAGAGACATGTATTACCAAAGATGGACACAAAATGCTGAAGTAACTCAAATACTAAAGATAGACACAAAATGCTTCTCCATTTTTCCCCATCCTCCACTAAAAGTCTGTTAACCAGCTCCACAGTCGCAATGATGTTGTCTCCTGGGCTCATCCCCGTCTTTATCCAAACATTGGCCTATCAGAGAACCTCATTGCCTGGGGTCATCTGTTGCCAGCCCTGATTTATACTTTTTTTTGCTTCCAATTTTATTTTCCTCTCCCTACTACGATCAGCCTGAAGAAGGGTCCTGACATGAATTATCACATATCCATTTTCTCTAGAGATGTTGCCTGACCCGTTGACTTACTCCAGCATTGTGTGTATATCTTTAGTTCTCTAAAGAAATGCTCAGCCAATTGTGTTATTTTCACAATTAATCTTATTGTCCCTCCTTTCTGACATAAATTGCATCTAACTCACTCCATATCTTTATTTCCATTGGGTTACACAAAAAGCTGGAGAAACTCAGCGGGTGCAGCAGCATCTAAGGAGTGAAGGAGATAGGCGACGTTTCGGGTCGAGACCCTTCTCCAGCATCTGCAGTTCCTTCTTTAACTCTTTATTTCCATTATTTACTCAGTAATTTGCTCCCTGGATAAAATTTCCTTGGTTTTCTGTATCAGCAGCAGATTTCACCTAAAAACACAATACATCCGTAAGCTGGGGAAACTAATAACTGATCTGAAATACCTATTGCGAGATCCACAATTCTTAACAGTTTCTGGCCCCCAAAATCCAATTAACTCATCAACATAAAACAGAAAGAGTGCAAATTGCTGCAATTAATACATAGTCCACTAGATGGCACTCTTAAACACTAACTTGTATTTAAGAACCTAAAATTTTAATTGTGTGGATGTGGGAGCTTTTACAACTGGACCGTTTTCTCGGCAGTGCTTTTTGGCTATTTGGGTATCATGCTAAACTTTACATAAATACAGTAAAACTGCAATAATCTATTATTTGATCATTCAGAGATTGTGACGGTACAGCATGTGGCTCAATTACTAGCCTGGAGTGTGTGCTTGGAGTGTAAGTGTGGCTAGTGTGTGGACAGGGTCCAAACTGGGCCAGGTGTGTAACTGCAGCAAGAGTTGGGGATCCAGAACCCAGAGGTAGATTAACATCTGGGACCAGGATACTGAGTGCTTGTTGAATCTAAGAACTGCAGATGTTGATTAATTTAGTTTAGTTTAGTTTAGTGGTACAGCATGGAAACAGGCCTTTTGGCCCTCCTAGCCCACGCTGACCAACAGTCACCCATGCACTAGGTCAATCCTACACCCTAGGGACAATTTAGGATAGAACAAGTGTACGGGTGATCGTTGATTCTCATGGAGTCGGTGGGCTGAAGGGCATATTTCCATGTTATATCTCTAAATTAAACTAAACTAAACTATTTGTGTCCTTTTGTGTACAACCAACATCTGCAATGCTGGAGTAACTCAGCAGGTCAGGCAACATCTCTGGAGAACATGGAGACGTGACCTGCAACATCACCTACCCATGTTCTACTGAGATGCTGCCTGACCTGCTGAGTTACTCCAGCACTTTGTGTCCTCCAGAGTAATTGTATGTTTTCTGCTCCCTTTAATGTCACTGGTTTACTGAAACATTATTGTACTACAATGATGTATCATGTGAGAAAAAATAACCAAATGTTTGTTTAACAAGAGTAGCATTGAGGTCATCATGGCAACACCAAATCCCAAAGCTGCCAAATTGTCAGAGTTTGATTGGATAAAATACTTGATATCTTGCTGCTGTTTGGGGTGTAGTTTGTTTACCTATTTTTTTTCTTGTTTCATTTCTTTGGTTTCCCAACTGGGTTTGGATAACTCCACAATTGTATGGTGTAATACTAACCAAGTAAACAAGGGTATTCCAGGACTGATTTGAAGTCTTAATTTTACCCAGATTGGAAGAACCTTTGGCAAGAATTCACAACTAAATCAAATGTGCTGTGCATACAAATGGTGCAAATGAAGAGTTGTGATCCTGAAAACAAGAAGACTTTAGCTTGTTAACCCCCTGACCTCTGAATAATGCAGTTTGGTTCCTGGCCTATATGCGAGACTAATGACACAAAAATCACTTAGAAGGAAGGTGAAAAACTAGATAATGGGATTACCAAAGCTGTCAAATTGACTAGATCATTTGGGGACTTTAGGACTGGCTTTAATTGCCTCAAAATAAAATCATGCAATTTGTTTACTTAATTGCATTTAACTAATCCTTGTTACTCAGGAGATTACTTGCATTCTGGTAGAAAGCGTCATGTTTGGGTCATGCTGGATGAAACACAATTGCACTTGGAAATTAGCTGGATAATGCCATTGGATGAAGGACGAGTGCCAGATTGTTTGTGTGCAGCTTGTATGCAAAATTCACACGTGCACTAAATTACCATGTTTCCAGCCAGTGCCAGTTTTGATGGTGCATTAATGCTTTTTGGCCTCGTGTAATTTCTGGAACTGCGCAAAGCAGGTGAACAAAACATGAGGCAATTGAAGACATGCCTGTATCTATAAAGGGATGAAGCTCAACTGATGAATGATAACTGATCATAACAACTGATGAATGGACAGTATTTTTTAAAACCTTAACCCAATCCATGGAGCATGGATTCTGTGATTTCCAGACTCGCTGTTTCATTTGGAGAGGAGAGGATAGATATTCCATGTCTGGGGCCCAGAATAGCACCTGGGGAGGTAATGAAGAAGGGTCCCCACCCGAAACGTCACCTATACTGTACATGTTCTCCAGGATTGCTGCCTAACCTGTCGAGTTACTCCAGCACTTTGTGTCTCTTTTTGGCTGGCCTCTTGCCAGCATCATATGAAAATGATAGCCACTGGATATGTTGCAGCCATGGACGCTCAAACAAACTGTTTATTAGCCTGCAGCACGCTACCCCGGCATGGTGGAGCAGCGGTACAGTCGATGCCTTACAATGCCAGAGACCCGGGTTCGATTGTGACTACGGGTGCTTGTCTGTACGGAGTTTGTACGTTCTCCCCGTTACCTGCATGAGCTTTCTCTGAGATCTTCGGTTTCTTCCCAAACTTCAAAGACTGCAAGGTTAATTGGTTAATTGTAGGTTAATTGGCTTGGTATAAATGTAAATTGTCCCTAGTGTGTGTAGGATAGTGTTAATGATCGGTAATCGCTGGTCAGTGCAGACTTCATGGTTCGAAGGGCTTGTTTCCGCGATGTATCTCTAAAGTAAACAAAACTAAGATGCCCAAAGAAGAGCCGTGGAGTTTCTCGGCCAGCCAATACTAAAAGCTTCTGAAGATTTATTTGTATTTTCAGTTTTGTATGTGCAGCAATGAAAATTAATCATTGAAATTATATATTTTATTACTGCTTATATTTTATTATTTACTTTCATGTAGAATTGTATAAACAATTATAGTAGTTGTGATACAAATGCTCTGCATAATGTAGACCAAGAGTATTGTTTGATTGTCTTTTCTGATTTGTTTCCTTGTTTATAAATTAAAAAACCCGATATACTCACGAGAGAAGTAGGAGTTTTTTTTTGATACAGTGAAGTGGTGGCTGGTTAGTATTTTTAATTTTTTCCCATTTTAGTGTCTTCTTTTTGAAGTTCTGTCCAACAAAAAAAAACACAGCCAACCCACTCTCTGACACAATGACACCAACTTGCATTCACATTCCACTAGCAGTGTGGAAAAATGTCCAAGGACCCTTATGCTCAGAAGCTGTGGATCAATTGCTTGCCCTCTCATGACCAATTGCAGCTGTATGTTCCGTTTATTAAACTGTAAAAACGTCTTGCCGTTATTTTGAAATGGGGAAGTGGGTTTTCAAAGCATCGTTAGGAAGTGGAGATTATAGCAATATTCATGAAAATTAGGTAATTTTTCCAAATGTTTAATCGGAAGAAGCTTGGGTTTCTTCAGAACTGAGCAAAGGCCATATGGTTTGGTAAAATGATTAGTGGGAGGGGAGAAAGGTGTAAAGGAAAAGATGGACCTGAATTTGTCATATCAAAGATATGGAACCTAATTACACTGTCAAATATATCTCCTTACATTTGAACACTGCATTGTATACACTAATTGTGTACCAGTTATTTAATTGGGGCCATCACAGTTGATAATGATTTGTCTTTATATAAGTTCATTTGCACAGATCCGCATCTGATTTGGCCTTGTCTAATGCTTGGACCCTTAGATGGGTAATAGCCTTATCATTGCCTAAGATTTCAGCTAATTCTGCAGAATTCACTTTTCCTATTGTCAATGTCTAAAATATTATATTTATATTAATTTTTATTTACATGTGACTGGTGTTCAATGGAAGAGAATTTTTGGAACAGTGATCATAATAATTTTTAAGACAATTATAGAATCAACGGTGGTGCAGCACTAGAGTTGTTGCCTTACAGCACTTGCAGCGCCAGAGACCCGGGTTCGATCCCGACTACGGGTCCTGTCTGTATGGAGTTTGTGCGTTCTCCCCGTGACCTACATGGGTTTGTCCGAGATCTTCGGTTTCATCCTATACTCCAAAGACGTACACGTTTGTAAGTTAATTGGTTTGGTCTTAATGTAAATTGTCGATATTATATGTGGGATAGTGTTAATGCACAGGGATCGCTGGTTGGTGCGGACTCGGTGGGCCGAAAGGTTTGTTTCCGCGCTGTATCTCCAAACTAAACTAAACAATACAACATGAAACTGGGCCATTTGGCCCAACTTACCCACGCTGACCAACATACCCTATCTACACTTGTCCCACCTGCCTCCATTTGGCCCATATCTCTCTAAACCCATCCTGGCCATGTACATGTCTAAATGTTTATTAAACATTGCGATAGTACCTGCCTCAACTACCTCCTCCGACAGTTTTTCCCATATCCCCACCACCTTTTGTGTAAATAAAGTTACCCCTTGGCTCCCATTAAATCTTTCCCCCATATCTTAAATCTATGTCCACTGGTTGTTGATTCCCCTACTCTGGGCAAAAGATTCTGTGCATTTACCCCATCTGTTTCACTCAAGATTTTGTGCACCTCTGTAATATCACCCCTCATCCTCCTGCGCTCCAAGGAACAGTCACAGCCTACCCAACCTCTCCCTGTAGCTCAGACCCTATTGTCCTGGCAACTCCTCAATGACCATCAGCACGGGACACATGCCTCAGGATCACATGCCCAGTCCCTGACACAGTTAACATGCTACATGATGTAGTCACCAACAATAATGCATGACACTGCTCTAATGCTCTCTTTAAATTCACCCACGATACCACCGTTGTTCGATGAATACGGGTAATGATGAGTCAGAATACAGGAGGGAGATCAATAATTTGGATATAAAAACAATCTTGCTCTCAACGATAGCAAACCAAGGTGAGGAGTTTGGACAACTTATTTTAACCAAAGACATCATCTGTGGAAGGAAATGGACAGACAATGTTTAAAGTCAGATTGATCTGCAATGGGCCTGTCGCACAGGCGCTTATTCAGGCGACTGCCGGCGACTGTCAAAAAACGGCAACTGGAACGGCGACTGTCAGAGTGGAACACAGACACACACACACACATCGCTTCCTTCACGAGCCCGTTACGCAGGCGGGGGACAGCGCAAGCAGGGGGAGCGCTGTCTGCGTGAAATTCACACGGTGCAAAGCCAAGGTGATGAACAGGAAGGTTGGCGCTGTTATTAAGATGGCTAGCATAAGGTAAGTCCTTTAAAAGAGGGGGGAGAAGGAGTGGAGACAACTTTTAAGAAGCCGTAGATACACGTCTTTGAAGCTCGGCGGACATTTAACATTACCGGTTGGTTATCCTTGGTTCTGAAAACTACTGCTTACATTTGTTTTTCCCAATCAGACAATGTAATTCACTGGTCAGCCCTGACTACCTTCGACCTCCTGGCAATCCACTAGGATCTCCTGGCAACCTACCTACGGCACGAGAATTCTCGCTACTCTCCATGGCGGCTTCATTCTGGTCGACGCTAATTTTTCAACATGTTGAAAACTTTTTCAAACATGTTGAAAAATTTGCGGCGACCATAATGAGGCTGCGACTAATTCCCAGAATGCAAGAGCTCCTCACGACCATGAAGGCGACTACCCGGCAACCATCCACGAACATGTGGCGACCAAGTGGCGACCGCATAGTCTCCTGCAGTCGCCTAAGTGGACAAGACCTAAACACCAAGTGGTGAAGTAACTCATTGGTTTGGGAAGCATCTGTGGGGGGAATGGATACTAGTGGCACTTTCTTCCCAATAACCCTCTCTGGTTTAACCCCTCCCTTCACCACCTCCAGTTTATATTCCAGTTGGAATATTTTGGAGGACCAAGTAGCCAAGAACCAGGAACCAAGATAGGTGATGTTTTGGGCCATGATCCTTCTTCAGGCTGACCGATTCAAAATTCTGCCCATTCATTCCCTCCAGAGATGCTGTTGGACCCGTTGAGTTACTCCAGCATTTTGCGTTTTGCTCAAGATACAAGTATCTGCAATTCCTTGTGTCTCAGCAAGGGCTGTGGTATTGCATGCTGGAGAATATTCTATGTGTGTTAAATAACCCATGAATTATGTTTTGTATTGCATGATGGATTACATTTCATTTTCTGGATGTGTCTTTGAAATTTGATGAAAAAGCATCATGTGATGTGCATGTGCGTCATTGTAAAAGGTCAGCTAATAACTTGCCAGAAACAGACAGAACTAATATTCTCAAAATGCATGGAACCTTTCATCAGAAAGTAGTTTCACTGGAAAGTCATAAGTTTGCCTATTTGGAGAGTTGGACGTGTTTCAAGAAGTCCATAAACAAAGGGTTGAAGCAAAGTTAAACCAGTCTTAACTTAATCTAAGGTAATTAGCAAAGGTATGCATGGTCAAATAAATGGCATTATAACCATTTACTGAATGAACCCTTTCTCTTATGAAAAATTATTTAGCTTAGAGATAGATGTATTATGTTCCAAATATGAATAGAATATAGTTTCAGGGTCATAGAACAGTATTTTCTGTTGTGCAAATAGTTTAGTTTAGTTTAATTTAGAGATACAGCATGGAACCAGCCCCTTTGGCCCACCGAGTCCGCACCGACCAGCGATCCCCACACACTAACACTATCCTACACACACTAGGGACAATTTACGTTTATACCAAGCCAATTATCCTACAAACCTGTACGTCTTTGGAGTGTGGGACTCACCCAATGATCTCGGAGAAAACTCACGCAGGTTCACGGGGAAAACATGCAAACTCCGTACAGACAGGCACCCGCAGTCAGGATCAAACCCAGGTCCCTGACGCTATAAAGCAGTATTCCTACCACGACGCCTCCGTGCCACCACATTTTCAATTTCTTTCACATGTTGGTTTAACAAGTGCTCTCTGATATTACAGTAAGCCATATCAACACAATTATTGTGCTGGACTAAGCAAGTTGGCTTACCTTAAATGTTTGTATTTTTAGCAATAATATAAGCAAAGGTTATGATTTAAGTACTGAGTAGGAGTCTTCCTCTGGGTGCTCTGATTATCATTGGTGTACATGGGCAGGAGGAGTAATTTGGTTAGGGTTCCCACACCTGAATATTTTAAAGCCGTTCTAAATGAAAAGTAAAGACATGCCAAAGTCATCTCAGAATACAGTCAGGACCAGCTGTGATTGTCCTCCAGGGTTAATTGGTCTGTTGATAGCCGTGAATGTTCATTGTATATCATAAAGCTATGATGTTTGAATGGCAGGAGCTCTGTCACCCATGGAAATGTATGTCTGTGAGTCAAGCCTCAAAGAGAATAGAAATCTAGACAAAAATATGGTTGTGTTTTGATACGTGCATTGGAATGAAGGAAAGAGATTAAATGTCTCATTACATTAATCAGTGAGCTGTTGGTCGCTTATCCTGTCCTTTGTATGTAACTGAAATAAACCAGAAGCATAATTGTGCATTGTGGCTTGAGTACACAGCTGCCAAAAAGGTAAAAGAGTAGGCGATGAATGATTGTATTAGTTATTCTTATGTACCTAAATTAATTTAGTTTAGTTTAGAGATACAGCGTGGAAGCAGGCTCTTCGCCCCGCTGAGGCGGCACCAACCAGTGATCCCCGCACATTAACATGGCCCTACACACACTAGGTACAATTTACACATACACCAAGCCAATTAACCTACAATCCTGTACGTTTTTGGAGTGTGGGAGGAAACCGAAGATCTCGGATAAAACCCATGGGGTCACGAGGGGAATGTACAAACTCCGTACAGACAGCACACATAGTCGGGATTGAACCCGGGACTCTGGCGCTGCAAGCGCTGTATAGCAGCAACTCTACCACTGCGCCACCGTGTCACCCTATTGTATTTCTGATGCTACCAAGAGGCAAGGATAGAGAATATATAGGGCGGCAAGGTGGCGCAATGGTAGAGTTACTGCCTTTCAGCCCCAGAGGCCAGAGTCAGGGTTTGATCCTGACTAAGGGTGCTGTCTGTATCGACTATGTACTTTCTCCCTGTGACCTGCGTGGGTATTCTCCGGGATCTTCGGTTTCCTCCCACACTCCAAATACGTGCAGGTTTGTAGGTCAATTGACTTTGGTATAATTGTAAATTGTCCCTAGTGTGCGTAGGATAGTGTTAGCGTGCTGGATCGCTGGTCGGCTTGGACTCGATGGGCCGAAGGGCCTGTTTCCACGTATCTCTAAACTAAACTAAACTAAATATGAGCACAAAAAGCGGTCAAAACATATGAAATAGAAGTAGAAGTGGGCCATTTAACCTTTTGTGCCCAATTCCTTTGTGCCCAAAGCGGAGACTCTGGTCCTGGCGGAGGAGAATGACCAGCGAAGCAACCAGCGAAGCGGCCAGTAATCTGCGCCCGCTGTGAGTCTCCTTCCCACCGCCAACTACTTCCCCTCTGGTTCCGCTCGCTGGCTCCTGCCCCCCCTCCCCCGTGATACTGCACTCTCCCCCATGGCTCTTCCCCCATCTCTATTCCGAGCTCTCACTCACAATTCCCCCTCACCCCCACACACCCCTCCCCCACCCACAAACCACTCCTCCACAACACCCCCCTGCCCACAAACCCCCTCCCCCACCCACACATAACCCCTGTCCACACATACACACCTCTCCCCTCCACACTCCCCCACCCACACACACCCCTCCCCAAACCACCCTCTCCCACAAGCTCCCTCCCCACCCACACACACCTCCAGCCTCACATACCCCCCTCCCCCCCACATCCCTTCTCCCCCCCCTCGCAAACTCCTCCCACCCATATACACACCTCCCCTCCCACCCCACACTCCCCCCCCAACCACCCACCACACACCGCCCGTGGTGAGTGGGACCATTTAGTCTAGTCTATATTAATTCCATGTTCCATCACTAGGTGCAGAGCCTTCTATGCAGAAACAGAGATAGTAACATGAAAGAATGGACAAATCTAGTCTTGCAGCCAAGTCATTTACAATCTTTAAAGTGATAAATTCCTACTTGATGTCTGAACATCATCTGTTATCTATATATTTTCTACAGGACCTACATTGATTGTCCATCGAGGTTCTGTTCAGTTCATTTCAGATTTACAGCGTGGAAACAGGTTCTGGCCCACCGATTCCACACTGACCAGCGTTCCTCATAATACACCAGTTCTATCCTAGACATTAGGGACAATTTACAGAAGCCAATTAACCCACAACCTGCACGTCTCTGGAACGTGAGAGGACACCGGAGAAACCCATGCGGTCACAGGGAGAACATACAAACTCTGTACGGACACCACCTGTAGTCAGGATTGAACCCGGGTCTCTGGTGCTAAGGCAGCAACTCCACCACTGCGCTACTGTGGTGTTCGTTACAGAGAAGAATCAAGCGAACCCTTGAGGAAATTCACCTGCTTGATACATAATAACTTTTCTGTGTAATCATTGGCTGCACAAGCAGACAGAGAATGTTTATTTGAATTTAAAAGAGAGCTACTTACTTAACCATGAAGTTATATCTCAGCCAAAGTCACTGCACTCAGGAGAAGGAAGAAAGCTTGGATGGTATTCTTTGGGCAGAATAACACTTCGGCAATGGGCTAAACTATGGCAGTAAGAAATAGATTTGCACATTAAATACAGTAAGTGAATTCCTAATCACAGCCATAAGCTATCCCAAACAGAAAAATGTAAAGGCACTCAGTGAATAAACATGTAGTTTTTCATTCACTTCCAAGTTGACAGCTCAAGAAAGCATGCACACGCCCTTGGGAATAAATTCCAGGCTTGACCTCTAACTGCGGTGCAGTGTATGTTGTGGGTTAAAAGGAACGAAGGTCATGGGAGAAAATAGCTAATGTTTTTGTTAACTAGTAATAAGATTCCAAACATACAGCTTTGCACTGAATAGTTAACTTTATGACCTGTAACTTTCTGTGAAATAACAACCAAAATAGAAAAAATTATTTTGTTATCCACATGTAAAAAAACAAGGAAATGTACAGACTACTAGATGCAGTTATGGATAATTAAATAGAAATCCAACAGTTTCAAACAAATGGTAAGCCAGTACATATAACATTTCTTCATGCAGAATGTGGGATGAAAATGATCACATTTGTTCACATCGGTCCTCAGCTGGACATTACTCCGGGTCTTCTAATTTGTTTAATCTGCAAACTAAATCCTTATGGCACTTTTTAATGATTAGAAAACAAAATCTGATTATCCATATGTATTGTGCTGGTTGTATTTCATAAAATAGTAAAAGAAAAAGTCGGTTTAATTTGACAACTTAGCTTAAGCCAACAAATGATGCCAAGCTCTGTAATAAACATACAGTTCCATATAACATGCTGACATCTTTTTATGTGAACAAGTGGAATTATCATTGTTATTATTTTTTCAGATTTTAGTAGCATCGCAACAGATAATGTGGAGGTTTAGTTTCGTTTTGTTTTAGTTTAGAGATACAGTTCGGCCTACCGGGTCCACACCAATCAACGATTTCTGCAAATTAACACTATCCTACACACACTTGGGACAATTTACATTTACACAAAGTCGATTAACCTACAAACGTGTACTTCCTTGGAGTGTGGGAGGAAACTGAATATCTCAGAGAAAACCCACACAGTCATGGGGAGAACATACAAACTCCATACAGACAGCACCTGTATTCGGGATCAAACCCTGGTTTCTGGCGCTGAAAGCGCTGTAAGGCAGGAACTCTATTGCTCCGCCACCATGCTGCCCCAAGGTGCTCAGATGATAATGAGTGTGTGGCAAGCGTACATTTAGTTCACCTGAGTAGAGATCAGAATGCAGTCTGAGGAAAGGTCTTGACCTGAAACGTCACTTCTCTGTCCCGCTGAGTCACTCCAGCTTTTTGCATCTATCTTCAGAATGCTTATTGTCCACTTAAGCTAATTAAGACTGAAAAACTACACTGGTGTATGTATTAATTTATTATTGTCACATGTACCTTGTTATTGTTTGCATGCGCTCCAGTCAAATTACTGTAACTATATCAACTACACATGAGTATAATCAAGCCAAAACACAAGTATAACAGATAGTGAAAAATGCCAGAGAAAAATACCAGAATATAGTGTTGCAGTATTAAAGCTTTACAGTTCCAGAGAAAGTGTAGATAAAAATAAGTGCAAGGTCTGCAATGAGGTCTGCAGAAGTGTTCCGACCTAAAACGTCACCCATTCTTTTTCTGTAGAGATGCTGCCTGAATCGTTGAGTTACTTCAGCACTTTGTGTCTATCTTCGACAAAAGGGAAAGACGGGTGAAAATGGTCTTTGATTATTTTGGCTGTTTTCCTGATGCAGCATAAGTGCAGATACACCAAATATCTGTATGAGTGTTGCTTGTGTTTTGCAATTAAAATGGCTGTTGCATTATTATTTTTCTCTGGCATACCTGAGAGAATGAGAGATTTAAATTGCACTTTGACTTCCTGTGATCATGGCAAATCTGACAAAAAAAGTTTTGAAGAGGGTGTTGAATCATTCGCCGAATAAAACAATAGATGGGTTGAGGTTTAGTTGATTTGGTAATTTAACGGACGTACAACAAATCTTCATGTATTTTGGGTGGCATGGTGGCGCAGCAGTAGAGTTGAGACCGGGTTCGATCCTGACTATGGGTGCTGTCTGTAAGGACTTGGTACGTTTTCCCCGTGACTGCATGGGTTTTCCCTGGGAGCTCCAGTTTCCTTCCACATTCCAAAGATGCACAGGTTTGTAGGTTATTAGCTTTGGTGAAGATTGTAAATTGTCCCTACTGTGTAGGATAGTGTGCAGCATGGGGATCGCTGATCAGCGTGGATCCGTGGGCCGAAGGGCCAGTTTCCACGCTAAACTATTTTGCTTAAGCATCTTTCTTTGCTTCAGAGATCATTAGTTATATTGCAAATAAATGAATTTAGATTTCACTGTTATTTTCAGTAGATTAAAAAATTACAAAATGTTTTGTAAAAATCTGGTTTAGTGAATGATTCGTGAAACTGCTCCATCCACCCAGTAATTTTATTTCATTTATTTCAGCACTGTTGGATCGAAAATTATATTTGTTGCTGTGAAATGTAATAATTGCATCACAGTTTCTAGGCTATTACTTCTATGTTTCCAGAGTATTATCTTTATTCTGGGAAAATAGAAATTGCTGATGCACTTAATGAAGGTGGAGCTAGGTTAATTGCTGTGCAATTGTTTTCTGATTACAATTCATAGGGAAAACATTGGCATCTTTTTTTAATGTGATTGACTTAGATAATAGGAATGGAAAATAATGGAAATATTGTAAACTTAATAGCACATAGAAATGTAAAATAACTTCCGAATATATGTAAAAAAGAACTAAAAAATCAACGGTATTTTGATTAGTTTGTGGGAAAATTAGTAAAAATCTGAGAGATGAGACTCATTGGAATGGATTAACATATTCAGATATCGGTTAACTTTCTGAACTGTAATGTTCTGTATGATTACAATCCTTGATATGACTGGAGCTTTGAAAGTCAAATATTTAGCAGCATTAACCACCAGCCCTTTATTTATGTTCTTCAGCAGCTTCAGGCTCATCCCCAACCATAACAGAAGCTTTTCCTGCCTTTGTTCTTCCTTGGAAGATGATGCACTAGAGGTAGTGAGCCTCCCAGCATAACAGATGTTGTCCAAAAGATAAGATTCTGGAACAGACAGACAATTTCAATAGGTGTTGATGAAAGGAAAAAATGAACTGGCACTGGAAATGTGCAGCAAGAGCTGAAAATGTATATCAGGTTATTCTGAAGCATAGAGATAAGATATTATTTCGGTGTGCCTTCTTGGGGCATTTCAAATGTCTGACGCAAACTCAATCAGCAAACTTTGCCATGTGCCAGACCGTGGTGCCACGTCTTTCCCCCGGGAGCAGGCCTGACTTGCCCGGCACAAAGCCGGGAAACCCGTCCCTAAGAAGCAGGCCGCTGAGCCCTGTCCTGCTCATTCCCAAAGGCGAGAGAGGAGAATGAAAAGATTCAAGATGGTGGCGGACGCAGGGAAACAAGGGGCCAGCAGTGAAACGGGCTTTAACAACCCAAGCCCTCTGTTTGCCTAGGAGATCAGCTGCAGGAGGAGCCCCTGGGGCACAAAGACTCCGGGTGCTCAGGTTTCCTCCCACATTGCAAAGATGTACAGGTTTGTAGGTTAATTGGCTTCTGCAAAAAATGTTCTCTAATGTGTTGGATAGAACTAGTAGGAAAGAACTGCAGATGCTGATTTATATCGAAGATAGACACAAAAGCTAGAGTAACTCAGGCAGCATCTCTGGAGAGAAGGTCTGAAGAAGGGTTTTGACCCGAAACATCACCCATTCCTTCTCTCCAGAGATGCTGCCTGTCCCGCTGAGTTACTCCAGCATTTTGTGTCTATCTTGGATAGAACTAGTATATGGGTGATCGCTGGTCGGTGCGGACCCGGATCTGCCGAATAACCTGTTTCCACGCTTCATCTCTAAACTAAATTAAACTAAGCCAAGTTAAGAACTCTACACTCGGACGAAAATGGAGCTAAAACCTGGCAACTCTTGTATACCATCTCAGTACACTATTTCGATGCACGTACTTAATCTAAGCTTGTGGTTATCTATAATATACTTTTATTGATCTGTATGCAAAAAGGAATTTCATTGTACCTTGGTACATGTGACAATAAAGTAGCTATGAACCATTCCTTGATTTAGTTTACTGTCATGTGTAAACGAGGTCCAGTGAAAACTATTGTTGCGTGCTATCCAACCAGCAGAAATACAATCCATGATTACAATTTAACCATTTTTACAGTGTATAGATACGAGATAAAGGAATAACATTTAGTGCAAGGTAAAGCCAGCAAAGTCTGATCAAGGGTAGTCCGTGGGTCACCAATGAGGTAGATAGTAGTTCAGCACTGCTCTCTGGCTGTGGTAGGATGATTCAGTTGCCTGATAACCGCTGGGAAGAAACTGTCCCTGAATCTGGAGGTGTGTGTTTTCATTACTTTTGCCCAATGGGAGAGGGGAGGAGGGAGTGGCCAGGGTGCGACTCATCTTTGATTATGTAGCTGGCTTTGCGGAGGCAGCATGAGTTATAGAGTTTCCAATGACTTTAAAATGCAGGCATTTATCATACTTATGATACTGGCCTTTGACAAGGTTCCTCATGGAAGGTTGGTTAAGAAGGTTCAACTGTTGGGTATAAATGCAGGAATAGCAAGATGGATTCAACAGTGGCTGAATGGGAGAAGCCAGAGGGTAATGGTGGATGGCTGTTTGTCGGGTTGGAGGCAGGTGACTAGTGGGGTGCCTCAGGGATCTGTGTTGGGTTCTTTGTTGTTTGTCATGTACATCAATGATCTGGATGAAGGGGTGGTAAATTGGATTAGTAAGTATGCAGATGATACCAAGATAGGGGGTGTTGTGGATAATGAAGAGGATTTCCAAAGTCTACAGAGTGATTTAGGCCAGTTGGAAAAATGGGCTGAAAGATGGCAGATGGAGTTTAATGCTGATAAATGTGAGGTGCTACACCTTGGCAGGACAAATCAAAATAGGACGTACATGGTAAACGGTAGGGAATTGAAGAATACAGTTGAACAGAGGGATCTGGGAATAACCGTGCATAGTTCCCTGAAGGTGGAATCTCATATAGATAGGGTGGTAAAGAAAGCTTTTGGTATGCTAGCCTTTATAAATCAGAGCATTGAGTATAGAAGCTGGGATGTAATGTTAAAATTGTACAAGGCATTGGTGAGACCAAATCTGGAGTATGGTGTACAATTTTGGTCGCCCAATTATAGGAAGGATGTCAACAAAATAGAGAGGGTACAGAGGAGATTTACTAGAATGTTGCCTGGGTTTCAACAGCTAAGTTACAGAGATAGGTTGAATAAGTTAGGTCTTTATTCTCTGGAGCGCAGAAGGTTAAGGGGGGACTTGATAGAGGTCTTTAAAATGATGAGAGGGATAGACAGAGTTGATGTGTCCAAGCTTTTCCCTTTGAGAATAGGGAAGATTCAAACAAGAGGACATGACTTTAGAATTAAGGGACAGAGGTTTAGGGGTAACATGAGGGGAACTTCTTTACTCAGAGAGTGGTAGCGGTGTGGAATGAGCTTCCAGTGGAAGTGGTGGCGACAGGTTCGTTGGTATCATTTAAAAATAAATTGGATAGGCATATGGATGAGAAGGGTATGGAGGGTTATGGTATGAGTGCAGGCAGGTGGGACTAAGGGAAAAAAGTTGTTCGGCATGGACTTGATGGGCCGAGATGGCCTGTTTCCGTGCTGTAATTGTTATATGGTTATATGGTTATGGGCCTGACCCACTTTGGCGGTTTTGCAGGTGACTGCCGGCAACTGTCAAGTTGCTAGCAGTCGTCTGAAAAACCGGCAACCGGAATGGCGATTGTCAGTGGAACAATCACATCGCTTCCTTCACCAGCCCGTTATGCAGGCAGGGGACAGGGCAAGCAGGGGGAGCGCTGTCTATAAAATTCACACGGTGCAAAGCCAAGGTGATACCATGATGACCTGGAAGGTTGGCGCTGTAATTAAGATGGCGAAAGCACAGTGTACGGGAAGTCCTTTAAAAGAAGCTGGGGAGAGGGGGGGAAGGGGGAGAGCTTTAGAAGCCAGAGATGCACGGCTGTGAAGCTCGGCTGACATTGACGTCGGTTATCCTTGGTTCTGAAAACTACTGCTTACTTTCTTTTCCCCAATGAGCCAATGAAATTCACTGGTCAGCACTGGCTACAACCTGCGAGAACCTACGAGAAGCTTCGACCTCCTGGCAACCCACTAGGACCCACCTATGGCACGAGAATTCTCGCTACTCTCCACGGCAACTTAATTCCAGTCGCTGCTAATTTTTCAACATGTTGAAAAATTCATGGCGACCATAATAATCGTGAGCTCCTCACGAACATGAAGGCGTCTCTCTGGCAACCACCCACGAACATGTGGCGACCATGTGGCAACAGCATCATCGCCTGCAGTCGCCTAAAAAGTCGCCTGTGGGGCAGGCCCATTACTTTAACCGATAAATAAGTCTTTAAGAATTATGAAGACTTCATATTTAACTTTTATATAACTTACATCTGGCATGCCTTGTTTTAGTTCAGATCTAAGGAAGAATAGTTTAGAAACTGGATAAATCGCATGCTCTCTGCTGATTTTTACATCCATTTTTAAGAATAAATTTATCCATAGATTGTACTAATGTTCATTTCTGGTTAAATCATTCTCAAAGGGACATTGGCCAGCCAGTTAGTTCCACAAGGAATTCACTTTAATGGATCTGGTGAGTTCCAAGCTTCAGTTAATCCTTCGGTTGATCACATTTACAAGTCACACACTCAGCACTTCACCCCATGCCAACGTAAAGAGGAGTTTAGTTTAGTTTAAACTAAACTCACACACACTCAACACTTCCTTCCAGACCACCATAAATTAGAGTTCTTGGGTAAAGCCGAAGAATTTGCTTAAATGCATCATAAAATCTGGCAACACATCAGTCTGAAATTGTGATAGAACAATCAATTTTAATAATCTCTGTGATGGAGAAAGTTATGGAAAAAATGGTTAGGAACACTATTGCCAATCACATGGACAAGAATAGATTAATTATAGAAATGAATTTGGCGTGCTGCTGAAAACATTATTGAACTTCTACAGGTGTACAATCGGCGGTATACTGGCTGGTTGCATCCGGCCTAGTTCGGTAACTCGAATACTCAAGAACGAAGGAGAAAAAGTTTGGACAGTGAACGACTATGGATTGTGCAATACTAAGATTGCATTATGTTCTTTGGCTGCACGTGAGCTTATGATTCAAATGAGTCAAACAAATACATGCTCACATCCGCGGAGGACTGCCATGTTTCCTCACACCCCACCGTTTCCTTCAGCGTTTGATGCAACGGAAATGGGGTGGAGTATGGTGGAAATCTTAATTATACCGAGACTATCTTGCCGACATCCTTTGTTCTAATGCTTTTATTTATTTAGATTTTCATATAAATATGTAATCTTTCAAATATTTTCTTCTCAACATTGAATCTCATTTGAAAATTCCTCATTTTCTTTTCCTATCTGATTATGCTGCATGAATTATTTGTCCTATGGTAAGAACAAAGTGTTCATCCAATTTTGTTAACTTTGACAAAAAGATCATCTGAATAATTCTTATTTCCTAAAACTACAGACAATGGATTTCAGATTGTGTAGGTGGTCCTTTTATTTAATTCTAAGCATTAAGGGCCTGTCCCACTGTATGAGGTCATTCAAGAGTTCTCCCGAATTCTCCCCGGATTCGAGCTTGTGTAATGTATGTAGCGGGTACGTAGGGGCTCGTACGAGGAAAAAGTACCAATTTTTGTCATCACGAGTATTTCTTTACTCGTGGACATTTTTCACAGTGTTGAAAAAACGTCACGAGTTACCAGATTTCCTTAGTACCTACCGTTACTCACTACCTGACATCCACGAGCACCTACGTACCCGCTACGTACATTACACAAGCTCGAATCGGGGAGAACGTGTGAATTACCTCGTACAGTGGGACAGGCCCTTTAGCATTTGTAGCATTTTAGTTTAGGCATTTGCTTTAAGAAGTGAGTCACAGAGAATTGGGGATAATCTAACAATCTGTAACAGGATAAAACATAGAACAGTATAGCATGAGAACAAAGCCTTCAGCCCATCATGTTTGAACCAACCATGATACCAAACTAAACTAATCCCATCTGCTTGCACATAATCCATATCTTTCGATTTCCTGTCCATTCAATTGCTTTGCTAAATGTTTCTTAAATATTATTATCATATCTATTTTCATCGCCACCATTCCTGACAGTGCATTCCAAGCACCCACCACTCTCTGTGTAAATATTTTGCCCTATGCACATCTTCTTTAAACTCTCCACTTCTCACCTTAAACCTATGCCCTCCAGTGCTTGACATTTCCACTTTGCGAAAAAGACTGCCTAGCTAATCTATCTCTGCCTCTTATAATTGCATTTCTTTCTATCAGCTTGCCCCTCAGCCTCTGATGCTCTTGATAAAACAGTCCATGTTTGTCCGACCTCTCCTTATTGCCATTACACTCCAATCTGGGCCTCTCTAGGTGAAGGTCCCAGATGTGGATCTGCAATCATTCACCACACTCACTCGCTCTTTTAAACTTTTACTCCAACGGCAACATTTCTTACTTTTCCCTTCATCCAGTTTCTCTACACTGTGGACAGCTTGATTGCAATCATGTGTAATCTTTCCTCTGACTGGATAGCATGCAACAAAAAGCTTTTCACTGTCCCTTGATACACGTGACAATAAAATAAAATAAAATAAACTAAATAAACTAAACTAAACAACAATCTGGTGAACCTCTTCTTAGGCAGGCTAGGACTTTATTTAGAAACATAGAAACGTAGAAAAATAGGTGCAGGAGTAGGCCATTCGGCCCTTCGAGCCTGCACCGCCATTCAATGTGATCATGGCTGATCATCCAACTCAGTATCCCGTACCTGCCTTCTCTCCATACCCCCTGACCCCTTTAGCCACAAGTGCCACATCTAACGCCCTCTTAAATATAGCCAATGAACTGGCCTCAACTACCTTCTGTGGCAGAGAATTCCAGAGACTCACCACTCTCTGTGTAAAGAATGTTTTCCTCATCCCGGTCCTAAAGGAATTCCCCCTTATCCTTAGACTGTGACCCCTTGTTCTGGACTCCCCCAACATCGGGAACAATCTTCCAGCATCTAGCTTGTCCAACCCCTTAAGAATTTTGTAAGTTTCTATAAGATCCTCAATCTTCTAAATTCCAGCGAGTACAAGCCGAGTCTATCCAATCTTTCCTCATATGAAAGTCCTGACATCCCAGGAATCAGTCTGGTGAATCTTCTCTGTACCCCCTCTATGGCAAGGATGTCTTTCCTCAGATTTGGAGACCAAAACTGTACGCAATACTCCAGGTGTGGCCTCACCAAAACCCTGTACAACTGCAGTAGAACCTCCCTGCCCCTATACTCAAATCCTTTCGCTATGAATGCTAACATACCATTTGCTTTCTTCACTGCCTACTGCACCTGCATGTCTACTTTCAATGACTGGTGTACCATGACACCCAGGTCTCGTTGCATCTCCCCTTTTCCTAATCTGCCACCATTCAGATAATAGTCTACCCTCATGTTTTTGCCACCAAAGTGGATAATCTCACATTTATCCACATTATACTGCATCTGCCATGCATCTGCCCATTCACTCAGCCTATCCAAATCACCCTGCAGCCTCCAAGCATCCTCCTCACACCTAACTATACCCCCCAGCTTGGTGTCATCTGCAAATTTGGAGATGTTGCATTGAATTCCCTCGTTCAAATCATTAATATATATTGTAAATAGCTGGGGTTCCAGCACTGAGCCTTGCGGCACCCCACTAGTCACTGCCTGCCATTCTGAAAAGGACCCGTTTACTCCTACCCTTTGCCTCCTGTCTGCTAGCCAGTTCTCTATCCACATCAATACTGAACCCCCAATACCGTGTGCTTTAAGTTTGTATGCTAATCTCTTATGCGGGACCTTGTCGAAAGCCTTCTGAAAGTCTAGATATAACACATCCACTGGTTCTCCCTTATCCACTCTACTAGTTACATCCTCGAAAAATTCTATCAGATTTGTCAGACATGATTTACCTTTCGTAAATCCATGCTGACTTTGTCCAATGATTTCACCACTTTCCAAATGCGCTGCTATCCCATCTTTAATAACTGACTCTAGCAGTTTCCCCACTACGGATTTATTGGAGCATAGGAGGATACAAGGGTGATCTTATAGGGGTGTATAAGATAATGAGGGGAATAGATAGGGTAAATGCATGGAGTCTTTTACACTGAATAGGGAAATTAAAGAACATAGATCTACGGTGAGGGGGCTAAGATTTAATAGGAACACGAGGAGCAACATTTTCACACAAATGGTGGTGGGTATATAGAACAAGCTGCCGGAAGAGGTAGCTGAGGCAGGTACTATATCAACATTTAAAATACATTTGGACAAGTACATGGATAAGAACAGTTTAGAGGTATATGGGCCAAAGTGGGCAGGTGGGACTAGTATAGATGGGACTTGGGCTGAAGGGCCTGAATGAGCAAGTTGGGCTGAAGGTCCTGTTTCCATGCAGTATGACTGTGACTATGAACGTATGCATAGTACCTCAGTGTTAGAGGAACAAAGGGTTGCAGGGTTGAAATGATTTACAGAGATGGGATGGTCATGCTGTGAAGAGAGTTAAAGGCTAGACTTTTAAGTTGCTTCAATGTATGGAAAGCCAGTATATGCCAGCTGGGCTGGATTCCACTCACAGAGGATAAAGAGTAAGGCCAACTTGAGCTTTAGAGGCTGGGTATACCAGCAAGATGTATGTTGGCGCATTTGAAACTGAATGCACTAAATCATAAAGAAGAGTTTCAGCAAGTATGGAGAGCCAAGAAAACAAAGGTTAGAAATTTGGAAAAAAATGCCATCATTGAAGAATGACTTGGAAGTCTACCTCACAGTCAAGTAGTAAAGAATGGGCTTCTGCAGAAGATATCAAGCTTGTCAAAAAATGAAAGGAACAAGAGAAATATTAATCAATATTTCAAGAAATTGTTGGGCTTGATTGGCGATGTAAATGAAAGCATTTACACATTTAAAAATTAGAATCCTTAAAAGAGATATAAGAAAGTTAGTGATATGACATATTTTGGGAGTGGAGGGTTAGTATCGTAATTCTTTAGGTAAAAATGCTTTCAGGAGTGATGGACAAAGGCAAATTGGAATGAGATGATATCTGTGATGAAATAATCAATCAGATTATTAAACCAAATGCAATAGATGCTATTTGTATATCTCTTCAAAAGGCATTCAGCAGCACATTTATATTCAGGAATTCTGTATAAGATGAACTGTGGCAGCATAAATGGCAGACTACAAAACAAAGCAGTGGCAAAGATTACTCTGGTAAAAGTTTGGAACTGGTATATTCTAAGCTTTTATTTATTCTTGGTACATCGATGATTAGGACTTTAGTTTCGTTTATTCTTGTTACGTGTACCAAAGTACAGTGAAAAGCTTATTTTTGTTGCATATTCTCCAGTTAGCGAAAAGACTGTACATGATTACAATCAAGCTGTCCGCAGTGTACAGATATAGGTTAAAGGGAATAAAATTTAGTGTAAGATTACGTAAGTCCAGTAAAGTTCAATAAAAGATAGTCCAAGGGTCTCCAATTAGGTAGATTGTAGGTCAGGACTGCTCTCTAGTTGGTGATAGAGAGTTGCCCAGTAGAAACTGACCCTGAATCTGGAGGCATGTTGTTTCACACTTCTATACCTCTTGCCTGATTGGAGAGGGGAGAAGAAATAGTGTCCAGGTAAGACTCATCCTTGATAATGCTGTTGGCCTTGCCGAGACAGCATAAAGTGTAGATGGGGGCAATGGAAGAGAGGTTGGATTACGTGATGGTCTGGGCTACGTCCACAACTCTGTAATTTCTTGTGGTCTTAGATGGAGTGTTCCAAAACCATGCTGTGATGTATCCCGATAAAGTGCTTTCTATGGCACATCTGCAGGTTGGTGAGAGTTGTTGGAAACATGCTGAACTTCCTCAGCCTTCTAAGGAAGTAGAGGCATTGGGGTGTTTCTTGGCCATTGCTTCAATATGGCTGGTACAGGATAGGTTGCTGGTGATATTTACTGTTGGAGCCATTAAGCTTAAGTAAATTTATTATAGTCGTATCTAGTTAACTTGAATTATTGTCTGCCTGTGTTAATGTGGGTGGGATTTTATACCTAGTCAGTGGTGTGTTTTTGGCTAGAGGATTCTGGCGCAGATGCTCAGCTAACTGCTGCAAGGAAGATAATAAAAAATTGTGTTGTGTGCAGATGACAGCGTGGAAAAGTTGGAGAACAGAAGATGGCGGCATTTGGAGAGGATTCAATCTAATAATCCTCCTTTTACAGATGTAGGAGTGGATTATTTCGGTCCTATAGAGGTTAAGAGAGGACGAAGTATGATAAAAAGATATGGTGTAATCTTCACTTGCATGGCAAGCAGCGCAGTACATCTTGAAGTTGCATCTACACTTGACACAGACTCCTGTATTCATGCATTACGGAGATTTATCCGTCGACGAGGCCAAGTTTCATCAATAAAATCAGATAATGGTACGAATTTTGTTGGAGCGGAAAGGGAATTGAGAGAAGCGCTTAAAAGTTTAAATCAGAAGAAAATCCAGTGTTGTGCATCAGAATGGGATAGAATGGAATTTTAATCCCTTAGCAGGATCCCATCAATGTGCTGCGCAACAAGTTCTGGATGATGAAAGATTGCAAACTTTATTTGGTGAAGTTGAAGCAATTTTAAATGATCGTCCTATTACCAAGAGTTCTGATGATCTGAATGACCTGGAAGTATTTACACCAAATCATATTCTTCTATTGAAGACCAATCCAATACTACCACCTGGGCTCTTTGTGAAAGAGAATTTGCATATGAGACGCAGATGGTGACAAGTACAATATATGGCTGATCTTTTTTGGAAAAGGTGGACAAAATAATATTTGCCTCTAGTCCATGAAAGACAACGATGGTCGAGGGTTAGAAGAAATTTTGTTCCAAGTGATATCGTTTTGGTGGTTGATTCTACGCCACCATGAGGTTCTTGTTTGATGGGAAAGATACTGAAGGTCATGCCGGACATTAAGGGTTTTGTGCATACAGTACGACTTCAGAATAAGAACAATGTCTTGGTAAGACCGATAAGCAAGATATGTCTGCTACCAGAAGGTCAAAATGAAGATGTGAAAAATCACTAAAGAAGTCTGAATGCTGATAAATATGCGTTATTTTTGTGTTTTTATATATGTTAAGCTTTTATAGCTCCTTTTTTAATGTCTATTAGTAATTGTCTTGTTATATACTCAGAACAAATAGGGGCCGGTATGTTGGAGCCATTAAGCTTATTATAGTCATGTCTAGTTACCTTTAATTATTATCTGCTTGTGTTAATGTGGGTGGGATTTTATACATAATCTGGGGCTAGAGGATTCTTGCGCAGACACTCAGATGATTAGTTTCAGTTTCATGTCGGGCATGGGTTGAAACAGCTTGTTACCAGGACCACGAGCATGATCGGGACATACAGTGGCTTGTATAAGTTTTTCATACCTCTTGAACTTTTCCAAATGTTGTCATGTTACAACCACAAACGTAAATGTATTTTAATTGGGATTTTATGTGATAGACCAACACAAAGTGGCACATAATTGTGAAGTAGAAGGAAAATGATACATGGTTTTCAAATTTTTTTACAAATAAAAAAACTGAAAAGTGTGGCATGCAAAAGTATTCAGCCCCCTTTACTCTGACACCCCTAAATAAACTCCAGTGCAACCAATTGCCTTCAGAAGTCACCTAATTAGTAAATAGAGTCCACTTGTGTGTAACCTAATCTCAGTATAAATACAGCTGTTCTGTGAAGGCCTCAGAGGTTTGTTAGAGAACATTAGTGAACAAACAGCATCATGAAGCCCAAGGAACACGCCAGACAGGTCAGGGATAAAGTTGGGGAGAAGTTTAAAGCAGGGTTAGGTTATCAAAAAAGATCCCAAGCTTTGAACATCTCACGGAGCACTGTTCAATCCATCATCTGAAAATGGAAAGAGTATGGCACAACTGCAAACCTACCAAGACATGGCCGTCCACCTAAACTGACAGGCCGGGCAAGGAGAGCATTGATCAGAGAAGCGGCCAAGAGGCCCATGGTAACTCTGGAGGAGCTGCAGAGATCCACAGCTCGGGTGGGAGAATCTGTCCACAGGACAATTATTAGTTGTGCACTCCACAAATCAGGCCTTTATGGAAGAGTGGCAAGAAGAAAGCCATTGTTGAAACAAAGCCATAGGAAGTCCCGTTTGCAGTTTGCCACAAGCCATATGGGGGACACAGCAAACATGTGGAGAAGGTGCTCTGGTCTGATGAGACCAAAATTGAAGTTTCTGGCCTAAATGCAAAATGCTATGTGTGGCGGAAAACTAACACTGCACATCACCCTGAACAAACCATCCCCACTGTGAAACATGGTGGTGGCAGCAACATGCTGTGGGGATGCTTTTCTTCAGCAGGGACAGGGAAGCTGGTCAGAGTTGATGGGAAGATGGATGGAGCCAAATACAGGGTAATCTTGGAAGAAAACCTGTTAGAGTCTGCAAAAGACTTGAGACTGCGGCGGAGGTTCACCTTCCAGCAGGACAACGACCCTAAACATACAGCCAGAGCTACAATGGAATGGTTTAGATCAAAGCATATTCATGTGTTAGAATGGCCCAGTCAAAGCCCAGACCTAAATCCAATTGAGAATCTCTGGCAAGACTTGAAAATTGCTGTTCACAGATGCTCTCCATCCAATCTGACTGAGCTTGAGCTATTTTGCAAAGAAGAATGGGAAAAAATGTCAGTCTCCAGATGTTGAAAGCTGGTAGAGACGTACCCCAAAAGACTTGCAGCTGTAATTGCAGCGAATACTTTTGCACGTCACACTTTTCAGTTTTATATTTGTAATAAAATTTGGAAACCATGTATCATTTTCCTTTCACTTCACAATTATGCACCACTTTGTGTTGGTCGATCACATAAAGAGGTGAAATCATTGGACAAAGTCAGCACGGATTTACGGAAGGTAAATCATGTCTGACCAATCTTATAGAATTATTCAAGGATGTAAGTAGTAGAGTGGAGAAGGGAGAGCCAGTGGATGTGTTATATCTGGACTTTCAGAAGGCTTTCGACAAGGTTCCACATAAGAGATTCATATACAAACTTAAAGCACATGGTATTGGCGATTCAGTATTGATGAGGTATAGTTTTGTGTTCGTCTTCTAAGTCTGCACAAGTACTTGAGAGTCTTCAAGGTACAACAGAAAGCTTTATTACATTACTTCAATGCTGGCAGCAAGACAACTCAAAATGACTGCAACTCACTGAGACTACTTTTCTAATCATACCCAACAAATTAGTGGCTATCGAAATTGGATTTTAAGAAGTTGTAAAAACCGCCGCCATATTTACTATAAGATTGGATAGGCAGCGACGACTAGTAAAAAAACTTCAAGATGACATAGATTGGGTCAGTGGAAAAAGAAGCAGATAATTAATGTTGATATATGAGTATCATTAATGGAAAAAATGAATGAATGGAGAAAACTAACAGTTCAAATGCCTAATTCTTTGAAAAGGCGTGCAGGCAGAACAAGATTAAACACACTGACAGTATTAATAATGGGCAACATAGTGTACAGAATAAAGAGTTAATGGAGACATTGTACATTGTACAAACCAAAATGGTGAGATTGCAATTAGATATTGTTAGCATCTGTGAGTTCCTTCACAGAAATGACATCAAACATTTCACTGCAGATTCAGCCCA
Source organism: Raja brachyura (assembly GCA_963514005.1). The sequence continues at coordinate 63,547,376 of OY740781.1, forward strand.
GTCTACTGGAAATGTTCTCACGTGAACAGTGCATTGAATGTTAAACCACATTCCTAGCTGAAGAAAAGGCTGAGGCCCCTGAATCATCAGACAGCAAACCATGATTGTAGCCTCAGGCTCTGATGTCACTAACATCTCCATCCTTCCCCAGTGCCAGACTCTGCAACTCCAGCCTGGCAATGATGACAACGCCTTGGATACGCACTTGTCATCTGGAGAATAGCAGGATTTGGAATCTGTAGGGTTTTCGTCCGATTACACGATAAACTTCCTTTTTCATCGGAAACGCCTGTTTAATTCAAATATTAATACCATTTGTCTACTTATGCACTGACCCTGAGGTATTTAAAAGAGAACACAGTGTTGTTGATACTATACAGTCCAAGATTATTTACTTCATAAAGTAGAAGCTAAATAGTCAGTGATTAAAGCAAAGTAATACCCCAGAACAGCTGAACACATGCTGCTTGTCTCAAACAGCTGTCTGTCGTCAAAGGAAGCTTTTTAACTGAGCAAACATTATAGAGTAAGTTCTGTTTTTTGTTCTATATAGAATCATAGAGCCATATAGCATGAAAACAATCCCTGTGGTACACTACTTGTTACAAGTCTCCATCCTGTATCACCTCTATCACCCCCCCTCTGTTTTCTACCTTCTACCTTCATTTTTGTATCCAATTAACTAACTCAACTCCATCTACCACTCTGTTCTCATCAATCTTCTTGGTCACCTCTTCCAAAAACTTGCACAATATCTCAGGAGATGAAAGATATAATGATTATACAAAGGAGACCCTAGTGGTTTCTTATTTGAATTTTACTTCGGAGTCACATGAGTGATACGTGCAGAACCCTGTCCAGCCGCAGGTGCGTCATTACGTCAGACGCATTGGTGCAGTCGGCTGGTTGGAGCAGCAGAGCTCCTCCAAGTGGTAAGTTTAAAACACAAGGTAAGTTTCAAACTTTTTCTTGCGCTCACTTATTGTTTAAGCGGTAGGGTGTAGAATGTTAAAATGATGCAGAAAGTGAAGAAGGTGTCGGCGAGGCGATCCGCAGGGAAAAGGTTTGAGGACCGTGATAGTATGGTTAGCGGATGCCCGCCTAGGTCACCAAGTCCGTCGCCAGCAATGGAGCTAGCAATACCGGACCCGCTGCCTGTGAGCAGCGTAGCCATGCCGGTAGGGTGTAAGGCTACTTCACAATCAAATAGGCCCGTTGACCCAGAGTCAGGCCTGGAAGTATTACCCTCACAAGGAGAAACCATTTGCACACGGCTCTCCCAGGTCGAGGTCTTATTACAAAAGATGCTCGACAGGGACGCACTCCGTGAGGAGGAGTGGTGCCCACGCCAGTCTAGTGGAGAGCCTGTGCTAGCAGTGCCTGTAATAGGGCTGCAAGAATACCCAACTTTTGAAGAGGAGGGTATACCGGCGCAGCAGTTCACTGACGCCGAATCAGTGGCTGGGGAGAGCCACAAGGGAGTGGAACTTGAAGTCATTCCGAATATAGCGGAGACATTTGCAGTCCCCAGAGAGGCAGGGGAGCCGTTAGGGGAAGAATTGGCAGCAGCCATACAATATATTCTCTCTCATCAGCTGCAAGAATTGGCTACGGACGAGGTGGCTAAAAAGTATGAAGCCCCAATTAATTGTGGTTTGCTAAAAGTAACAATGGTAAACCATCTTATATGGACACAGTTGGGGGTGTCAGCAAGATTCGGCCCTTCGGCCCTTCGAGCCTGCACCGCCATTCAATATGATCATGGCTGATCATCCAACTCAGTATCCTGTACCTGCCTTCTCTCCATACCCTCTGATCCCAATAGCCACAAGGGCCACATCTAACTCCCTCTTAAATATAGCCAATGAACTGGCCTCAACTACCCTCTGTGGCAGAGAGTTCCAGAGACCCACCACTCTCTGTGTGAAAAAATTCCTTCTCATCTCGGTCCTAAAGGATTTCCCCCTTATCCTTAAGCTGTGACCCCTTGTCCTGGACCTCCCCAACATCAGGAACAATCTTCCTGCATCTAGCCTGTCCAACCCCTTAAGAATTTTGTAAGTTTCTATAAGATCCCCTCTCAATCTCCTAAATTCTAGAGAGTATAAACCGAGTCTATGCAGTCTTTGTTCATAAGACAGTCCTGACATCCCAGAAACTAACCATGAAGGTGGTCATGTTTATGGCGTTGGTATCAGCCCAACGTGTGTAAACATTGCAAAAGCTACGGCTAGACAGAATGCAGGTATCGGCAGATGCCATTACTTTTTATGTTTATGATCTGCTCAAACATAGTGGAATAGGCATGACAGGATGTAAGATTGTTTTTTCAGCATACCCAACAGATGCTCACCTGTGTGTAGTGTTATATTTGTCTCATTACATTGAGGATACCAGAGTCCTACGAGGAACAGAGTCTGCATTAAGAAAAGAGTCTGCACATAAAAAAGCACACAATAAGGTGTCGGTGCAAACAATTTCAAGTTGGCTAAAGCAGGTTCTGGGAAGTGCTGGGATTGATACTGATAAACTCAAATCTCATTCCACCAGGGCGGCATCAACTTCCGCGGCAAGGGCGATGGACGTGCCTGTAGACCATATCCTCGCGGCCGCAGGATGGTCCAGTGAGCTAATCTTCCAGAAATACTATCATAAGCTGATTACAAGGCTGGGGGTGTTTGCTGAATCTGTTTAGAGTTCTGTTATAGTTTCCTCCTGAGGGGATGCTATTGTTTCTTTTGTAAATAAACCGTTAATTCATTTAACAATGTTATGTTTGATGCATTATTGATTATTTAACGATTTGAATCAATCAATGCAGTGTGAACGCCGGATTTGGGTCTGCGGCATGAAATCACAGAGCTTTGAAATCTTCACGTAGTCACTCACGTGACTCCGAAGTAAATTAGTAAGATTAAACGAGAACTTACCAGTTTGAAGTTTGATCTTTATTTTATGAGGAGTTACGATGAGGGATTACATGCCCTCCGCTCCCAACCCTCATAAATATCATCTGGTAGTTCTAGTCTCTGTCATCTTACTATTATACTTCAGTCATTATTACTTAGCGCTGCTTTGAAGATTGACGCACCTGCGGCTGGATGGGGTTCTTCACGTAATCCCTCATCGTAACTCCTCATAAAATAAAGATCAAACTTCAAACTGGTAAACTCATTTAATCTTACTATTAGCAATCAGACACATTGTCAGTATGTGCAATAGATTGAGAGCAATGTAGCTCAGCTTGTGAAATGTGATTAATTGGAAGCTTGAGTGGTTAATATTCTTTACTTGGCCCATCTCTTCTTTTCATTGATTATTTAGACATAGACAGACATAGAAAATAGGTGCTGGAGGAGGCCATTCGGCCCTTTGAGACAGCACCGCTATTCATTGTGATCATGGCTGATCATTCCCAATCAATAACCCGTGCCTGCCGCCTCCCCATATCCCTTGATTCCACTAGCCCTTAGAGCTCCATCTAACTCATAACTTAAACTTTCCATTTGTTGCTGGGGACTCTGGCTGGTTATTATCAAGTCAGATAACATTAACTAGTATGCTCTGCAGTAAGACTTGTTACAAGGCACAAGGCAAAAAGGGGGAGAAAAGAAGCTTTGATTCTAAATTCTACTGCTGGTCTAAGGGAAATTGTAATATTCTGTAGACTGAATCATGTTAAATTTTTATGATTTTGAGAAGTTAAGATGCCAGCAGAGAGCCTCACCTGCTGAGAATGAACGTCAGTAAGAAGGAAATGTACTTCCATCAATTACATTTAGAAAAGAGCATGTCTGAATTTGCAGTATTTCCATCATGTCTTGCATCCTTTTGATAAAATCACTTCTATATTTATTTAGCTTTCTTTCTAGGTGATTGCATTAGAGTCAGAGTTATTCTGCATGGAAAAAGTCCCTTCATCCTAACTCATCCAAGCTGAACAAGTTGCCAATCTGAGCTGATGTCATTTCCCTGGATGTGAAAAACCTGCTCTTCGGGTACCATTTAAATTTTTCCCCCCTCACCTTAAACCTATGCCCTCTAGCTTTGGACTCCCGTAACATGGTAAAAAGACAGTGACCTGGCCTGTAGTTCCTTGGCAAGTCATTGCGTCCCTTCTTAAATAAAGGCACGACATTAGTCAATTTCCAGTCTTCTGATACCTCACGTCAGACAAATGTCTCTGCCAGGGCCTGAAAATTTCTCTCCTGACTTTCCATAACTTCCTCGTATACACTTGATCAGGTCCTGAGGATTTATCCACCTTTACGAGATTCAAAATTATTAAAAGCTCCTCTTACATAATGTCGATATGTTTCAAGACGTTACTGTTCTCTTCCATGAACTCATTAGCTTCACTAATCTTTCCATGGTTAATACAGGCAAGAAGTATTCATTTTAGACCCCACCTCCGATGGCTCCACACATAGATGACCAAACTGGTCCTCAGGATATATCCTCTCCATAGTTACCCTCTAATATAAAATCTCTTAGGATTCACTTTTATCTTATCTCCCATATCATTACTTTATAAATGTCTTGGATAGTATTTTCCCGTATAACAAAGCCATATCAGCTGGTACTAATAACAACATTTCATACCTGCAGAGGCTATTATACTATCACATTGTTGAGCAATAGAGAGCTACAGATAAACAAACAGATCTCAAACTATCTATAGAGGTGGGTCCTATTGTTTCACATTAGATTATACCCAATCGTAAAATCAAGCCCTGCTATGAAAGGCCTGGATAGAGTGAATGTGGAAAGAATGTATCCACTAGTGGGTGAGTCTAGCACCAGAGCTCATAGCCTCAGAGTAAAAGGACGTACCTTTAGAAAGGAGATGAGGAGGAATTTCTTTAGTCAGAGGCTGGTGAATCTGTGAAATTCATTGCCACAGATGGCTGTGGAGGCTATCAGTGGATATTTTTAAGGTGGAGATTAACAGATTCTTGATTAATGGGGGTGTCAGGAGTTATGGGGTGAGGGCAGGAGAATGGGATTGAGAGGGAAAGATAGATCAGCCATGATTGAATGGTGGAGTAGCCTTGATTGGCTGAATGGCCTAATTCTGCTCCTCAAACTTTTGAAATTATGATTCCTTCAGAGCCTGGACTTGCTGACTATTTTTCCTGTCGTATCTATTATTTCTGACGACAATAGTTTTCCCTTGCTTAACATTTGCAACACGGTAGGTCATTTTATGCAATATTGCAGCCCCAGAGATACTGGATCTCAGAACTTTAATCACAATGCTCAGCCAGGACATTCCACTGAGTTTGCCAATGGCTGTAAAACATTTGGAGAAAGAAAAGAATGTTATGCAGATGGAAGAAATGCAGACATCTGGTGCCCACTTGGATTCGGCCTTGAAACCAAAGCTTCAGACCAGACAGGTTGGCTTTGTATCGAGGGCACCTGCTCTCCTTGGCTTGATTTTTCAACTTATTCCTTTTTGAAATACAACCTGTGTGCAATCAAACACAGAAACAATTGAACTTAATAAACTTATGTAAGCAATTCTTTACAGAGGTAAACATTTCCTCATTATTCAGATTCTAGTTCTTCTGACAAATTGTTTAGGCTGGCACTAAGCCAATTCTTTTAAATGGACCTTTTCATTACCTGAGGCCAGATATGAAACCATAATGTGAACTGCATACTAGATCTTAACAACACCATTCTCAGTCACACCGGCCCCATGAGGATTAGATGTCTGCCTGTTGATCCTGCAAATTCCAATGGGATCAACACTGAAGGGCATCAGTGCCTGTGTTTATTGCCTGGTATTTAGTCTTTGAATTTTTGCCCCTCATTATAATGCTGTGTTCACCTAAATTATCAGTCGACGGTTGCTACAATTTCAGTAGACTGCAGCTGGTGTATAATTTTACATAAAATATGTAAAAGGACAAATTGCAAAATCTGAGATATTTTTGGATACTCACTATAATTGGTCCAAACCATTTACCACAGAATAATGGATCACATTTCCAGTTTTTGTTCTATCAAGCTTCTATGGAGGCACCAAATGAAATGAAAGAAGATGAGTCTAAACGCACCAACCTAGAAAATGGCAACAAAGCCAAATATGGTCCCATGTCCGTGATACAAAAAGACCTGCCCATCACCAATGACCTGGACACTGGCCAGTATTGTTGAGTCACAAGGAACTGCAGATGCTGGAATATTCCATAAAACACAAAGTGCCGGAGTATATCAGCTGGTCAGGCAGCATCTAAAGGGGCTGTCCCACATGGGCGACCTAATTGGCGAGTTTAGAAGAGTTTGAAAAGATGACATGTTGAAGACCTCGTTCGACTATGTAGAAGACCAGCTTCGACTAGCTACGACTAATTCGGGAAAATTGGACACCGAATAGTAGAGAGTGAAGATGACCTCCTTAGATCTCCTTCAACCTCCCTTCGACTATGATGAAGACTATCTACAATTACCTTCGACTATCCTCAATTACCGATGACTAACATGCCGACCTACTACGACTAAACTTACGAGTAAATAAAGTATCGATTTTTTCCATGGCAACCTTTTTTTACTCGCGGGTATTTTTTAACATATTGAAAAAAAACACCGCGACTACTCTTGAGCATGAAGGAGAGTTACAAAGACCTCCTACGACCTCTTATCGACCATGCTGCGAGCATGTCACCAAAACTCGCGGATTAGGTCTCCCAAGTGGGACAGGCCCTTAAGGAGGACATGGACAGGTGAAGTTTTGGTTCGGGATCCTTCTTCAGTATCAATGGAGTACTCCAGTGAAGCCATATTCCAGTGACTCTGTACCCCAATGGAAACATACCTCCATCAATGAAGCCAAAGTTGATGTATTAAATACTCATTGAAATGACCCAGCACTCCAATGTATTATTGCATTTAGGCAGACAAATAAAACCAGCTGGGTCACCTCTCATAAGTCCGGACATCACATTTGGACATGGCAAAGTTGTTCTCAGCCCATTGAACCTCGCAAAGTCCTCCCTAACAAATATTTGTGGGCTGGTGTTCAAGTTGTGAGAGCTCCCACATACTTGTCACACAATTTGTTTTATACATTCTAGGGACATGGGCTTTGTAGGCTGAGCCAGCATTTAATTGCCTATCCCTGATGCTCTTGGAAAGGTGGCGATGAGCTGCCTTATTGGACGACTGCAATCCTTAAGGCGTGGGTATGCCCATAATGCTATTATGAAACCTATGGAGGCATTTTCAGGAGTTTGACCCGGTGATGGTGAAGGAAGACTGATATATTTCAGTCAGGGATGGTTGTTAGTTAAGCGGGGAAACTTCCAGGTCGTAGTTCTCCTATACTTTTGATGCCCTTGCCCTTCTACCTGGTAAAGGTCATGAGATTAGCAGGTGCTGAAGAATGAGTCTTCGTGTGCTCGTTCGTTCATTTGCTCGTGTGTCAGACGACGTAGCTCGCTGTTGGCTTCATTGTGGATTAGTGTGCAGCTGCACTGAATCCTGTAGCTGATACATGCTGTTGCTATTGTGTGTCAGTGCTTGAGTTAATGATGGGTGTGGAGAGGGAAGGCTGCTCGGCTCTGTATAGTGTTAAGTTTTCTGAATGTTGTTGAAGCTGCACTCATCCCGGCACTGCTGACATAGCCAACCTCACCGATTCACACCTTCTCGACATGTTGCCAGATTCCTCCAACACAATTCCGGTTAGACCCATCAGTGGGACAGCCCTACTGAAAGGGTTGGCAAAGTGATGGGAGGGAGTAATCCTGAGCATCCTTAACCTTAACTCCAGACCCATGGAGTACCCTGGAATCAGTGATTTTCCATGCTAAACAATGCCTGAAAGAAACGCTCCAAGTAGCAAGGCCATTGAATGTACTGTGGGCAGTGCAACCGGCAATGCTCTGCAGAACTTGACTTAGTCATAGTCATACTGTGTGGAAACAGGCCAATCGGCCCAACTTGCCCACACCGACCAACATGTCCCATGGACACTAGTCCCACCTGCCCGTGTTTGGCCCATGTTCCTCTAAACCTGTCCTATCCATTTCCCTGTCTAAATATTTTTTAAATGATGCAATACTATCTACATCAACCACCTCTTCCAGCAGCTTGTTCTTTACACCCACCACCCTCTGTGTGAAAGTTACCTCTCAGATTCCTGTTAAATCATTCTCTACTCACCTTAAACCCATGTCCTCTGGTTCTTGATTGCCCTACACTGGGCAAGACACTCTGTGTGTCTACCCAATCTTTTCCTTCCATGATTTTGTACGCCTCTATAAAATCACCCCTCATCCTCCTGTGCTCCAAGGAACAAAGCCCTCGCCTGCTAAACCTCTCCCTATAACTCAGTCCCTCAAGTCCTGGCAACATCCTGGTAAATCTTCTCTGACCCTTTCAAGATTGACAACATCTTTCCTATAACATGATAACCAAAACTGAACACAATATTCTAAATGTGGCCTCAAAAACATCTTATATAACGGTAACCTGACCTCCCAAATTCTACACTCCATTGACTGATGAAGGTCAATGTGTCGGAAGCCACCTTGACAACCCTATCTACCTGTGACATCCACTTTAACTTTCAGGTCAGCTGTACCCCTGTTGAAGGATTGAACACATGCTTTTTAAAAAAAATTTTGCAATTGCATTCTCGCTGCATTGCAATTTTTGTAAAAAATTTAAAAATTGTTACAATAAGCAACATATACTGGACGATTGTCCAGTATATGTTGCTCAAAAAAAGCTGGATAAATCCCACCCAGCTAATTCCCACCCAGTCTACTCTGTCACTAACAGCAGGGCCGGATTTAGGTATAAGCTTCACAAGCTTAAGCTTAGGGCCCCGAGATCTAGGGGGGCCTCGACAGGCCCGGATTTACCCACAGGCCTCATGGGTTGAAGCCAAGGGCCTCAAAATCTAGTGGGCCTCTGGCAAAGGTGTTTTTTTCCCCAGAGTAAAAAAAATCCAGAGAAAAAAAAAATTGGAGCGCTATCAGCATTTCCACTTTGCCGGAAATTACCCGAAATTCTGGTTCCGGCCCGCTGGAAGTTTTGGGAAAAAATTACGACCATCCACGCCTGCGCAGTTGGGGGAAGCCAGTGATGCAGTAGCAACGCAAAATGACGCTGTCTCTCCGCGCGTGCGCAGTGGGCCCGGGCGGGTTCAGATCTCCATTTGCACTCCACACAATCACCTCGATGCCTCGTGTCTCCTCCAGGTAAGTAGTGGAATATTGCGTTGTGGGAGTGCCCGTTTCTCCGGGCCGGGGGGGGGCCTGCGGTGTCTGCGGCAGACACGGTGTCCGAGTCAGAGCCTCGCTGCGTGGGAGGGAGAGAGAGGGGGGGGTGTGAGAGTTGGAAAGGCGGGGTTGAGACAGAGCGGGGGGAGAGAGAGAGAGAGGGGGAGAGGAGGGAGAGAGGGGAAGAGGGAGGGGGGAGAGAGAGATGGGGAGGGAGAGAGAGGTGGAGGGAGAGAGAGGTGGAGGGAGAGGGAGAGGAAAGGAGGAGGGGGAGAAGGAAAGTGGGATTATCTTTAGTGCGATTGCAAAATTAAGGTAGGTTTTAGACCAATTATATTTTTTCCTCCATATGAATAATATCAAACAATTGGAACTGCTTTCTTTTCCTTGATAACAATACTGAAAAATATGAATTCCATAGTTTGCGACTTTCATTTTGCATCATATTTTGAATGTGCACACACTAACACAGTAACAGGCAATCAAATCAACACACAAAACATTTTCTAAGAAAAGGTTTTATTTACTGCAAAAACTTACATTTATTTGCAGTGTTTGCATGCTCCTTTATAACATTTTGCATAACATTTTACAGTACAACTTGATTATTAAAACAAGTACAGCTTCAATTCTTGATTTAAAAAATGTATATAGCAATTACCCCAATCATCCCATTCCAAGCACTCATTACTCTTGACAACCAAAATTATTTCTGAAATATTGGTCATAAATGTGGTGCAAAAATGCTCCAAAATAAGGCTCAGAATACACCAGAGAGCATCTAAAACCCCAGAGCTCCCAGGCCCCGTAAGCGGGCCCTGGACCCCGGCTGCAAGGGTCTTTCAACTTTGCACTTGAAATATGCACTGCGTGCACTTATTTCACATAAATCTTTTGTAATCCTGCCATGCCAAGCTTTTTGAAAAGCTTCGTACGGCCTGGTGTATAATATTTTTGACACTGTCATAGGCCTTTCTTACATATGCTGTCATAACACACTGTAGTCTCTAAACTCCCCCCCCCCCCCAGTAATTTTCCTTGCCGTCCATTTCAGAATAATAGTGTTTTAAGCCGATAACGTGACACTAGCGCTGGCAATAAATAAAAAGCGCAGCTTTCCAGCCCTTATCTCATTGGCCACCCTTGGCTGCACACCACCCTTGGCAAGAGTCAATCTGATGGACTCTTCCATCTTCCTCTCGTCGTGTGGGTGGGGGTGGGGGATTGGGAGGGGCCTCACAAGTGGAGGCCTGGGGCCTCCCTTCATCTAAATCCGGCTCTGACTAACAGCTTGATAGAAGGTGACATCAACCCAACTAACAAATGAGACTTTCTCACCAATAACTTGTGTATCATTATCCACATGAGTTCAGCCAGATCACAAGCTCCAGACCTTACACAGCACAGTCAGTATCTATATTGAGTGGAGGTTCAAGGAGGCTGCTCTCATCTCTTTCTCAAGGGCAATTAGGAATTGACAGAAATGCTAACCTTGCGTGGATTCTAGAAAATGATTACATTAAAAAATTCCCTTTACAGATGAAACAGTAAAGAATGAGTGGGATGTGGCAATATATTGCCATATTTTGCTACAGAGATCAATTTTTGTGGAACCATATCGCTGCATAGTTTTATTCAGGAGACTAAAGCCATCACTTGTACTGAAGATATTTTTTTCTCAGGAAAATCAATATATTCAATGAATTCTGACTTTTAACCATAGTATAATAATTGTATCTTTATTGGCAACATAGCTTTAGTAGCTTTAGTAGAATCAGGTATCTAATGTGTTCACATATTAGATTATGTGAATAACTGCATTATGAAATGAAATTATGTACACCTACCAGGTTGTAATTGTGCACACTAACATAAAAAAGGCAGGAAAAGACTGGGGTGTTACTGGCTCCCAATGAAATCAGTGATTCCAAAGAATTCTTGCCAGAATTACAGCAGGACTTCACTGAAACAATGAAGAAATTTCAACCCTGTGCTTTCAAAGGACACAGCTGCATATTAGCATGCAAATCCTGCATATTACATACAGTCCATGTACTTACTGCTGCCTTATTCTGGGCTACATGAGGACAGCAAATATGCCAATCACTAAAATACCCCATAATGATCTGAAGATACAATAAATGATAGACACAAAAAGCTGGAGTAACTCAGCGGGCCAGGCAGCATCTCTGGAGAGAAGGAATGGGTGACATTTCGAGACCATTCTTCAGACTGGTTAGGGATAAGGGAGACGAGACATATAAACGGTGATGTGGAGAGATAAAGAACAATGAATGAAAGATATGCAAAAATGTAACAATGATAACGGAAACAGGCCATTGTTAGCTGTTTGTGGGGTGAAAATGAGAAGCAAGTGCGATGGGTGGGGGAGGGATAGAGAGAGAGGGAATGCCAGGGCTACCTGAATGAGAGAAATCAATATTCATACTACTGGGCTGCAAATACCCTCGCTGGTCACAGGGAGAATTTACAAACTCCGTACAAACAATTGTGAACAAATTGTACAGATTCAGAGGTACAATGTTGAGAATATTTGCCCAGGAGTTGGACTTTACTCTAAATGTCCATCAAAACTATCAAGGAGTGTTAATAACGTGCAACGCTAAGTTCAAAGTATCATTGTTGTACATAGAACCTTACACTAACATAGGATCTGTGCAGTTCCCACCAGGAGCAGCACGCTGAGCTCACAGTCATTGCACCATTGCCACACTGACAGCTTAAAGAGCTCGAACCGTGGTGGCCTCTTTGCAGCTGCACAAAAGGCTGCTGTGGAGGTGGGGCAAGACGTGATGGAGGGGAGAAGTAGTTCTCTGCCGTTTGTTTTGGCAACCCCCACCCCAAGCCCCGAACTGGCCTGAACATCCTCCTCCCCCAAGCAGCGGTAGCCACAGGGCACTGTAAGATTGCCCTCAGCAAAGGGCCAGTGATTCTACTGACAGCTCAGAATTGATTTGCACAAAGAGGCTGTTAAGGAAGCTCTGATGGTGCACATTGCATAACGCTGGCCCTCAGATCAGATACTGAGGCTGGCAGGTGCTGCGTTCAAAACATGGCAGTCGTGGTGCAGAGCCTTTAATTGCCGTTTCTTTTTTAAACCTCTGGCAATGTGCTGCTTCTTGTTCTGTGAATGAACAACAAAGTTTGTAGACTGTTCATTTCCACCAGCAATGGACAAAGTGTGTGCTTTTTGACCCATGACATCATTAGGCACACAATTCAGGTCAGGCAAATGTGGGACATTGAGGAAATGAACATGGAATTGCCCAGGCCAATTCCGCACTGGGAAAAATTCATCCAGAAATGATCACCAGCACCATCCACCACAGGTAAAACTACTTTTATGTGTGCCCACAAAGCACACGCGGAAATCAGTCCAAGCCTGACAAAATAAACGTGCGCCAAAGAGCATTTTAGACTTAAGGAATAAAATAACTTTCACAAAACCTGCAAAAGAATTAGGAGGAGATGAATAAGTAAATAAAGTTCCACTCATATCAATTAGAGTGCAGTCAATTGTAAAATAAAATGAAAATATGTAAATAGAATCAAAAGCAATAAACAGGACAAGTTGATGAAAATTAAAACAAAAAATACTTAGGCAGCAAAAAGCAGAAAATGATGGAAATATTCAGATGATTAAGTAACAATAGACAATAAACAATAGACAATAGGTGCAGGAGTAGGCCGTTCAGCCCTTCGAGCCAACATCGCCATTCAATGTGACCATGGCTGATCATCCACAATCATCCCTGTTCCTGCCTTCTGACCATATCCCCGGACTCCGCTATCTTTAAGAGCCCTATCTAGCTCTCCCTTGAAAGTATCCAGATAAACGGCCTCCACCGCCCTCTCAGGCAGAGAATTCCACAGACACACAACTCTCTGTGAACTCTCTCTTTGATTCAGAAAGATCTGCAACGGCAGAAGCTGCACGTCACTTCCAGTCATGTGATCGCAATGTATTAAATACGTTTTCGACTTGCAATATTTTCGGTTTACAATGGGTTTATTGGAATGTAACCCCATCGTAGGTCGAGGAGGAGCTGTATTCCATTGCATTCCATGTACATACATTTGGAAAGGCAGGGATTTATTCGGGATGGTTAGCATGGTTTTGTGTGTGGGAGATCGTGTCTCATTAATTTGATGTAGTGTTTTGAAGAGGTGGCCTAGACGATTGATGAGCGTCATGCTGTAGATGTCCACACAGAATTTAGCGAGGCCTTCAACAAGGTATTGCATGTTGGCTGGTCTGGAAGGTTAGATCGCATGGGATCCAGAGTGAACTAGTCAATTGGATACAAAATTGGCTTGACGGTGAGAAACAGAGGGTGGCGGTAGAGGGTTGTTTATCAGAGTGCAGGCCCAAAACAAGTGGTGTACCGCAGTAATCAGTGCTAGGTCCTCTGTTTGTTATTTATATTAATGATTTGGATAAGAATAGGATGGCATAGTAAGTTGTGGATGAGACTAATATGGTGGTATAGTGGACAGTGAAGAAGGATATCTTCGATCAACTGGGCCAATGGGCCAATGACTGGCGGATTTAGTTGAGAGAAGCAGCATGGAAACAGGCCTTTTGGCCCACCGAGTTCGCACCGATCAGTGATGCCCGTCCATTAACACTATCAATAGACAATAGGTGCAGGATTAGGCCATTCAGCCCTTTGAGCCAGCACTGCCATTCACTGTGATCATGGCTGATCATCTACAATCAGTACCCCATTCTTGCCTTCTCCCCACATTACTTTGACTCCGCTATCTTCAAGTGATCCATCAAACTTTCTGTTGAAAGCATCCAGAGAATCAGCATCCACTGCTTCTGAGGCAGAGAATTGCACAGATTCACAACTCTCTGGGTGAAAAAGTTTTTCATCAATTCCGTTCTAAATGGCCTAACCCTTATTCTTAAACTGTGGCCCCTGGTTCTACACTCCCCCAACATCATGAACATGTTTCCTGCCTGTAGCGTGTCCAATCCCTTAATAATCTTATATGTTTCAATAAGATATCCTCACATCCTTCTAAATTCCAATGTATACAAGCCCAGTCACCCCATTCTTTCAACATATGACAGTCCCGCCATCCCAGAAATTAACCTTGTGAACCTATGCTATACTCCCTCAGTAGCAAGAATGTTCTTCCTCAAATTAGGAGACCAAAACTGCACACAATACTCCAGGTGTGGTCTCACCAGGGCCTTGTACAACTGCAGAAGGACCTCTTTGCCCCCAAACTCAACTCCTCTTGTTATAAAGGCCAACATGCCATTAGCTTTCTTCACTGCCTGCTGTATCTGCATGCTTATTTTTAGTGGCTGATGTACAAGGACACCCAGATCTTGTTGTACCTCCCCTTTTCCTAACTTGACACCATTCAGATAATAATCTGCCTTCCTGTTCTTGCCACCAAAGTGGATAACCTCACATTTATCCACAATAAACTGCATCTGCCACTCATCCAACCTGTCCAAGTCACCCTGCATCCTCCTAGCATCCTCCCCACAATTCACACTGCCACTCAGCTTTGTGTCATCTGCAAATTTGCTAATGTTGCTTTTAATCCCTTCATCTAAATAGGAGTAGGATGGGGACCCACAGTCCCGTTTATATCAACGGGTCGATGGTTGAAAGGGTCAAGAGCTTCAAATTTCTGGGCGTGCACATCTCTGAAGATCTCTCCCGGTCCGAGAACACTGATGCAATTATAAAGAAAGCTCATCAGTTCCTCTACTTCCTGAGAAGATTACGGAGAGTCGGTTTATCAAGGAGGACTCTCTCTAACTTCTACAGGTGCACAGTAGAGAGCTTGCTGACCGGTTGCATTGTGGCTTGGTTCGGCAAATTGAACGCCCTGGAGAGGAAAAGACAACAAAAAGTAGTAAGCACTGCCCAGTCCATCATCGGCTCTGACCTTCCTTCCATCGAGGGGATTTAACGCAGTCGCTGCCTCAAAAAAGCTGGCAGTATCGTCAAAGACCCACACCATCCTGGCCACACACTCATCTCCCTGCTACCTTCAGGTAGAAGGTACAGGAGCCTGAAGACTGCAACAACCAGGTTCAGGAATAGCTACTTCCCCACAGCCATCAAGCTATTAAACCTGGCTCGGACAAAACTCTGATAACTAATATCTGTTAATTGCACGTTATTAGTTTATTTATTCATGTATGTATATATTTATATATGGTATATGGACACACTGACCTGTTTAGTAATAAATGCCTTATATGTTCTGTGTGCTGATGCAAAGCAAGAATTTCATTGTCCTATCAGGGACACATGACAATAAACTCACTTGAACTTGAACTTAAATCATTAATGTACATTGTAAATAGCTGCGGTCCCAGCACCGAGCCTTGCAGTACTCCACTGCCATTCAGAAAGGGACCCGTTAATCCCTACTCTTTGTTTCCTGTCTGCCAACCAATTTTCTATCCATGCCAGTATCCTACACCCAATACCATGTGCTCTCATTTTGCCTACTAATCTCCTATGTGGGACCTTGTCAAAAATCAATGATTCCAAAGCATTCTTGCCAGAATTACAGCAGGACTTCACCGAAACAACGAAGACATTTCAACCCTGTGCTTTCAAAGGACACAGTTGCATATTAGCATGCAAATCCTGCATATTAAATCCTGCATCATGTACTTATTAGAAACATAGAAACATAGAAAATTGGTGCAAGAGGGGGCCATTCAAGCCTTCAAACCAGCACCGCCATTCATTGTGATCACTGCTGATCGCCCCCATCAATAGCCTGCCTTCTCCCTATATCCCTTGAATCCACTAGCCCCTAGAGCTCTATCTAACTCTCTCTTAAATCCATCCAGTGACTTGGCCACCACTGCCGTCTGTGGCGGGGAATTCCATAAATTCACAACTCTATGGGTGAAAATGTTTTTTTCTCAGCACTTCAACTCCCCCTCCCATTCCGTATCCGACCTCTCGGTCCTGGGCCTCCTCCACGGCCAGAGTGAGCAACACCGCAAGTTGGAGGAACAGCACCTCATATTCCGCTTGGGGAGTCTGCATCCTCTGGGCTTGAACATTGAATTTTCTCAATTCTGTTAACCCTTGCTGTCTCCTCCCCTTCTCACCTCTCCCTCAGCCCTCGGGCCCTGGCATTCCCTCTCTCTCTCTCTATCTCTCCCCCACCCAACTCGCACTAGCTTCTCATTTTCACACTACAAACAGCTTACAATGGCCTGTTTCCTTTATCATCTACACATTTTTTTGCATATCTTTCATTCATTGTTCTTTATCTCTCCACATCACCGTCTATATCTCTCGTTTCCCTGATCCCTAACCAGTCTGAAAAAGGGTCTCGACCCGAAACGTCGCCTATCTCCTTCGCTCCTTAGATGCTGCTACACCCGCTGAGTTTCTCCAGCTTTTTGTGTACCCCAGAGGATATTAACCCTGGATGTCCTCATTGTCAGCATTTTTCCAAGCTCTCTAAAGTCATGCTGCAGAATATTCATCCACTTCTTTCCGACATCATTCGTGCCGACATGCACTACCACTTCCGGCTGTTCACCTTCGCCCTTGAGGATTTTCTGCACTTTATCCATGACATCCTGGATCCTGGCACCAGGAAGGCAGAACACAATCCTCGAATCCCGTCTGTTCCTGCAGAAACCCCTGTCCGTACCTCTCACAATGAAGTCTCCAAATACAATGGCGTTGTCTGACGTCGGCCCCTTTGGTTTTGGCTCAACAGCCCTTTTTGCTTTGCAAGCCAGTCCGCCGCTCAGTGTGATAACGTCTTCTGTCCTGACAGCTTCTAAGTGGGTGAACTTGTTCACAAGAGGTACAACACCCGGGAACCTTTGCATTCCATGTTTCCCTCCCTTTCTCACTGTTAATCTTATTGTAGGACTTGTCGAGGAACGACTCAGTTTCTCGGACGAACCTGAGGTCATCCACTTGCTTCTCCAGTTCCCCAACATGGTCCTTCAGGAGCTGTACCTGGATGCACATTTGTAGCAGACAGAGGCACCAGCAGTGTCCTTTACCTCCCACATACTGCAAGCATCACACTGAATCAGCTTGCTTGACATCTCCTTCTTTCGTCTCTCCCTCTCCAGCCCTCAGGCCCTGGCATTCCCTCTCTATCTCTCCCCCACCCAACTCGCACTAGCTTCTCATTTTCCCACTACAAACAGCTTACAATGGCCTGTTTCCTTTATCATCTACATTTTACGTAGCCTCCTCTCCTCAGCTTCCTCGCCGAAGACTCTCGAGCCAAAGACTCGCACTTTTCTCACACAAGGCCCCTCCCTCAGAGCCGTCCTGCTTATATTGGCTGATAAATTGCCTAATTTACCAATTTACAAACCAAATTCCATAGTTTTTAACTGTTTTCCCCCTCTGACTCACTTCTAACACTCCTCCCACTCCGGCTAGAGCCAATCAGTGCTTTCTCCTGCTTCTCTTTGTTGCTGTTGCTTCCAAATCCACAGGAGCTTATTCTTGGCTACATGAGGACAGCAAATATGCCAATCACTAAAACAACCCATAATGGTCTGAACATACAATAAATGATAAACACAAAAAGCTGGAGTAACTCAGTGGGACAGACAGCATCTCTGGAGAGAAGGAATGGATGATGTTTCAGGTTGAGACCCTTTTTCAGACAGGTTATGGATAAGGGAAATTAGAGATATAAACGGTGATGTGGAAAGTAAAGAACAATGAATGAAAGATATGCAAAAAAGTAATGATGATAATGGAAACAGGCTATTGTTAGCTGTTTGTATGGTGAAAATGAGAAGCTAGTGCGACTTGGGTGGGGAAGGGCTTTCTGAAAGTTCAGGTACAGTACATCCACTGGCTCTTCCTTGTCCATTTTCTTGGTTACATCCTCAAAAAATTCCAGACGTTAGTCAAGAATAATTTTCCCTTCGTAAATCCATGCTGACTCAGACGATCTTGTTACTGCTATCCAAATGTACGGCTATTTCATCTTTTATAATTGACTCCAGCATCTTCCCCACCACTGATGTCAGCGTAACTGGTCTATAATTCCCTGTTTTCTCTCTCCTTCCTTTCTTAAAAAGTGGGATAACATTATCTAACCTCCAACCCACAGAAACTGATTCTGAATCTATAGAATATTGGAAAATTATCACCAATGCGTCCACAATTTCTTGAGCCACCTCCTTAAGTACCCTGGGATTCAGTCCATCAGGCCCTGGGGATTTATCAACCTTCAGTCCCATCAGTCTACCCAACACCATTTTCTGCCTAATGTGAATTTCCTTCAGTTCCTCCGTCACCCTGGGCCCTCTGGCCACTAGTACATCAGGGAGATTGTTTGTATATTCCTTAGTGAAGACAGTTCCAAAGTACCTGTTCAACTCGTCTGCCATTTCCTTATTCCCCATAATAAATTCACCTGTTTCGGTCATCAAGGAACCCACATTTGGCTTAACTAATTTTTTCCTCTTCACATACCTATAGAAGCTTTTACTATCCTCCTTTGTATTCTTGGTTCGTTTACCTTCATACCTCAACTTTTCTCCCCGTATTGCCTTTTTAGTTATCTTCTGTTACTCTTTAAAAGTTTCCCAATCCTCTGGCTTTCCGCTCATCTTTGCTATGTTATACGTCTACTCTTTTATTTTTATACTGTCTCTGACTTCCCTTGTCAGCCACAGTCAGCACTTACTTCCCTTGGAATCTTTCTTCCTCTTTGGAATGAACTGATCCTGCACCTTCTGTATTATTCCCAGAAATACCTGCCATTGTTGTACCACCGTCATCCCAGCTAGGGTCTCTTTCCAGTCAACTTTGGCCATCATGCCTCCATAGTCCCCTTTGCTCAACTGTAATACTGATACTTCTGATTTTACATTCTCCATCTCAAATTGCAGACTAAAACTTATCATATTATGGTCACTACCTCCTAATGGCTCCTTTACCTTGCGTTCTCTTATCAAATCCGATTCATTACATAACCATATAACCATATAACAATTACAGCACGGAAACAGGCCATCTCGGCCCATCAAGTCCATGCCGAACAACTTTTTTCCCTTAGTCCCACCTGCCTGCACTCATACCATAACCCTCCATACCCTTCTCATCCATATGCCTATCCAATTTATTTTTAAATGATACCAACGAACCTGCCGCCACCACTTCCACTGGAAGCTCATTCCACACCGCTACCACTCTCTGAGTAAAGAAGTTCCCCCTCATGTTACCCCTAGACCTCTGTCCCTTAATTCTAAAGTCATGTCCTCTTGCTTGAATCTTCCCTATTCTCAAAGGGAAAAGCTTGGACACATCAACTCTGTCTATCCCTCTCATCATTTTAAAGACTTCTATCAAGTCCCCCCTTAACCTTCTGCGCTCCAGAGAATAAAGACCTAACTTATTCAACCTATCTCTGTAACTTAGCTGTTGAAACCCAGGCAACATTCTAGTAAATCTCCTCTGTACCCTCTCTATTTTGTTCACATCCTTCCTATAATTGGGCGACCAAACACTAAATCCAGAATTGCCTTCTCCCTGGTAGGCTCCAGTAAAAGCTGGTGTAAGAATCCATCATGGAGGCACTCCACAAACTCCCTTTCTTGGGGTCCAGTACCAACCTGATTTTCCCTGTCAACCTGCATGTTGAAATCTCCCATAACCACCGTAGCATTACCTTTGCTACATGCCAATTTTAGCTCTTGATTCAACTTTCCCCCTATATCCAGGCCACTGTTTGGGAGCCTGTAGATAACTCCCATTTTACCCTTACAATTCCTTAGTTCTACCCATACTGACTACATCTCCTGATTCTATGTCACCTCTCACAATGGACTGAATTTAATTCCTTACGAACAGAGCTACCCAACCCCCTCTACCCACCTGTTTGTCTTTTCGATAGGAGGTATATCCCTGAATATTCAGTACCCAGCCCTAGCCCTCTTGCAGCCATGTCTCTGTAATTCCCACAACATCATACTTGCCAATCTCTAACTGAGCCTCAAGCTCGTCCACTTTATTTCTTATACTTCACGCATTCATATACAACACTTTGACCTCGGTATTCACCTCTCCTCTCACGCCGTCACTATTACCCCTGACTTGACTCTCTTATCACTTCTTGAACTTTCCTTCCCATTAATTTGAGAATCTTTTGTAACTTTTCTTGTGCTCACTTCCCCTTTAACTCCATCTTTGTACTCTATTTTTCAACCCCCTCCCCCCCGCTATTTAGTTTAAACCCACACGTGTAGCACCAGCAAACCTGCCTGCCAGCATGTTGGTCCCCCTCCGGTTAAGGTGCACCCCGTCCCTGTTGTATTGTTCACCCCTACCCCAGAAGAGATCCCAGTGGTCTACAATTTAAATCAAAATCCCTGCTCCCCGCACAAGCCCCCCAGCCACACATTCAGATCCCCTATCTCCCAGTTCCTGCCCTCACCAGCACGAGGTACAGGAAGCAATCCAGAGATAACCACCCTAGAAGTCCCACTTAGGAAACCTGACCGGAAACCTCTGGTGACCTTGCGCTCCACCAAAGGTTTCCATGAGGTTCCCAGAGGTTTTGGTCACTCTCCCTAATGGTCGAAAGTGGTTTCCGCGTGGTCGAGGCTTCTTCTATGTTCCTTCGATTATTTCAACAAAATCAAAACCGGCCTCGACTAAAATTAGGTTGTCGTTTGGTCGAAGCCAGTGGAATTTGGTCGCTATTTACTTACAGGCAGTCGAAGGCCATCTCCTTCGCTGACCGGCCATTTTGATTGACTTATTGGAGTTTCACGACCTTGAAGGACCCACCGGAAGGTAAAATGCACGCTAACTTTATTAAACTTCTTAAAACCTCTTAAAACTTGTCTCCAATCCTTCTCCCCACTTCTCTCCCCCTTCTCCCCCCTTCTCTCCCCCTTCTCTCTCCTTCTCTCCCCTTCTCTCCCCTTCTCTCCCTTGCTCCTGCGCTCTCTAAAGGACTTACCTTCCTCTACATCGTGCAGACAGCGCTCCTCCGCTGTCCCTGACCCCCACCTTCGCGATGTGTGTGTGTGTGTGTGTGCGGTCGGCAGCAAAGACCCTATAGGATCTTTGGTCGGTAGTTGCAGCTCACGCTTCGGTCGAGGCTTTCTAGGCGAGTGACCAAAACCTCTGGCGACTCATGGAAACCTTGGGTCGTGGGCAAGGTCATCAGAGGTTTCCGTTCAGGTTTCCTAAGTGGGACAGGGGCATAACTTTCTAAATGCATGTTACAGAGCCTCCTACCTCTTCGTCCCGACGTCGTTTGTGCCCACATGCACAACTGCTTCCAGCTACTCACCTTCCCTCTCAAGGTTGTTCTGAAGTCGGTCCAAGACATCTTGAACCCTGGCACCAGGGAGGCAACAGACCATCCTTGAGTCTCACCTGTCACCACAGAATCTCCATCCACACCTCGGAAAATGGAGTCATCCACCACTATGGCTCTGCCCGACGTCGGTCTCGCCGGTCGAGTCTCATTGCTAGGATTGGAGCCACAGACCTGTCCGCCGCTCGGACTGGAAGCGTCTACTGCCCCGACAGCTCCCAAGAGCGTGTACCTGATTTCATTAGCTGCAGCCACTGGGGTTTCCTGCACTACACGTACCTCCCCTTTCTCACAGTCACACACCTTCACTCTTCCTGTATCCTTGGCGTGACAACCACACTGAAGGTCTTGTCCAGGAAACTGTCGTTTTCCCAGATGGCCCTGAGGTTATCCAGCTGCTTCTCCAGTTCCCCAACACGTTTAATCAGGAGCTGCACCTGGGCACATTTTCTGCAGGTGCAGTTTCTAGCAGCACCAGCGGTGTACCTGACTTCATTCATCCTGCAGGAAACACACAGTACCAACTTGCCTACACACACGAGAGACAATTATACATTAATACCAATTAACCTACAAACCTGCACATCTTTGGAGTGTGGAAGGAAACCGAAGATCCCGGAGAAAACCCAACAGTCCTTTACTGTTTGATATCGCTTTGGAACCTCTGGCCACTGCTGTTAGGGAATCCCCTAATATTTCTGGTATTGTCCGAATAAGACACATAAGCTATCTCTTTATGCAGATGATCTGTTATTATTCATTTCTAAACCTGATAAATCTATTCCAGCAATAGTAGCTTTACTTAATCAATTTAGTCGTTTTTCTGGTTATAAACTAAAAACTTAGTAACAGTGAGCTATTCCCATTAAACAATCTAGTTTCGAATTATGGACAGTTTCCATTTAGATTGACTATCGAATATTTTACTTATTTAGGCATTAAGATTACCAAGAAACATAAGGATTTATTTAAAGCCAATTTTACGCCTTTAATTGACCACATCAAACAACAGTTCACTAAATGGTCACCAATGTCCTTATCTCAAATAGGCTGAATCAATGCTATTAAAATGTTTATCTTACCTACATTTTTATATTTATTTCAGACGATACCAATTTTTATTTCTAAATCTTTCTTTGATATTATTGACTCCAAAATGTTTTTATATATATGGCAGAATAAAAATTCCAGACTAAGTAAAAAAATTTAAAAAGATGGTGGTTTGGCACTGCCGAACCTTAGATTTTACTATTGGGCAGTTAATGCACGCTATTTAACGTTTTGGACAAAAGATTTAGAAGATACCCAATGTGCTGGATGGATAAATCTTGAATGTGATTCTATGCAAGGGCTATCATTGGCTTCTATTCTAGGGGCCTTGTTACCTTTTACAATTACGAGATTGAATAAATATACAACTAACCAAATATTAAGACACAACTTCCAATATGGTTTCAATGGTTTTTGGGATTTAATTATTTTATTTTATCGAGTCCTATCATATCTAATTTTTTCTTCCAACCTTCTAGCACTGATCAAGCCTTTCTGTTATGGAAGGGGAAGGGATTAGTAGCTTTTCGTGATTTGTTTTTGGATGGTTGTTTTATGTCTTTTGAACAACTCTCCAATAAATATAATCTACCTAACTCACATTTGTTTACATATTTACAAATTAGACATTTTTTGAGGGCTACTCTTCCCTTTTTTCCGTTACCACATCAAACCGATATCTTGGGGAAAAAAAATTATATTTGAACCCTTATCAGAAGGGTTTAATAACGACTATTTATGAGTTGATTTTGAAATTCAAAAAAGATACATTTGATAAAATTAAGAATGACTGGGAAAGAGAACTTTAAATTTCTTTATCTATAGAGAAATGGGAGAGGATTCTTCAATTAGTTAATACTTCCTCAAAGACACGCTTTGATACAATTCAAGGTGGTTCACAGAGCTCATATGTCAGAAGATAAGAGCTTGTTTTTATCGTCAAATAAATCCTACCTGTGACCGATGTAATTCAGAAGTGGCCTCATTGACTCATATGTTTTGATCCTGTCCACTTTTGGAAAAATATTGGAAATAACATTTTGATACTTTCTCTGTAGTTTTAGGTATTGATTTACAACCTCACACTATTACTGCAATTTTTGGGCTACCAATGTTAGATTTTATTCATCTGTCCCATTCCGCCCATCGGCTGATTGCTTTTACCACATTAATTGCCAGAAGATCTATTTCATTTCAATGGAAAGATTCCAATCCTCCGCCCACACTCCATTGGTACTCTGAAACGATATCATGTTTAAATTTAGAAACAATTAGGAATGACATTGTTGAACCCTTGGTTAAATTTGATAGGACTTGGGGAAGATTTATTCAACATTTTCATAGGAAATAAACTGTCCCCTCCCCAACTGTTATAATAATTTTTTTTTTACTGGTATACGGTGGACGGACTTGATGACAAACAAGGACTTAAATTGTTGTAACTCTTTGCAGCCCAGATTCTGTTTTGCTTTTTTTTTGCTTCTTTTTTTTCTTTAGTTCAGGTTTTTTTTTCTCTTTTTTTCTCTTTTTTTTCTTTTTATCTTTTTGGTTTTATACATATAAGTTCTCTTTTAAACACTTAACTGTATTTACATGGAGACCAGGAGGTCTATATTCAATGTGTATATTGACACTGGATTCATATTTAGGTGATACCTGCCATTAATGTAACGCTGATCCCTATAATCTGAAGAAGGGTCTCGACCCGAAACGTCGCCTATCTCCTTCACTCCTTAGATGCTGCTGCACCCGCTGAGTTTCTCCAGCCTTTTGTGTACCCTCGATTCTCCAGCGCTGCAGTTCCTTCTTTAACACTATCAACATCACCGTTATGTTCATCATTACTTTTTTGTTCTTTTGTTTTTGCTTTTGAAAAAAACTAATAAAAAGATTTTAAAAGAAAGAAAGAAAACCCATGCGCTAACGAGGAGATTGTAAAAACTCTGTAGAGCCAGCTCCCATCGTTGGGGTTGAACCGGGTCTCTGGCACTGTAGACAATAGACAACAGGTGCAGGAGTAAGCCATTCAGCCCTTTGAGCCAGCACCGCCATTCACTGTGATCATGGCTGATCATCCACAATCAGTACCCCGTATCCCTTGACTCCCTAAGAGCTCAATCTAACTCTCTCTTGAATGTATCCAGAGAACCAGCCTCCACCGCCTTCTAAGTCAGAGAATTCCACAGAAATCTCTGGGTGAAAAAGTTTTTCATCATCTCCGTTCTAAATGGCTTACCCCTTAAAACAGTGACCCCTTGTTCTGGACTCCCCCAACATCGGGAACGTGTTCTCTGCCTCTTGCATGTCCAATCCCTTAATAATCTTATATGTTTCAATAAGACCCCTTCTCATCCTTCTAAATTCCAATGTATACAAGCCCAGTCTGTAAGTGCTGTAAGGCAGCAACTTACCGTTGCGCCGTCGTGTCGCCAGATTGAATTTAATTGAAATAAATGTGAGGTGATGCATTTTGGTAAGGCACCCAGGGCAGAACTTGCACTGTGAGTGGTGGCGTTGTGGAGGCGTTGTGGAGCAGAGAGACCTAGGGGTGCAAGTCTATAGTCCCATGAAGCTAGCGACACAGGTGGGCAAGGTTGTGAAGAAGGCGGGAGGCACATTTGCCTTAATCAGTCAGGGTTTTGAGTCCATGAGTTGAGATGTCATGTAAAAGCTGTACCGGACAGAAGTAAGTCCACATTTAGAGTATTGTGTACAGTTCTAGCCATGCTGCTACAGGAAGGATGTCATTAAACTGCAAATGTTGCAAAAAAGATTTCCGAGGATGTTATTTATAGATCTGGAACATTTGCGTTATCAGGAGGATCTGGATAGGCAGAGTCTTTTTCCCCTTGAGTGTTGGAGGCTAAGGGATATCCTTATAAAGGTATATAAAATCATAAGGGGCATAGATAAGGTGAATAACTCCTGTCTTTTCGCTATGGTAGTGTAGTCTAAAATCAGAGGGTATAGATTAAGATAAGAGGGAAAAGTTTTAAAAGGAAACTGCGAGGCAACGTTTTCACACAGAGGATGGTGCTTATATGGAGTGTGCTTCTAGATGGTGTCATAGAGGCAGATACAATTGCAGGCAAATGATACTAGCTCGGTAAAGCAACTTGGTTGCCATGGCCAGTTTCCGTGCTGTATACCTCTATGTCTCTATGATTCTATGTGGACAAAAAATATAGTTCCTAAGGATGAAGTGAGTCAGAGAAAAAAAGGGCATTAAACAACCACTTCAGTCAGAGTACACACCACATGGTCCACACTGACCATGAATCAATCATTGACTCTAATCCCATTTTAATCTTTCCATATTCCTTTCAATCCTTCAGATTCTAAGCTGGTTGTCTGAAGAAGGTTTTGGCACAAAACGTCAACTGTCGATTCCCTCCACAGATGCTGCCTGACCCTCTAAGTTGCTCCAGCACTTTGTGTTTTGATATAAAATCACGAGTGCTTGCCAAGAAGTTTATATTGAAGTCGAACAGGGTGATTCAAGGTACAATTTCTACTTCATTTAAAAGGTACCAAACACTGCAATTTGCTAATGTTATCAAAATGGGCGGGCAGTGAAGCTAAATGTAACAATTTCAGATAGATAGTATTGCAGCAATGGTGGATTGCACATTCAAAACAAGTAACGTACATGCTTCTCGAAAGCTGCTGAAGCAGCTAGGGGAAGGTGGAAAGAGGCCACAAAAGGCTTGAAGGTCCATGGATTTTATGGTTCCAATAAAAGAGATTTGTTGAGCTTTTTCAAAGTTTGTAGGGAAAGGGAGTTTAGATGTGAAAGGGAGATAATAGTAAACAAAATGAAAGATGTGGAACAAGGGCACAGTTACATACAACAAAAGATTTTGAATGAAAAGCACAGGAAACCTTTTCACATGAAGGGTTTGAACTGCAACACAAAAGTGAATGTCTGAAATAGAGCAGAAGGGAATGTAAACTGGTACAGATTAATACAGCAAGGTTCATAGAAAGTGGTTGCAACATTCTGTGCTAGTGAATAAAATAGTCCTTATAATATATTTAAGTTACTTTCACCACTGAAACACTGATCAAATAATTTAATTAATACAGGGTTCTCTCAAGCACAATAATGTTTGTTAGATCTGCCCCCACTACGATCAAATATTACTTTTCCTTTAAAAGGTGGTATCGTATAAGGTCATAAGTGATAGAAGCAGGATCAGGCTATTTGGCCCATCAAGCCTACTCCCCCATTCAATCATTGCTGATCTATCTGCCTCAAAGACTTGGCGTGGCAGAGCAGATTATCAAATCATGGGAAGGGAGGCAGGAGGAGCTGCAACATGGGATCAGATTTTTATTAGAGGAGAAGTTTCTCTATGCCAGCTCATTCCATGCCCAACCAGCTCCCTGCACAGCTACCAAAGTCACAGGCAGTCAGCTGCTGTCCTTTCAGCCCAGGGATGTGTGGAGGACCGTCGGAGATTAGGAAAATATTTCTTACACTAATGTACAAACAAGAAATTGCAAGGAAAGACACAAAGTGCTGTAGTAACTCAATCCTGCCATGCAGTATTACTCGAGAACATGGATAGACGATGTTTCAGGTTGGGACCCTTCTTCAGATTGATTGTGGTGGTGGTGGGGGGGGGGGGGGTGTGGGAGGTGAAAAAACGCTGGAAGAAAGGAGGGGCAGGACAAAGCCTGGCAAGTGATAGAACTTGCATCCCGAAACGTCACCTATCTTCAGGGATGCTGCCTGACCCACAGAGTTATTGCAGCATTTAGTGTAATTTCTTACACAAAGATAGAAGTGTCAAGCTGAGATAAATATTAACATGACACATTAATCTGAAGCACAGTTTACTCTGTGGGTATTGCCAAATGTTATACAACGCACAGAACAACAATGTATTGTGTGTCGTTAGAGGTCCAATAATAGTGTTGGTCGTGCAGGAAATGAAAGTCAATATTACACATGCTGACAGTGGATTTTCTATTTTGTTGTATGCAAACGGAAACAAGAAAAGGAACTAAAACTGAAATTGTAGATAGCAGAAAATGTGGCTGTCCTTGCTGTCAGTAAGATCTAGCCCTATATCCTGCAGGAGGCAAAGAGTAAGAATAGTAAGATTGAACGAGAACTTACCAGTTCGAAGGTTGATCATTATTTTATGAGGAGTCGAAGTGAGGGATTTCGTGAAGAGCCCGCCGGCGCGCATGCTCGACATACTTCAAAGTAGCGGCGTGGAATCACAGAAACCAACAAAGAAATGACTTCGCATAGTAAGATTGAAGTGACTAAGATTACCAGATGAAGGTGATTGAGGGTTGGGCGAGGAGGGCACGAAATCCCTCACTTCGACTCCTCATAAAATAAAGATCAACCTTCGAACTGGTAAGTTCTCGTTCAATCTTACTATTTCATTTCGGAGTCACGTGAGTGACTTCGTGAAGACTTCAAAGCTTCTGTGATTACACGCCCTGGACCACGTCCATGCTGACACACCATTACCAGGGATGGATGGGAGGAACAAACTTGCTCAATAGTTCATACTGCAAAACAAGAGCAGAGTTATTAATAACAAATCAAAACCCCTCATGCGGGGACATCTCCACGTTCGTGACCTGCATTCAGCACGGCTTCTGCAAACTGTAGAGGAGCAGCAACAGGCTTGTTATAAAAACGCTGGAACACAGCTTCATTAGCCCATCCTGCTGTGGCGAGAATTTGGTCCATGGGCACCTCCATGACCCTCGCCGTTGACGTCGATGCAGCCCTGTTGGAAAGAGACTTGAACACATTAGTGTCGATACCTGACTTACCCAAGACGACTGGAAGCCACATGGATATCGTCTGGACTGTCACTCGATGATGAGGTCTCTTATGAGTGACAAGCAGATATCTCTCCATTCCTCTGATGCGTGCCGTCACCTTGACATAGTGGCGGATATGTGAGGCTACACATAGCCTAGCATCTGCGGGGTATGCCGGGAACATCAGCTGCAGCCCTGTGCACCCAGGTCTATGCTGCTTTAGTAGCTCGTCAATGAAAAAGACTACTTCTGTGGGGGTAGACGTCATTCTGTCGACACGAAGTTTGTGTAGTGTCTGTACCCTCTGAGCTGAAGTCAGCGCTAGTAACATCACCAGCTTCATGGTGCGTTGGTCCAGTTGGAGCCCTTCCATGGGTGACCACGTCCTGAGCAGGGTTAATACGTCCCTGACATCCCAGGTGCTATTATAGCGTGGTGTAGGCGGATTCATATTGAATATACCCCGCATGAGTCTGGACACTAGCCTGTTGGATCCTACCTCCAAACTGAGGTAGAATGATAGCGCACTTCTGGCGCTGTTGATGGCACTGTAACTTAAGTGTTTATCATGGTGCAACCCCGCGAGGAATTCCAGGACGTCGGTTGTTGTCACGTCATCGTACGTGATGCGAGAGCGGCTGCAGTAGGCTTCCCACTTCTTAATATGCGAGCGGTATCTTCGCCTTGTAGACTCTCGACACGACGCCCCGGTGGTATCCATGGTCCGAGCCGAGAGGCCGTATTGGACTAACGGCCTGTTCAGAACCTGCAAGCCAACAAATTTAAATAGCCATGGCAGGGATGCGGCTCCCCTGAGACAGGGTGAGTAACCAATTGTGGGCAACCCTTCAAAAGGACCCAAGGTTCGTTGAGCATGTCAAAGACCACCGGATACCAAGGCTGTGTGGGCCAGTCGGGTATCATAAGGATGCCCTTGGCAGCATCTGCCTGAATCTTTCCCAATACCCGACTGATGAGGCAACATGGGGGGAAGGCATAGAAAAACCACTTCCCCCAGTCCAGCGAGAATACATCTAGCGCTATTGCCCCAGGATCTGGTTCCCATGAAACGTAGGTTGGTACCTGATGGTTCCACCGTGACGCAAAGAGGTCAATGTCCGGTTTACCAAATTTGGCTGTGACTTTAGAAAAGATCTCAGGATGCAACATCCATTCAATATTGTCATTAAATTTGCGTGACCTGGTGTCCGCCACAGTATTAAGCTCACCTGGCAAATAGGTAGCTGAAATCCAAATGTCTCTTTGAACACACCAGAGCCAAATTGAGTTTGCCAATTTGTCACACGAAACTGGCCTGGTACCACCCATATGGTTTAAATATGCTACTGCTGTGGTGTTGTCTATTTGGAGACGGACATGTGCTCCAACAAGCTTGGAACAATACGCACGAAGTCCGTGGAATGCTGCCAGCAACTCCAAATAGTTAATCCCTTGAGTTAACAACATCGTTGATTCAAGGGTGTCCCATCTGCCACCACAACTAGAGCAAATATTCGTGGATCCCCAATCATTGGAGCTTGCATCAGTTTGCAAATATACCACCGGATTAGCCTCCCTAATAGGCTTGAATGAGTTGCTAATGTGACACACCCACCATTGCAACTCATTTATCGCTTCGGGCGGCAGCTGCATGGACCGATCATAATGACCAGCGTTCTGTTTTAACCCAGCAATTTTAGCTCTTTGCAAATTCTGATAACGCAAAGGTCCATATCGCGCTGCCGGAAACAAAGCTACCAGCTTCCCAATTATTGTAGCTAAGTGCCGAATCGATGGTATATTGGTGCGGATTAAATCTTGACACACCTGGGTAACCTCCTCAATCTTGTTAATTGGAATGGTAACCCTCATGCTTATAGAGTTCACCGTGAACCCTAGGTAATTAATCACCTGGGCAGGGTAGAACTTTGATTTCTCTGGATGGGCAATAAACCCCAATTGTTGAAATATATTGACAGCAGCTGCAACACCCTGTTCAGCCAATTCCAGGGTGTGGCCCACAATTAAGACATCATCTAAATAGGCCATACTATATGGTGTCGTTGTCTCAAATAAGCCATAATTGGCTTCACTAATTTAGTGAACAATCTAGGGCTGTGGTGAGCCCATTAGGCAAAGCCTTGTACTGCCAGAGTTGCCCCATCCAGATGAATTTTAAAACCTTCTGTCACATTTCTGGACGGATACGGAATAATATGCGTCTTTTAAATCGATGCATGCCATAAAGCAACCATGAGAAATCAATGATTTGGTTGTTTCAACGTATCCATTTTAAAATGAGAATATGTTACAAAAGTATTCAAACGGGTCAGATCAATAATGACACGACAACTTCCATCCTTCTTAGGTCTGGTGAATATGTTCGAAACAAATTCAACTGGTTCATGCACCACTCTCTTAATCACTCCTCTCAAGACTTAACAATTCCTTATAGCCGGCTGCCTGTTCTGCAGCAGATAATTTAAATGTTCGAGCGGGCATGTGCTGGGATGGAGGAATGTCGCCATTAATAAACTCAATTTTATGCCCCTGAATATTCTGCAACACATACTCGTCACCAGTGAAATTACCTCATGCACCCAAAAACCACCGAAGGTGACCACCAACATGTGAAGTTAAACAGAGAGAAAAGAGAGAACCAGACCCCCTCACCTCCGTGGTTACCGGCGGTCCTTGACACGCGTGTGTGGAGGTGCTGGGTTGGCTTGAGGGCGCGGCGTCTTCGTTTTCCACCAGGGTCTCTGCCGACCCTGTCCTAAAAAAGACCCCTGGTGCTGGGTCTGATGTTGCTGTCGTTGTGGAGCTTGAGGGTGGGTCCTCGTCGAGGTACTGGCAGACCCTCGTGATCGAATGTATGGAGACTTTGAGCCTGACGGTGTGGGGGCACTCTGAGGGCGCATGATCCCCACCGTTTTGGCTTGCTCGTCAAGCTCTTTGACTCTCTTCGAGAGGTCCTTCCCAAAGAGCTGACGGGGCGGGGGCGGCGGCGGTGGTTTGCACACTCCTGCAAACTTTGGATTGAGCGCTGGGCGGATGCTGGTTTTGCGAAACCCGTTAATTTCGTGCTGGGTCGCGCACAGGAGGGCCAGGGCATCTCCCTGGTCCAAATTAAATTCGTCCCCGTCCACCGACCGCACAAAGGCGGTAATACCGGCCGTGAGGAGCTTCAGGATCCGCTGCAGTTTTACCTCCTGTTGACGGATAGCCGCACTGATGTTGCCCCATATCGGCGTATTGACCACAGGCACGTTGAGGGAGTTGCAATTGGATGGAGCCTTGTGACGGCTCATTGCCTGGATGAGGACTTCTTCCTGCTGCTCCAGGCTGATAGTAGATGTTTGTGAAGACGCCCTGTGCCTGTTGCTGCCCTGCTGGTGTTGACGTTGAAGCAGGAGCTCCAGCAGCCGCTCCATACGGTCAATACGCCCTTCACCCTGAACACTCAGGTGGTCGGAGTCCTCCGGCTCTGAAAAGAAAACCGGGCTCCTGTCATCGGCCCGCACCTCGTCGAGGCCCTGCCGGTGCCGGTAGTTGTCGCTAACAGCCGCCGAGGCGAACTGCGCGATTCCTGCGCGGGCGTGTTCAACCGCCTCCGTTTAGCGGGAGCTGAAGCCACTGCCACTAAGGGCACTTGCGGCGAGGTGTCGGCACCAGCCGAAGCATGGCTGCCTGGGGCCCGCGCAGTCTTGCCGGCTGCCCACATCGTGGACGTTGCCGACGCATGGTCTCGCCCACCCATCCATGGGGGGCTCGGCGACCGTGACGAGACCCGACTCGACCGACCCGTCCCGGCGTCGAGAGTCGGGGTGTGCCGGCTGGACCTCACAGCCGCCCCGGGTCTCTCCCTGGAACCTGACCGCTCCTCCGTGTCAGGCAATGCCTTAGCCCTGGTAGGGTTAGGCTTCTGGGCTCCTGCCCTTCCCCTACTCGGAGGGCTGAGTGGAACGGGCCGTGCAGCCGCACGCACCCTGCTCGAGGTCGCCAGCGAGCCCGCTGACGACCTGACTGCCATGGCAGGGTCCCCCTGCTCTGGCGGCACACCACACTCCTCCTCGTCGAACTCCTCCGAGCTGTGGTGTGCTGGCGGATCTGGACCTGTGAACACAGGGCTTACCCACATCTCCGCCTGAGTCCCGGCCTGCGATGCAGGTACTGCCGATGGTAAAGGCCCCGGAACTGTTGACCGGCGAACTCGTCCTGACGTCCTCCGGCCCTTGGAACTCCCATCCATGTCCTTGCTGCAAGACAAAACCAACAACAAGGACCACCAACTAAAGGTAGAATACTTACCTCCGTGGCCCCTTCTGAAGGGCTGGCGAGGAGCGCGCTCCACCGCCAGCCGTCGCAGCAACGCGGTACGACGATATGTCGAGCATGCGCGCCGGCGGGCTCTTCACGAAGTCACTCACGTGACTCCGAAATGAAATAGAGAGTAGAAGCAAAAAAGGGAAGAGAGAGGGAAAAGAGGGGGGGGGGGGGTATGTAGTGGGAGGGGGATTTGTTAAGTTATCCTGGAGAATTCAATTTTAGGATTCTATGCTGCCTAAGTTCTAAGTGGGAGATGAGGTGCTGTTCCTTTGGTCTCCATGTGGCCTCACTCTGGCAATGGAGGAGCCCCAGGTCAACATGGGAATGGGAAGAGGAGTTAAAATAGTTAACAAGCCGGTGATCCAATAGGCCCTGGCAGACTGAGCACAAGTGCCTGGTGAAACACTTGCTGAGTCTACACTTGGCCTCGCCAATCTTAATGGAGAGTATTGGATGCAGTCGATGAGGTTAGAGGTGCATAATAACCTGCAATAAGAAAGGAAAGAAGATTGACAGCATCAACAAGCAAGGATAAGCCATAAACAGGGGACCAGCAATCAATGGCAGAGACTTGACCATGAACAAATATTCTGGGATTGTATTTGACAATCATATCTCTGCTACTTATTTTACTCCCTCAAGATTTTTTTATTTAGATAAGGTCTCTGATCTATAATAATCTTCTGTTAGCTTAATTAAAAAGGTTCCCAGATGATTTCCAGCATTTTGTTTTTATTAATTGTTTTAAGAGTTTTTAGATGTTCCATCAAAAGACAGCTGCAGAGAATGAGCCTGATTCAACTGGTGAACACCATCCTGAGAATGGATAATAAACTGAGCTCTTGGCCGTTCATCACACTTGCCCATATGGGACTTTCCTGTTGACTACTGCATTTATCACATGACTCTAGCACTCTGGGATCCCTTAAAGACATGTTCTAACATAATACAAATTCAGGTTATAGAAACATAGAAAAACAGGTGCAGGAGTAGGCCATTTGGCCCTTCGAGCCAGCACCGCAATTCAATATGATCATGGCTGATCATCACCAAAAATCCGTACCTCGTTCCTGCTTTTTTTTTTCCCATATCCCTTGATTCCTGTTGCCCTAAGAGCTAAATCTAACTCCCTCTTTCAAACATCCAGTGAATTGACCTCCACTGCCTTCTGTTATCTATTATTATTGTTTTATTTTAACCTGGAACAAACATTATAATCTTTACATTTCCTTCCATTGAATCCAGTTACCTCACGCTGCCTCGGCCACCAGCATAATCATGGACGAATTGCACCCCAACCACTCCCTCTTCTCCCCTTTCCCATCAGGCTGAAGGTATAGAAGTGTGAAAACGCACACCTCCAGATTCATGGACAGTTACTTCCTTGCTGTTATCAGGCAACTGAACAATCTGACCAACTAGAGAACAGTCCTGAGCTGCCATCTATCTCATTGGACATCCTTGGACTATCTTTGATTGGACTTTAATGAACTTTCTCATGCACTGAACTTTATCAATGGCTCAATCATAATGATGTATTGTCATTCCACTGACTGGTTAGCACACAACAAATGCTTTTCACTGTACCTCGGTACATGTAACAATAAACTAAACTCAATCTCAAACTCAGATGACATCTTACATGACTACTTTGCGTCAGTGGACTGGTCCAGTTTCAGGGATTCTGCACCAACCAGAATGAGTATGCCACTGCCATAACTGACTTCATCAGTAAATGCTTAGAATGTGTGCTCAAGCTAACAATCTGAGTGTTTCCAACTGGAAACCATGGATGAACGGTGAGGTCCATTCCCAGGTGAAGGCAAGGACTGTTGAATACGTCAAATGATCCCGAGTACAATAAATCTCGCTATGATCTTCGCAATGGCATCAGGAACGCCAAGAAACAATGTGGGGACAAAATTTAGTCCCAGTATAATCACTCAGACAACTGTCACCTGCAGCGAGGCCTGAATACTATATTGGGCTACACAGTGAAGTCAAGCACATGGCCGTTGATAGTGTGGCCCGCCGTGGTGAACAATGCATTCTATGCTCGATTTGAGAAGAAGGCCAATGGAGTGATGACATCGGTCCCATCAGACTCAATTGTGCCTTTTCCCATAGTCACTATTTCAGAGGTTGGCTCGACCTTCCTGAAGGTGAACCCATAGAAAGCAACAGGCGGAGATGAAGACTCCATCCAAGACCACAAGAAATTGCAGAGAATTGTCTTTAATCGGACTTTATCGGACTTTATCTTTCACTTTACATATTCTTTATTGAAAGACATCCTTGCCATAGAGGGGGTACAGAGAAGATTCACCAGACTGATTCCTGGGATGTCAGGACTTTCATATGAGGAAAGATTGGATAGACTCGGTTTGTACTCGATGGAATTTAGAAGATTGAGGGGGGATCTTATAGAAACCTACAAAATTCTTAAGGGGTTGGACAAGCTAGATGCTGGAAGATTGTTCCCGATGTTGGGGGAGTCCAGAACAAGGGGTCACAGTCTAAGGATAAGGGGGAATTCCTTTAGGACCGAAATGAGGAAAACATTCTTTACACAGAGAGTGGTGAGTCTCTGGAATTCTCTGCCACAGAAGGTAGTTGAGGCCAGTTCATTGGCTATATTTAAGAGGGCGTTAGATGTGGCACTTGTGGCTAAAGGGATCAGGGGGTATGGAGAGAAGGCAGGTACGGGATACTGAGTTGGATGATCAGCCATGATCACATTGAATGGCGGTGCAGGCTCGAAGGGCCGAATGGCCTACTCCTGCACCTATTTTCTATGTTTCTATGTTTCTATGTTTATATGTAAAATGCAGATGGCTTGTAATCATGTATAGCTTTTTCATTGACTGGATAGCAAGCATCAATAAGCTTTTCACTGTACCTTCACATGGCAATAAGAAACTAAACTTAACACAAAAAAGCTTAACATTTACAAGAAGGCCATATTTGAATTGGGGATTCAAATAATAGGGCAAGCCATGCTGGATAATGAAAAATTATATGACAATGTATTTGGATTTCTTGATGAGGTCTCCATTCTTATCGCATTCATCTACTTTGCCTTCAAGCTTATTGCCATTTATTAATGCTTTTCATTTTTTCTTTCATCCTGGACGCTACTAAACTAATATGCCTGTTTATTTTCTGAGCTATGTGATGTTGGATGAATGTTGTACATTTAAAAAGGTCACCAGTCGGTGGTTTGAAAGATAATTAAGCCCAGGTATAGATTTTTGAGAATGAGTATGGGTTATTAAAAAGAAAACAAGTATTCTGAAAGGCCATGAAAATCAGAAGCTAGTGAGTGAGTTGAATTGAAGCTTGACTTGGAGCGACAGCTGGTGTGAAACTATTTACAGTTGTCTGAGTTTCGGAGTCTGAATTCATTTATATGACAGATCAGAGTTGCACAGAATTTGCAGACCCTCAGTTGCTGAAAACCAATTATGTAGAACAATCTTAGGTGCAAAAAAATCCTCTCATCAACTTAAAGTTGTGGCAGCAGTAGTATTGGTAATGGTATTGGCGTATTATTGCCATGTGCACTGAGATAGTGAATAACACTGGAAAAACAATGGTGCTGTCTTTGTGATGAAATGTTCGACTGAAGCTTCTTCAGCCCTCAAAAATATCCCATGTCCATCATGCTGAAGAAAACAGGACATTCTGTCCTCAATGATTTTCATGACTGCAGATCACCAGATTGTTATCAAACTTGGTGTTTGTGAAAACCAACTGAGTGATAACATCGAAAATAGGTGCAAGATGAGGCCTTCATGTGCAGGTGGATACTTTCAAGAGAGAGCTTAATAGGGCTCTTAAAGATATCAGAGTCAGGGGATATGGGGAGATGGCAGGAATGGGGGTACTGATTGTGAATGATCAGCCGTGATCACATTGAATGGCGGTGCTAGCTCAAAGGCCCGAATGGCCTAATCCTGCACCTATTGTCTATTGTTTATTGTCTATTGCCATTCGGCCCTTCGAGCTAGCACTGACATTCATTGTGATCATGGCTGATCATCCACAATCAATAACCCATGCCTGCCTTCTCCCCATACCCCTTGATTCCACTAGCCCCAAGAGCTCTATCTAACTCTCTGTTAAATTCATCCAGTGAATTGGCCTCCACTGCCGTGGCAGAGAATTCTACAAATTCACAACTCCCTGGGTGAAAACGTTTTTTTCTCATCTCAGTTTTAAATGGCCTCCCCTTTATTCTTAGACTGTGGCCCCTGGTTCTGGACTTCACCAACATTGGGAACATTTTTCCTGCATCTAGCTTGTCCAGTCCGTTTATAATTTTATATGTTTCTATAAGATACTTTCATGCAACTGTCAAGACCATATTATTGTACGGGTGTGAGGCATGGACTCTCACTCGAGCACTGTCCAAGTCTCTCGATAGACCCTACACCCGAATGCTCAGAAAAGTTCAAAATGTCAGTTGGACTAACCACGTCACCAATGCCCTGCTCTATGGGGAGATTCCACCTGTGGCCGAGAAGATCAGGTCGAGAAGGATGAGGCTCGCTGGTCACTGCCACCGCCTCGCAGAAATGCCAGCAAACAAGGTTGTGCTATGGGAACCCACCCATGGAAGATGTGACCCAGGATGGCTAATCAAGCCGATGCAGAAGATGCTGATGGAAGACACATGTGTAGAGACAAAAGAAGAGCTTGCCAGCTACATGGAGGACAGCGATGTATGGTGCGGCCGTCACCGTTCCCGTTGGAAACCAGCATCACTGCGCCCCAAATTTTTCAACGATGATGGTGGTCTATAAGATCCCCCTTCACCCTTCTAAATTCCAGTGAATACAAGCCCAGTCTTTCCCATCTTTCCTCATATGACAGTCCCGCCATCCCGGGGATTAACCTCGTGAACCTACGCTGCACTCCCTCAATAGCAAGGATGTCCTTCCTCAAATTAGGAGACCAAAACTGCATACAATACTCCAGGTGTGGTCTCACCAGGACCCTGTAAAAATGCAGAAGGACCTCTTTGCTCCTATACTCAAATCTTCTCAATATGAAGGCCAAATGCCATTAGCGTTCTTCACTGCCTGCTGTACCTGCATGTTTACTTTCAAACTGCAAATTACTAAAGTACAGTTGTAATTCTTTTAATTGCTTTGGGATGTCTTGATATGCAACATGCCTTATATTGACAAGTCCTTAAATTATTGAGCTTTGCAAATAATTAGAAAGTTGTTTTACAATAATTTATTGGGGAAGGTCAGAGACAGAGAGTGAAACAAAGAACCCCAGGAATGATAAGTAAAATCAGGGATAGATTGTTGGGTCCCTCATGTCTGTTCCGCCAGTCAATAAGATCACAGCTCATGTCAAGTCAAGTCATGTTTATCATCATCTACACAAGTACAGTGCAGTACAGATACACAGAACATCTTTCTTGCTGTAGCAACACACATAGACTCAGAATACACCCCAAAACATAAATCATACACAAATTAATCATAAAATTCTGCAAGACAGTTTAAAAAAATGACTGCAGTAGAAGAAGACGTAAGTGCGAAACATAATTAGAAAAAGGCAGGTCTGCCTTGGAAGGCCAACTCTTTCTCTTTGAGACTGTAACACCTGGTTCTAGACAGTTCATCCAAAGAGAAACATCACTCTTGTGTTTACCTGTCGAACCGCATGAGAATTTTATATGTTTTAATGAGACCTCCTTTCATTTCTAATACCCAGTGACTCTGGGCCCGGTCTGCTTAATCTATCCTTGTGGACAATCTCTCCATCCCAGGAATCAATATGGTGAACCTTCATTTCATTCCACAGCCACATGTATATCCTTCATTACTCCCATGCACATGTATTCCAAGACCAGTATCATCAGAGCTCTCCAGATGGGAAGGGTAGGCTGTGACCATTTAGTGTGGGTGGAGGAGTGAGGTAGCAGAAGCTGAGATGGGTGGTGAAAAAGGACTCCGTTTTGTGAAGGAAACTCCTGGGGTATTGAAGTACTGAGATCAGTATATAAATGTGTAGGAAGGAACTACAGATGCTGGTTCGAACCGCAGTCTGAGGAAGGGTCTCGACCCGAAACATCACCCATTCCTTCTATCCAGAGATGCAGCCTGTCCCGCTGAGTTACTCCAACATTTTGTGTCTATCTTCAGTATATAAATTTAGATATGAATGATACCTGGAACAATGGTGCTGTGATGGAGGGAAGTTCTAAGTGTTACTTCAGAATCTCAGGATACATGATAGCATGGAAAACATAAGCTTCACGGCACCACTCCAATCCCAAGATCCCATTTCTCCTATAATCCATGAAATTAAAAAACCTAGATTTGCTTAATTTAAATAGACTTCCTTTGTTGCTGCGAAGAGTGTATTGAAAGATCCTTGATTGAATGTCACCTTTGCTAAACAGTGAAACGGAATAGGCACATAATTATTGCAACTTGAGGTAGGAAGCAAATCTAACTTTGGACACAGAGCACTTCATAGATTCACCAATATATTCCACTCCCTTATCCTCCTCAACATATCAATTTCATTTCACAGAATGAAGGCGTCAGTGCATTTGAACAGCACGCATTATATGACCACACATACAATAGTTACGAATAAGTGCTAAGAATAATTTGCTTCTGCCAACCTCACAGGTTGTACGGGACGTGCTTATGTGTACGTACACACAGATGCTTTCATGCCCGCACCTGTTAGTGCCAAGTCAAGAGCCAGCAACGTCACTGAGAGTTTGTATTAAATTGATGGGGACAAGTTCAATCAAGACTTCTGAATTGAAAGTTGTGGAACCGGATCAAATATCCACTGTATACAACCCCATTTCTATATTCCAAATGGAACGAGTGTGAAATGAGAGCTTGAAACTACTGGGAGCAGTAGTTACTGGGTAACTTCATGACTGTATACAGTGATCTGAACAAGTATAAAATATTTCACCTTGGGAGGTTGAACGCAAGGAAAAAATATACAACTAATGGCAAGACCCTTAGCACCCTTGATGTAGAAAGGTTTCTTGGGGTCCAAATCCATAATTCCTTGAAATAAGCGACATAAGTTGCAAAGGAGGCTCATGGTTTGCTTGCCTTTATTGGTCAGGGCATTTATAAGAGTCAAGAAGTCATGATGCATCTTTATTGGAATTTTGGTAGGCTGCATTTGGAGTATTACGTGCATTCTGGTCATTCCATTACAGATGTGGAAGCTTTGGAAAGGGTGCAGAGGAAGTTTACCAGAATAATGCCTGTATTAGGGGGCATTAACTACAGAGACAGGTTGGACAGACATGGATTGTTTTCTCTGAAATGCTAGAGGTTGAGGGGAGACCTGATTGAAGTATATAAAATTATGAGAGGTATAGATAGGGTTGACAGTCAGAATCTTTTCCCCATCATAATAATATTGGTAAGGCAGCTTTGAATCCATACGACCAGGTCGATGTTAATCCTCTGCTTCTGAACCTTCTGGATCAGCCCATCATGGGGGACTTTATCAAATGCCTTGTTAAAATCCAGGATAGAAATACCAATTAATATTTTGATTCTGGGAAAAGAAGGCATAGCTTTAAGGTGAGGGAGGCAAGGATTAAAGGAGATGCGCGGGGCAAGTTTTTTTACTCAGAGGTGGTAAGTGCCTGCAATGCACTGCCAGAGGTTGTGGCAGAGGCAGATACGATAGCAACATTTAAGAGACTCTTGGATAGGCACCAGGATATCCAGGGAATGTAGGTCAATGAATTATGTGCAGACAGATAAGAGTTAGACTTGCATCATGTACAGCACAGACACTGTGAGCCAAAGGGCCTGCTCCTGTACTGTACTGTTCAATGTTCTAAATGGGTTGCATATATCCATTCACTCCTCAGATGCTGCTTGGCCTGCTGAGTTACTCCAACACATTGTGTTTGCCATATATTTCCCACTGGGTGGGTTGGTCAGTTTGGTGATTAAAATCCCTTATTTGATAACTGGGCCTGAAGTAAAATGATAGAATTCACTAGAAAATTGATTCAATGTCAATATCTATAGGGATGGAGAATCCAGAGAGCATTGTATTTGGTGATGGGGATGTAAAAGATCAGGTTCTGGGTGTGGATGTAATGAGGAGAACTGCCGGAGGAACACAAATTGTCAGACAGCATCTGTAGAAGGAAATGGACATATGATATTTCAGATTGGGATCCTTCATCTGGACAGTTGATTTTTACAGAATGGAGGAATCCTCAGCCAGTGAACTGCACAAAAAAGACCAGGCGTCAAATACTATGGCCTAGAAAGCTGGATGCATATCATTGCTTTTCCTACTGGTACACATTTGAATATAGCTTATAATGGAAAGCAATGTGGATGCAAGCACTGCTGGAATACATCATGCCTCTCGACGATTCCAGTTGGAAACCATCCTTGACTGCCCGGTGCAGCCAAGCCGTGGAGCTTTGCCTGGGAAATTAGGTCACATTTTCCTGAGATATTCAACAGTCCAGATAGAGGGTCTCGCCCCGAAGCGTCCACCATCCATTGCCCCCCACAGATGCTGCCTGACCCATTGAGTTCCTCCAGCATCTCTCCTTTTTTTGCTTCTGAAACAAAATTGATCTGAGAGTCGTCATCAGCGATTTTCAAATGGGTGCCACTAGGAAAAGCAATGGTTGCATCCAGGTTACCAGGCTACAGTAGCTAGGTCTTTTTTTGTTGCACAAGTCTCTAGCCAATAATTTCTCCCATTTGTTTTTAAAAATAGCAATCACATTTTTGCAATGCGTTCCTGAAAAATAATTTTCCATCAATTCCGTTTATCTGTTTTATGTTCTTGTACCTTTCAGCTGTTAATGGTATAAATCCTGGCATTTTGCCATTTTTGGAGCTTGTAATTTAACACGTCAAAGCCCCTTAGAAACCTAACCGTAGCAACACATATCTTATATTACAACTGCACCTTGGTTTTCTTTCTTTAATCTTCCTACCTTGTCTTACAGAGACCTTCTCTGTCTGTTAATCCTCAGCTTGCTTGGAACATTAGGTTTTTTTTAACCTTCGGAAAATTGTGGATCAACTCTTTTGCTTATATCTAGAAGCAGCGTGGCTCTTTCATAATCTCCTGAAGCAGAAGACAAGTCTCTGTTTAACATCTCAGAGCTTTACAGTGGTTGACATTCAGGCTTAGCAAACCACATGCTGTGACTTGTTTGTTTAAAGTTATGATTTGTAAATTAGGGCACAATAAATCTGGGAAACTATGGAGCTGTACCAAAGTAAAAATGATCAAGAAAAGAAGTAGGCATGTTGTAAAGCTCATGAAGCTATTTATTAAGGATAGGAACCTTATCTTGGCCTTATTTGTCCAGTCCGAACTAAATGTTGAGTATGATTCTTAACACCATCAGAATTAATTTTGAGGATTCAATTTAAAAGGGGCTTTGAAAATAATGTTAAGACCCCTTTTGAAAGTGAAAGATCATTGTTATGAAATGTTAAGTTATGTTTATTTTTCAACAGGGAGGCTCCACAAAGGTTTCTTAAGACAAGATGTCCTCAGCCAGGGTGGAAATTTAAATGACCATTGTTTTAAGGTGAGAGGGGCAAAGTTTAAGAGATGGCTCTATGACACTATGACATGTATGGGCATGTTTTTTATGCAGAGGGGGGTGGGTGCCTGGAACATGCTGACACGGGGGTGGCATAGATAGATATGATATTGGCATTCAAGAGGACTTTAGATCGATACTTAGAAATACAGAGAATGGAAGGATATGGATCATGTACAGGCAAATGAGATTAGTTTACCTTGGCACCATGTTCAGCACGACATCATGAGTCGACAGGCCTATTCCTATGCTGAACTGCTCTGTGTTCTATGTACATTTTTGACAATATGGGTTTATTTAACTCTCTCTCTCCTTAGCCTAACACTTCCTCTGGAGGGAGAGGGGTACTTGAGACGTAGACATAACATACGAATAGCAAAGCATAGCCATAGCTGCGGCAATGAAAGCATCATACAGCTTGAGAAAGGATGGGAACCAAAGAAAGAAAGCGGCAAGTAAGGAGAGAAACAATAAGGGCCAAGTTTGGAAACAATACTGTTTTGTTTGGTTCATGAGCGACACAATGGGTGGGTAACTTAACCCTTATCAATATATTATCTGAGAATCTTTTTTAAAATCCTCAGTAAACCTGTTTATATATGTTTCGACAAAAACATGATATGTTGATGCAAATTATGATGGAACGGAACATTATGTAATTTGCACACAATGTTATCCTGATGGAGATAGAATTTATTTGGCTTTTTCTTCTTCCTCAAACACAACATGCTTGCCAAACTTTTTCTCCATTTGACGATTAAATTTGTCACATTATTTATTTACGCCAATAAGCCCATCTTTCTCCTTGGTTATTCTTCGCACAGCGTAAAGAATCACTGTAATATTTCCCTCCAGCCTTTATTTGTTTATCAAATTTTATTCTTTAATTTATTGTGACTGTCCCATTGCGTTTTAAATGGGGCTTTTAACACACCACCATTTTTGTGCTTTCTTCAAATTATTGATCAACAGTAACTTTTTATCTAGCAGTGCAAAGACTTCCAATATTTGCAAATATCCCGTATAAGATTAGTTATTTAGTTAGTTTAGTTTATTGTCACGTGTACTGAGGCAGAGTGGAAAGCTTTTTTATTGCGCTCTCTCCACTGCGGAAAGACTATGCATGATTACAATCAAGATTAGTAAAATATGTATTTAAAATATGTTTTTTTAATTATTAATTAATATAAAAAATGGTTTTGTACAAGGCTGGATACTTCCTGGCTGTCACTACAAAAGCAAAATACCAATTGTGCTGGAGATCCAAAATTAAAACAGCAAAAAGCGGATAAGCTGCCTCTGAGAACTGTTTCTCTCCCCACAGATACCATCCTGCTTAATATTGCCAACATTCTCTGTTTCTACTTTCACTGCCATTATCTATTATATCTCTTAATTTTGTAAACTTCAAGAACAGTTTGACCTTCAACTAGGATTTAGATCAAAATAGGGGAAAATGTTTTAAA
The DNA here is from genome assembly GCA_963514005.1 of Raja brachyura. Next base: position 63,591,196 of record OY740781.1, read on the forward strand.
AGTACACTTTCTCAAATTGCACAACAATCCAGAATAACAAAATAGTGCCTAGAAATGTAAATGCAAACTGATGGATGTGTTCAAATTCTACTTTGGTCATGGTTTCCTCAGGTCAAAATTTGAAGCTCATGTTGCATATTTTACATCAGGTTCCCGATGAACTTGATACTAATTTTTCAAATATGATAATATGTAACATCCAATCTTTCCAAGATTTTATTTTGTCCCCTCCCACCATTGTTATTCCCCTTCCCAATCTCAGCCAAATTGAAATTCTTTCTTCTGCAATTGACGGTTTAGTTTAGTTTAGAGATACTGTGTGAAAATAGATCCTTCAGTCCACTGAGTCCACGCTGACTAGCAATCATCCGTTACACTAGCACTATCCTACCTAACCAATAAACTTAACTTATCCTACTTAACCTATAAACCTGTACGTCTTTGTGGATGTGGGAGGAAAGCACATGCAGTCACGGGGAGATCATACAAACTCCGTACAGACAGCTCCCATAGTCGGGATCAAACCGGATCTATGGCGCTGCAAGGCAGCAACTCTACCGCAGTGCTACCCCATTCTTAATGCCTTTGCAAAAATTCCCAAAAACTATTTTGTAAGTGTCTCTTAAACATTTTGTCTAAAATGTTTCCTTTGACTGAAACTTGTTTTTCTATATGTCCTTTTTGATCACTGTGAAATCTTTGCTTATATTATATGGATAAGCAAGAATGCATTATATTGCACTCTGCACTGGGTGATGGAATATTGTTTTCTCATTCAGCTTACCTCATCGTTGCATGTTATATTAACATTTCTGTCTATTTTTAACTGTGTCCCTTTACTATGGAGTCATCTTTTCATTGCAGTTTGGACTGTCTTGTTTAGCCAGCATCCTCAGTCACTCAACGTCCTTCCATCCTGAGCCATTCTGCGTTGCCTTTACTTGGCTGTGAGGCGCAGGAACTGAGTGGGGCCAAGCTGCTCTTTCACTCAACACACTGATCTATTGAGCAGCAGCTGGTCTATTGCTCTCGCTGCAATCATGCAGTTTGAAAGAAAAAAAACTTGTTTTGCACACTACAATGAAGCCAAATTTGTGAAGTTGTTTCAAAATACATGAATGAAAACTACTCACTGAAGGCAAAGACTCTTAATTGACTCCAAAAATCAAATGCAAATCAGAAGAGGGAGAGTCGCTGCTGAATAGAAGGAATGAGCATTCAAATTCAAGATTCGGGTTTAGATCTAATTTTAGTTAGTTATCCAAGTGTAAATCTGATATTAATGTTTATTAAGACATGTATGCAAATGTGAAAGAAAGGTCACTTTTGCACATGATGATCCAAAGTACTGATGGATGTCCAATAATACAGAAGTGTTCATAATGAGATTATTGTTGCTTGGGTGACCACAGCACGATTAAACTTCTAACGATCTGGTATATTTATCCACCCCTCTGCTAAATATATTCATGCTGCCACTATTGTATCAATTAGTAGTTGGGAGTATGCTGACAGAAAGATCACTATCAAAACCAGCAGAAATTCTGAAAAGTATGTGACTAAATATTTATCTGGCTATTATTGTGGGATGTAGACAATAAGATATCATCATAAATTCATTGATGATTCATTCAATAAATTCATTCAAATTCATTCAAAGATCTAGCATGGAAACAGACCCTTGTGTCCAACAAGTCTACTCTGGATTTGGACCGATTCTTCCAGACTCCAAAGTACTTGCAGGTTTGTAGGTTAATTGGCTTTGGTAACGACTAGTGTGCAGTGATCGCTGGTCGGCTCAGACTCAGTGGGCCAAAGGCTCTATCTCCGCGTTGTATCTCTAAATGAAACTAAAACTAAATACTAAAGATGAAAAGGCAAAAGGTATGAGATATGGATAGAAGAAGTGCAAAATCAGAGGAAGGAATCGAGGGGGGAGTGGAGAAATTGGTGTGAATCCAGGTGGGGCACAGGGAGAAGGGGAGGGAGAATGTGGGGGAGGAGATGTTGGGACAGGTGTTACATCTCCTGTGGTTGCAGGACAAAGTACCTATGGAGGTGGTGGTTTGGGTGGGAAGGGAATAGTGAACCATGGATTTGTGGAGGAATCAATCTCTGCGGAAAGTGGAAAAGGGTGGGTTTGTGAAGATGCGATCTGTGATGGTATCACATTGAAGGTGGTGGAATTAACAGAGAATGACGTGATGGATGCAGGGTGAAAGGTGAGGACCAGGGGAACTCTAGAATTGGAAAATGTCAGAACCATCTGAGGGTAGTGGGAGCAAAAGCAGAACTAAGGGACACAGGGGAGACATCTCTGAGACTGAGGGGAAAACATTTATTAAAGAAAGAGGGTATCTCGGATGTCCGAGAAAGCTTCCTCTTGGAAGCAGATACAGTGGAGATGGAGACATTGGGAATGGGGGATAGCATCTATGTAGGAGGCAGGGTGGGAGGAGGTGTAGTCCATATAACTGGACATCAGTGGCGACTATAAGCTCTGCTTTGCTCCAACCTTGGTTTCTAACTTACTTCACCTCCCCAGTTGATGACTGAACTTCCTTCCCCATCTCAGTTGGATCAAAAGTCTGGAGTTTCTTTCCTAAATCTTTTCATTTCATCTCTTATCTGGTGTGGATTAGAATGCTGTTTAATAGTAAGATTAAACGAGAACTTACCAGTTTGAAGTTTGATCTTTATTTTATGAGGAGTTGCGATGAGGGATTTCGTGAAGAACCCGCCAGGCACGCATGCGCGACATTTCTTCAAAGCAGCGGTGTGGAATCACAGAACCAACAACAGAGAAATGACTTGTTATAGTAAGATTGAAGAGACTCTATATACCAGTTGATCTTATGGTAGAGGGTTGGGAGTGGAGGGCACGAAATCCCTCATCGCAACTCCTCATAAAATAAAGATCAAACTTCAAACTGGTAAGTTCTCGTTTAATCTTACTATTTCATTTCGGAGTCACGTGAGTGACTTCGTGAAGACTTCAAAGCTCTGTGATTACACGCCCTGGACCACGTCCATGCTCACACACTGCCGTAATACTGATGGAGGAAGTATGTTAACGTATTTCAGACTTGAACAAGCTGAAAAATAATAACATTATTGTTAGTACAACAATAAACCCCTGAACTCGGGGACAAACGTTTAGGGACAGCACTTAACGTGCGTAACGTTGCTGGAAACGGCCACAGGTTAGTTATGAAACCACTGAAATGTAGTTTCATTGGCCCAGCCCGCTATCGTGAGGACATGCTCCATGAACACCTCCATGGTCCTCGTTCCTGATGTGGATGCAGCCTTGGTAGAATGACATTTCAAATGTTTAGTGTCTTACCTGCTGCATCGAATACCACCTTAAGCCATCTGGAGATAGTCTGCACCGTTACCCTGTGACGTGGGTTTCCATGGCTGACAACAGATCCGCCTCCATATTCCTGATGGCCATTTCCAGACCTGTAGTCGCAGGTCTGTATAGTTTAAGTAACTCTTTCATAAAGAAGTTACTTTTTTATGGGTCGATCATTCTATCCAGGTTTAATTCCTGTAGAGTCTGGACCCGTTGTGCTGTATTCAGTGCTATTGCCATCACCACTTTTAAAGGTGAGTAAGTCCAGTGGTACCTCCGTCATAAGCGACCACCTCCTGAGTAGGGTCAACACCACCCTAATCTCTCAGATATTATATCGTGGTCGGGAAGGGATGGATAGAACATATCCCTCGTAGTTTGGATACCAGCTGGTGAGATCCCACTCCAATGTTGAGCTAGGATGACAGTGCACTATAGGCACTGTAAGCAGCACTGTAACTGAGGGCTCATCATAATGAAGACCAGTGAGCATGCCAGCACATTGGAGATCGTAGCAGATATGTAGGTCGTCTTGGTCCGACTACAAAAACCTCTCATATCCTGTGTAGGTGAGGTAGTGCTTCCCAGTGGACTTTCTCTGCACGATCTATATGACGTCCATGGTCCTGTATGTTCCAGACCTGGGTACGTTTTCTGCAACACCTGTCTGATGAGGCAGAATGGGGAAAGCATCGAAATCCATTTCCCCCAATGTAGCGAGAACTCGTCCATCGCCACACTTGGAGACCACATTCTGCAGTTTCTCCTGGGTTTCCTCAGGTACTACAGGTTCCTCCAGAACTGGAGGACATCTGGTCCAGCTGCAGAGACTGTGCTCTAGGATACGCTCCATCATGCGCTCCATCCGAGCCATGCGACCACTGCCGCATATGCAGACAATAAGTCGACTTCCTCAGGTTCGGTCGTTCGGTCACGTCCTGCCGCTAAAGGGGGTGCGGTGACCGAGATGAGACTACTCCGACCTGCAACCAGGCAGGCTCCCTCGGTGCTGAGTCTGTGCCGGCCGCACATGTGGTCCTCCAGACCCAGGCCTCAATCCTTCACCGGTCCACGATCTGGTGGCCTGCTCCAGTGGAAGTCGACCCCGGCTCTATGGCGGGTTTACCGACTGCTGTGCGATACTTCCCCTGGTCCTCTCTCTGGTGACCTGCATATTTGGGGAGAGAGAACGTGCCAAGAATATAACACGTTACGCACCTTTGCTCCACTGTCGCTATGGTTAAGTGACAGAGGTAGGGAGTCAGGGTCTTACCTACCCTGCTCCTGTGCGGTTACCACTTATGGCACCATGATTAGTCGTGGTGGAGAATCGGGTCCTGACTGCGCAGGGCTCCCCTGATTTCCGCGTTTTTATCCCGACCCGCAGAGCGGGTGCTGCCGACGTAGCGGGCAGCTCCAGGAATGGTGGGCGTTGACTCACATCTGGAGGTGCCGGTATGTAGGTCCTTGCTGGCCTTCCGGTTTGACCCCGTGGCCTGGAATATGGAATTTTCCTGGCCGTTTGTCTGGTCAAGGTGTGCGACCTCATAATACCCACTGTCTTGGCATGGTCGTCTAAATCCTTGACCTGCTTCAGAAGGTCTACCCTGAATAGTTGTCTGGGTGGTGGTGTTGGAGATGCTCTGCATAGCCCCGCAAATTTGGGATTTAGCGTGAGCTTGATGGCACTTTTTCGAAACGCATTTATTTCGTATAGCGTGTTACATAATAATTCAAGAGCATCCTACTGTTCGGTGTTTCAAGTCCATCCCGTCCACCGACCTCGCAAAAGCGGTAATCCCAGATGTGAGCAGTTTTAGGATTTTCTGTAATTTTTACTTCCTGTGCTCTTATGCCCGGGCTTATATTGCTCCAAATAGGCATGTTTACAATAGGTACATTGAGTGAGTTACAATTACTCGGTGCCTTGTACCCATTCATGGCCTCCGCAAGGACCTGATCCTGTATGGTGGTTGGTGAGGAAATCAATGGTAGCGGCCAGTTTAGTTTTGAGAGGTTGTCCCAATGATTCGGGTAACGCAAACTTGGCTGCCACGTCCAAAAGTTCTTCCTGAGGAACCTCAGGTGCCACAGGTTCATGTACCAAGATATCCTCTTCTCCTGGCTGCCTCATGCTACCAATTGACGATGGGGATATATCCAAAAGTCCCCGGAACTGGACATTTCCTGCCGTTGATTTTGCTGCAGGATCCGTTGCATCATCCTCTCCATCCGTTCAATGCGCCCTTCATGGTGCGTAAATGGGAGGTCAGAGCCCTCATGCCCGAAGGAACTCCTGAGGCTCCTATCATTGGCCCGTACCTCATCGAGGTAATCTCGGTGCCATGACGAAAAGTCGCTGCCAGCCGCCTCAGCGAAGCTGTACGACTCCCGCGCGGATCTGCTCATTCGCCTTCTTGGATGAGCTAGGCCCGACTGCCTCAAAGGGCATATGCGGTGTGAAGTCGGCACCTGATGCCTGCGGCGTGGTGACCCGACATCCGCGCGGGCTTGCCACCTGTCCTACTCCTGGACTCAGGCGGCGTACGGTCCCGTCCTGCCGCTTTTGGGGGATGCAGTGACCGTGGCGAGACTCCACCTGTATGACTCCACCTGGTCCAACTAGGTGGTGAGTCTACACTGGCCCTCCCTGGTCTGCCAGTGGACTCGGGTCTCGGTAAACCACCAGTCCGCAATCTAGCGGTCTCTGGTGAAATTCCTGCCCTAAAAGGGCTTTGTTATTGAGCTCTATCCCTGGCTCTTTCACGAGGGCTCGGGGAGAAGGGCCGTGCAACAGCATGTGAAACCCGTTTGCTCATATCAGCCAACGATTCTCTCCCTGTTGGAGATAGTGAAAAATGAAGTCAGGGTCTACCTGCTCCGGCGCCGTACCGACTTCCTGCTCTGCGGGTACCCCGCTTGTACACAGCTGTGTCGGTGGGTCGGGCCCTGTAATCACAGGGCCCCCCGACTTTTTCCCGGCCCGTCTAGCGGGTGCTGTCGTTGTAGAGAGCTCCGGGGATAATGGCCGACGATTCCTTTCGGAAGTCCTGCGGCCTGTACTCCTCTTATCCATGTCCCTGTTGGAGAAAACACAATTCAAAACAGCAGGGACAACCAGCTCAAGGTTGCCTGTACTTACCTTATGAAGGGCTGGCGGTGAGCTGTCGTTCTGCTATTGCTGCGCAATGGTGAGCGTTGAGCCCGGACCCCGCAGGGTCAACGAGCTGCCCCATTGTAAAAATAAGTTGGGCTTAGAACAACATGATAATGGCTGCAACTCCATTCCCTCTTAATTACAGCACTGGGATAATACAGGCTGTGTAGAGTTGAGTTGGGGCTAACCCCTGACTCTGAGTAAATGCCGACAGCCCGTAGTATCGTGTGGGCTGCGGTGTAAGTCGGGCTGCATCTCTGCCATTGCTAACCGCGAATGGCGAGCCTGCAAGCCCCTAGTTCAATATAAATGCCGACAGCCCGCAGTATCCTTGCGGGCTGCGGTGTAAAATCGGGCTGTGCTCTGCCGTTGCTTACTGCACACGGCGAGTCTGCAAGCCCATACTACAATATAAATGCCGACAGCCCGCAGTATCCTTGCGGGCTGTGGTGTAAAATCGGGCTGTGCTCTGCCGTTGCTTACTGCACACTGCGAGTCTGCAAGCCCCTACTACAATATAAATGCCGACAGCCCGCAGTATCCTTGCGGGCTGTGGTGTAAAATCGGGCTTATGCTCTGCCGTTGCTTGCTGCATACGGCGAGTCTGCAAGCCCCTACTTACTTATAAATGCCGCCAGCCCGCGACCTGCAGGCTGCGACGTAGAGTCGGCTGCCTCTGCCGTCCTCCGCCGGCGAGTGTGAACCCGGACCCACCAGGGTCAACGGGCTCTCCCGACTCCATGAGTTAGAGCCGCCGCTGACTGCCCGCATACCGCGGTCCGCAGTCGGTGTTGAAGCGGCCTGGAGCACTCTGGAAACAGAGTCTCTGTAAAGAAAAAACGGACGGCGGGTTAGTTTCCACTTACCTGCAGGTCCCAGCAGTGGAGGAGCAGCGCTCCTCCCTGCCCGTCGCTCGCACGCGTCGACGATATGTCGCGCATGCGTGCCTGGCGGGTTCTTCACGAAGTCACTCACGTGACTCCGAAATGAAATCTCTTTGACCTAGCCTAGATTACTCGTCCTAACTCAATGTCACTTTTAGTTTGATTGCAAATTTAAGGCATTTTATGATGGTAATAATCTAATGATCACTTTCTAACAAGTGAACCCTAAGTGAAAACGATTTGTTAAAATAATTAATTCAAGTTTAAAAAAAACTTAAGGTATCTAGAACCAAAGTCTTCTGGTGGTGGTTATGTTATATTTGGGCACTTTGCTTACTCATTGCAATGTGACTCAATGCAGGACACTTTAATTTCCTTACATTTGTGGTTTATTTCAACGTCTTTTAGAGGAAGCAAGTACTTATGCTAATTAACTAAATCCATCATATATAACTTGACATGTCTCTAAAAGCAAGATGAAGCTTCTCTTTTGGCCGTGACATAACGACATTGAACCTAAACACTTAAGATTAAACAGCCTCTAACATTAGTCTGTTTATTCGCAAGTAGATTAATAGTTAGTCCTGCTTTCCCATAGACAAACCGTAGTCTGCCTTGGGCTAATTAGTAATGGTGTTAAATTGATTGCTTTGGCTTCAACATTAAAGAAATTAAATCAGTCAACAACATAAAGGAGTTGCTGGATTTGTAGCTGTACTCTTAAAATATAAAATCATGATTTATTAAGCAGTATTCAGTTATTTATTGAAACTTAGTTTCAATATATAATAATAATAATAATACATTTTATTTATGGACGCCTTTCAGGACTCTCAATGACATCTTACAGATTAAAACAAGCAAATTACAAAATAAACAAAATGAACAAAAAAGTAGTAGGGACAGCAACAAAACACAATTCAAAGAGAGAGCAGCTGCGGCCGCAGCTAGTCGCGCCAGCGTTCACTCTCACTTCCGGCAGCCATCTTGGAAACAGAACAATCAAAAGCACATTTTAACATGAACATCCACCACAGTGACTCCTACACACTCCTCACTGTGGTGGAAGGCGAAATAAAGTTCAAGTCCTTCCCCTAGCCCATGGGCCTCCAGCCTCCGTTGACGGGACGATCTTGACTCCTGTAGCCGGTGGCGTTCGGGCTCTCCATGTTGAGGCGATCAAGCTCCCACATTGGTGGGGATGTCAGCTGCCCCGCGCCGGGCGATCGAACCTCGCGTCGGTGCTGGTCGGACCTTCCGCGGCATTGGAGCTCCCGACTCGGTCTCACCCAAGACAACGAGCACTTGATGTTAAAGTCCGTGGTGGTCACGATGGGAGCGATCCCTGGTAAGGGATCAGCTCCGATGTTAAGTCCATGCCCCGCGGTGGGGCTCATGACAGTCCGAGGAGGCTTCCAGCTCCATCAATGATAGGCTGCAGAGCCCGGAGAATGTGATCTGAAAAATAATCACATCTCCGGCAAGGTAAGAACCTGAAAAAAAATTTCCCCCGATCTCCTCCCGCCTCCCCCCACATAAAACAAACCGAAGAACATTAAAACAAACTTCTAACAAACTAAAAAATAACAAAAAAACTGACGGTAGGGCTGCCATCTCCCCCGTGGCCATGCCCCCTGAATAACTTCCAAACTCAAACTCTAAACTTTAGATCCTTAAATATAAAGAACACAATTAGGTATCACATATGTCTTGTTCTAAATATCAGCATGAAAGAACAGAACATTTTAAAATTCTGGTAGTAATTAACTCAGGTAAATATAAAATATTTATACAATGTTGCAAACTCTATTCACACTTTCACACTTTGATGAACTACATGCACTAACTCTATCTCTGTAATGTGATGTTGTTTATAAATATTTTTGCAGATATATTTTATATTAGACCAAGTGGGACCCGTTGGGTCCCATCCCCTCAACGGGCGGTTGCGGGGTGGGAAGGGGGGGGGGGGCGGCCTGCGACATCACACACATACTAACCACCCCCCGTATACACACACTAACCACACACACACTAACCACCCCCATTGATATTATATTAATATTATTAATTCGCTCCTTTTACCCCTTTCCCCGCCATATCCACTCATGCATAGCTCCCAATTCGCAGACACGTCTAGAGAGGGGGGGGGGGGGGGGGTGTAGAGCAAGAGGGCAGAGAGAGAGGGAGCAGAGACACAGAGAGAGAGAGAGGGGGCAGAGACAGAGACAGAGAGACAGAGAGGGGCAGAGAGAGAGGGGTGGAGGGAGAGAGGGGTGGAGAGAGACGGGCGGAATGAGAGGGTCGGAGAGAGACGGGGGGAGAGGGAGGGGGAGAGGGAGGGGGGAGGGGGGAGGGGGGAGAGGGGGGAGGGTGGGAGGGGGGAGATGGGGAGGAGGAAGAAGGGGGGAAGAAGGGTGGGAAAATGGGGGAAAAAAGGGGAGAGGGGGGGAAAGAGGGGGGGAAAGGGGGGGGTAAAGAGGAGGGAGGAAGAGAGGCTGGCGGGGTGGTGGAAGAGAGGCCGGGGGAAGAGAGGCCGGGGGGGAAGAGAAGGGGGGAAGAGAGGGGGGAGAGAGGGGGGGGAGGCGAGGAGGAGAGATGGGGAGAGAGGGGGGAGAGGGGGAGAGAGGGGGGAGGGGGGAGAGAGAGGGGAAGAGGGGCCGGGGGGAAGAGAGGTTGGGGAAGAGGGACCGGAAGGAAAGAGGTCGTGGAGAAGAAAGCCCCCAACTCGCCTGCGCATCTAGCGAGGGGGGGGGGGGGGGGCGGGTAGAGAGAGAGGGCAGAGAGAGAAGAAGCAGAGACAGAGAGACGGGGGCAGAGACAGAGAGGCAGAGAGAGAGGGGCAGAGACAGAGAGGGGGGGAGAGAGGGGGGAGAGAGGGGCAGGGAGCGAGGGAGTGAGGTATGTGGGGAGAGGGGAAGGGAGCAAGGGGGGAGGGGGGGAGAGAGGGGTGGAGAGAGAGGGGGAAGAGAGGGGGAGAGAGGGGGGAAGAGAGAGGGGCAGGAGGCCCGGGCCGTGGACCGGACCCGAGGACCGGACCCGAGGCACGAGCGTGCATCGTCCAAAGGACCGCGCGTTGGGCCGCCGCAGTCTTCTGCTCTGATCTTTGGTCTTCAGTTGGTGGGCCGACTTTTGAATAAGGGCGGGGGGGGGGGGGAAGTGAGGAGGGAGAAGTGGGGGGGTGACGCAGTTTGAGTAGACACAGGCACGCAGATCCATTGTGACGCTTCAGCGGAAGACATGCTTTTTGATTTCAAAGTTTTATCGGATTTGTGAACAGTCTTTTTTTTTAATATTTATTTTATTAGAAGCAATTGTACAAAAAGAAAGTAATCGACATAACAGTTACACAATTTTCGTACTGCTTCAATTTTAACATTTTATAAACTAATAACGAAATCGGAAAAAAAGAAAAAGGGAAAGAAAGAAGAAAAGAAACAGAAAAGAAAGAATTTCGAGAAAGCCAAGAAAAAGAAAAAGGAAAAACGGATAGTACTATGTACTATCGGATTTTGCTCATACATTGACATTCAAATATATTGGAGATAGGAGGATCGAGCTTATATCAAAAGGCAAACAATCTTCCCTCTCCATTCTTAACCAATTTACATGTTGACATGTATTGTCCAACCAGAAAGTTATATTTTTAAGGGTTACACAAAATGCTGGAGAAACTCAGCGGGTGCAGCAGCATCTAAGGAGCGAAGGAGATAGGCGACGTTTCGGGTCGAGACCCTTCTTCAGACCCTTCTTCTGTTATATTTTTAATATTAGTTGCCAGTAATAAAAAAGAAAATAAGGTAGAGCTAATCCTCCATTTTCTTTGGATTTGACAAATGTCTTCCGTGTATTCTGTGGGTTTTGTAATCCCAAATAAAGTTAGTGACAATAGAGTCAATTAAAAAAAAAAAAAGCTTTTAGGGAGATATATCGGTATTGATTGGAATAAGTATAAAAGTTGCGGAAGGAAGATCTTCTTTATGGCATTTAATCTACCAATAAAGGAGATAGGAAGTGTTTTCCAAAATTGGATGTAGGCATACAATTTAGTGATTAATGGTGGGAAGTTTATTTTAAACAAAGAGGAATACTTTCTCATCGTGTAAATTCCAAGATATCTGAACTTTTCTGAAAGGAAATTGTTGGAGTTGAGAAGGGTCTTGTTCTTTTATTGGCATAATTTCACTTTTGTTCCAATTTATTCTGTATCCAGAAAAAGAACCAAATTGTTCTCTAATGTTTAAAACATTTGGAATACTAACGTATAGGATCCAGGCTCCTTGAGATTTTTATATTTTTTTGGAATTAATGTAATAGTTGATTCAGCAAGAGTTTGTGGTAAAGTCTGTTCTCTAAATGCTTGAATGTAAAGGGCTTGTAAGCGTGGAGAAATTAAATCATTAAATGTTTAATAAAATTCGTTATTAAGCCCATCCGGGCCAGGAGTTATTCCACTTTTCAATGATTTAATAGTCTCTACAATGTCTTTTGTTGTTATCTCTGCGCCTAATTCATCCCGTTCCCCCTCATTAAGAGATGGGAGATTGCAATTCTCAAGAACGCTTTTCATCTTTGCAGAATTGACTGTTGTTTTTGATGAATATAGTGTTTGGTAGAATTGTAAGAATCTTTCATTGATATCTTTAGGCAATGTAAGCAAATCTCCTTTTTCTGATCTCATTTTGTGTATAGTACGGTCATTCTCTAATTTGCGAAGTAGCTTGTGTGGTTTATCACCAAATTCATAATTTTTTTGTTTAGTATATTGAAATACCCTAATAATTTTTGCTGAGAGAATCTGGTTTATTTTAAATTTTAATGCAGCTATCTTATTATGTTTTGCAATGGTTGGGTCAGCCGCATTTTCTAAGCCTAACTGTTTTATCTGTTTTTCTAATTCCAATTGTTCAGTCGTATTTTTTTTGTTTTGAAAAGCTTGGTATGCGATAATACAGCAAAGATGGAGAAATACCGGGGGTGTCGTTTGTCTCAAAAAATGTTTTCATCTGTAGCTTCAGATAGTCACAACAACTTGCCTCAGCTCGTATTTGTGGATTAAATCTCCAAAACGGTTGTTTATTATACATTCCTTCCAATTTTACTGAAAAAGTAAGAGGACAGTGATCCGAAATAATAATGTTGTGATATTTTGGGTTGTAGGTAAAAGGGATAGGTTTGGCATCAAACAGGAAATAGTGAATTTGTATATAAACTTTATGAACACCTGAATAAAATGTGTATTCTCTTCCAGATGGATTGGCAATCCTCCATACATCTCTTATGTTTATATAGGTGTTTAATAGGTCACTCGATTTTGATGTACTTTCCCTTTGAAGTAAAGATTTATCCAAGTATTGATCTAATACACAATTCAAATCTCCCCCAATTATCAAATGATGCTGACCAGAGTCTGAAATTGTATGAAATATTTTATTAAAAAATTGGGGATTATTGAAATTAGGAGCATAAATATTCACCATGGTCAATGGAGTTCAATACAATTCCCTTGATATTCCCCTGATTTGTGAACATTTTCATTAATAACTGGAGAAATAAAGGATAACATTTTCAGATAAGGCGATTTCGGACTCCAGGGTATAAATCTCTTCAAGTCAAGTCAAGTCAAACAAACTTTATTGTCATTTGGAAATACATTGATATATGCAGTTCCAAATGAAATTACGTTGCATTTGGCTCCCTGTGCAACACAATAAATATAAATTAACCGAAGGATAGGTATGTATGAAAAGGGTAAATAGACAATAGTGGCAGCCCATTTACATGGCATTCAGGAGTCTGATGGCCCGAGGGAAGAAGCTGTTGCGGAACCTTGATGTTCTGCTCCTTATGCTGCGGTATCTTTTTCCCGAGGGCAGCAGAGTGAACAGTCCGTGATGGAGATGTGAGGGGTCCTTTATGATACTGCTGGCCTTAGACACACAGCGTTTGGTCGCAATATCCCCGATTGAGGGGAAATAGGTCCCGATGATTTTTTCCGCTGTCCTCACCACTCTCTGCACAGACTTCCAGTCGGAGGCTCTACAGTCCCCAAACCAGACAGAGATACAGCTGGTCAAAATACTCTCTATGGTGCCCCTGTAGAAAGTAGTGAGGATGGGATGGGGGAGATGAACTCTTCTCATCCGGCGCAGAAAGTGCAACCGCTGCTGCGCTCTCTTAACAGTTGATGAGATGTTAGTCGACCAGGTCAGACTGTTAGTGATCTGCACCCCCAGGAACTTTGTGCTACTGACCACCTCCACATCGCTGTCATTGATGCGAAGTGGTGTGGGACTGTGCCGGGTTTTCCTGAAGTCGACGATAATCTCCTTTGTTTTCTCGACATTCAGGATCAGGTTGTTCGTATTGCACCAGTCCACCAGTTGTTTCACCTCCTCCCTGTAAGCCAGCTCATTGTCGTCCCTGATGAGGCCCACCACTGTTGTGCCAGTATCTCTACTGGAATATGTAAAGATTTTACCATTAGCGCGTTGTTTTTTCGAGAATATGCGACAACGCACAAACAAATAAACACACGCATGCACACACGTCCAAGATCAGTGTTTTATTATTATAGAGATTCAATCAGCCTCAGCAGCCACTTGTAGTAAAGCTCAATGGGGATAAACTCATCAATCTTAGACCATGAAGCATAGTCGTACTCAACCTTGAGCTGCCTCCTGATCACATTGTCACAATCAGATCGTACTAACGGCTCTCTTCCAAAAGGGGTCTGCACTGTCATTATCTAGTGCCAATAAATCTGCGAAAATGGGGAGAATACAAAATGGGATTAATGTGTGATTAGTGTGAATGTGTGGCTGATAGTCTGCACAGACCTGGCCTGCCAAAGGGCCTGTTTCCATGTTGAATCTATTTATGACTCAATGACCAAGGGCGACACAGTGGCACAGCGGTAGAGTTGCTGCTTTATAGTGCCAGGGACCCAGATTCAGTCCTGACTATGACTGCTTTCTATATGGAGTTTGCACGTTTTCCCCGTGGTTTTACTCCAGGTGCTCCGGTTTCCTCCCACACTCCAAAGACGAGCAGGTTAATTGATTAATTGTTAATTAAGCAGGTTAATTGGCTTTGATAAAATTGTAAATTGTCCCTAGTGAGTAGGATAATGCTCGTGTATGGGGTGACCACTGGTCGGAACAGACTCAATAGGCTGAAGGGCCTGTTTCCATGCTGTATTTCCATAGTAAAAGTAAAGATCAACCCCATTCTCATAGCTCATCTGCTCCTCATGTTACAATCGTAATCATAATCATAATCGTACTTTATTAGCCAAGTATGTTTTGCAATATACGAGGAATTTGATTTGCCACACAGTCATATCACTAAAGAGCAGGAAGACACCCAAATAAATTCTTAACATGAACATCCACCATAGTGACTCCCCCACATTCCTAACAGTGATGTAAGACAAAAAGTTCAATCTTCTTCCCTTCTTTGTTCTCCCGCAGTCGGGGGCCTCGAGCCTTCCGTTGACGGGGCGATCTTGGCTTGCGCAGCCGGCGGTAGAGCCCTCCGTGTCGGGGCGATCAAGCTCCCGCATCAGGGTGATCTCAGCTCCCCCGTGCCGGGCGATCGGACCCCGGCTCGGGGCTGGTCTAACCTCCTGCAACTTTGGAGCTTCCCGACATCAGTCTCTACCCGAAACTGCGAGCTCCTCGATGTTGAAATCCGCAGGCTGCAGTTGGAGCGTCGATCCCAGGCGAGGGATCGCAGGCTCAGATGGGTGGGATTCAAAGTCAGTCTCGAGTAAGGCCGCCAGCTTCATGATGGTAAGAGATTGAAAATAATTTCCCCTGACCCCCTCCCCGAACCCCCACATAAAACAAGCTCAAGTCCTCGCACCGAGTAAGAGGCAGGATTTACATGCATTCAGGTACCAGCCTTTACGCCAGAGATGGATAGATTTCATTTCGGAGTCACGTGAGTGACTTCGTGAAGAGCCCGCCGGCGCGCATGCTTGACATATCGTCGCAACGCGTTGCTGCGACGGCTGGCGGTGGAGCGCGCTCCTCGCCAGCCCTTCATAAGGGGCCACGGAGGTGAGTATTCCACCTTTAGTTGGTGGTCCTTGTTGTTCATTATGTCTCGCAGCAAGGACATGGATGGGAGTTCCAAGGGCCGGAGGACGTCAGGACGAGTTCGCCGGTCAACAGTTCCGGGGCCTTTACCATCGGCAGTACCTGCAGTGCAGGCCGGGACTCAGGCGGAGATGTGGGTAAGCCCTGTGTTTACAGGTCCAGATCCGCCAGCACACCACAGCTCGGAGGAGTTCGACGAGGAGGAGTGTGGTGTGCCGCCAGAGCAGGGGGACCCTGCCATGGCAGTCAGGTCGTCAGCGGGCTCGCTGGCAACCTCGAGCAGGGGGCGTGCGGCTGCATGGCCCGTTCCACTCAGCCCCCCGAGAAGGGGCAGGGCAGGAGCCCAGAGGCCTAACCCTGCCAGGGCTAAGGCATTGCCTGACACGGAGGAGCGGTCAGGTTCCAGGGCGAGACCCGGGGCGGCTGTGAGGTCCAGCCGGCACACCCCGACTCTCGACGCCGGGACGGGTCGGTTGAGTCGGGTCTCGTCACGGTCGCCGAGCCCCCCATGGATGGGTGGGCGAGACCATGCGTCGGCAAGGTCCACGATGTGGGCAGCCGGCAAGCCTGCGCGGGCTTCAGGTAGCCATGCTTCGGCTGGTGCCGACACCACGCTGCAAGTGCCCTTAGTGGCAGCGGCGTCAGCTCCCGCTAAACGGAGGCGGTTGAACACGCCCGCGCGGGAATCGCGCAGTTTCGCCTCGGCGGCTGTTAGCGACAACTACCGGCACCGGCAAGGCCTCGATGAGGTGCGGGCCGATGATAGGAGCCCGGTTTTCTTTTCAGAGCCGGAGGACTCCGACCACCTGAGTGTTCAGGGTGAAGGGCGTATTGACCGTATGGAGCGGCTGCTGGAGCTCCTGCGTCAAAGCCAACAACAGCAGGGCAGCCGCAGGCACAGGGCGTCGTCACCAGCCTCTACCATCAGCCTGGAGCAGCAGGAGGAGGAGGTTTTGGTGGATTCCATACAACCTCCGGTGGAGGTACCAGCGGAGGATCTTCTGGATGTGGCGACCAAATTTGCGGCCCCACATTCATCTGGACTTCCTTTAAACACGAAGCTGGCAGCCACTGTGGACTTTCTTAACAACCAGCAACTACAGGAAGAAGTCCTCATTCAGGCAATGAGCCGTCACAAGGCTCCATCCAATTGCAACTCCCTCAACGTGCCTGTGGTCAATACGCCGATATGGGGCAACATCAGTGCGGCTATCCGTCAACAGGAGGTAAAACTGCAGCGGATCCTGAAGCTCCTCACGGCCGGTATTACCGCCTTTGTGCGGTCGGTGGACGGGGACGAATTGAATTTGGACCAGGAAGATGCCCTGGCCCTCCTGTGCGCGACCCAGCACGAAATTAACGGGTTTCGCAAAACCAGCATCCGCCCAGCGCTCAATCCAAAGTTTGCAGGATTGTGCAAACCACCGCCGCCGCCCCCGCCCCGTCAGCTCTTTGGGGAGGACCGCTCTAGGAGAGTCAAGGAGCTTGACGAGCAAGCCAAAACGGTGGGGATCATGCGCCCTCAGAGTGCCCCCACACCGTCAGGCTCAAAGTCTCCATACATTCGATCACGAGGGTCTGCTAGTACCTCGACGAGGACCCACCCTCAAGCTCCACAATGACAGCAACATCAGACCCAGCACCAGGGGTCTTTTTTAGGACAGGGTCGGCAGAGACCCTGGTGGAAAACGAAGACGCCGCGCCCTCAAGCCAACCCAGCACGTCCACGTCCGCACACGCGTGTCAAGGACCGCCGGTAACCACGGAGGTGAGGGGGTCTGATTCTCTCTTTTCTCTCTGTTTAACTTCACATGTTGGTGGTCGCCTTCGGTGGTTTTTGGGTGCATGGGGTAATTTTACTGGTGACGAGTATGTGTTGCAGAATATTCAGGGGCATAAAATTGAGTTTATTAATGGCGACATTCCTCCATCCCAGCACATGCCCGCTCGAACGTTTAAATTATCTGCTGCAGAACAGGCAGCCGGCTATAAGGAACTGTTAAGTCTTGAGCACAAAGGAGTGATTGAGAGAGTGGTGCATGAGCCAGTTGAATTTGTTTCGAACATATTCACCAGACCTAAGAAGGATGGAGGTTGTCGTGTCATTATTGATCTAACCCGTTTGAATACTTTTGTAACATATACTCATTTTAAAATGGATACGTTTGAAACAGCCAAATCATTGATTTCTCATGGTTGCTTTATGGCATGCATCGATTTAAAAGACGCATATTATTCCGTATCCGTCCAGAAATGTGACAGAAGGTTTTTGAAATTCATCTGGATGGGGCAACTCTGGCAGTACAAGGCTTTGCCTAATGGGCTCACCACAGCCCCTAGATTGTTCACTAAATTAGTGAAGCCAATTATGGCTTATTTGAGACAACGACACCATATAGTTATGGCCTATTTAGATGATATCTTAATTGTGGGCCACACCCTGGAATTGGCTGAACAGGGTGTTGCAGCTGCTGTCAATATATTTCAACAATTGGGGTTTATTGTCCATCCAGAGAAATCAAAGTTCTACCCTGCCCAGGTGATTAATTACCTAGGGTTCACGGTGAACTCTATAAGCATGAGGGTTACCATTCCAATTAACAAGATTGAGGAGGTTACCCAGGTGTGTCAAGATTTAATCCGCACCAATATACCATCGATTCGGCACTTAGCTACAATAATTGGGAAGCTGGTAGCTTTGTTTCCGGCAGCGCGATATGGACCTTTGCATTATCAGAATTTGCAAAGAGCTAAAATTGCTGCGTTAAAACAGAACGCTGGTCTTTATGATCGGTCCATGCAGCTGCCGCCCGAAGCGATAAATGAGTTGCAATGGTGGGTGTGTCACATTAGCAGCTCATTCAAGCCTATTAGGGAGGCTAATCCGGTGGTATATTTGCAAACTGATGCAAGCTCCAATGGTTGGGGAGCCACGAATAATTGCTCTAGTTGTGGTGGCAGATGGGACACCCTTGAATCAACGATGTTGTTAACTCAAGGGATTAACTATTTGGAGTTGCTGGCAGCATTCCACGGACTTTGTGCGTATTGTTCCAAGCTTGTTGGAGCACATGTCCGTCTCCAAATAGACAACACCACAGCAGTAGCATATTTAAACCATATGGGTGGTACCAGGTCAGTTTCGTGTGACAAATTGGCAAACTCAATTTGGCTCTGGTGTGTTCAAAGAGACATTTGGATTTCAGCTACCTATTTGCCAGGTGAGCTTAATACTGTGGCGGACACCAGGTCACGCAAATTTAATGACAATATTGAATGGATGTTGCATCCTGAGATCTTTTCTAAAGTCACAGCCAAATTTGGTAAACCGGACATTGACCTCTTTGCGTCACGGTTGAACCATCAGGTACCAACCTACGTTTCATGGGAACCAGATCCTGGGGCTATAGCGCTAGATGCATTCTCGCTGGACTGGGGGAAGTGGTTTTTCTATGCCTTCCCCCCGTTTTGCCTCATCAGTCGGGTATTGGGAAAGATTCAGGCAGATGCTGCCAAGGGCATCCTTATTATACCCGACTGGCCCACACAGCCTTGGTATCCGGTGGTCTTTGACATGCTCAACGAACCTTGGGTCCTTTTGAAGGGTTGCCCACAATTGGTTACTCACCCTGTCTCAGGGGAGCCGCATCCCTGCCATGGCTATTTAAATTTGTTGGCTTGCAGGTTCTGAACAGGCCGTTAGTCCAATACGGCCTCTCGGCTCGGACCATGGATACCATCGGGGCGTCGTGTCGAGAGTCTACAAGGCGAAGATACCGCTCGCATATTAAGAAGTGGGAAGCCTACTGCAGCCGCTCTCGCATCACGTACGATGACGTGACAATAACCAACGTCCTGGAATTCCTCGCGGGGTTGCACCATGATGAACACTTAAGTTACAGTGCCATCAACAGCGCCAGAAGTGCGCTATCATTCTACCTCAGTTTGGAGGTAGGATCCAACAGGCTAGTGTCCAGACTCATGCGGGGTATATTCAATATGAATCCGCCTACACCACGCTATAATATCACCTGGGATGTCAGGGACGTATTAACCCTGCTCAGGACGTGGTCACCCATGGAAGGGCTCCAACTGGACCAACTCACCATGAAGCTGGTGATGTTACTAGCGCTGACTTCAGCTCAGAGGGTACAAACACTACACAAACTTCGTGTCGACAGAATGACGTCTACCCCCACAGAAGTAGTCTTTTTCATTGACGAGCTACTAAAGCAGCATAGACCTGGGTGCACAGGGCTGCAGCTGAAGTTCCCGGCATACCCCGCAGATGCTAGGCTATGTTTAGCCTCACATATCCACCACTATGTCAACGTGACGGCACGCATCAGAGGAATGGAGAGATACCTGCTTGTCACTCATAAGAGACCTCATCATCGAGTGACAGTCCAGACGATATCCAGGTGGCTTCGAGTCGTCTTGGGTAAGTCAGGTATCGACACTAATGTGTTCAAGTCTCATTCCACCAGGGCTGCATCGACGTCAGCGGCGAGGGTCATGGAGGTGCCCATGGACCAAATTCACGCCACCGCAGGATGGGCTAATGAAGCTGTGTTCCAGCGTTTTTATAACAAGCCTGTTGCTGCTCCTCTACAGTTCGCAGAAGCCGTGCTGAATGCAGGTCAAGAACGTGGAGATGTCCCCGTATGAGGGGTTTGATTTGTTATTAATAAATATGCTCTTGTTTTGCAGTATGGACTGTTGAGCAAGTTTGTTCCTCCCATCCATCCCTGGTAGTGGTGTGTCAGCATGGACGTGGTCCAGGGCGTGTAATCACAGAAGCTTTGAAGTCTTCACGAAGTCACTCACGTAACTCCGAAATGAAATAGTAAGATTGAACGAGAACTTACCAGTTCGAAGGTTGATCTTTATTTTATGAGGAGTCGAAGTGAGGGATTTCGTGCCCTCCTCGCCCAACCCTCAATCACCTTCATCTGGTAATCTTAGTCAATTCAATCATACTATGCGAAGTCATTTCTATTGTTGGTTCTGTGATTCCACGCCGCTACTTTGAAGTATGTCGAGCATGCGCGCCGGCGGGCTCTTCACGAAATCCCTCACTTCGGCTCCTCATAAAATAAAGATCAACCTTCGAACTGGTAAGTTCTTGTTCAATCTTACTATTCTTGATTAGTATGGGTGGCAGGGATAATGGGGAGAAGGCAGGAGAATGGGGTTAAGAGGGAAAGATAGATCAGCCACAATTGAATGGCAGAGTGGACCTGATGGACAAAATGGCCTAATTCTGCTCCTATCAGTTATGAACATGAACTTATGAACTTATGAACCAGCCAGCACAAGGGAAAGGATAGCACAAATGTCAGCTCTCCAAGGGACGGTGACAGATGGGTCATCTGCAGAAGACTCAAATGAGGACATAAATGAAGCCACCTACAAAGCAAGGCTGTGGTAAGCACAATTAAATACTTGGTATATTGGGAAACCAGCCAGGAAGTTTGCATTTAGCCCAGTGGCCTGGTGGTGGCTTGTGTGAAGCACAAATTGTTGTGCTCTCTAGGACAGAGAGGATTCTTGGTTTTTGGTTCTTGGTTACTTGGCCCTCCAAAATATTCCAACTGGAATTTAAACTGGAGGTGGTGAAGGGAGGTGGTTTAGCCAGAGAGGGTTATTGGGAAGAAAGTGCCACTTTAAATTTAGTTGCATCTGGCTGGGCAACCGTGGTTTGGTGGAGATTATTCCATGCTTTAATAGTGCATGAAAAGAACAAATTGCTGTACACATCTGTCTTTGAGGCTGGGACCACAAATTGAATCGAATGCCCTCGTCTGCTCCTAATTGGTTTGGGGTTGGTGTAGGTCTTGTGATCTATGTCTAGCTGACCATTTAACATTTTGTAAAAACAGGTCAAACGGTGAGCTTCATGTCTGTCTTGGAGAGGGTTCCACCCCAGAGAATTCAGAAGTTTGGTGACACTCGCTTCTCTCTCGTAGGTGTTAGTAACAAATCGAGCGGCCTGTCGAAAATCGAAATTTCTCCACCCACCACTGCCACTCAGCCAGTGTGTGTGCTGCAGATGTCACCCCACCAAACCAGAGTGAGATGGAGGAGACCAGAGCTGAGACACCTACTCAAGCTAATGGATTATACTGTAAAGCCTCCTATTCACTCCTACATTGAGCTCAGCAGCCTGCCTTTAACAATGATACACCCACTGTGTTAGCATTTCTTGGGAGAATTCAGGCAGGCAGAGGCTTGAATTCTCAATGAAAACTTGTCTTATTTCACCGTGCTTGAGGTGCTAAGGTGGCCCAAGGGAATAAAATTTTGCTTTTGGACAACTTTTGGAATAATTTAATTCTGAAGGATGGCACAGTTAAGCAGCTAGTTGAGCTAGTGCCAGAGACCCAGGTTCAATCTGGGTGCTGTCTGTATGGAGTTTGCACATTCTCCCTGTGACTGCGTGGGATTCCTCCGTGTGCTCCGGTTTTCTCTCACTTCCCAAAGACATGTAGGGGGTTGGACAGGCTAGATGCAGGAAGATTGTTCCCGATGTTGGGGAGGTCCAGGACAAGGGGTCACAGCTTAAGGATAAGGGGGAAATCCTTTAGGACTGAGATGAGAAGGACTTTTTTCACACAGAGAGTGGTGGGTCTCTGGAACTCTCTGCCACAGAGGGCAGTTGAGGCCAGTTCATTGGCTATATTTAAGAGGGAGTTCGATGTGGCCCTTGTGGCTAAGGGGATTAGAGGGTATGGAGAGAAGGCAGGTACGGGATACTGAGTTGGATGATCAACCATGATCATATTGAATGGCGGTGCAGGCTCGAAGGGCCGAATGGCCTACTCCTGCACCTAATTTCTATGTTTCTATGTTTCTATGTAGAGTTGTAGGTTAATTGACCTCTGTAAATTGCTCCTAAAGTGTAGAAAATGGATGGGAAAGTGGGATAATATAGAACTAGTGTGAACGGTCGATCACTGGTTGACATGAAGTTGATTATTATCTCAATGGGATTAGGTTAGGTTAGGGGGAGGTGCAATGAGACCTGGGTGTCCTTGTACACTGGTCACTGAAAGTTGGCGTGCAGGTACAGCAGGCAGTGAAGAAAGCTAATGGAATGGTGGCCTTCATAACAAGAGGATTTCTGTATAGGAGTAAAGAGATTCTGCAGTTGTATAGGGCTCTGGTAAGACCAGACCTAGAGTATTGTGTACAGTTTTGGTCTCCTAATTTGAGGAAGAACATCCTTGTGATTGAGGCAGTGCAGCACAGGTTCACGAGATTGATCCTTGGGATGGCGGGACTGTCATATGAGGAAAGATTGAAAAGACCAGGCTTGTATTCACTGGAGATTAGAAGGATGAAGGGATATCTTATAGAAACATATAAAAATTATAAATGGACTCAACAAGCTAGATGCAGGAAAAATGTTCCCAATGTTGGGCGAGTCCAGAAGCAGGGGCCACAGTCTTAAGGACCTCTCCCACTGTACGAGGTCATTCAAGATCTCTCCCGAGTTTAAAAAAAATAAAACTCGTGGTAAGTACGTAGAATGTACGTTGCGGGTACGTCGGAGCTCGGGACGTCTCTTAACGGCTCATAACGCTAACGGCAGGTACTCGGGAAAAGGGGTGTAAGCTCATGAAGGTTTTTCAACATGTTGAAAAATGTCCATGAGATCCCCGAGTACCTACGAGCGGCTATTACCACCGTACTTCTCCGAGTTAAATCAGGGGAAATTCGGGAGAACTTGAATTACCTCATACAGTAGGATAGGCCTTTTAGAATAAAGGGGAGGCCATTTAAGACTTAGGTGAGAAAAAACTTTTTCACTCAGAGAGTTGTGAATTTGTGGAATTCCCTGCCACAAAGGGCAGAGGAGGCCAAATCACTGGATGGATTTAAGAGAGAGTTAGATAAAGCTCTCGGGGCTAGTGGAATCAAGGCATATGGAGAGAAGGCAGGCACGGGTTATTGATTGGGGACGATCAGCCATGATCACAATGAGTGGCGGTGCTGGCTCAATGGGCCACACGCCCTCTTCCTGCACCTATTTTCTATGTTTCTATGTTTCTATGTTAATATGAAATGTAATCAGTGCTTTTGGACAGAGAACATCCATAACCTCATTTGTGCAACAGAGCATGATAAATTATAAAATATCTCCAGCTTCAAACTGGAAGAAGCCAAATATTAATTGCCGCAATCACCTTGATAGCTGCTGGCAAAACAGTCCTTGTTCTGTTCCGACGTTGCACCTGCAGTTGCTGCACACCAAGCTTTCACCAAGCATGTTCTTATGGAAAGATACATTTATTTTCTGGCTTTTTAGAAGTAATTTTTAAAAAGCCTAAAGTCACATTTAACATTTTTAAAGGGCGGCACAGTGGCACAGCGGTAGAGTTGCTGCTTCACGGCATCAGCGATCTCGGTTTGATCCCGACTATGGGTGCTGTTTGTGCGGAGTTTGTATGTTCTCTCTGTAACTGCGTGGGTTTTCTCAAGGTGCTTCCACATTGCACAGATGTGCAGGTTTGTAGATTAATTGTCTTGGTAAAATTGTAAATTGTCCCTGGTGTGTAGAGTGGTGTATGGGATGATCGCTGGTCAGCATGGACTCGCTGGGCCTAAGGGACTAATTTTGCGCTGTATCCCTAAAGACTAAATAATTAATTAGAATTGAAATGACTCAAATTGAGCTAAATTTCGGTCATTATACAAATGGCAGTATGATCATCCAAATCGAACAGGTTTAGGTGCAAAGTTATGTGTGATATTCTTTCTTACAGCTTTTGAATCTAATAAGCCTTGCAAGCTCCTCAGGTCCCTGTCACTACACTTGTAAAGGTTTAGTAAAGTGAAATTCCTGGCGGACAAGCCATAACAAACTAAATACCCTGCATTACACAATGAATCACACTCCATTATTCTTTATGCCACGTGTCTTCTCTTCCACTGTAAATGTAATTATGCTCCTAAAGCTTACCCCTCTAGTCTAGTTCAGTAAAACACTGAGTCAAGCACTGGTTCAACGATTCTTTATTATACCCAAATACAAACAAACTCCCTCTACATTACCCAACCACCGCGGGTCCGATCCTTGTGTCCGCTCATTCAAGCCCTTTAGCCTCGTGCGAGCAGACACTTCCAGCAGGTCACACGATCCCAAGTGCGCCTCCAGAAGACCGACTCCGATCCTCATGGGGTTCAATCTGTTATAGGCCATCGGACACGTGGGACAGAACTACATGGGGGGGGGGGCAGCCCCTACAAGCCATCACACATATCCATCACATTATACAGTTATTGACGGTTCCCTAACCCAATTACAAAGTACCCCATTACAAAGTTTTCACAGAAGCTTCTAGAAGGATGTCAGTTAACTAAAGTAATGCACCATTTTCCCAGATTGTATAAACAATTCAAACTCGGTTTCACACTTCAGCCAATCATCAAACAGCAGCACAAACACTCTGCAACATTATTTACAACACCTCCTTCTACAACCAATCCCCACTATGCATTTTCAGACCTTCTTATCTCTCTCTGCAAACCTTCATACATATTAACAAAGTTAGGACATCTGGACCTCACCTCATCCTGCATATCCATCTAGGGTCCAGGCTTTCTGGCTCCAGCTCACAGCTTGCAACTTTTCACGGAAAGAGGCCAAGCAGGCCTTGCAAATGCAAAGATCCTCCATTTTGTAATACCTCTAATTTGGCCAATATTAACACAAGCTATAGATTTCCAATTGTTGTTGCTTCAGTTCTCAGCTTGATGCATGACATTGTATTATGCTGGGTTGGCAGAGGGGGTGAGGTAGCTCTGCCCCCTCTGCCTTCATTGGTAAGGAATGAAATTCAGTCCTTTGTGAGGGGTAACATAGAATCAGAAGATGTAGAGTCATTGTGGATAGAACTGAGAAATTGTAAGGACAAAAAGACCCTAATAGGAGTTATCTACAGGGCCACAAATAGTAGCCTGGATATAGGGTGCAAGTTGCATCAGGATATAAAATTGGCATGTAAAAAAGGTAATGCTACAGTGGTTATGGGAGATTTCAATATACAGGTAGACTGGGAAAGTCAGCTTGTTTCTGGACTCCCAAGAAAGGGAGTTTGTAGAGTGTCTCCGAGATGGTTTCCTTAGAGCAGCTTGCATTAGAGTCTGCCAGGGAGAAGGCAGTTCTGGATTTAGTGTCGTGTAATGAACTGGATTTGATAAGGGAACTCAAGGTAAAGGAACCATTAGGAGGTAGTGGCCATAATAAGATAATCTGCAATTTGAGAGGGAGAAGGTAAAATTGGAAGTCTGTAAAGCCAAGACGGATGAATTGAGCAGGAGAAGGTTAAATCGGAGGTGTAAGTATTGCAGTTGAACAAAGGGGACTATGTTGGCATGTGGGAGGAGTTGGACAAAGTTGACTGGAAAGGAACCCTAGCAGGGATGATGGTGGAACAGCAATGGCAGGAATTTCTGGGAATAATCCAGAAGATGCAGGATCATTTCATTCCAAATAGGAGGAAAGATTCTAAGGGGAGTAAGAGGCGATCATGGCTGACAAGGTAAGTCAAGGACAGTATAGTCAAAAACCAAAAAGTCTTGACTTCAAGTCAAAGTCAAACAAACTTTATTGTCATTTAGAAATACATTGATATATGCAGTTCCAAACGAAATTCCGTTGCATTTGGCTCCCTGTGCAACATGATAAATTAACAGAAAGATAGGCATGGATAAAAAGGATAAAAGGATAAATAGACAATGGTGGCAGCCCATTACATGGCATTCAGGAGTCCATGTCACGTGGGAAGGAGTCACGAGTCCATGGCTCGTGGGAAGAAGCTGTTGCAGAACCTTGATGTTCTGCTCCTTATGCTGCGATATCTTTTTCCCGAGGGCAGCAGAGTGAACAGTCCGTGATGGAGATGTGTGGGGTCTTTTATAATACTGCTGGCCTTAGACACGCAACGTTTGGTCGCAATATCCCCGATTGAGGGGAGAGAGGTCCCGATGATATTTTCCGCTGTCCTCAACAGACTTCAAGTCAGAGGCTCTACAGTCCCCAAACCAGACAGAGATACAGCTGGTCAGAATACTCTCTATGGTGCCCCTGTAGAAAGTAGTAAGGATGGGATGGGGGAGATGAGCTCTTCTCATCCGGCGCAGAAAGTGCAACCATTGCTGCGCTCTCTTAACTGTTGATGAGATGTTATTCGACCAGGTCAGACTGTTAGTGATCTGCACCCCCAGGAACTTTATGCTACTGACCACCTCCACATCGCAGTCATTGATGTGAAGTGGTGTGGGACTGTGCCGGGTTTTCCTGAAGTCGACGATAACCTCCTTTGTTTTTTCGACATTCAGGATCAGGTTGTTCGTATTGCACTAGTCCACCAGTTGTTTCACCTCCTCCCTGTAAGCCAGCTCATTGTCGTCCCTGATGAGGCCCACCACTGTTGTGTCATCTGCGTACTTCATGATGTGGTTTGTACTAAACCTGGCACAACAGTCGTGAGTCATCAGGTTGAACAGCAGTGGACTCAGGACACAGCCCTGAGGGGAGCCGGTGCTCAGAGAGATGGTGTTGGAGGTGTTATTTCCAACCCTCACAGACTGGGGTCTGTCAGTGAGGAAGTCCAGTAGCCAGTTACACATGGGGGTGCTGAGGCCCAATGGAACCAGTTTGCTTATCAGGTGCTGGGGGATAATGGTGTTGAATGCTGAACTGAAATCCACGAACAGCATTCGCACATAGGTGTTTTTCTCCTCTAAATGTTCCAGGCTCAGATGCAGTACGGAGGATATAGCGTCCTCTGTGGAGCGGTTTGGCCTGTAAACAAACTGGTATGGGTCGAGTGTGGAGGGGAGTCTGGAGGTAATGTGGTCCCTGACCAGCCTCTCGAAGCACTTCATCATTATGGGGGTGAGTGCTACAGGGCGGTAGTCATTGAGACATTGTATGTTGGATTTTTTTGGCACTGGTATGATGGTGGCAGTCTTGAAACATAATGGGACGACAGCCTGGTTCAGCGAGGTGTTAAATATGTCCGTAAGGACATGTGCCAGCTGATCAGCACATTCCCTGAGCACCCGCTCTGGTATGTTATCAGGGCCTGCCGCCTTTTGTGCGTTCACTCCTTTTAAGGTCCTCCGAACATCCACTATGACAAGACTGAGTGCCTTTTCCTCACAATGAGGAATACCTTTGCTTGCAGGTGTGTTATTTAATGCCTCAAACTGACCAAAATAGTTGTTGAGTTCATTGAGGAACTCAATGTTGTCATCACAGGGTGGTGAAGCAGTCTTATAGTCCGTGATTGATTTGATTCCCTGCCACATGCGCCTGGTGTTCTTGGGATCATGGAAGAGCTCTGGATTTTCTGACCATGGGCACGCTTGGCCAGCCTGATAACTCGGTTCAGGCTGGCTCTTGCGGATCTGAGTGCCACCACGTCACCGGATTTAAACGCGGCATTACGTGCTCTCAGCATTCCACGTACCTCTGTGGTCATCCAGGGTTTCTGGTTGGCCCGTACAGTGATGGTCTTGGTGACACAGACATCCTCTATGCACTTCTCCATGTAAGCAGACACGGACGCAGCATACTCCTCCAGGATGATGTGTTGGCTGATAGTTGCAACCTTCTTGAACATGTCCCAGTCCGTGCGTTCAAAACAGTCCTGTAGTGTTGTCATAGCTCCCTCTGGCCAGACCCTAACCTGCTTCACAGTAGGTGAACTAAAACTAAAAGAGAAAATATATAACATAGCAAAGATGAGCGGGAAGCCAGGGGATTGGGAAACTATTAAAGAACAACGGAAGGTGATTAAAAAGGCAATAAGGGGAGAAAAGATGAAGTACGAAGGTAAACTAGCCAAGAATATAAAGGAGGGTAGTAAAAGCTTCTTTAGGGATGTGAAAAGGAAAAGATTCGTTAAGACAAATGTGGGCCCCTTGAAGACAGAAACAGGTGAATTTATTATGGGGAAGAAGGAAATGGCAGAAGAGTTGAACAGGTACTTTGGTTTTGTCTTCACTAAGCTTGCTAATGTTATCCCACTTTTCATGAAAGGAGGGAGAGAGAAATTAGGGGGATTATAGACCAGTTAGCCTGACATTGGTGGTGGGGAAGATGCTGGAGTCAATTATTAAAGATGTAATAGCGGTGCATTTGGATAGCAGTAACAGGATCCAATCAGCATGGATTTACGATGGGGAAATCTCGTCTGACTTATCTTCTGGAATTATTTGGGGATGTAACAAGTAAAATGGATAAGGGAGAGCAGTGGATGTAGTGTTTCTGGACATTCAGAAAGCCTGCAGTTATACAGGGTCTTGGTGAGGCCACACCTGGAGTATTGCGTACAGTTTTGGTCTCCTAATCTGAGGAAAGACATTCTTGCGATAGAGGGAGTACAGAGAAGGTTCACCAGACTGATTCCTTTGATGGCAGGACTTTCACATGAAGAAAGACTGGATAGACTCGGCTTGTACTCGCTAGAATTTAGAAGATTGAGGGGGTTGTTATAGAGACTTACAAAATTCTTAAGGGGTTGGACAGGCTAGATGCAGGAAGATTGTTCCCGATGTTGGGGAAGTCCAGAACAAGGTTCAAGGTTCAAGGTTAGTTCAAGGTTCAAGGTTAGTTTATTTGTCACATACACCAATTGGTGTAGTGAAATGCTTCTTGCCATGCAGCACATAAAATAAAGAATACAAACACAACAATAATAAAGAGATTTAAACATAAAAACATCCCCCCACAATGGTTCACATTATGAGGGAAGGCACAATGTCCAGTCCCCAACCCATGTCCACCCATAGTCAGGCCTATTGAGGCCTCCGCAGTTGCCTTCACGGAGGCCCGATGTTCCAGGCCGTTCTCGCCGGGTGGTGGTGCTCTCTGCGGCTTGGTACACCCGGAACGGCCGCCTCCCTCTCGAGTCCGCGGCTTCCAGAGCCGACAAGGCCGCGCTGAATGGAGCTCACCTCCGCTGGCTCCCGGTGTTAAAGTTCAGTGCTGCCGCCCGCAGCTGGCCGCTCCACAGTCCCGCGGCTCCGCGATGTTTGGCTCGGGCGGATCCAGCTCACCGGAGCTCTAGCGCGGCGACCCAGGCAAGGCATCGCCCGCTCCGCTCCGCCCCGCGATGGCGCTCCAGCACTCCACCGCTGCCGAAGCCGAGGCTCTGGACGGTCTCCTCGGGAAACGCCGCTCCAGGCCCGCTGGTAGGCCGCGAGGATCGGGTCGGAGATGCAGCCCGGAGAAAAGCTGCCTCTCCAACCAGGTAGGGACCCTGAAAAGTAGTTTCCCCCTTTCCCCCCCCACTCACCCCCCACATAAAAAATAGGCTCCAAACAAAACACTTAACACACTAAAAAAAAGAAAGGCTGGGCAGCCATACCACACAGGACGGCGCCCCCCAAGGGGTCACATTTTAAGGATAAGGGAGAAGTCTTTTAGGACCGAGATGAGAAAATCATTTTTCACACAGAGAGTGGTGAATCTGTGGAATTCTCTGCCACAGAAGGTAGTTGAGGCCAGTTCATTGGCTATATTTAAGAGGGAGTTAGAAGTGGCCCTTGTGGCTAAAGGGATCAGGGGGTATGGATAGAAGGCAGGTACAGGATACTGAGTTGGATGATGAGCCATGATCATATTGAATGGCGGTGCAGGCTCGAAGGGCCGAATGGCCTACTCCTGCACCTATTTTCTATGTTTCTATGTTTCTATGTTTCAGAATGGCAGGTAGTGACTAGTGGAGTGCCGCAAGGCTCGGTGCTGGACTGCAGCTATTTACAATATATTGTATATTCATGATTTAGATGAAAGTAACATTAGCAAATTTGCAGATGACACAAAGCTGGATGGCAGTGTGAACTGTGAAGAGGAAGCTATGAGGATGCAGGGTGACTTAGATAGGTTGGGTGAATGGACAGGTGCATGGCAGATGCAGTATAATGGGGATGACTGTGAAGTTATCCACTTTGGTGGCAAGAACAAGAAGGCAGAATATTATCTGAATGTTGTCAAATTAGGAAAAGGGGAGGTGCAAAGAGACCTGGGTGTCCTTGTTCATCGGTCACTGAAAGTAAGCATGCAGGTACAACAGGCAGTGATGAAAACTAATGGCATGTTGGGCTTTATAACGAGAGGATTTGCATATAGGAGCAAAGAGGTCCATCTGCAGTTGTACAGGGCCCTGGTGAGACCACACCTGTAGTATTTTGTGTAGTTTTGGTCTCCTAATTTGAGGAAGGCCATTATTGCTATTGAGGAACTGCAGCGTAGGTTCAGGAGGTTAATTCCCGGGATGGCGGGACTGTCATATGATGAAAGGATGGAGCGACTGGGCTTGTATTCACTGGAATTTAGGATGAGGGGGGATCTTATAGAAACATATAAAACCATTAAGGGATTGGACATGCTAGATGCAGGAAACATATTCCCAATGTTGGGGGAGTCCAGAGCCGGGGGCCACAGTTTAAGAATAAAGGTGCTGTCCCACTGCGGCGACCTAATTGACGAGTTTAGATGCGTTTGCCCTCGACTCATACTCGCAGCATGGTCGACACGAGGCCCTAGGAGGGCTTTATAACTCTCCTTCATGCTTGAGAGAGGTCCCCACGTACTTGAGGCCTCAGCTAGGTCGCAGCGTATTTTTCAAAATGCTGAAAAATGCCCGCGAGTAAAAAAATGTCGCCATGGAAATAATCGATATTATTTTTACTCGTGGGTTTAGTCGAAGTAGGTCGGAGTAGGTCGGCATGTTATTCGTAGGTAATCGAGGGTTGTCGAAGGTAATCAAAGGTAGTTGAAGGTAGTCG
Organism: Raja brachyura; assembly: GCA_963514005.1. Next base: position 63,622,504 of record OY740781.1, read on the forward strand.
TAGATAGTCTTCAACATAGTTGAAGGGAGGTCAAAGGAGATCGAAGGAGGTCGTCTTCACTCTCCACTATTCGGTATCCAATTTTCCCGAAGCTAGTCAAAGTTAGTCTTCAACATAGTTGAAGGAGGTCGAAGGTGGTCTTCTACATAGTCGAAGGAGGTCTTCAACATGACACTTTTTCAAACTCTCCTAAACTCTTCTAAACTCGCCAATTAGGTCGCCGCAGTGGGACAGCCCCTTTAGGAGTCTGGCATTTAGAACTGAGATGAGGAAAAACGTTTTCACCCAGAGAGTTGTGAATTTGTGGAATTCTCTGCCTCTGAATGCAGTGGAGTCCGATTCACTAGATGCATTCAAAAGAGTTAGATCGAGCTCTCAAGGCTAGTGGAATCAAGGGACATGGGGCGAAAGCAAGAACTGGGTACTGATTGTTGATGATCTGCCATGATCACATTGAATGGCAGTGCTGACTCGAAGGGCTGAATGGCCTACTCCTGCACCTATTGTCTATATACCTATTCTATGTATTATGATTGAAAATAAATAATTGATAAGGTTTCTAATGCAGAGTAAATAAAATAGAGGCATCAGTCATGTCCTCATCCACCTGAAGGAGAGAGTGTTGCATAGAGGGATCAGGAATGGGACAGAAGCTGAACTGTAAACATGAAGGGAATGAGATTATAATTTTTATTGTCATGTACAGAGTTACAGTAAACTTTTGTTGCGTGCTAACTAGACAGCGGACAAACTACTCATGATTACAATCAAGTTATCCATAGTGTACAGATACACGATAAAGCGAACAATGTTTAATGCAAGACAAAGTCCAGTAAACTCCGATTAACGATAGTATGAGTGTCTCCAGTGAGGTAGATAGTAGCTCAGAACCGCTCTCTGTTTGATACGACTCTCGGTTTGATAGGACTGTTCAGTTGCCTGAGAAATAGTCCCTGAATCTGGAGGTGTGAGTTTTCACACTTCCTGATGGGAGAGGGGGGGCAGAGGTTGTGACCGGGGTGAAACCGAGGCAGCGTGATGTGTAAATTGGGTCAATGGAAGGGAGGTAGGTTTATGTGATGGTCTAGGCTTTGTCTACAATTCTTTGCGATTGTTTCGATGAAGAAATTAGATGATGTGAGATTTGCAGGTTTCTCTGATTGTAAAACGGAGCAAACACATCTCTGGGACTAAAAAGGCCAACAAGCAGAAGGTATTTGTAGACATATGCCCAGTTAATCTCAGACACAGATGGGATCATAAATAGTTACATATATATAGGATGTGGGTTGACTGGCCAAAAAATCAACTGCTCCTCAACTGTAACTGCTGTGTAAGGGGGGCATCCACTTACTAAAGTGTTTAAGCATGTGGTCCTCTGACAGATTTCAGGATTGATTGAACACCAGACCTAAATTTACTAGGAGGGCAGTGGTCAAGCAGGTGGCAGGAAATTCATTTGAAGTTGTAATTTACAGGAACAGGTGACGCAACCTGCCGCAATAAATAATAAATAATTTGATCAGTGCATGTGCTATGTTTGCAGGACAGCAGCAAGGACTGAGTGTCTTCTGCTTGTAATGTGTCTCATAACCTGCAGAGTGTGGAAGGGATCAATTACATTGCCCTACAATCTGTCATTTTAAGTTTCCTACATTCCATCAGGCAGCACACTTCCAAAGTATTTCATTGGCTGTGATTCCCTGTGCGACATCTTAAGCATGTGAATGGTGCCATATTAAAAAAATATATATATAGATATATATATATAATAAAATCCTTTCTATATTTATAAAACCAGGATTGGAGCTAAAAAGGAAGACATAAATATTGGAAATCTGTAACAGATAGTTCTCTTTAAAGGAGATTATATAATTTCCTGCATTGATCATAGAAATGTAGAAACATAGAAACATAGAAAATAGGTGCAGGAGTAGGCCATTCGGCCCTTTGAGCCTGCACCACCATTCAATATGATCATGGCTGATCATTCAACTCAGTATCCTGTACCTGCCTTCTCTCCATACCCCCTGATCCCCTTCGCCCCAAGGGCCACATCTAACTCCCTCGTAAATATAGCCAATGAACTGGCCTCAACTACCTTCTGTGGCAGAGAATTCCAGAGACTCACCACTCTCTGTGTGAAAAATGTTTTCCTCAACTTGGTCCTACAGGAATTCCCCCTTATCCTTAAACTGTGACCCCTTGTTCTGGACCTCCCCAACATCGGGAACAATCTTCCTGCATCTAGCCTGTCCAACCCCTTAAGAATTTTGTAAGTTTCTATAAGATCTCCTCTCAATCTTCTAAATTCTAGCGAGTACAAGCCGAGTCGATCCAGTCTTTCTTCATATGAAAGTCCTGACATCCCAGGAATCAGTCTGGTGAACCTTCTCTGTACCCCCTCTATGGCAAGTATGTCTTTCCTCAGATTTGGAGACCACAACTGTACGCAATACTCCAGGTGTAGTCTCACCAAAACCCTGTACAACTGCGGTAGAACCGCCCTGCTCCTATACTCAAATCCTTTTGCTATGAATGCTAACATACCATTCGCTTTCTTCACTGCCTGCTGCACCTGCATGCCTACTTTCAATGACTGGTGTACCATGACACCCAGGTCTCGTTGCATCTCCCCTTTTTCTAATCGGCCACCATTCAGATAATAGTCTACCCTCCTGTTTTTGCCACCAAAGCGGATAACCTCACATTTATCCACATTATACTACATCTGCCATGCATTTGCCCACTCACCCAGCCTATCCAAGTCACCTTGCAGCCTCCTAGCATTCTCCTCACACCTAACACTGCCCCCCAGCTTCGTGTCATCCGCAAACTTGGAGATGTTGCATTCAATTCCCTCGTCCAAATCATTAATATATATTGTAAATAGCTGGGGTCCCAGCACTGATCTACTGTATCAACAAGGAACTGCAGATGCAGGTTTACAAGGTGCTGGAGTAACAGGCAACATGCCTGCAAAACAAGGATAGCTAACGTTTTAGAAACATAGAAACATAGGAACGTAGGTGCAGGAGTAGGCCATTCGGTCCTTTGAGCTATCACCGCCATTTAATATGATCATGGCGGATCATCTACGTCACCTGGCGACAACCTGCGTTAACCTGGCGGCAACTACGACAGCACCTACGTCAGGAGAAGTCAAGTTACTCACTGTCGCCGACTGTCTCCGAAATTTTTTCGACATGTTGAAAAGCCAGCTACGACCTGAAAGACGCTACGACTCTTTGGGCGACTGCGGAGACTACTCACGACCAAACAGGTGACATCCCGGCGACCATGTGGCTACAGCCTAGTCGCCTGTAGTCGCCTAAAAAATCACCAAAGTAGGACAGGGTCTTAACTCTTGAAAACTGAATTCTGAAGAAGGGTTCTGACCCGAAATGTTACCTATCCATGTTCCCCAGGAATGCTGCCTGACCCATTGAGTTATTCCAGCACTTTGTATAATTCCAGCAATGCGTGATTTATAACTTTTCAGCTTTGTAAAATAATTTACTAATTTGGATGTGAAAGGGCTCTGCCATTTATTAAAATGATAATTCATGATTGTTTATTATTTATCTGTACCCGTGATATGATTAGTTCTCAGTGTTGACAGCTGTCAAGAAGTTAAGAAAACTTGTTTTAAAAATGTTGAGACACAATGAACAGCGGATACTGGAATCCTGAGTGGAACAACAACTACCGGAGTAACTATGTGAGTCAGGCAGCATCTGCGGAAGAATTGATATGCAACGTTTCAGGTTGGAACCAGTTTAATATGGGCAAATAGGACTAGCTTAAATGGAGCATCTTGGGCTCTCAGAATTAGTTAGTTTAAAGGACCTGTTTCCGTGCTGTATGAAAAAGCATCTGCAGATGTTAAAGATAAGGTAAAACCGGATAAATATAGAATTAACAATAATAACATTTATTATTTAAAAATGATGAATAACTGATGTGCTTTATACTTCACTGCAGTTTTGAATAATATGAGGTTGTAGAGGTCCACGCGTTGTGTAAACACTCCGTTTAATAATTAACCGATACAGCCCCGTCACTCACGCGCGCATCATTAATATTTAACTTAATGGCCCGTCCCCCTGACCGCGTGATTGGTCAGCCCAGATCACTCCCAGTCCACGCGAGAGTTCGAACCCGACCAATGATGGTTCGATACCAAAAACGCTCAGCCAGCCACATGACCCCCCCCCCAAATCCGGAGTAATGGAGGCAGTTAGGCTCACGAGTGAGATGACTAGATCTCGTATACACTTCTCCTGTGTTCGGGGTCGCAGCTGGCAGAGTTGAGGGCGGGTGCGGTTGTGACGGTGGATGTCCTCTATGGTGGGGCTGTGCCACCTGCACTGGTTGGTCAATGTCCAAATGTGCCGGCTTAAGATGATCCATGGAGACGGTCTTGTGCCTGCAGCCCATGTTGCAGTACCTGGAAAGGTCCCTCGTAAGGCCTTTGCAGTGGCGTACAGTGGGAATCGCGGCGAAGGAAGATGCACTGGCAGTCCTGGAGGGCGGGTGGGATGTACGTGGTGGTGAGTCCGTGGCGGGACATTGAGACTGGAGAGGGCATGCCCACCTTCTCCCGGAGGCACGTCAGCAAGGTCGTGGGCAGTTCCTGATGTCCACGTGCTGCCGAGATGAAGTCTCTTGAAACCGTAACTGGGGCGCCGTACACCAGCTCGGCGGAGGAAATTGCCAGGTCCTCCTTCGGGGCAGTGTGTATGCCAGGAGGACCCACGGCAACTCGTCTATCCAGTCTGGGCCCGTGAGCCGTGCCTTTAAGGATGCCTTCAGGTGCTGGTGAAAATGCTCCACTAGGCCGTTTACTTGCGGGTGGTAGGTCGTAGTGTGGTTCAGCTGAGCGGCAAGCAGCCAGGCTATTGCTGACCACAACTCGGAGGTGAGCTGCGCACCTCTGTGTGAGGAGATGTCCACCAGCACACCAAAGCGGGCGAACCTGTGGGCAGTGAGGGCACGTGCACAAGTCGCAGAGGAGGTATCCATAGCGGGACGGCTTCCGGCCATCTCGTGAATCCGTCCACGATGGTGAAAAGGTGGGTGACACCTCTGGATGGGGGCAGCGGTCCAACGATGTTGACGTGGATGTGGTCGAAAGGCTGGTGTGGCAGGGCAAAGTTCTGCAGTGGCACTTGATGTGTCGCTGAATCACAATGGCTCAGCCCGCCATAAGGTAATTTCATTGAAAGGGATTGATAAGTTAGATGCAGAGAGTGTATTTTCTTCCGACTGAATTTAGAACTTGACTCAAAATAAGGGAAAGTCATTTAGGACTGGTTTGTGGAGACATTCCTTCACTCAGAAATTTGTGAAACTTTGGAATTCTGAAAGTACTCAGCAGGTCAGACAGCATCTGTGGAGGGAGAAGCAGAGCTAAATTTTTGTCTTCTTAACATGTTAGGTTCATGATCGGCTGAGAATTTCAGCATTTTCTGCATTACCCAAGCAGAAATAAATAACTTGACCTCTTTGACATGATGAAATATCATTAATGTGGTACAAATTCTATTTCTCTTTCCTCACCTGACCTGATGAGATTTTGCTAATTTCTCAGTTATACTTAAGATTTACAGCATCGGCAAAAATATTGCTTTTTGGAATTTCTGTGGTTTTGCTGGGTCTTTACCGAGCCACATTGACACCCTCAAAGCAGTAAGGCGATAGTCCCATTAGTGGCTCAGGCCAGGTGTTACTCACCTTCATAGGTACTGAGCATCTGTTCCATCAGCAAGAATCCTGCTGGCATCTCTGGAACTAAAATTTGTCAGAGAATGGAGGAACAAGAAACTACAGATGCTTTAGTTTTAGTTTAGTTTAGTTTAGTTTAGTTTAAAAGTTTATGTGGAAGTCGACTTTAGCTTAGTTTAGAGATACAGCACGGAAACAAGTCCTTTGGCCTTCTGAATCCACACTGACCAGCAATTCACACATACTAGCTCTGTTCTACACACTAGGGACAATTTACTATATTTATCAAAGCCAAATTAACATACAAACCTGTTCATCTTCAGTGTGGGAGGAAACCGGAGCACCAAGGGAATGGCCATGTGATCATGGGGAGGATGTACAAACTCTACGGACAGTACCTGTAGTCAGAATTGAACCCGGGTCTCAGGTGCTGTAAGGCAGTAACTCTATCGCTGCGCCACCATGCTGCCTCTAATCTCGTTAAGGATAAATCAGATAATACTGTACATAGATACAACCAGGCCAAACTCAAATACAAATGAGAGAGCAAGGGGAAAGATACGGAGGGCAGAATATAGTTCTCGGCATTGTAGTACACAAGTTTCAAAGACAAAATCCAGTGTCCACATTAGGGTAGCGGTAAATAGGATACTTCCCTGCGTTATGGAAGGACCCTTCAGAAGCCTGTTAACAGAGGGAAGATGCTGTTATGCACGCTTTCAATCTTCTGCACCTTACCCCCACAAAAGCAGGCAGAAGAAGATATGACTAGTTGTATATATTAAGGGTGGTGTTTCACTCGTTAGCTTTTTTTGCAGTGGTGGCATCTGTTTTGCCAAAGTGCATGGAAAGCCATAAGTGATGGAAGACTGATAGAAAAAGGAAAGTAATGCAAAACAGATCCTTTAATGCAACAAGAATTCATGCCGTGCAATAGCTACTTGAACATAACCATGAGGACGAGACAACTAAAAATGTTATATATTATGTGCAAACCGCATTTCTACACTATTTTGTTCTTTCTTTGTCTTAAGTAAAGCAGTTAAATCTTCTCCTCTCCCCAGGACATTCTACATGGTATTGTCAGCCACAAGATATCTAGCATTCTCTTCAACCAGTTAACTGCAGGGAAGTAACATTGTTCCAAAGACAAGACAGGCTAGATCTAGAGTGCAATACTTCCTTGCCCCCTCCCCTCCACAGCTTCCTTTCCTCTGGTACACTACCCCCAGAAGAATTCCAATCTCAATGACCTCCATGTCAACTTAATCTTTTGAAGATGTGTTCTGTGAGCGAGGCGTTCCAAATACAAAATAATGCTCGTCTTTAATCCTGAAGCAGAACTTGCTTTTCTGTCCACCCACGGACATCAATGAAATGAAAGTATTTTCTAAAGGACTGTTCATTTATACCATGAGGTATAAAACTCTGTACCAGGTTTTTATGATCAGCAATGCACATCTTGAAAAGCTTGATGAAGCAGATTTAAAAGGGAAGTGAGAATATTCTTAAAATGGAACCACTTACAGGAAAAGGAGAAGAAATTGGGAAAGGACGAGAGAAGGGATGGCCAAATACGTAGCTACGTCAAAGCACTGACATAGACATGAAGGGGTCAACCGCCTTCCTTCTGTGTTGAGTGACTTAATATTAATAATTTGCTCATGCTCTTCAATAAAGCTCACTAGAAAATCCACAAAACTAATTCAAATTCAGCAATGGAAGTCTTTGGGCACTCTTAAACTGCAAACATCCAAACACTGAAAGAAATGCTAAAGCCACTCCTACCAATGTAAACAGAGCAGGTGCCATGACTCCAAACACTGGATCTGCACAATCTTGTATTGTGTTCAGCGCTAACTCAATATGATCAGCAGAGGGCACGAATATTCAGCATTTGAATTTTCTAGTTATGCGTCAACAACTTGTACAGCCAATGATTAAGCACAACCAATACATCAGGCTGTGTTTACTATTAGTCATAGAGACATACAGCACAGAATCATGTCCTACAGTCTAACTTGTCCATGCCAACCAAGATTCCTCATCAAAGCTAGTCCCATTTGTCTGTTTGGTTCATATCCCTCTAAATCCTTCTTATCCATGTACCCGTCCAATTATATTTCAAATGCTGATAAATAACTGCGGCGCCAACTAGAACACCAGTAGGCCCGACTCACCCCACAGGCCTCCCAGGGGACTGCGGAGAAGCCGGGCTGTGCCGAAGGAGCCTCAGCGGAGGCGACGTTGGGAGCCTCAGCGGCAGCAGCGGGTGCCTCGGTAGCAGCATGAGCCTTGAAGGCAACGGGAGCAACAGGAGCCCGGGTGGGGTCTCGGCAGCAGCAGGAGCCCAGGTGGGGTCTCGGCGGCAACAGGAGCCTCGGCGGCAACAGGAGCCTCGGCGGCATTGGGGGACTCGGCGGCGGCGGGAACTTCAGCAGCGTTGAGGCCTCAGCATCGACCCGTGATCAATGGTCGATGAGGGGGGGAGGGGAAGACAATGGGGACCTGACGTGAGGGGACCCAGCGTGAAGGACGGTGGGATAACAAAGGGGGACCCGGTGTGGGGGGGAGTGTGCACTCTAGTTTAGAATCCACTGCCCAGGCGATGTCTGTGTTTGTTTGTTTGTTTGGTCATTTTATCCGGTGAAGGCGCAGTGCACACGGCAGCCAGACAACAGTCCCTTGTCTTTTTCTTTTTGTTTTCACTTTTAATTTCAAGTTTTTCATGTACCTTGTGTGCTGTGACTGTTGGCAGACCAATTTCCTTCCGGGGATGATTAAAGTTTTTTGCATCGTATGGCATCGTTTTGCAACTGCTCCAAGACTTCCTTGATGTTTGCACTAGGAAGGCAACACACCGTAGGGGAGTCACGTTTGCTGCCACAGAAACTCCTGTTTGCACCCCTAACTAATGAGCCTCCTTTCACAATCACCCTGTCACGTGATCCTATCCTGCTGTGCCTGAGAGCCAGGCCTGGTGCTATAGACCTGACTGCAGCTGCTGCTGCTCTCCTTTGGCTGGTCATTCCCCAAAAGTATCCAAAAGAGTAGGGAATGGCAACTCTTTGCCTCCTCCCTTTCCTGGTTATCACCCATCTCCTTTCTAGCTGCACCTTAGGTGTGACCACCGCACTATAAGCGATCTTGGACACTCTTAATATTCTAGATGTTCCTGGGGAACAACCTGTTGTATTTCCAGTTCCCTCACAAAGTCAATCACGAGCTGCAGCTGGGCGCACCTCCTGCAGGTGCAGTTTTCACGGACATGGAAGTTTCCCCAACTTCCCACATCCTGCAGGAGGAACATATTAGTGCCCTAATTGCCATCTCTATTCCACTAAGACCAATGAAGTTCCACAAAAAAACCTGACCTAACCTTGCTTGCTGTCACACTCCACATTGCCTCCTTGTAGAAGCATCATGAACCAAAGCCTCAGCACTTTTTACACTCAAAAAAGCACTTGTATCTCAACACACAGTCTATCCCAGCACAGCCATTCCACTAGTGCCTGCGTAAGAAAGAACTGCAGATGTTGGTTTAAATCGAAGGTAGGCACAAAATGCTGGAGTAAAGGGCCTGTTCCACTTGGGGGACCTAATCCATGAGTTTAGACCCTAGACGAGTTGACAAAAATGTCAACGTCGTGTTTACTCGCCAAAGTAAAAGACCACCTACGACCTCCTACGACTATGTCTACGACCTCCTACGAATATGTCTACGACCTCCTATGACCCCCCACCTCGACCTCAGTCTCCCACACCTAAGACCAACTACGACTAGCTACGAGTGGAAAATGATCACATGATAAAATGATGTTATGTTTGCATTTTTTTTCTCGGGCCAGTTACTGACCTACGACTATCTACGACTACCTACGACTACCATCACGACCTACTACGACCTACCTTCGACCAACTTACGAGTACAAAGTATCAATTTTTTCCATGCCGACCTTTTTTTTATTCGTAGACATTTTTTATCAGGCTGGAAAAAACGCCGCAACCTACTTGAGGCCTCCAGTACGCGGACACCACTCATGAGCATGAGGAAGAGTTACGAAGACCTCCTACGACCTCGTGGCGACCATGCTGCGAGTATGAGTCAAAGGCAAACTCGGCAGAGGTCACCAATTAGGTCGTGAAAGTAGGATCAGCGGAACAGGCAGCGTCTCTGGAGAGAAGGAATAGGTCACATTTCGGGTTGAGACCCTTCTTCAGACAGATCAGTCTGAAAGGTTTTGGCCCCAAACGTCGCCCATTCCTTCTCTCCAGAGATGCTGCCTGTCCCACTGAGTTACACCAGCAAGACTCGCCCTGTATTGAAAAGACTAGGCTTGTATTGAAAAGACTAGGCTTGTCTTCACTGGAGTTTAGAAGGATGAAGGGGTTTTATAGAAACATATAAAATTATAAAAGGACTGGACAAGCTAGATGCAGGAAAAAATTTCCCAATGTTGGGCGAGTCCAGAACCAGGGGCCACAGTCTTAGAATAAAGGGGAGGCCATTTAAGACCGAGGTGAGAAAAAAAATGTTCACCCAGAGAATTGTGAATTTGTGGAATTCCCTGCCACAGGGGGCAGTGGAGGCCAAATCGCTGGATGGATTTAAGAAAAAGTTAGATAGAGCTCTTGGGGCTAGTGGAATCAAGGGATATGGGGAGAAGGCACGCACGGGTTATTGATTGGGGACGATCAGCCATGATCACAATGAATAGCGGTGCTGCCTCGAAGGGCTGAATGGCCTCCTCCTGCACCCATTTTCTATGTTTCTATGTTTCTATTTTGTGCCTACCACTACGGGCAGTCACCCCGGGATGCTAATGGCTGTTTTTAAAGCTCCAGCACTGCTCCTTCTCACAGCTGCTCACCCTCTTTACCTTCTGCCAGATGCAAGCAGGGAGAAGGAATGACCAGGATGAGACAAAGCATTGATTATGTCTTGGCTACTTTTCCAAGGCAGCATGATGTGTAGATGGAGGCAATGGTAGGAAGTCTGGTCTGTGTGATGGATTGAGCTACATCTATCACTCTCTGCAATTTTACTGTGGTCTTGCACAGAGCTGTTTCCAATCCAAGCGGTGTTGCTACCTGACGTGGTGCATTTGCAGAAGTTTATAAGAGTCTCTGGAGGCATTCCAAATGTTCTCAGACTCCTCAGGAAGTAGAGGTTCTGGTGTGCCTTCTTAACTGTCACATCAATGTGGTTGATTCATGATAGATGATTGGCAATATTAACGGCAAGGAATTTGAAGCACGTCACTATTTCCACTCCTGTACCATTGATGCTGATTGAGGGGTGGAAGATTGCAACCTTCACGTGGTCCACCCTGTTTCGACTAATGCAATCAACTCGACGTGCACAAATGGAAGATCAAATAGAACAAGTTGTCCTACAACTTTAGGCTGTGCATGCCACACGGAAGGAGAAGAAGATGCTGATTGGGACATATACTCCACCATGCCCCCTGAAGTCATCTTGCTGAGATTGAGGGAGAGCTTATTATCCTGACACCATGGCACCAAGTTCTTCTTCCTGTACTCCGTCTTATCCTTGTTTGTGATTTGGCCCACCAAAGTGTTGTCATTTGCAAAGTTGTAGATGGATTATAGCCAAATTTGGCCGTACAGTCATTAGTGTACAGGGAGTATAGTACAGTAGGTGACTGAGAACACATCCTTGCAGAGCACCGATGTTGAGATTTATTGTGAAGGAAATGTTGTCATTTATCCTCACTGATTGAGTTCTGTGGGTCAGAATCGAGTGGCAGAGGAGGGAGTTGATTTCTAGGTCCATGAGTTTGGATGGGATTATGTGGATTAAGGCAGTCACTAAATAGGAGTCGAACATAGAAGTCCTTATTGTCTAGGTGTTTAAAGATGGGCTTAGCGCCAGGGGGGGTGGCACCTGCAATGGACATGTTGCTTTAGTTTTTAATTTTTAGTAACAGTTACCGTTAGTATAGGTGCACCTAAGATTGGTGGAGTGGGTGGGATTCGACCACCAACCTTCTGTTCAAAGCGTGTGTAGAATGCATTGAGTTCATCAGAGAAGGCCCCCTTGTTGCCAGCAATAATGCCCACATCCACTTTGTAGCCCGTTATAGCATGCAAGCATTACTACAGTCTACAGATATCCATGTCATTGCCTCAAGACTTCAACTTAGTCTGAATGCCATTGGCGCTTTTAATGGGCATTCAAAGGTCATAGATAGATTTCTTGTGCCACTCGTGATCATTTGATTTGAATGCTGCAGATGGACTTCACCTAGGGATGGACCTCGCAGTTCATCCATGGTTTCCATGGGGAATGCACGTATTGTCTTCCTTGGTATACAGTCTATACATTTGTTGATAGAGTCTGTGACAGCAGTGGCATATCCATCTCGGTTAGCCGCAGATTCATTGTATGTTATCCAACTTTTGCATCCACTCCCTGCACACCAGGGACAATTTACAGTGGCTCATTAGCCTAAAACCGCACGTCTTTGGGAATGTGGGAGGAAACCGGAGCACCTGAAGGAAATCCAAGTGATCACAGGGTGTACATGCAAACTTGACACAGACAGCACCCATGGTCAGGATGAAATCTCTGTGGATACTGTATCTCTGGTGTTGTGAGGCAGCAGGTCTACCAGATGTGCCATCCTAATATTGATTTATTTATTATGTTGTTGCTTTCAATGTGCCTTAATGCCGCAGGTCATATTGAGATCTCAAATCAACGGTCATTTGCACTAGGACTGGAACAATGGCATTCTTGAATTTACAGGCACGTCTAATGCAACAACACAGCAAATAAATACATAGTAAATTATCAGTTTTTTAAGATGAACCAGATCATAATGGTGCAAGCCAAATAGGTAATGCAGTCTTAGTGCAAGATCCATAGTAGAGGCATGATAGACCAAGCAATGTCCACCACTTTCTGCAGCCCCCTTTATTACTGAGCATTCAAGTTACCAAGACCAGGCTAAGATGCAAACAGTCAGTAAGCTGTACAGGGTGCACCTCTAGAAATTTGATCAAGTATTGGTGGGTATGTCAAATCTCCTCAACCCTCTAAGGAAGCAGAGGCACAATGAGATTTATTTGTGATTGTATCAATGTACAAGGCCTAGGACAGATCTTCAGAGATTTGCACAGTCAGAAACTTGAAGCGGTTGACTCTCTCCATTGCTACCTCATTGATGAAAACAGGTTCATGGATCCACAGCTTTCTGAAGTTAACAATTAACTCCTTACTCTTGATAATGTTGAGAGCAAGATCGTTGTTCTGGCATCCTTCAATCAGATTATCAAAATCCCTCCTGTATTCTGAAAGGGTAGAGCAGGGGACTGAGCACATAGCCTTGAGGTTATGTGAGGCTCCCCTGCACTGATTGGCTGTGAAGAGGAGGTGTTATTGCCAATCTGTACTTATTGAGATCTGCTGATGAGGAAGTCGGGGATCCAGTTGCATAGGAAGGAGCAGAGACTCAGTTCCCTGACTTGGCTATGAGTTTGGAACAGATGATGGTATTGAACGTTGAGCCATAGTCGATGAAACACAGCCTTACATACATGTTCCTATTGTCCCTGTGATCCAGTGCAGAGTGGAGAGCCGGCAAGATTGCATCTGCTGTTGACCTGTTGTGACAATCGGTGACTTGAAGTAGGTCCAGGTCCTTACTGAGGTAGGAGTGGATTTGTGTCATAACCAATCTCTTGAAGCACTTCATCACAACAGATGCAAGTGCCATTGGTCGACAGTGACTGAGGCATGGCACCTTGCTCTTGCAAGATCATATCTTATGCGGATTTACTCCATGCCTCTGGTTCAATGTGGTGAGAACGAGGGAAGCTTAGAAATCCGAAATAAAACTGAAATATTACCAGGGTATTATAGCAAAATTAAAACCTGAAAAAGAATCATATATAGTTAACATTTTATTAATATATTTTTATCCTTTCAGGTACTGATTGACCTATTTGTAACCCTGGGGCATTTATTAACTTCAATATTGTTATCTCTTGTGGCCTAAATTCAGTACACTATATGATCATGGCAACTGACATAATGTGATATTTATATGGCCCACTATCTAATTACAGGCCACTGCTTCAGAAACAGGAGCAACAGTTTGAAATTTACAACTTCCCAGCATGGGGGAATAGACCAGATAATATCGATGACAGCCTTCAAATGTGTTGTGTTACAATTCGTCTGAAATTTGTGGGATTGTAATGACTGGATTGTCATTTTATTTCATGATACCCATTTTTTTGGCATGCACAGTGGCTGCTGAGAGAGATGACTCAGAAGTGAAAGCAGCCTTGTCTATTTATGTGATGGAGACTGCAGGGAGCATCTGTAATATGAAACACCAAGGGAGGCAAAAGAGACCTTACAGAAAGAAAAACTGCCTGTCACAACAGTAAGATTAAATGAGCACCAGAGGAAAGTTAATTTAGAAAGGGCTGACAAGCCATATCATCCTGCTTATGGTAATATTCTTCATATAAAGTTCACTCATCAGCCATTGTATTTAAAATTAATTTTACATAGATAAACCCAAGGATAAGAAACTCAAATTGCATAGTTGAAATATTAGCATGTTGCTAAAACATGCTGTATGAAAGTTTCTTGTTCTACCTTTAGTATTGTTAAGCACCCACTCCATTACAAAGTAAATAATATTATTCCTAACTTTTATCCATGAGCATGTCTCAGCTATACCTTGAAAAACAAGAGAGTTACAAAGTGGTACAACAGTTTGAAGAATGCTTGCTCTTTATCTCTTTTTGATAAAAAATAAAACATTTCCAGTTATTTTATGATATTTAGAAAACACTACCCATAAAATATGGTGGGAAGATAAGAAAGTGATTTAATGCTCCTACAAATAATTGTTTATCTTTCTGTTCAGAAAGTAATATATTACACAAACGGGGGTTTATACTGTTCTACCTTGGAATGTGCTTTGAGTTGATAATAACAGTGCTCGAACTTCTGATAAGCTCCTCAGTCTAAAATCATGCAGGAGCCAGTGAGGGAATTGAAAACCAAATTCCACAGTGGAAACAGTAAACGGTGGAAATATATCACAAAATTACTGAACATAGCTTTACTAAACAGCTTTTAAGAACAACTGATTCAGAGAACATTTCACTGCACATCTCGTATGTGTATGTGACGAATAAACTTGACTTGACTTGACTTGACTTGAGAACAGTAATGGCCCTGTCCCACTGTACGAGCTAATTCAAGAGCTCTCCCGAGTTTAATCAAAAATCAAACTCGTGGTAAGCACCGAGAATGAACGTAGCGGGTACGTCGGAGCTCGGGGACGTCTCTTAGCGGCTCGTAACACTAATGGCAGGTACTCGGGAAGACTCGCTAATGGCAGGTACGCTCGGGAAAACTCGTGAAGATTTTTCAACATGTTGAAAAATGTCCACGAGAGACGAGCAGCCATTACCGTGAATCTCCGAGTTCGAATCAGGGCAAACTCGGGGGGGAACTCTTGAATGAACTCGTACAGTGGGACAGGGCTTTAAGGTTTACAATCTGATTGAATGGTGTCAGGATAATAATCTTGCTCTCAATGTTAGCAAGACCACAGAGCTGATTGTTGTCTTCAGGAGGTGAATGCCAGGAATCCATGAACCTGTCTTCATCAATGGGATGGCAGTGGAGAGAGTCAACTGCTTCAGCTTCCAGGCCATGCAATTCTATGAAGGTCTACCCTGGGCCCAGGACATTGATGGAATCAGAATGAAAACACTTCAAGCCTCTACTTCCGAAGAAGATAGAGGAGATTCAGTATGTCCATGAATACTCTATTTAATTTTTACAGTAGAGAGAATACTAACTGGTTGGAGACTATTGGGAGTTGTAGGCACTGCCCGGTGAATCACAAGTACAAACCTTCCCACCCTCAAAGCGAACTGTAGGAGGTGCTGCCTCAAAAAGGCAGCCTATATCATCAAAGAACTACACTGCCCTGGCCATGCTCTCATTTTGCTACCACCATCAGGAAGAAGGTACAGGAGTCTGACAACCATGATCACCAGGTTCAAGAGTAACCTTATCCCAGCAACCACAAGGCTCTTGAACACTACACAGCATCAACCTCAGCAACTATGATCCACTGTGGAATTTGTTTTTGGTCGCACAACAGACTTCAGTTCTGCACCATTATGGTCTGGTTGCCAAGTATGAATGATTATTAAATTATTGTATTGTCAATTATTGTACATTTATTGTAGACACAAGGAATTGCTGATGCTGGTTTACAAAAAAAACAAAGATTTGGAGTAACTCAACTGGTCAGCCAGTATCTCAGGAAAACATGGATAGGTGACGTTTCAGGTTGGGAGCCTTCTTCAGACTCAACCATTTATTTGTGTGTTATTACATCAAAGGCTCTGTTAAGCTTCAACAAGTAAGATATTTTGTTGTTTTGTTGTCAAAGGACATGAAAATTAAACATTATTGACACTCTTGTCTTTAGAATGCTCTCATCCTTCGGAACTAAGTTGGATCCAGCAGGCCTTAACGCTGTATGCTGTCCTTTAAGGTTTCAAAGTTGACCACAATGAATAGGTTCTACTGATGTGACTTTTCAGTGCTGACTGCCTTAAAACAGAAGGAACATTATAAAATGAACATGGTGTCTGTGAAATGTCAAGAGATAAATCCTGGCATTGCTTGTGATAGCAGAGGATTTGTAGACAGTTATTTTGAGTTCCGCTGAACTATCAACTATTCCTCAATACTTAAAGCACATTAGCAGCTGAAAATGAAAGGTGTTCATGTCTAAATGTATAGCGGCTATGTTCCACACTGTTGTATCTACAGCATGTGCTGTAGTTGTTGATAACCTCTCCTAAAGGAATTCTAAGAGAGATCCACTCATGTAGATGTCCAAAATAAACAAGGCAACAATTGATCACAGTGGACATATTTATAGAATTAGGTACAACTGCCGTTATTTCATTTGGGTTTTGCACCAAGGACATGGTCCAATAATAGAAAGATGAGCCATGCCCCAGTTGGAAGTCAGTCAGAACAGTGTAATGACAGAATGATGAAATGCTTTGTGGCAGACAATTTTTATATCTGTAATATAACCGCTGAGCAAGCAAGGCTACAGCTATTTTATAATAAAGTCAAAAATCTCATCCACCCTGGCTGCTGTACCAATTTGGACATGTAGCTGAGCAAGAACTATTAAAAAGTTGGTCAGTAGCACTAAGTTCCTGGGGGTGCAAATCATGAACAGTCTGACCTGGTCACAAAACATCCCATCACAAGTTAAGAGAGCGCAGCATCGTTTGCACTTTCTGCGCCGGATGAGAAGAGCTCACCTCCCCCACCCCGTCCTCACCACTTTCTATAGGGGCACCATAGAGAGCATTTTGACCAGCTGCATCTCTGTCTGGTTTGGGAACTCCTTTTGTTATTTTATGCTGCACGCTGAGCCAGATGCAACGAAATTTCATTCAGACTTGCATTTGTTGGTGTATTTTTGAATGACAATAAAGTATTTGATTGATTCATTGATTGAAAAATATACCAACCACTCATTTATTTACATTATTAAATGATAAAGTGAAAAAAATGGTTCATTAATTTTAATGACGTATATATGCATCCCAATATGTTCTATGGCCATATTTACTACACAGGATTTGATTTCTAAAATTAATATTAATTTCAAGGTCTCTATCATATCTCAAATAAAAAGGCACAGGCACAGTTTATTACCTTGATGTGTGGTCAGTGGCAATAAATGTGCTGTTGGTGACTTGAATCATCACCAGTGGCCCAGCTAACTAACTAACTCACAATGATTGGGGCTATGACAGAAATATTTCAAATGTCATTAGAAACGGGAATAGCCCGGGAGGATTGGCGTACTGCGCATGTTGTTCCATTGTTTAAAAAGGGTTCTAAAAGTAAACCTAGCAATTATAGACCAGTTAGTTTGACTTCAGTGGTGGGCAAATTAATGGAAAAGATACTTAGAGATAATATATATAAATATCTGGATAAAGAGGGTCTAATTAGGAACAGTCAACATGGATTTATGCCTGGAAAGTCATGTTTGACTAATCTTCTTGAATTTTTTGAAGAGGTTACTAGGGAAATTGACGAGGGTAAAGCAGTGGATGTTGTCTATATGGTCTTCAGTAAGGCCTTTGACAAGGTTCCTCATGGAAGGTTGGTTAAGAAGGTTCAACTGTTGGGTATAAATGCAGGAATAGCAAGATGGATTCAACAGTGGCTGAATGGGAGAAGCCAGAGGGTAATGGTGGATGGCTGTCGGGTTGGAGGCAGGTGACTAGTGGGGTGCCTCAGGGATCTGTGTTGGGTCCTTTGTTGTTTGTCATGTACATCAATGATCTGGATGAAGGGGTGGTAAATTGGATTAGTAAGTATGCAGATGATACCAAGATAGGGGGTGTTGTGGATAATGAAGAGGATTTCCAAAGTCTACAGAGTGATTTAAGCCAGTTGGAAAAATGGGCTGAAAGATGGCAGATGGAGTTTAATGCTGATAAATGTGAGGTGCAACACCTTGGCAGGACAAATCAAAATAGGATGTACATTGTAAACGGTAGGGAATTGAAGAATACAGTTGAACAGAGGGATCTGGGAATAACCGTGCATAGTTCCTTGAAGGTGGAATCTCATATAGATAGGGTGGTAAAGAAAGCTTTTGGTATGCTAGCCTTTATAAATCAGAGCATTGAGTATAGAAGCTGGGATGTAATGTTAAAATTGTACAAGGCATTGGTGAGACCAAATCTGGAGTATGGTGTACAATTTTGGTCGCCCAATTATAGGAAGGATGTCAACAAAATAGAGAGGGTACAGAGGCGATTTACTAGAATGTTGCCCGGGTTTCAACAGCTAAGTTACAGAGATAGGTTGAATAAGTTAGGTCTTTATTCTCTGGAGCGCTGAAGGTTAAGGGGGGACTTGATAGAGGTCTTTAAAATGATGAGAGGGATAGACAGAGTTGATGTGTCCAAGCTTTTCCCTTTGAGAATAGGGAAAATTCAAACAAGAGGACATGACTTTAGAATTAAGGGACAGAGGTTTAGGGGTAACATGAGGGGGAACTTCTTTACTCAGAGAGTGGTAGCGGTGTGGAATGAGCTTCCAGTGGAAGTGGTGGCGGCAGGTTCGTTGGTAACATTTAAAAATAAATTGGATAGGCATATGGATGAGAAGGGTATGGAGGGTTATGGTATGAGTGCAGGCAGGTGGGACTAAGGGAAAAAAGTTGTTCGGCACGGACTTGAAGGGCCGAGATGGCCTGTTTCCGTGCTGTAATTGTTATATGGTTATATGGTTATATTAAGTAAATTTAAGAAAAATTTAAGAAAAAGACTTGCCTGCACTTAATTTTTCAGTCAAGGTCAGTGTAGATTAAAGATGTATTTGAATCACGTACTGAGTCTGGAGGTCATTTACAGTCAGTGACCCCATTCAAATGAAAGCTCCGATGCACAGTGGAGGGGTCGGGTGCAAAGTGTATTCTTCAGCCCAGGACATGTGTACTCCACATCCTCTCTATGCTGAACCTTGCAATGAGGCAGGACAATAGGTAACTGACTCACTGATTTGGAATGGTTATGTATAAAGTATTTTCCAATTATCTTACAAAAATGCCATCAACTCAAATGCTATCAATTAGTGGTAGCTGACAGGTCAACCATTTCAGGCTTTCATTTGGTGATGTTAGAAAAGCACACTATTAAACATTTTATTTTTAAAATGTTAGTCTGTGGGCTTCAATTCAGTATGAAACAGTGCTTTCAAATCAAGGTTTAAAGGCACATTAGGGGATAATGAGTTTATAGCAAAATTATTGATTCATTCTTCCCGTTTAAGTTCATGGTAACTTTTTAAAGTTTAATTTTGATAGTCTTTAAAATCAAAACATTCAGAACAAATGATTTTATGGTGTTGTTTTAACAATTTGGCAAACCTTATCCTTGTGGACAAGATATCTTAACAAATATAACAGCAGATTCCCAGCCTTTCTAACAGGATAAAATAACTCTTTCTTCTGAATTGTTTATTTATGATAAGGTATTGTTTTGCTTACATTGTACATTGTCCAATAGAATTATTTCTTGGGTGAAGGTTTTCCTTCAGCAGATTATCTCATTTAGTTCAGTTTATTTCTACAGAGATATGGTGGTAAGCTTGTTCCACATGTTAACAGTGTCACTCACCCACAAGCTGTAGATTTAATACTTTAAGTATTTAATATATTCACGTATTTATCTTTGAGAGGCCTAATGTTAAAATGAGCAAGCAGCTGAATCATATATTGAAAGACTCAACAAGGAATTTGATCATAATAGCTGAACATCCAGAGTTTAGTTTAGAGTTTAATTTAGTTTAGTTTAGAGAATAGACAATAGACAATAGGTGCAGGAGTAGGCCATTCAATGTGATAATGGCTGATCATTCCCAATCAGTACCCCGTTCCTGCCTTCTACCCATATCCCCTGACTCTGCTATTTTTAAGAGCCCTATCTATAGCAATGTTACAAAATTTTGAGATTTTAAAAATCAAGTCTGCAATTTATCCCATCAGATAAAGCATAACAAGAAGTTTAATTTGACACCTAATTTACTTTCATATCTTCAGTATTAAGAAAGTTATGGCCATTTTCATGCTCGGAAATGAGTATCTTGCTTCCCATTGCCTTTCAATTGACTTAACTCAAAAGCTGTGATCTGGAAAAATTAAAAGCCCATAACTTTATTAAAAATTAAGAGAACTCAATGAAATTTTCAGTCATTATAGATTGAAGCATTCTGAAACAAATATTAAACAATCTTACTTGGATTACCTGAAATTAAAGTATATAATTAGTTAGTTATCTAATTGTAGCTAATTACAAAATTCAATGAGTAGATCTAAACATCTATCAATTTCTTAAGAAAAGATAAACTTTTTTTTAATTGCCTAAGTGTCCAAATAACATTCACACAATAATCCACAATATAACATAATTTTTAAATCTCATTTTCATGAATTTCTGGGCCAAATGGAAGGAATTTAGTGTTTAATGCCTGTAAATAAATGGCCATTTAAATCAACTAGCGAGTGGGTTTTAGCGGAATGCGGTGGATTGGAACGTTGCGGTTAGCGGTGAAGTCGGGGGGGAAAATACTGGGGGTTCATACATTTTTTGGGGAACCCATTTCGCAACCTTAAAATAGTATTTATGCCTCCCAAAAAACCAACTTTTAATAAAAAAATAAAGTATTTACCTTTTTTTCTCCCCTACGGAAAATGCTTCCGGTGGTCTGCGGTCACGGCTTTTGAAGGTGATTTTTAAATTACTCTAGTTAACAAATAACTTAGAGTAATTTAAAAATACCTTAATGGATGAAATGTCGGAGCGATTTTTCTTCCGCAATTAAATCGCCCGACATTCATCGATTATCCTGGTCTGGTGAAAATCGGCACTTTAAGCCCGCCCCCCTCTGACAGGCGCTAAAGTCGCGCACACGGGGAGCGGCAGAAGTGCAGCGCCGCTAAAGGTAAGTTTTGTAACATACCTACTATCTAGCTCTCTCCTGAAAGCATCCAGAGAATCTGCCTCCACCGCCCTCTGAGGCAGAGAATAGTAAGATTGAACGAGAACTTACCAGTTCGAAGGTTGATCTTTATTTCATGAGGAGTCGAAGTGAGGGATTTCGTGAAGAGCCCGCCGGCGCGCATGCTCGACATACTTCAAAGTAGCGGCGTGGAATCACAGAACCAACAATAGAAATGACTTCGCATAGTATGATTGAATTGACTAAGATTACCAGATGAAGGTGATTGAGGGTTGGGCGAGGAGGGCACGAAATCCCTCACTTCGACTCCTCATGAAATAAAGATCAACCTTCGAACTGGTAAGTTCTCGTTCAATCTTACTATTTCATTTCGGAGTCACGTGAGTGACTTCGTGAAGACTTCAAAGCTTCTGTGATTACACGCCCTGGACCACGTCCATGCTGACACACCACTACCAGGGATGGATGGGAGGACAAACTGGCTCAATAGCTCATACTGCAAAACAAAAGCATATTTATTAATAACAAATCAAAAACCCCTCATGCGGGGACATCTCCACGTTCTTGACCTGCATTCAGCACGGCTTCTGCGAACTGTAGAGGAGCAGCAACAGGCTTGTTATAAAAACGCTGGAACACAGCTTCATTCGCCCATCCTGCTGTGGCGAGAATTTGGTCCATGGGCACCTCCATGACCCTCGCCGCTGACGTCGATGCAGCCCTGGTGGAATGAGACTTGAACACATTAGTGTCGATACCTGACTTACCCAAGACGACTCGAAGCCACCTGGATATCGTCTGGACTGTCACTCGATGATGAGGTCTCTTATGAGTGACAAGCAGGTATCTCTCCATTCCTCTGATGCGTGCCGTCACCTTGACATAGTGGCGGATATGTGAGGCTAAACATAGCCTAGCATCTGCGGGGTATGCCGGGAACTTCAGCTGCAGCCCTGTGCACCCAGGTCTATGCTGCTTTAGTAGCTCGTCAACGAAAAAGACTACTTCTGTAGGGGTAGATGTCATTCTGTCGACACGCAGTTTGTGTAGTGTCTGTACCCTCTGAGCTGAAGTCAGCGCTAGTAACATCACCAGCTTCATGGTGAGTTGGTCCAGTTGGAGCCCTTCCATGGGAGACCACGTCCTGAGCAGGGTTAATACGTCCCTGACATCCCAGGTGATATTATAGCGTGGTGTAGGCGGATTCATATTGAATATACCCCGCATGAGTCTGGACACTAGCCTGTTGGATCCTACCCCAATCTTGAGGTAGAATGATAGCGCACTTCTGGCGCTGTTGATGGCACTGTAACTTAAGTGTTCATCATGGTGCAACCCCGCGAGGAATTCCAGGACGTCGGTTATTGTCACGTCATCGTACGTGATGCGAGAGCGGCTGCAGTAGGCTTCCCACTTCTTAATATGCGAGCGGTATCTTCGCCTTGTGGACTCTCGACACGACGCCCCGATGGTATCCATGGTCCGAGCCGAGAGGCCGTATTGGACTAACGGCCTGTTCAGAACCTGCAAGCCAACAAATTTAAATAGCCATGGCAGGGATGTGGCTCCCCTGACACAGGGTGAGTAACCAATTGTGGGCAACCCTTCAAAAGGACCCAAGGTTCGTTGAGCATGTCAAAGACCACCGGATACCAAGGCTGTGTGGGCCAGTCGGGTATAATAAGGATGCCCCTGGCAGCATCTGCCTGAATCTTTCGCAATACCCGACTGATGAGGCAAAACGGAGGGAAGGCATAGAAAACCCAATTCCCCCAGTCCAGCGAGAATGCATCTAGCGCTATTGCCCCAGGATCTGGTTCCCATGAAACGTAGGCTGGTACCTGATGGTTCAACCGTGACGCAAAAAGGTCAATGTCCGGTTTACCAAATTTGGCTGTGACTTTAGCAAAAATCTCAGGATGCAACATCCATTCAATGTTGTCATTAAATTTGCGTGACCTGGTGTCCGCCACAGTATTAAGCTCACCTGGCAAATAGGTAGCTGAAATCCAAATGTCTCTTTGAATACACCAGAGCCAAATTGAGTTAGCCAATTTGTCACACGAAACTGACCTGGTACCACCCATATGGTTTAAATATGCCACAGCTGTGGTGTTGTCTATTTGGAGACGGACGTGTGCTCCAACAAGCTTGGAACAATATGCACGAAGTCCGTGGAATGCTGCCAGCAACTCCAAATAGTTAATCCCTTGAGTCAACAACATCGATGCCTCAAGGGTGTCCCATCTACCCCCACAACTAGAGCAATTATCAGTAGCTCCCCAGCCATTGGAGCTTGCATCAGTCTGTAAATATACCACCGGATTAGCCTCCCTGACAGGCTTAAATGAGTTGCTAATGTGACACACCCACCATTGCAACTCAGTTATCGCTTCGGACGGCAGCTGCATAGATCGATCGTAATGACCAGCGTTCCATTTTAACGCAGTAATTTTAGCTCTTTGCAAATTCTGATAATGCAAAGGTCCATATCGTGCTGCCGGAAACAAAGCCACTAACTTGCCAATTACTGTGGCTGTATGCCGAATCGATGGTATATTGGTGCCAATTAAATCTCTGCACACCTTAGTGACTTCCTCAATTTTGTTAATTGGTATAGTTATCCTCATGCTCATTGAGTTCACCGTGAACCCTAGGTAATTAATTACCTGGGCAGGGCAGAACTTTGATTTCTCTGGATGGACAATGAATCCTAATTGTTGAAATATATTGACAGCAGCTGCAACACCCTGTTCAGCCAATTGCAGGGTGTGGCCCACAATAAAGACCTCATCTAAATAGGCCATAACTATATGATGTCGTTGTCTCAAATAAGCCATGATTGGCTTCACCAATTTAGTGAACAATCTAGGGGCTGTAGTAAGCCCATTAGGCAAAGCCTTATACTGCCAAAGTTGCCCCATCCAGATAAATTTCAAAAACCTTCTATCATCTTTCTGGATGGATACTGAATAATATGCATCCCTCAAATCAATGCATGCCATAAAGCAGCCATGAGAAATCAATGATTTGGCTGTTTCAAACGTATCCATTTTAAAATGAGTATATGTTACAAACGTATTCAAACGGGTTAGATCAATAATGACACGACAGCCTCCATCCTTCTTAGGTCTAGTAAATATGTTCGAAACAAATTCAATTGGCTCATGCACTGTTTTCTCAATCACACCCTTCTGTTCCAAACTTAAAATTTCCTTGTAACCTGCTGCCTGTTCTGCAGCAGACAATTTGAACGTACGACCAGGCATGTGCTGGGATGGAGGAATGTCGCCATTAATAAACTCAATTTTATGCCCCTGAATATTCCGCAATACATACTCATCACCAGTAAAATTACCCCATGCATCCAAAAACAACCGTAAACGACCACCAACATGGGAAGTTAAACAGAGAGAAAAGAGAGAACCAGACCCCCTCACCTCCATGGTTACCGGCGGTCCTTGACACGTGTGGGTGGCCGTGGAGGTGCTGGGTTGGCTTGAGGGCGCGGCGTCTTCGATTTCCAAAAAGGTCTCTGCCGACCCTGTCCTAAAAAAGACCCTTGGTGCTGGTTCTGGTGTTGTTGTCGTTGTGGAGCTAGAGGGTGAGTCCTCGTCGAGGCACTGGCCGACCCTCGTGAGCGAATGTATGGAGCTTTTGAGCCGGACGGTGTGGGGGCACTCTTAGAGCGCATGATCCCCACCGTTTTGGCTTGTTCGTCAAGCTCTTTGACTCTCTTCGAGAGGTCCTCACCAAAGAGCTGACGGGGCGGCGGCGGCGGCGGTGGTTTGCACAATCCTGCAAACTTCGGGTTGAGTGCTGGGCGGATGCTGTTTTTGCGAAACCCGTTGATTTCGTGCTGGGTCGCGCACAATAAGGCCAGAGCATCTTCCTGGTCCAAATTCAGCTCGTCCTCGTCCACCGACCGCGCAAAGGCGGTAATACCGGCTGTGAGGAGTTTCAGGATCCGCTGCAATTGTAGCTCTTGTTGACGGATAGCCGCACTGATGTTGCCCCATATTGGCGTATTGACCACAGGCACGTTGAGGGAGTTGCAGTTTGATGGAGCCTTGTGACGGCTCATAGCCTGGATGAGGACTTCTTCCTGCAGCACCTGATTATTAAGAAAGTCCACTGTGGCTGCCAGCTTTGAATTGAGAGGAAGACCAGCCGTATGTGGGGCCGCGAATTTGGTCGCCACATCCAAAAGTTCCTCCGCTGGCACCTCCACCGGAGGTGGTACGGGATCCACCAGAACCTCCTCCTCGTGCTGCTCCAGGCTGATAGTAGATGTTGGTGAAGACGCCCTGTGCCTGTTGCTGCCCTGCTGTTGTTGACGTTGAAGCAGGAGCTCCAGCAGCCGCTCCATACGGTCAATACGCCCTTCACCCTGAACACTCAGGTGGTCGGAGTCCTCCGGCTCTGAAAAGAAAACCGGGCTCCTGTCATCGGCCCGCACCTCGTCGAGGCCCTGCCGGTGCCGGTAGTTGTCGCTAACAGCCGCCGAGGCGAAACTGCGCGATTCCTGCGCGGGCGTGTTCAATCGCCTCCGTTTAGCGAGAGCTGAAGCCGCTGCCACTAAGGGCACATGCGGCGAGGTGTCGGCACCAGCCGAAGCATGGCTGCCTGGGGCCCGCGCAGTCTTGCCGGCTGCCCACATCGTGGACGTTGCCGACGCATGGTCTCGCCCACCCATCCATGGGGGGCTCGGCGACCGCGACGAGACCCGACTCAACCGACCCGTCCCGGCGTCGAGAGTCGGGGTGTGCCGGCTGGACCTCACAGCCGCCCCGGGTCTCGCCCTGGAACCTGACCGCTCCTCCGCGACAGGCAATGCCTTAGCCCTAACAGGGTTAGGCTTCTGGGCTCCTCCCCTCCCCCTTCTCGGAGGGCTGAGTGGAACAGGCCGTGCAACGGCACGCGCCCTGCTCGAGGTCGCCAGCGAGCCCGCTGACAACCTGACTGCCATGGCAGGGTCCCCCTGCTCTGGCGGCACACCACACTCCTCCTCACCGAACTCCTCCGAGCTGTGGTGTGCTGGCGGATCTGGACCTGTGAACACAGGGCTTACCCACATCTCCGCCTGAGTCCCGGCCTGCGCTGCAGGTACTGCCGATGGTAAAGGCCCCGGAACTGTTGACCGGCGAACTCGTCCTGACGTCCTCCGGCCCTTCGAACTCCCATCCATGTCCTTGCTGCAAGACATAATCAGACAACAAGGACCACCAACTAAAGGTGGAATACTCACCTCCGTGGCCCCTTATGAAGGGCTGGCGAGGAGCGCGCTCCACCGCCAGCCGTCGCAGCAACGCGTTACGACGATATGTCGAGCATGCGCGCCGGCGGGCTCTTCACGAAGTCACTCACGTGACTCCGAAATGAAATTCCACAGACTCGCCACTCTCTGTGAGAAAAAGTGTTTCCTCGTCTCCGTTCTAAATGGCTTACTCCTTATTCTTAAACTGTGACCCCTGGTTCTGGACTCCCCCAACATTGGGAACATGTTTCCTGCCTCTAGCGTGTCCAAACCCTTAACAATCTTATATGTTTCAATGAGATCCCCTCTCATCCTTCTAAACTCCAGAGTGTACAAGCCCAGCCGCTCCATTCTTTCATCATATGGCAGTCCGCCATCCCGGGAATTAACCTGGTAAACCTACGCTGCACTCCCTCAATAGCAAGAATGTATTTCCTCAAATTAGAGGACCAAAACTGCACACAATACTCCAGGTGTGGTCTCACTATGGCTCTGTACAACTGCAGAAGGACCTCTTTGCTCCTATATTCGATTCCTCTTGTTATAAAGGTCAACATGCCATTCACTTTTTTCACTGCCTGCTGTACCTGAATGCTTACTTGAATAGACTGGTGTACAAGGACCCCCAGATCCCATTGTACTTCCCCTTTACCCACCTTGTCGCCATTTAGATAGTAATCTGCCTTCCTGTTTTTGCTACCAAAGTGGATAACCTCACATTTATCTGCATTAAACTTAATCTGCCATGCATCTGCCCACTCCCCTAACCTGTCCAAGTCACCCTGCATTCTCATAGCATCCATTGGGTTTTCCAATGTAAGGAGATGTCCAGTTCAAAATGCTGCCGACTGGTGCATTCCAAGGTCCAGGGCCACATGTTGAGGAAGAGAACATGGATTTGTACCGCATAGGCATGGGCCCTTCAGCCCTCAATGTTTGTGCTGAACATGATGCCAAGGAAATCTGATCTCATCTGCCTGTTTATCCATATCCCTCTATTCCATAATTCACTGAATTGTGGTGCAACTGCTACTGATGCTCTTCTTGAAAAGACCACAGTATAAGACTCTCCTGCCATTGTCTTCTAAAAAGCTGGAGCACATGTAAAGACCCCATGAATTGTTTGTTGATGAAAATTGCATAAAAGAAATAAGGAATTTCTAAAATGTCTAAAATAAGGTGAGTCGTGCAGTTGAGCACGTGCGTTGTTGCATTGCTGTGCATCATAAGTCCAATGAGACCTGGGTGTCATGGTACACCAGTCATTGAAAGTAGGCATGCAGGTGCAGCAGGCAGTGAAGAAAGCGAATGGTATATTAGCATTCATAGCAAAAGGGTTTGAGTATAGGAGCAGGGAGGTTCTACTGCAGTTGTACAGCGTCTTGATGAGACCACACCAAGAGTATTGTGTGCAGTTGTGGTCTCCTAATCTGAGGAAAGACATTCTTGCCATAGAGGGAGTACAGATAAGGTTCACAAGACTGATTCCTGGGATGTCAGGACTTTCATATGAAGAAAGACTGGATAGACTAGATAGAGAAGGCAGGTACGGGATACTGAGTTGGATGATCAGCCATGGTCATATTGAATGGCGGTGCAGGCTCGAAGGGCCGAATGGCCTACTCCTGCACCTATTTCCTATGTTACAGCCTTATTCTAAAATGGATTAAACGCTTTTTATTTATCACCAATCTACACACAATACCTCATAATAAAAAAGCAAAAACAGGTGTTTAGACATTTTTGCTAAGTAATTAAAAATAAATAACTGAAAATGTCACATTTACATAAGTATTGCAAAAAGCAAGCCATGAAGATGAAGGAATTGTCCATAGACTTCTGAGACAGGGTTGTGCCGAGACACAGATCTGAGAAAGGGTATAAAACAATTTCTGCAACATTGCAGGTCCCGAAGAGCTCAGTGGCCTCTGTCATTTTTAAATGGCAGAACTTTGTAACCACCAGGTCTCCATAGAGCTGGCCGCCTAACCAAACGTGGTCAGGGAGGTGACCTTGTTGTCTTCCTCTGTGGAGATGGGAGAAACCTCCAGAAGGACAACGATATCTGCAGCACTACCAATCAGGTCTTTATGGCAGAGTGGCCAGACGGAAGCTTGGAGTTTGCCAAAAGGTACCTAAACACGATTCTCTGGTCTAATGACACCAACATTGAACTCTTTGGCCTGAATGCCAAGTGTAATGACGGGAGGAAACCAGGCACCGCTCATCACCTGGCCAATACCATACCTGTGGTGAAGTAGGGTGATGGCAGCATCATGCTGTGGGGATGGCAGCATCATGCAGCGGCAGGAACTGGGAGACTAGTCAGGATTGAGGGAAAGACGAACGGAGCAAAGTACAAAGAGATCCTTGATGAAAATCTGCGTTCAGGACCTCAGACTGGTGCAAAGGTTCACCTTCCAACAGGACAACGACCCAAAGCACACAACCAAGACAACGCAGGAGTGGCTTTGTGGCAAGTCTGTGAATGTCCTTGAATGGCCCAGCCAGCGCCCGGACTCCAGAAATATTCAAACCCGATCGAATATCTCTGGAGTGACCAGAAAATAACTGTGCAACGATGCTCCCCATCCAACCTGACAGAGCTTGAAGGATCTGCAGAGAAGAATGGGAGAAATTACCCAAATACAGGCGTGCCGAGCTTGTAGCGTCACACCCAAAAAGACTTGAAGTTGTAATTGCTGCCAAAGGTGCCTCAACAAAGTACTGAGTAAAGGGTCTCAATACTTATGTAAATGTGATATTTTCAGTTATTTATTTTTAATTACTTTGCAAAAAAACAAATCTGCAGTTCCCTCCTACACGTGTTGATGAAAAAAAAAAGAATGTAATCCATTTTAGAATAAGGCTGTAACATAACAAAACGTGGAAAAAGTGAAGGAGTCTGAATACTTTCTGAATGCACTGTATATTTACTAAGACCTCATTGGTTTCCATTGGGTGCTTCAGTCCCTCCCTCATCCTAAGGATGGGCTGGTTGGTTAGCTAACTGTTGGATATGACAACTTAGCACAGGTGGGTGGGAGAAGAAACAGAGGAGGTGAGAAAAATGGGTAATAGAATAGATTGCAAGGGTACATGGAAATAGGGAGAGGGAGGGGATGGGGGGATTGGAACTTATTGAATTGTTCTGGGACCTGGTAAAGATCTAATGGGTTGAATGGCCTTCTGTTTCATAGAACATGGAAAATTACAGCATAGAAACAGGCCCTTCTGCCCATAATGTCTGTGCCAAACATGATGCCAAGTTAAAATAATCTCTGCTGCCTACCGTGATCGATATTTCTCTATTCCCTGCATATCTGTGTGAGATGTCATATGGCAAATGTCATAGTAAGTAAGAAAAAATAGGATGTTCGGGCTTGTACCATGGATCGACTTTATTATGTATTTGCATGTTGTATGATTGAACAATATTTTTTGAAGAAAAACTGGCTGATGCACTGGCCTTTGTAATGTTGCTGGAAACTGAAATGGGTGCAAAGCAGATTCATGGATGAATCCAGTCCAGTGTTTTACCTTGCAGAGACCTACATCCAACATTAGAAAAACAAAACAGAATTCCTGTCAGTGGGTGGTGAATCTCTGGAATTCCATATCCCGGAGCACGGTGGTATAGAGGAGAAGGGAAGATCATGGAATTTAGAGCTATGAAAATTCACACAAAGGAGGAGATGAGGCTTGGGGCAGATCAACTACGATCATAGTGAATGGCAGAGCAGTCTTGTAGGGCTGAATAGGCTAGTCCTACTCTTATTTTCCTATGTTCTTATGATGGCAAGTTACAATCAATGAATTATTGGTCTGCAGCCTACCTTCCTGTAAAACAAATCAGGAGACATTTCCCTGCCCTAAGAGTCTTTGTTGAAAGGATATCCAGCCCCCTTGTAGATCTCTACCATATTCCTTCAAGGGGCAAACATTGGATGGATTTTTCTTGTTTATTATATTGTTACTGAGTACTATGTTTACATATTCTGTTGTGCTGCTGCAAGTAAGAATGCCATTGTTCTGTCTAGGACATATGATGATAAAACATTGACTCTTGACATTGGTGCAGGAGAAACGCACCATAGTAGCTGCTTGGCTAGCTAGCAGTGAGCAGCGGCGGTAATTCCAGTAGCACACCACTCACTAGCTGTGCATTGATAGAATGAAGCCTTGTCAATAGATCAATGCTGTTGACAGGAATATCAGTGTCTCAACAGAGTCAGTGACAGCCTGGATGCCAGATCAGCAGTGACCATTGTAAATCTAACTGATTTCCTAGTTGACTGCTGAGCTCAATGGGGAAGTTGGTGGAAAGTTGGAAACACAAGGCTTACAAACAACAGTGGCCAGCTCTATTCATTGTGACAGCGCCCCCTCACTCGGATGCCGCTCTGACCCCTATGACTGAATGACCGGCCAGGAGAGGCCAATCCTCAGCTTCATTGGTAGTAGCTGGGTCCAATTACCTGACATCGGTTTGACCACCTGAACATCACCAGCCTACTCCTTATAAACCCAGGTAACCCAGTCAGAGGGGAGAAGGTGGTGAGAGAGGTGGGAGATGAAGGAGAAAGAAAAGGAGAAGGAGAAGGTGGAGGTGGAGGAGGAAGAGGAGGAGGGAAAGGAGGAGGAAGAAGAGGGAAAGGCAGGAAGCCTCCCAGCTAGCTGTGTTCCCATTCACAAGATTGACATAGACTGAGCCACTGAGATACCCATGGCACCAGCGCCCCCATGGAGAAGACTGAACTGCTGGAAGAAGCCCTAGACAGCCATGGCCTCTATTGAGGCTTAGACTGAGTGGCCGGGGCAAGCCTCAGATGCCAGTGCCTCTTCCTGCCTTCAGGCAGTGAGGGACTGTGCCGTCACACAGAGGCAATGACTGAGCCACCTGGAACGCAAAGTGTTGCAGGAACTCAGTGGGTCAGGCGGCATTTCTGGAGAGAATGGATGTTTTTGGTCAGGTCCCTTCCTCAGTCTCCCTCTTCAGATATAGAGACCTGAAATAATGACACAAAATGCTGGAAATACCCAGCAAGTCAGGCAACATCTGTTGAGATAGAAATAGAGTGAAACTTTCTAGTAAATCATCTAGTACTTCATCAGAATGAGCAGAATGTTCTGATGAAGGGTCTTTTTTAGAAACTACATCTTGATATATTGTAGAAAAAGGAAGTAGACAATTAGTGTAGAGGATGATTCCATGAACAGAAATGTAATAGAATACTGTATTGCAAATCAACTTTTAATGTTTATAATCTTTTTAAACAATTTAAAATGGGTTGCAGAGTTAATCGTTGTGTTTCTTTTTTAACAGAAATATCATAAGAAAATGTAATGTATGAAAATGTCCAAGAGTCAAGGGTCAAAAGAGTTTTATTGCCATATGTCCTGAATTGAACAATGAAATTCTTAAGATAGAAAACAAAATACTGGAGTAACTAAGTGGATCAGGCAGCATCTCTGGTGAAAAGGAATAGGTGATGTTTCGGGTCGAGATCGTTCTTCAGACTGAGAGTCAGGGGAGAGGGAAACTAGAGATATGAAAAGGTACAAAGAACAAATGAATGAAAGGTAGGCAGAAGGACAAATCAAACCCAGAGCGAGTGTGTGGGCTAAAATGTGGTTGGAGAGCAAGAGGAATCACAGAGGGGGTGAAACAAGAGCGGATATTGCAGAACTCTCGTTGGAGAGAAGAGGAGGAGGAGGAGGAGAACTTCTTCAAAGTAAGCATACCTTGAGGGCATCTCGCAGTGGAGCAGACAAAATCTGTAGAAGGAACTGCAGATGCTGGTTTAAACCAAAGATAGACACAAATCTGCAGTTCCTTCCTACACATTTTGGCTGTTCCACTGCAAAATCTGCTCAAGGTATGTCTACTTTGAAGAAGTTCTCCTCCTCTCTCCGATGAGAGTTCTGCAATATCCTGTCGTTGTTCCCCCTCTATGCATTTGTTGTTCTTTCTCTCTACATCATTGTCTATATTTCTTGTTTCCCTTTTCCCTAACTAGTCTGAAGAAGGATCTCGATCCGAAACCTCACCCATTCGTTCTCTCTAGAGATGCTGCCTGTCCCGCTGAGTTACTCCAGCTTTTTGTATCTATCTTTCGTTTAAACCAGCATCTGCAGTTCATTCCTTTACGTATATATATATTCTTCACCAGTTCAATCACCATCTTGTCCAGCTATCCTGGAGTGAGCTGATGGCTTTGTCCCTTTGCTGTACAGAAGGCATCTTTTCCTCATTTCACTTCAAAGTGGCTACCCCAGAGAGTAGTGAATCTTAGGAATTCTCCGCAAATTACCCTCTTGGGTAGAGAATTCCATTAAGGAGTGAGATGAGAACAGTTTTTTTCATCTGAAGAATGGTGAAGCACTGGGATTCTCTCCTAAAGAAACCAAATTATTAAATGTATTCAAGGAAGACTTAGACGTTAGGTTTAATATTGTATGCCTTCAGTGATCAAAGGATATGGCGAGAACAAGTATGAACAAGTTGCTGAATTTAATCAATTAACCATGATCATGTTGAAAGGCTGCGCAGGTTTTGAATGTCTTCTCCTGCTCCTAATTTTTATTTCCCTGCTTCCTCTTTTATTTGAATAATAGCTGTGATCTTATTGAATTGCTGAGCAGTTCTGAGAACCCAAATGAGCTATTCCTACTTGTATTCTTTTTACATTTTATGTACTTTTTTGGTTGTGAAGAGCTTTGGAACATTCCAAAATAATCTGATAGGCAGTGGATAAATGTAAGACCTTTGTGACTTTATTTAGTTCTTCAAAATGTTAACAAAGTTAACACCTCTGCTAATAGGTATTCTTGGGTATTTTCATATTCCACTTACAACCCAAGGGAATGTTCTCATATTCTGCTTCATCTTACCTTGCAACCCATTTGTATGAACATCAAATTCTCAATTTTTAGGTAACACTCCTTTCTTCTCCGCTCTCTTTCCTGTCTCCCCCACACCCACCGCACTGTGCACACACTTCCCCAGCTATCCTGCCCCCTTACCTACCCACCCATCCCTTTCTTCCTATATCCCTCCCCCTGGCTTTTCAATTCACTAAGCGAAGACACAAAAAACTGGATCAGGCAGCATCTCTGGAGAACATTGATAGGCAATGTTCTGGATCTTCAGATGGATCATACATTTCATTTCATTCTTCTTTAATTATCTGACAGCCTTTTGTCTTTTTATCTCTAGCCTTTGCCCACCTATCTGCCAATCAAACCCAACCACCTCACATGCATCCACCTATCACTGGGGTAGGAAGGAACTGCAGATGCTGGTTTAAACCGAAGACAGGCACACAAAGCTGGAGTAGCTCAGTGGGACAGGCAGCGTCTCTGGAGAGAAGGAATGTGTGATCTTTCGGGTCGAGACCCTTCTTCTTCCTCTGAAGAAGGGTCTTGACCCGAAACGTCACCCATTTCTGCTCTCCAGAGATGCTGCCTGTCCCACTAAGTTACTCCAGCTTTTTGTGTCTATCCACCTATCACTTGCCAGGTTTTATTCCCATGCCCAATTCTTTTTCACCTTTCTCCCTCCTACTATCATCAGTCTGAAGAAGGATCCTGACCTAAAACATCACCTATCCATGTCTCCAGGATTGCCTCCTGACCCGCTGAATTACTCCAGCATGTTGTGTGTTTTGTTTCATTTATAAATCCAAGTCCTTTGTTTCTCTATTTAGTTTTTCAAAATATTAATAATTTTCAACACCTCTGATATATTTCTCCTTAAATTTCTCCATGTGCAGGACAATAATCCTAGTTTCTCCTGTTCCCGTTTCTCCTGTCATTGGTAAATCATAAATCTGGGAACTAATCTCTCCAAGACCTTCCCATTGTTATGGCTTTAAAAATAGCACACTTTACCCAGGCCTGATATCAACATTTTTCTCATGTGCTTATTTGCGAACAATCAGAACAGTATTACATTAAAAATTAATTTCACTTGGTTTATGATTATTTTCCTTATCAAATCTGCATATAAAATTCTCTCTAGAACTAATGTTGCCCTTAATGGCAGATAGTTATTAGCAGGTAAGGACTGAAGCTGTGTTTAGGACTATGGACTGTTTACTCCACCCAGTTACTGTTTGAAAGACTGTTTCACAAAGACCTTTGAGCTGAGTTTGATGTGTTTACGCTGCTGCTATCAAAGGGTCTTTCATCTCCACAAAGCAAATTATTAACACATTCCATTGTAGAGGTGGGGGTGGATACAGTCCCACCGAGAGAGAGAAAAATGGCTAAAATGGAGCAATTTCTTTCACAAACACTTTTATGATAGTGAATGGCTTGCAGCCAAGGACCTCATGCCCAGTGAAGCACTGCAAAGCGATTGTTAGTCTGCTGCAGCCCTGTAGGCAGAGTCTTTGTGCGGAGGAATTTCCAATTATGAAGCCAATGGTGTGGGA
This sequence comes from Raja brachyura, assembly GCA_963514005.1. The sequence continues at coordinate 63,657,503 of OY740781.1, forward strand.
GGTGTAGGCTTTTGCAGACTCAGTCAGATGGGTGTGTGTGCGCAGCTTAGCCCGAACCTGCACCAGAGCTTGGTTTTGCATAGATGAATGAATTTCTGTTCCAAAGTAGATTCAAGGTCAGGAATTCGTGGCATTTTTGGATCTTCAAGGTGGATGATACTGTGGTTTTAAAAAAAACCTTCAAAATTTATTTTGCCATTTTAAAGAGTAAATTATAAAGTGTACTTTGCATGAGGAAGGGAACAATAAAATTATGCAACCTTGACTCGAGTTAGAATTCCATGCTTTAAAATCTCTAAGACATTTAAAATCTTTCAAAAATATCCTCAGTTGTTCGAACCAAGGTCGGCTTGACTTTATGGCCTGGGGACACAACAATTGATCGAAGCTGGACTGAAATAAAGAGAAAATGCCAACTCTCATTGCAGACTGGAGTGAAATGATTGCGACCGAAAGGCGTACCTGTCTCCTCTGATACGGGCTGACTTGAGGAATGTATAATTATACTCAGCATTTGACATCAGAAAAAGCAGAGAAGAGTTGTACAAAGGAAGCCAGTGCTGCCATAATGACGGGAAATGCTACCAGACAGTAATTTACTTTAGCCTTAAGATATTCTTACTTTTTAGGCTTCTGTGAAAATAATGACCAGAGCAATCTGAACCAATGGTTGCCTTTATCGATACCTCAAACTAAAGGGGCCATTCAGTTAAATTAATTAGTAACAAGGGCATAGTTTCTACTGAATGTCAGCAGCTTCTTAATGAAGAACTATGCACAATAAGCATCAGTACTCTCTTTGAATTACAAGAATCTGGCAAAGACTATCCAGTGCGGGACTTGCCAAGTGATGCAGGTGTTGGAGAACTGTTTACTGAAAGTATCCCAGCCATCACTACACTGCATCTCTTCAGCTGTTTTCATGGACAACAGCTATTGCAGGCAAAAGCATTCTTGTGGCCTTAATGAAAACTTTATCTGTTACTGCTATAAATAGACCCGTGTCTGGGCCTGGTGAGATAAAGGCTAAAAGGAAGAAGCATTTATGGAAATGACAGGAAGTCAAACTAGCCAGCAATTTAATTCTGCCTTTGGGCTTTTTGTTTTGGTGAATGCACATTTTTGTCATCAACTGTAGCAATTATAGTGCAGACTGAGACACATTTACTTGCAAAGATGAACTCTGCCACACTGCCCACTGTACAAATGGTTTAGTGGATAGACATTTTTAGTTAGCAGGATGATACCTCACCTAAACAACCAACAAACTGGTGAAAAATGTTGTTTCCTCAAACTGAGGAGTATATTTGTTTAGGTTCAATATACTGAGATAATGTTTGAAAAGTCAATTAAAAGAAGAAATTAACAACAGTATTACCAGTGAGAGTTCAGTCAGAACTTACCTCATCATGGCGTCACATTACCCGTTTAATAGTTTCCATACTGTAGGCTTGGGAATACAATTTCTCACACTGAGAAAATTATCAGTGATGAAATAGCACATAGCTCCTCAGTGTAATGTTGAAAACTTCCTCACATGTTCTCAGTTACTTTGCATTATTATCATGTGGAAACAAGGAACTTGAGGTACTAGTTTACACAAAAGGACACAAAGGTCCTGAGTAACTCAGCAGATCAGGCAGCATTTTCTGAAAACTGATAACAAATCAGTCTGAAAAAGAGTCCAGACCCAAAATATCACCTATCCATGTTCTCCAGAGATGCTGAGTGACTCACCGAGTTACTCCAGCACTCTGTGTCTTTTTGTATTATTACAACATAGGTTATAGCAGTGACTATACTTTGGAAATTAGCTTCTTCCCAACAACAATCAGGCTCTTGAACACTATTCAACACTAGGGCGGCACGGTGGCGCAGCAGTAGTGTTGCTGCCTTACAGCGCCAAAGACCAGAGTTCATTACTGCCTACAGGTGCTGTCTGTACGCAGTTTGTATGTTCTCCCCATGACCACGTGGGGCTTTCTCTGGGAGCTCCAGTTTCCTTCCACATTCCAAAGACGTACAAGGAACTTGAGGTCCAGGAGCCGTTGGTGAGGGAGGAACGACGTCCGAGCGGTGAGTGTAAAAACGCAGCGCGGGGCGTTGTTTTCACAGAGGCTCAGGAGCCGTTGGTGAGGGAGGAGCAACTGAAATCCATAACGTTCTAAATCTGTAACGTTCCATTCAATTAACTGGGCTTGAGGAAGCCGCTGATTGGTGGACTTGAGCACGCAGCTGATTGGCAGTCAGATTCCAGCAGTTTGTAGTGTACTATACTTTGTATTTTGTATTGTATTTTTGTATTGTATATTGTATTTTGTGTTGTATCTAGGGTAAGGGAAGTATGAATGCCAGGGCAGCTTACTGTTCTGGATGTCAGATGTGGGAGGTCATGGAGTCGGGTAGCCCTCCAGACGTCCACATCTGCACCAGGTGTGTCGAGATGGGGCTCCTAAAGGAGTGTATTAGGAACCTGGAGCAGCAGCTCGATGACCTCAGTCTGGTCAGGGAGAGTGAGGAGGTCAAAGAGAGGAGTTACAGGGAGGTAGTCTCTCCAAAACCACAAGAGGCAGACACGTAGGTCACGGTTAGGAAAGGCAAGGGGCAGAGGTGGGTGCTACAGAGTACACTAGAGGCTGTACACCTTGGAAATAAGTACTCCTGTTTGAGTGCTGTTGGGGGGGACAGCCCACCTGGGGGAAGCAACAGCGACCTGGCCTGTGGTACAGACACTGGCCCTGTTGCTCAGAAGGGTAAGGAAAAGAAGAGGAGGGCATTAGTAATAGGGGACTCTATAGTTAGGGGGTCAGATGGGCGATTCTGTGGACGCAGTGAGACCCGGATGGCAGTTTGCCTCCCTGGTGCCAGGGTCCGGGATGTATCTGAACGTGTCCAAGATATCCTGAAAAGGGAGGGAGAGGAACCTGAGGTTGTGGTACATATTGGTACCAATGACACAGGTAAGAAAAGAGAAGAGATCCTGAAAGGAGAATTTAGGGAGTTAGAAAGAGAGTTAAGGAAAAAAAACGCAAAGATAACAATCTCTGGATTACTTCCTGTGCCACACGGCAGTGAGAGTAGGAATAGAGCAAGGTGGAGGATAAATGCCTGGCTGAAGGACTGGTGCAGAGGGCAGGGATTCAAGTTTCTGGATCAATGGAACCTCTTTTGGGGAAGGAGTGACCTGAAAAAAAGGACGGGTTGCACTGGCAGGGAAATTTGCAAAGGCTACCGGGGGGACTTTAAACGAGAACGGTTGGGGGGAGGGACTCAAATAGAGAAAGCTAGTAGACAGGGTCTGAGGCAGGAGGCAGAGAAGGGAAGCACTCAGACCCAACATGTAGGGGGGAAAGAAGAAAAAATAATAAACAGAGAATAAGAGGTGGTGGGTTTCCAGGTCAAAAATCAAAAGGGACCACTTGTCACCATAATTGTATAAGGAGTAAGAGTGTTGTAAAAACAAGCCTGAAGGCTTTGTGTCTCAATGCAAGGAGCATTCGTAATAAGGTGGGCGAGTTTAATGTGCAGGTAGCTATTAATGACTATGCTATAGTTGGGATCATGGAGACTTGGCTCCAGGGGGACCAAGGCTGGGAGCTGAACATCCAGGGATATTCAATTTTCAGGAGGGATAGACAGAAAGGAAAGGGAGGTGGGGTAGCGTTGCTGGTGACAGAGGAGATTAATGCAATAGACAGGAAGGACATTAGCTTGGAGGAATCGTTATGGGTAGAGCTGCAAAACTCTAAGGGGCAGAAAACGCTAGTGGGAGTTGTGTACAGGCCACCTAACAGTAGTAGTGGAGTTGGGGATGGCATCAAACAGGAAATTAGAAATGCGTGCAACAAGGGTAAAACAGTTATAATGGGTGACTTCAATCTACATATAGATTGGGTGAATCAAATGGGCAGGGGTGCTGAGGAAGAGGATTTCGTGGAATGTATGCGGGATAGCTTTCTAAACCAACCTGTAGAGGAACCAACGGGAGAGCAGGTTATTCTAGACTTGGCATTGAGTAATGAGGAAGGGTTAGTTAGCAATCTTGTTGTGCTTGGCCCTGTAGGCAAGAGTGACCATAATATGGTTGAGTTCTTCATTAGGATGGAGAGTGATATAATTAAGTCAGAAACAAGGGTTCTGAACTTAAACAAAGGTAACATTGAAGGTATGAGACGTGAATTGGCCAAGATAGACTGGCAAGTGATTCTTAAAGGGTTGACAGTGGATGTGCAATGGAAGGTATTTAAAGACTGCATGGATGAATGACAATAATTGTTCATCCCAGTTTGGCAAAAGAATAAATCAGGGAAGGTAGTGCATCCATGGATAACAAGGGAAATCAGGGATAGTATAAAAACAAAAGATGAAGCATACAAATTAGCCAGAAAAAGCAGCCAACCAGAGGACTGGGAGAAATTCAGAGTCCAGCAGAGGAGGACAAAAGGCTTAATTAGGAAAGGGAAAATAGATTATAAAAAAAAACTGGCAGGGAACATAAAAACTGACTGCAAACGTTTTTATAGATATGTGAAGAGAAAAAGATTAGTTAAAACAAATGTAGGTCCCTTGCAGTCAGAAACAGGTGAATTGATCATGGGGAACAAGGACATGGCAGACCAATTGAATAACTACTTTGGTTCTGTCTTCACTAAGGAAGACATAAATAATCTGCCGGAAATAGCGGGACCAGGGGTCAAATAAAGTGGAGGAACTGAGTGAATTCCAGGTTAGCTGGGAAGTGGTGTTGGGTAAATTGAATGGATTAAAGGCCGATAAATCCCCAGGTCCAGATAGTCTGCATCCCAGAGTACTCAAGGAAGTAGCCACAGAAATAGTGGATGCATTAGTGATAATTTTTCAAAATTCCTGAGATTCTGGAGTAGTTCCTGAGGATTGGAGGGTAGCTAATGTAACCGCACGTTTTTTAAAAAAGGAGGGAGAGAGAAAACGGGGAATTATTTTGGTGGCAAAAACAGGAGGGTAGACTATTATCTGAATGGTGGCAAATTGGGAAAAGGGGAGATGCAACGAGACCTGGGTGTCATGGTACACCAATGATTGAAAGTAGGCATGCAGGTGCAGCAGGCAGTGAAGAAAGCAAATGGTATGTTAGCATTCATAGCAAAAGGATTTGAGTATAGGAGCAGGGGGGTTCTACTGCAGTTGTACAGGGTTTTTGGTGAGACCACACCTGGAGTATTGTGTACAGTTTTGGTCTCCAAATCTGAGAAAATACATTCTTTCCATAGAGGGGGTACAGGGAAGGTTCACCAGACTGATTCCTGGGATGTCAGGACTTTCATATGAGGAAACACTGGATAGACTTGGCTTATACTCGCTAGAATTTAGAAGACGGAGGGGGGATCTTATATAAACTTACAAAATTCTTCAGGGGTTGGACAGGCTAGATGCAGAAAGATTGTTCCCGATTTTAGGGAGGTCCAGAACAAGGGGTAACAGTCTAAGGATAAGGGGGAATTCCTTTAGGACCGAGATGAGGAAAACATTTTTCACACAGAGAGTGGTGAGTCTCTGGAATTCTCTGCCATAGAAGGTAGTTGAGGCCAGTTCATTGGCTATATTTAAGAGGGAGTTAGATGTGGCCCTTGTGGCTAAAGGGATCAGGGGGTATGGAGAGAAGGCAGGTACAGGATACTGAGTTGGATGATCAGCCATGATCATATTGAATGGTGGTGCAGGCTCGAAGGGCAGAATGGCCTACTCCTGCACCTATTTTCTATGTTCTATGTACAGATTTGTAGGTTAATTGGCTTAGGTAAAAATTGTAACTTGTTCCAAGTGATTAGGATAATGCTAGTGCACAAAGCTCACTGGTTGGCGCGGACCCAGTGGGCCGAAGGGCCTGTTTCCATGCTGCATCTCTGAACTAAACTATACTAAACGAAACAAAACACTAACCTCAACTATGAACCATGGAATATCTTTTGTAAAACTAAGAGACTTCAGAATTTTTTGATTTATTGTTTATTATATCTGTGTGTATTGTGTTTACAGTTCCCTTGGTCCTGTTTTCACACCTAACTCCTCCTTATCTATACACGTCCTTATCCATGTACCGCCCATTCCCCTGACATCAGTCTGAATATGGGTCTCGACCCAAAACAACACTCATTCCTTCTCTAGAGATGTCGCCTGTCCCGCTGACTACTCCATAATTTTGTGTCTATCTTCGGTTTAAACCAGCATCTGCAGTTCTCTCCTACACATTGTAATGTGAACCAATCCATATTAAAAAATTACAGTGCCTCTCATACTCTTCCAGTGGCAACCAAAAGGAAACAATTCAGGATTTTATCCCCATTTCTGGCTGGCATTATTCTCCGATGACTCCAGGGAAAATGTTAAATGCCTTCAGAATAAACTAGGAGCCTCAAGAGGTTCGTTAAACGTTGGCAGAGGAGTTTTAACAGATGTTATTAAATTCAAAGAAGTCATGAAGCGCTGGAATAATTCAATCATTCAGGCAGCATCTCTGGAGAACATGGAAAGGTGACGTTTTTGGTCCTGACCTAAAACATCACCTAACCATGTTCTCCAGAGATGCTGCCTGACCCACTCCAGCACGTTGTGTCTTTTTTTTTAAACCAGTTTCAGTTTAATTTATTGACACATATACTGAGGTACAGTGAAAAGCTTTTGTTGCATGCTAACCAGCCAGCGGAAAGACAATACATGATTACAACCGAGCCATTCAGTGTGTACAAATAGGCCAGGATCGGGGTGATGTGGTCCCTTTTTCGGGTGCCCGTCAGGAGTCTTGCTGCGGCGTTTTGGACCAGTTGCAGGCGGGTCAGGGAAGATTGGCTGATGCCAGTGTAGAGGGAGTTGCTATAATCTAGGCGGGAGGAGATAAATGTGTGGATTATCTTTTCGAGGTCATCAAACTGGAGGAATTGTATTATTTTAGCTATCGTCCGAAGCCGGAAGAAGCTAGCGTTTACCACGGCATTGACTTGTTTGTCAAACTTCAGTGCTGAGTCAAATATCACGCCAAGGTTTTTGACGTGAGGTTTGAGTAGTGGGGTAAGGCTTCCAAGGCTGCCTGCTATCATTTTGATTGAGTCCGAGGGGCCGAGAAGGATGACCTCAGACTTACTCTCATTTAGTTGGAGGAAGTTATGGGCCATCCAGCACTTTATATCCTCGAGGCAGTGGATAAGGTTAAGCAGATTTGATCGTTTTTTGGGCTTCAGGGGGAGATAGAGTTGTGTATCGTCTGCATAGCAATGGAAGAAAATGCCGTGCCTTTGAATGACTTAGCCTAAGGGGAGCATATACAGGGAGAAGAGAATGGGGCCAAGGATGGAACCTTGTGGAACCCCACAGCAGAGGCTAGCTGGGGGAGGATAAAGAGTTGCCTATGTTAGTAGAGAAACTCCTACCTTTGAGGTAGGAGATGAACCAGCTAGGGCAGTGCCATCAATACCAACCCCGTACCGGAGGCGGTCAATTATGATGGTGTGGTCGACAGTATCAAATGCTGCACTGAGGTAGAGAAGGAGCAGGATTACACAGTCGCTGGAGTCAACGATGAGCAGTAGATCACTATGTACCTTCAACAAGGCAGACTTTGTGCTGTGGTGGGCCCTGAAACCAGATTGGAAAGTTTCCAAGATAGTATTTTGGTGAAGGTATAAGTTGACTTAAAATTACCTATCAATGGCTTTTGAAAGGAAAGGCAGTTTTGAAATGGGTCTGTAGTTGCTTGGCAAGGTGGGGTCGAGGTTAGGTTTTTTCAGGAGCGGCTGGACCACCGCATGCTTGAAGCAGGTGGGTACAGTGCCAGTGGCCAGAGAGCTGTTGAAGATGGCGAGGATGCTGGGACCGGCTATTGTAATGACATCATTTAGAAGGGCAGAGGGGACAGTGTCGAGGGGGCAGGTGGTAGGTATCATGGTGGTGACCAGTTTTACAAGGGAGGGTAGAGTAATTAAGTATGTTACAAAACTTACCTTGAGCAGCGCTGCAGTTCTGCCGCTCCCGTGTGCGTGACTTTGGCGCCTTTCAGAGGGGGGCGGGTTTAAAGTGCCGTTTTTCTGCAGACTGGGAAAAGCGATCCATGTCGGGCGATTTTGTTGCGGAAGAAAAATCGCTCCGACATTTCATACATGAAGGTATTTTTAAATTACGCTAGATTATTTATTAACTAGAGTAATTTAAAAATCACCTTCAAAAGCCGTGAGCGCCGACAACGGGAAGGATTTTGCGTAGGGGAGAAAGAAAGGTACACAGTTTATTTTTATATTAAAAGTTGGTTTTTATGGAGACTTTAATCATATTTTCATGTTACGAAATGGGGTCCAAAAAAATGTATGAACCAACATTATTTTTCATACTGACTTCACCGCAAACCGCAACGTTCCAATCCACCGCATTCCACCAAAACCCACTCGCTAGTTGATTTAAATGGCCATTAATTTACAGGCATTAAACACTAAATTCCTTCCATTTGGCCCAGAAATTCATGAAAATGAGATTTAAAAATTATGTTATATTGTGGATTATTGTGTGAATGTTATTTGGACACTTAGGCAATTTAAAAAAAAGTTTATCTTTTCTTAAGAAATGGATAGATGTTAAGATTTTCAGTATTAAGTACTCATTGAATTTTGTAATTAGCTACAATTAGATAACTAACTAATTATATGCTTTAATTTCAGGTCATCCAAGTAAGATTGTTTCATATTTGTTTCAGAATGCTTCAATCTATAATAACTGAAAATTTCATTGAGTTCTCTTAATTATTAAGAAAGATATGGGCTTTTAACTGTTCTAGATCACAGCTTTTGAGTTAAGTCAATTGAAAGGCAATGGGGAACATGATGCTAATTTCCGAGTATGAAAATTGTCATAACTTTCTTAATACTGAAGATATGAAAGTGAATTAGGTGTCAAAGTAAACTTCTTTTTATGCTTTATCTGATGGGATAAATTGCAGACTTGATTTTTAAAATCTCAAAATTTTGTAACATTGCTAGAGTAATGGGTTGGAAACAGTCTAATTTTGAAGAACAGACCAATGAGACAGCCAGGTCACGGATAGGAGGGGAAATATTAGTTCTGATGTTCTTTGCTTTGCTGGTGAAAAATGTAGTAAATTCCTCGCACTTAGCAGGGGACCCAGTTAAGCTGGTGCTGGGGGCACAACATATGATGGAGGTGATGGTGTTAAAAAGGACCTTGGAGTTATAAGCGTTTTTGGAAATAAAGGTGGAAACGTATTCTTGCAGATTTTACTACTTCCTGGTATTTGTGAAGATTGTTTTGTCAGGAGTTCAAAGGAAATTTGAAGCTTATCAGATTTGTACTTCCATTCTGATTTTCTGCATTCTCTTCTTAGGGCTCTGGGGGTGTCATTGAGCCACGGCCAGTCTTTAGGCTTAAGCCTTTTCATCTTAAGAGGAGCTACAGAATACAGAATGGAAGAGCAAGTAGTATTGAATAAAGAAATTAGGTCGTCGGTGCTGAGATGGAGGGGAGACGCCTCAATAGTGCAGATGTCGGGGGCGGCTATGAGAACTTGCTGGCCATCGTGGAGTTAACGTAGCGGGAGTAGCGAGCGGGGAGATGGGATTTTGAGGGATTGAAAGGCAGAGATATATCTAATATAATAGCACTATGATGAGACAGACAATAATATCTGTGTTACCAATTGGGAGACCAGACGAAAGCACTAGGTCTAGTGTGTGGCCAAGCTTGTGCGTGGGTCCAGTGGTGAGTAGACACAGATTGAAGGACTCAACCTGGTTCATAAATTCACTCACAAGAGGCTTTGTGGGACAACAGACATGAATGTTAAAGTCACCAAGAATCAGAACCCGGTCAAATTTGGACAACAAGCTAGCGATAAGATCACCAAATTGTGAAATAAAGTCCTTATTCGTTTTTGGTGGGCGATACACAAGAACAATTAAAAGCGGACAGATTAGACCAACTATGATTAGTTGATGTTCAAAACTGGAGACATGATCAGCGTTCAGAAGGCGGTAGTTGAAATGCTTCTTAAACGCAATGGCTAGGCCCCCACCGCGACCTGAGAGCCTAGGCAAGCTGAAAAAGTTACAGGTATCAGGACAGAGTTCCACGGGTGGAGCAAGCTCACCAGGATTTAGCCAGGTTTCTGTGATCAGTAGGATGTCCAATCCACGTGCGGTGAAGAAGTCATTGAGGACGAAGGTTTTGTTCAGCACTGATCTCGCGTTGATCAGGGCCACTTTTGCAGGGAACTTTGCAGCCACTTTGCAGCCACTTTTGCAGGTAAAGCCAGTAAAGCCCGATCATTTGGAAAGAGTAGGATGGGGACCCACAGTCCTGTTTATATCAACGGGTCGATGGTTGAAAGGGTCAAGAGCTTCAAATTCCTGAGCGTGCACATCTGTGAAGATCTTTCCTGGTCAGAGAACACAGATGCAATTATTAAGAAAGCTCATCAGTGCCTCTACTTCCTGAGAAGATTACGAGAGTTGGTCTGTCAAGGAGGTCTCTCTAACTTCTACAGGTGTACAGTAGAGAGCTTGATGACTGGTTGCATCGTGGCTTGGTTCGGCAACTTGAGCGCCCTGGAGAGGAAAAGACTCCAAAAACTAGTAAACACTGCCCAGTCCATCATCGGCTCTGACCTTCCTTCCTTCGAGGGGATTTATCACAGTCGCTGCCTCAAAAAGGCTGGCAGCATCATCAAGGACCCACACCACCCTAGCCACACACTCATATCCCTGCTACCTTTGGGTAGAAGGTACAGGAGCCTGAAGACTGCAACAACCCGGTTTAGGAATAGTTACTTCCCCACAGCCATCAGGCTATTAAACCTGGCTCGGAACTCTGAACATTAATATCCCTCCATCTGTTATTTGCAATTTATTAATTTATTAAGTCATGGGTGTATTTATGTATAGAATTGTAGTCAATGCCTTCTATGTTCTGTTGTGCTATGCAAAGAAAGATTTTCATTGTCCTGTCAGGGACACAGGACAATAAACTCTTTTGACTTTGACTTTCATAGGTAGTCCGAGAGTCCCCGATGATGTAGATGGTAGTTCAGGACTCTCCGGTTGCGGTAGAAAGATTCAGTTGCCTGATAACTGCTGGGAAGAAACTGTCCCTGAATCTGGAGAAGCCAACAATCTCGTTCCCTGTTTCTACATTATTACATTGAACTTAGGAAAAACCTCAAAACATGCAGTTATACAAACAAGGAACTGCAGATGCTGGTTTACAAAAAATTACACAAAGTGCTGCAGCGACAACAGTTGTTTAGCTTACTTGTTAATTACAGAAAATCATTCAGGTCATAGTAATTTAAATAAGCAAATGTTCTGATTTTAACAAATTCTCCTAATTTGATGCTTAGTTGGAACATCCCATTATCCAAAGAAATGTATATTTCTGTTTTGCTATTTGCTCATCTTCCCTTTTAACATAAACTGTTAACTTCACATCCTCTTCACCACACTCTCTCCCATCCCCCACTCTCTGTTTAGAATTGCCTTTCCTGCGGCTTTTGCAATTTATATATTTGTAAGCTTCTCTCATTTTAGTTATTTGGCCTCACACTTCCGTTAAATAGCTTCATTAAATCTAATAGAAAATAAATATTAATGTCATAGTGTAAGAATGAAGATAAAGTGACAAGTTATGACCTGGAAGAAATGTTCTTGCCTCCAGTAATGCTCCTGGGAGAGATGTTGAGCTTCCACACTGGCTGGAAAGAAATATTTGAGGTCAGAAGCAAATGACCTCACTAATACAACTCTTATTGGCTTTTTATACATCAGTTTAGCTACAGCCTAAGTGCACAAAGGTCACTCCTTTGCCTTCTCAGTCTGGAATGAAATAATTGTAAAACTGAGAAAAAATATATAGATGTATAAAACACAATTCTGCTAACAAGGTATTTCCCTGGAGAATAGCTTTAATTTAGATTCCTTTTAAATTAATAAGACATTTTTGAATATCTAAATGACTCCTTTGAAGATCTATTATATGGCTCACATTGATATGATCCCATCTATGGAAAAAGAGCTTGGTAAATCCTATCTGCCCTCATGTTCACCCTATTCATTACCACCCCTTGATCTTGCTGCAATCAGTGATACGATTTCCAACATATAACTTACTTAGTTCTTGCATTAAAGTGAGTTTGAATTATTTGGATAGTTGTCCCTCTTTAAACAACATATGGCATCAATTCACTTAAATCTTTAGACTGCAAAAAATAAACTGTTATTAATATAATTTTGTGTGGGATCTGTTGCACGTGTCTCTCTGAGCAAGGCACGATAATCCAGACAAGTTCATGTAAAGCAATATTTTGATGTGTTTGAAAAATGCATTTCTTTGAAGTGGTTTTATCCAGCTTCAGATGCATGATATTATCCCAACTTTAATATATTGGCTTTATTTGAACAAAGCTTGGTCAACATCATTTAGATATCCTGTTATATGACTATAATAAAAACTTCTGGATATTTGTGCTGGAATAAAGAATTAATGAAAACACTATTTTGTGTTATTCAAAGGTTGTATTACGAAATTTTTACTGACTTTATAAATGTAAATTAACCTTTGACTAATAGGTTAAATTCCAAATAGTGGTGATTACATTGATGGAAAAATTGATTTGGTAGAGACTGACTTGCTCCTTAAAAATGGTGCTCAAATGTACATCACTCATTTTAATTTAGTTTACAGATATAGCATGGAAATAGGCCCATCGGTCCACCAAGACCACGCCGACCAACGATCACCAGTATCCAACACATTAGGGACAATGGGCGGCACGGTGGCATAGCGGTAAAGCTGTTGACTTACAGCACCAGAGACCCGGGTACGATCCTGATCTTGTCTGTACGGGGTTTATGCGTTCTCCCTGTGACTTGCATTGGATTTCGTATCCTCCCACACTCCAAAGATATACAGGTCTGCAGGTTAATTGGCTTGGTATAGATGTTTTAAAAAATTGTCCCTAGTGTGTGTGTAGAGTAGTGTTAATGTGCGGGGATCACTGGTCGGTGTGGATTCGGTAGGCCGAAGGGCCTGTTTCTATGCTGTATCCAAACTAAACTAAACTAAATTTACTGAATCCAATTAATCTACAAACCTGCATGTCTTTGGAGTGTGGGAGGAAACCAGAGCACGCGAAGAAAACCCACAGGGTTGCAGGGAGAACGTACAAACTCTGAAAAGGACTCGTAGTATGGATTGAACCTGGCTTTCTGGCGCTGTAAGGTAGTACCTGTGCCACTGGGCTCACCCATTTTGAAAAAGGTTCAGTCAGCACAGTCTAAGCGCATACCCTATTTTAATTTGACTCCTAGTAAGTAAAACTGTACCTCTTGAGAGCAAAGGCTTCTGTTTTAAAGCTTGAACGTTACCCTCAAGATTTCCACAGGGTCGGCGGGTTTGAATGAGTGATAGTTGCATTGGGGATGCAGACCCAGGGAAAGGTCAGTGTTGTGCAAATCCAATTACAATAAGAAGCCTGAAAGAATGTCAAGCAGACCAGCAGGGAGAAGCAGTGGAGTGAAAGAACAACAGCTCAGAAATTCTGTTTCCTCTGGGGATGGAATTCAGAGTCAAACATGATCGAATTTCAACCGAAACCTGTAAAATACATTGACACCATTGGAATTTGTAATTAATGGACATTCTTTAGCTTTCTGCTTACAGTGAAACCATAGTGCATTTTCTTTCCACCTTAACACCGCTTACCTCACAAATGTGTTTTTTTCTATCAAGTGTAACGGCAAATAGGGGAAAAGATTAAGATAAATAAGAGATTTATTGTCTGGTTGCATAACCATGCACATTATTTTATAGATCCAACGTTCCAAATCAACGTTAGATTTGCACATCAGATTGCTATGTTTTTGGGATGCGGGATGCCAAATGCCTCCACTTCAGTCATTAATCCTGAGCTTGAAGATGTCTATCAGCCCCTTGAGTTTCAAAGCATCAAAGAAGCTGCTATGTGCACTATACACTAACCTCATCTGAGTTAATCAGCCCAAACCATGCAGCTAAAGCACTGATTCCCTCTCTGTTCTCATTATCTACAATTTTTGTGCAGTAATTACTCCGGCACTACCCCCTGTTGCACAAAACCAAATGAACAAAAATAGTAGCAATAGATAATACAATCAAAATAGCAAGATGTTATTTTAATTTCAGGGTTTTTTTAAAACATGGTCTGCCTTTAAAATATAATCATGGAGGAAGCCATAGCAATAACAAAGAATAAGTAGACTGTAGTAATATTGGACTGGAATTGTTGAAAACTTTTACCAAAACAACAATACACATTGCTGCCTGTTCTTAGTTCCTGTGCTAATCCAGCGGCTGCATTGAATTACTGCAATTTACTATTCACTGCAGTCCAGTGCATTTGCGTTGTGTTTAAATGTTCTTGCTTTCACCACTAGTTCAAAAAGATTAAAATTAAAATAATCAAAATTATAAATAAAAAAAGTATAGTTAGAATATAATTAACTACTCTATATTATATGCACTGATGCACAGTGGTAGAGTTGTTGCCTTACAGCGCCAGACACCCGGGTTCCATCCTGACTATGGGTGCTGACTGTATGGGGCTTGTACGTTCTCAGTGTGACCTGTGTGGGTTTTCTCCGGCATCTCTGGTTTCCTCCCACAGTCTGAAGACATACAGGTTTGTGGATTAATTGGCTTGGCATGATTGTAAATTGTCCCTAATGTGTGTAGGATACTGTTAGAATGCGGGGATCACTGGTCGGCATGCTCAGTGGGCCGGAGGACCTGTTTCCACGCTGTATCTCTAAGTTAAACTAAACTAATTCAGGAATTCACGCTGGGCCTGATAGTAACCACACCGACACTCGCAGTAGGGTGAACTCACGTATATATTTTATTTACAGTGGTAATAAAGTCCGGGGGAGGGGGGGCGCTGACCCACGAACTCAGTCCTGGTGTAGAAGGAAGAGGCGTGGTGATCTCAAGATTCTCCCTGCAGTTCACCCTTGCCTCAAGAGGAAGCGCTGGCGGTCTCGGGTTTCTTCCTGGCAGTTCAGCTTTGGGCTTGAATTGGTGAAACTGGAGGCCCCTGGATTATCCTGATGGTCAGTCTTTGCTTCTGTGTGTGGCTGCAGTCCCTTGTTGTCTATGGGCAGAAGGAGGTTCTGGTATCTCAGGCTTGCACCAGCCACTCAGTCTTAGCCTCAGTAGAGGTGCTGGGTTTCTAGAACTTCTTATGTCCCTAAAGTGACGCTGGTGGTCTTGGGTTTGTTCCAGTCTTCCTCAAACATGACAGGGAACACAGCTAACAGGGAGATGTCCTACATTGTCTCACGTATTAACTCTCTTCTTCCATCCAACTTCCTTCTTTCTTTTTTCTTCTTCCTCTTTCTCTTTCTCTCCTGCTTCTCTCACCCTCTAACTGCTCCCTTCTGGCTAGATTGCCTGGGCATTATTGGGAGGAGTCTGACAAGGTTCAAGCGGCCAACCAACATCAGCTATTGGACCCCTGTTGTTCCCAACGACGCTGAGGATTGGCCTCTCCTGGTCAGTCAACCAGTGATAGTGATCAGAGCGAAGTCCAAGGGAGAGGGCACTGTCACAACATTAATATAACGTGAAATATCAGAAAGTAAACAAAATTCTTCATTAGAACTTACCTTTTTGATGAAGGGAGTTGCTGCTAGTCTGTTGGCCATGTCTGGTGCAAAGCTAAGTGACCAGATGCAACCTGTAACATACCTCTTGGCTGAGTACACTCCAGAATGGTGTAAAGACAGGTGCAAACACTATTATGGTTATTGATTGTGAAACGACCAAGAATTTATGAAGAGTTTTTTTGGTATAGTTTTTGCTTCTTTAGTCAGTGGGTGGCGAATCGGTGGAATTCACTGCCACAGAAGGTTGTGGAGGTCAAGTCAATGGTTATTTTTAAGGCAAAGATTGATAGATTCTTGATTAATACGGGTGTCAGGGTTATGGGGTGAAGGCAGGAGAATCGGTTTGAGAGAGAAAGATAGATCAGCCATGATTGAAATACGGAGTAGACTTGAATGGCTGAATGGCTGTGCCTTTAACTTATGAACTTATGAACTTTTACATATATTTATTTTATGAATAGACTTTATTTGGTGGAAAAAAAAAGAACTGTCACTGGATTCAGATTTGCAACACAGATGTTGAAGTTACCAGGGCTCAAGACATCAGTGGCGGATAGGTGAAATGTCACTCCTGCACAAGCTCAGTGTAATTTAACGCCTCTCAGCACAAGATAAAATGTGCAAGAAGCTTAGCTGCAATTTATGTGCAATTTATATATAATTTATGTTTTTGTGTGTTGTCTAAGTCTATGTGTTGGTGATGCTGCTGCAAGCAAGATTTTTGTATTACCTCACCACATGTCTGCAGATGACGATAAACTTGGTGAAATTTGTCCAGTAATTTGTTCCGTAGTTCTGCTCTCCCTCCCCCTAGACTCAACATGGACAAAGTTCCCCTGGTTCTCATCTTTCAACCCACCTGCCTCCGCAGCCAACACATTATCCACTGGCATTTCCGTCACCTCCTAAGGGATCCCACCACAAAGCACATCTTCACATCTCTACGCCTTTCTGCCATCCGCAGGGCCCCACTCCCTCCGCAGCTTTTGGGTACACTCATCCTTCCCACCCAAACCACCACCGCCCCAGGTATCTTCTCCTGCAATCACAGGAGATGGGTTTTGAGTTCCACTCCAGAGGCAAGGAAATAGATTAGAAATCCAGTGCAGTGTCAAGAGAGTCTTTTGGTCGAGACAATAAATGAAAGCTGTTTCTGGAGCCAAAAATGACTCCACACAATCTCAATGAAGTCCAAAGGAATTCCACAAGTATTTAGCCATTTGTCAATCACTGAACAAGATTATTCTCATTATCACATTCCTGTTTTTAGTGCCTAGCTGTGTGCAAATTTGCCGCTTTGTTTCCCACATTGCTGCAGACTTTAGACAATATTGCAATTAGCTATAAAATACTTTGGAATGCTTGGAAATCATGAAATGTTCGGAAATCATTAGGAGGATGGAGGGAAACAGTGACTGCGGGCACGAGGGCAAGGGCCCTCAGGCCCAAGTGTGAACTGGGGTCTTTGCGAGGCCCCCGTGGGGCACAAAGGCTGAGGATGGACGGCAAGTAGAGGAACAACAGTTCGCTGGACAATCCCGAAGGGGCAACAGTTGGAGGCCTTGCTGCAACCTTGGACTCTCCTGGATTGGATGCCAATCCAGAAGACCAAGCACGCAGACTGGACTGGACTTTGAAAATGGCGCCAAAACCAGACAACTCTTGCATGCAGTCTCAGTATACTACTTCTATGCACTTTGTGTTAATCGGGGATTGTGCTTAGTTGTGGCAATGCTTTACTGAATTGTATGCAAAACAAGAATTTCACTGCACGTATGTACACGTGACAATAAACCCATTGACAATTGGGGTGTGTAAATGGTTTTGAAGTCATAGAGTCAAACAGCTCGCAAACAGGCCCTTTGGCTCAACTCATCCATGCTGTACAAGATCCCACATCCATAGAAACATAGAAACATAGAAAAATAGGTGCAGGAGTAGGCCATTCGGCCCTTCGAGCCTGCACCGCCATTCAATGTGATCATGGCTGATCATCCAACTCAGTATCCCGTACCTGCCTTCTCTCCATACCCCCTGATCCCTTTAGCCACAAGTGCCACATCTAACGCCCTCTTAAATATAGCCAATGAACTGGCCTCAACTACCTTCTGTGGCGGAGAATTCCAGAGACTCACCACTCTCTGTGTAAAGAATGTTTTCCTCATCTCGGTCCTAAAGGAATTCCCCTTTATCCTTAGACTGTGACCCCTTGTTCTGGACTCCCCCAACATCGGGAACAATCTCCCAGCATCTAGCTTGTCCAACCCCTTAAGAATTTTGTAAGTTTCTATAAGATCCCCCCCTCAATCTTCTAAATTCCAGCGAGTACAAGCCGAGTCTATCCAATCTTTCCTCATATGAAAGTCCTGACATCCCAGGAATCAGTCTGGTGAATCTTCTCTGTAACCCCCTCTATGGCAAGGATGTCTTTCCTCAGATTTGGAGACCAAAACTGTACGCAATACTCCAGGTGTGGCCTCACCAAAACCCTGTACAACTGCAGTAGAACCTCCCTGCTCCTATACTCAAATCCTTTCGCTATGAATGCTAACATACCATTTGCTTTCTTCACAGCCTGCTGCACCTGCATGCCTACTTTCAATGACTGGTGTACCATGACACCCAGGTCGCGCTGCATCTCCCCTTTTCCTAATCTGCCACCATTCAGATAATAGTCTACCCTCATGTTTTTGCCACCAAAGTGGATAACCTCACATTTATCCACATTATACTGCATCTGCCATGCATCTGCCCATTCACTCAGCCTATCCAAATCACCCTGCAGCCTCCAAGCATCCTCCTCACACCTAACTATACCCCCCAGCTTGGTGTCATCTGCAAATTTGGAGATGTTGCATTGAATTCCCTCGTCCAAATCATTAATATATATTGTAAATAGCTGGGGTCCCAGCACTGAGCCTTGCGGCACCCCACTAGTCACTGCCTGCCATTCTGAAAAGGACCCGTTTACTCCTACCCTTTGCCTCCTGTCTGCTAGCCAGTTCTCTATCCACATCAATACTGAACCCCCAATACAGTGTGCTTTAAGTTTGTATACTAATCTCTTATGCGGGACCTTGTCGAAAGCCTTCTGAAAGTCAAGATATAACACATCCACTGGTTCTCCCTTATCCACTCTACTAGTTACATCCTCGGGATGGGATCCAGATCCCATTTGCCTGCATGTGGTCAATATCCCTCTTAACTTTTCATTTTCCTGCACCTGTCCAAGTGTTTTTTAAATTCTGTTCAACCTGCCTCAACCAAGTAGGTATACATACAAGGAATTTGCCTTGGTGCTTTGCTCATGTAACAATTAAAAATAAAACTTTATAATTTAAATATGTGGAGAATATAAAATACCAGAGAACAAGGAAGCTACAACTTTTGGTTGTTGAGTAGAGTTACTGCTCGTGGAAAAAAGCTGTTTTTATGTCTGGCTGTGGCGGCTTTGACAGTCCGGAGTCGCCTTGCTGAAGTAAGTGCTTCAAAGAGTTTGTGGCCAGGGTGAGAGGGTTCAGAGATGATCTTACCCGCTCGCTTCCTGGCCCTTGCAGTGTACAGTTCGTGGATTGGGGGGGAGGGGGGGGGGGGAAGGTTGCAGCCAACAACCTTCTCGGCTGATCGAACGATGCGCTGCAGCCTCCAGATGTCGTGCTTGGTGGCTGAGCCAAACCAGACCATGATGGAGAAGGTGAGGGCAGACTCTATGATGGCAGTATAAAACTGGACCATCATTGCTTGTGGCAGATTGTGTTTTCTCAGCTGCCGCAGGAAGTACATCCTCTGTTGGGCCTTTTTGACTGTGGAGTCAATGGTGGCCTCCCATTTAAGGTCCCTGGAGATGATGGTTCCAAGGAACTTCAATGACTCCATAGATGTGACTGTGGTTTGTTGATGGTGAGTGGGGTGAAGGGAGGGGGAGCT
The DNA here is from genome assembly GCA_963514005.1 of Raja brachyura. The sequence continues at coordinate 63,677,098 of OY740781.1, forward strand.
CTCCTAAAGTCTACAATCAATTCCACCGTCTTAGAGCATTGAGCTCCTGGTTGTTGGTTACATCATTTCAAGAACTGCCTGCAGTAACTACTCGCTCCAACCTTCTGGCTTCAAATGAGTATGTTGCATATGTTTTTAGGTTTACCTAATGTATGAATGACAACGTCAAAAAAAAATCAACACAATTTTTAATATAGAACAAACAATTGACAAAAAAATCAAACAATTAAAGTACATTTTAGAAGATACATATTATTTGCAATCTCAGCTGATGGGATTGAGTCATAGTCATGGGGTCATAGTCAAAGAGACGGCACAGTTATACAATGGTATTGTTGCTGCCTTACAACGCCGGAGACCCGGGTTCAATCTTGACTACGGGTCATGTCTGTATGGAGTTTGTACGTTCTCCCCGTCACTGCGTGAGTTTCCACCGAGATCTTTAGTTTTCTCCCACACTCCAAAGACGTACAGGTTTGTAGGTTAATTGCGTCGGTATAAATGTAAAATTGTCCCTGGTATGTAGGATAGTGTTAATGCACAGGGATCGCTGGTCAGTGCGGACTCGGTGGGCTGAAGGACCTGTTTCCGCTCTGTATCTCTAAACTAAACTAAACTAAACACACAGCACACAGGCCCTTCGGACCATCTTGCCCACACCGGCCAACATATCCCAGCTAGACTAGTCCCACCAGCCAGCGTTTGGCCCATACCCTTCCAAATGAATCAAGTTTTTTATTTATCTAGTAGAGGATTACAAATATAATTAATTGCAACTTTGTATGTAATTTAGCTTGCTGCAAACACAATGACTGCATCAGACTGATTAAACTATCCTTATTAAGCTTTCCAGTTTCACGCGCTGTTCAGAACAAATGTATGTTTCTCTCAAAGCAGATCATTCTGGGAGCAGTACATCGTTATGTATCCATTTGATTATAATTATAGGTGTGAATTGCTAAATAAATGAAGAGCTTAAAGTAAATAAAGTAGACGAGATACAGGTCCACCACTGATTTTCCGGGACCCTTGGTTCAAGAGTCTTGCCGGATTATCCATTTTGCTGGTCCCACAGAGGTCACATTATAATGATACAATACACCTCTGACCCACTAATTATACCCCTCCCATGCCTCTAAAGTGCCTCGGACAGCTAAACAGCCTTGGACACTTAAATAAAACAAATATTAAATGTAAATGTGCTTATGCTTGACACCACTGTCACTTGGACCTTGCATCGAAGCTAGGATTAAATGTAAGCAAAATAAGCTAAGAATTGCACAAAACTGAGGGATCGCCATGTACGACTGCAGATGTAAACAAATAAATATTTTGGGATGGAGGGACATGTCCCAAAATAGTGCACGCCACACACAATGCCATCTGCGGCCATCCTAGGAATGTTAAGTGTGCTCTTGTAATTTTGTCTGGATGAAAGGAGGTGCCAGACCATCAGTTGTTGGAAAATCAGTGGCGGATCTTTATCAGCAACAATCTTTCATGCGTCCTCAAATTATGAACATTTGATGAAATAATCTTTGCAACAGACTTTAGTTTTTAAATTATGCTTACAGTATAGAGAAACATCATATTGCACTTTGCAGAGGTGTAATATAAAAGGCTATATCAACGGAAAGGAGTATTTACCGTGTGTGAACAAAAGATAATGCTAATGTTTTAGTAAAGTGCCAAGAGGAAAAGGCGGATTAATTTAATTATCCAAATTTTGAGTGTCGGGTCTAGGAAAGTAGAATATTGTTGTTTTAAGAGTAGGTAAAAATCTAAAACAGAAGTTATGGGAAAATGAAAGGAAAATGAGATGAACATAGAAACATAGAAAATAGGTGCAGGAGTAGGCCATTTGGCCCTTCCAGCCAGCACTGCCATTCAATAAGATCATAGCTGATCATCTGAAATCAGTACCCCTAAGAGCTAAATCTAACTATTGAAAACATCCAGCAAATTGGCCTCCACTGCTTTCTGTGGCAAAGAATTCCACAGATTCACAATTCTCTGGGTAAACAATTTTTTTCTCAGTCGGGAATGGCCTAACCCTTACTCTTAAACTGTGACCCTTGGTTCTGGACTCCCCAAACGTCGGGAACATTTTTCCTGCATCTACCCTGTCCAATCCCTTAAGAATTTTATATGTTTCTATAAGATCCCCTCTCATCCTTCTAAATTCCAGTGAATACAAGCCCAGTTGACCCATTCTTTATTACACTTAGCAGCCAGGCAGAATAGAATCTTGAGGCTGTTCATCCTGTCAATGCCTTCATTGATGCTTTGATCTTTGGCCTCAACCTCATGCTTCAGATCCACCAAACCAATGATTTTTGCGTGGTCCAAAAATTGATCTAGCTCTGCCTTGAATATCCTAAATGGTTCACCAATCATAACTCTCTGTGGTAGGTAATTCAAAAGATGCAAATCCCTCCTTGACATAGCCTTATTTTGAGATTCAGTCCCCAACACTAAACAAACTCATAGCATCATCCGTGTAAATCCACCCAGAATTTTGTAAGTGATTTATGTTATTCATCTAAACCCCAGAGTTTAGACCTCATAATAGAAACATAGAAACATAGAATATAAGTGCAGGAGTAGGCCATTCGGCCCTTCGAGCCTGCACCGCCATTCAATATGATCATGGCTGATCATCCAACTCAGTGTCCTGTACCTGCCTTCTCTCCATACCCCATGATCCCTTTAGCCACAAGGGGCACATCTAACTCCCTCTTAAATATAGCCAATGAACTGGCCTCAACTGCCTTCTGTGGCAGATAATTCCAGAGACTCACCATTCTCTGTGTGAAAAATGTTTTCCTCATCTCGGTCCTAAAGGAATTCCCCCTTATCCTTAGACTATGACCCCTTCTTCTGGACCTCCCCAACTTCGGGAACAATCTTCCTGCATCTAGCCTTTCCAACCCCTTAAGAAATTTGTAAGTTTCTATAAGATTCCCCCTCAGTCTTCTAAGTTCTAGCGAGTACAAGCCAAGTCTATCCAGTTTTTCCTCATATGAAAGTCCTGACATCCGAGGAATCAGTCTGGTGAACCTTCTCTGTACCCCCTCTATGGAAAGAATGTCTTTTCTCAGATTTGGAGACCAAAACTGTGTGCAATACTCCAGGTGTGGTCTCACCAAAACCCTGTACAACTGCAGTAGAACCTCCCTGCTCCTATACTCAAATCCTTTCGCTATGAATGCTAACATACCATTTGCTTTCTTCGCTGCCTGCTGCACCTGCATGCCTACTTTCAATGATTGGTGTACCATGACACCCAGGTCTCGTTGCATCTCCCCTTTTCCTAATTTGCCACCATTAAGATAATAGTCTACCCTCCTGTTTTTGCCACCAAAGTGGATAACCTCACATTTATTCACATTATACTACATCTGCCATGCATTTGCCCACTCACCCAGCCTATCCAAGTCACCTTGCAGCCTCCTAGCATCCTCCTCACACCTAACACTACCCCCCAGCTTAGTGTCATCTGCAAACGTGGAGATGTTGCATTCAATTCCCTCATCCAAATCATTAATATATTGTAAATAGCTGGGGTCCCAGCACTGAGCCTTGCGGTACCCCACTAGTCACTGCCTGCCATTCTGAATAGGACCTGTTTACTTCTACCCTTTGCTTCCTGTCTGCCAGCCAGTTCTATATCGACATCAATACTGAACCCCCAATACCGTGTGTTTTAAGTTTGTATACTAATCTCTTATGTGAGACCTTGTTGAAAGCCTTCTGAAAGTCTAGATATAACACATCCACTGGATCTCCCTTATCAACTCTGCTAGTTACATCCTCGATAAATTCTATAAGATTCGTCAGACATGATTTACCTTTCGTAAATCCATGCTGACTTTGTCTAATGATTTCACCACTTTCCAAATGTACTGCTATCCCATCTTTAATAACTGACTCTAGCAGTTTCCCCACTACCGATGTTAGACTAACTGGTCTGTAATTCCCCGTTTTCTCTCTCCCTCCTTTTTTTAAAAGTGGGGTTACATTAGCTACCCTCCAATTCTCAGGAACTACTCCAGAATCTAAGGAGTTTTGAAAAATTATCACTAATGCATCCACTATTTAAGTGGCTACTTCCTTGAGTACTCTGGGATGCAGACTATCTGGCCCTGGGGATTTATTGGCCTTTAATCCATTCAATTTACCCAACACCACTTCTCGGCTAACCTGGATTTCACTCGGTTCTTCAACCTTATTTGACCGCCGGTCCCCTGCTATTTCCGGCAGGTTATTTATGTCTTCCTTAGTGAAGACAGAACCAAAGTAGTTATTCAATTGGGCTGCCATGTCCTTGTTCCCCATGATCAATTCACCTGTTTCTGACTGCAAGGGACCTACATTTGTTTTAACTAATCTCTTTCTCTCCACATATCTATAAAATCTTTTGCAGTCAGTTTTTATGTTCCCTGCCAGTTTTCTTTCATAATCTATTTTCCCTTACCTAATTAAGCCCTTTGTCCTCCTCTGCTGAACTCTGAATTTCTCCCAGTCCTCTGGTAGGCTGCTTTTCCTGGCTAATTTGTATGCTTCCTCTTTTGTTTTTATACTATCCCTGATTTCCCTTGTTATCCATGGATGCACTACCTGCCCTGATTAATTCTTTTGCCAAACTGGGATGAACAATTGTTGTAGTTCATCCATGCAGTCATTAAATACCTTCCATTGCATATCCAATGTCAACCCTTTAAGAATCACTTGCCAGTCTATCTTGGCAATTCATGTCTCATACCTTCAAAGTTACCTTTGTCTAAGTTCAGAACCCTTGTTTCTGACTTAATTATGTCACTCTCCATCCTAATGAAGAACTCAACCATATTATGGTCACTCTTGCCCATCAGGCCACGCACAACAAGACTGCTAACTAACCCTTCCTCATTACTCAATACCCAGTCTAGTATAGCCTGCTCTCTTTCGTGGTTCCTCTACATGTTGGTTTAGAAAACTATCCCGCATACATTCCATGAAATCCTCTTCCTCAGCACCCCTGCCCATTTGATTCACCCAATCTATATGTAGATTGAAGTCACCCATTATAAGTGTTTTACCCTTGTGCATGCATTTCTAATTTCCTGTTTGATGCCATCCCCCAACTCCACTACTACTGTTAGGTGGCCTGTACACAACTCCCACTAGCATTTTCTGCCCCTTAGAGTTTCACAGCTCTACCCATATCGATTCCACATCCTCCAAGCTAATGTCCTTCCTTTCTATTGCATTAATCTCCTCTCTCACCAGCAACGCTACCCCACCTCCCTTTCCTTTCTGTCTATCCCTCCTGAATATTGAATATCCCTGGATGTAATCTACTCCCAAAACCCCTCTCTTACTCCCCCGCACCCCCTTTTTCTTCCCCCCACTCCTTCTCTTCCCCTGTTCCCCATCTAGACACCCACCTATTGCTCCCCTCCCTACGCTCTCTATTCCTACTACTTTCATCCCTCTAACTCCGCAATTCGCAACTCTTCAACCTTGTCACACACCTTCTGCTTTTACGTCTGGCCTTTGTTCCATCCATTTGCTTGGCAACCTTACCTGTGTCCTCCCATTATCTGCCATGCTTTATCCTGCTTTTCCCCTCTTCTAGCTTTCTTCTCCTCCACCCCACAATCAATCTGAAGAAGGGTCTCAAGCTGAAACATCACGTACCTATGTTCTTCACAGATGCTGCCTGACATGCTGAGTTATTCCAGCACTTTGTATCCACAGAATATAATCTCATTGTCCTTGAGACCGTCTGAAAATACGTTGGTATGGTGTGCTGAAATGTTTATTTCAACACAATTCTGCATTAGGGACTTGCATGGACCAGAAGAGAAGGTGTTTGTTTCTTATGTACTGTAGGCTTGCTTCTGAATGCTGCAAAGCAAAGTCTTTCATATTTAGTCCTCTATTTTCCAAATTATTCATTCTATTTTTGATACTTAAAATTAATCTTCTTCAGAAAACAATGCGTAACTGATTCTCTCCTATTGAGACGCATCATAGACTTTCAACAAAACAGTCTGTGGTATTCCTGTTGTGCCACAATATTTTTGTGTTTTTGAGAAGCAATCAGCACATTGAGAATTAAACACATTATGATTCACAAAAGCTTCCCTCAAAGCAGACCATATAACAGCCCAGTGCTAAAGGGAGTAACAGAACTAATTATAGACACAGGCACAATCAGCTGTCATTAGAGCTGGTCGAGAAGCACACAAGCTCATGCTGGTGTGGTCTATGTGTGTGGCAGAGGGTCAATGGTTCACTTGCAAGCCCTGGCTTTCTCTTTAGCTCTGGCAGCAAATTACATTATGTTCAATTTGTTCTTTCATGGCATGAATGAAGAATCTACTGAATAGTTAATGCTGAAAGTACACAGATTCACCTGAGGGAATCTCAAATATAAGTCAAGTGTAAATTATCTTAAAAAACAGTTAGCTTTTTTCCAGGGTAACCAGGCTTCTTGTTGTTAAGCACAAGTAAATACCAAGGAAAGAATGCTGTTCTAACAGTTAATGGCTCTGTCCCTGTGAGGCTAATAAATTGAACTGGATAATTGGAATAGTTGCTCATGGCAGTTTCCCTTCACCTCCTATATATTTCTCATCAGTAAACCAATGATTTACTCCAAAGTATAAAACATCAAAATATCTTTTAGTTGAATAAGAATCCAGCACATTATTAATTGTAAAGATCTGCTGTCAAAATCACGTCCTTCAAATTTCAGATCCGATTAGAGCAGCCTGAGGTCCCATCACTTTCTGCCTCAATGCACAGGCAGAGATGCTACTGGATGCCCGGTCTCAGTGCTCACACTGCTGGATCATAGATTATGTATTCAACCAAGCTCCAAGTTACTGGTTTCAAAGACTAGAGGACATGTTTACGGAGAGGAGGGACAGTTTAAAGTAGATGTACGGGGCAGGTTTCTTTGTGCGTTTGACAGCACTGGGCCTGTACTCGCTGGAGCTTAGAAGGATGAGGGGAGACCTCATGGAAACTTATCAAATAGTGATGGCCTCGATAGAGTGCATGTGGAGAGGATGTTTGCACTAGTGCGAGAGTTTAGAATTAGAGGGCACAGCCTCAGAATGAAAGGACGTAACTTTAGAAAGGAAATGAAGAGGATTTTTTTTTTTAGTCAGATGGTGATGAATCTGTGGAAGTGATTTCCACCAATGGCTGTGGAGGGTATTTTTAAGGTGGAGATGACAGATTCTTGATTAGTAAGGGTGTCAAGGTTATTGGGAGATGGCAGGAGAATGGGGTTGAGAGGGAAGGAAAGATCAGCCACAGATTTGGGAGGGTTGCTTGGAACGTGCTGCCAGGGGTGTTAGTGGAGGCAGATATAACAGTGGCATTTAAGAGGCTTCCTCCTAGGCACATGGATATACAGGATATGGAGGGACGTGGATCATATACAGGCAGAGGAAATGCTGGTTCCATCAAAATGTCCACGGGTGGTCTGATTAAATGTTTGTAAAAATTCACAGTGGTAAATATGCTGTCGCTGTAAGTTTGCTACCAGGGGGGAGAGGAATAAGAATCTGCTTGTACTAGTATGTGTGTAATGTATTTCAGACTGAGGCCAGGACTCCATTCTGATGTCTGAAGAAGGTTCCCATCTCGCAACATCACACATCCTCTTTTCCAGAGATCTCCCTGACCCGCTGAGTTACTCCAGCACTTCGTGCCTATGCCAGGACTCCATTCTTTGACTGCTCCATGTTTCCAGGAGAAGATAGACAGACAGTGAGATAGCTCCAAATTAGGATGATGACTGGAAGTGAAAATGAAGATTTGTGTTTATTATGGTAATGATCGTCGAGGAAGTAGGATCTGTTGAACTTTAATTCTCGCAAAGTAACTTTTCCATTGTTGAAAGGGATCTTGAGTTAAAAATTGCCATAGCATGTTAAAGCCCTGCCCCATGGTGCGAGTTAATTCCGAGTTTGCCCTGATTCGAACTTGGAGATTTACGGTAATGGCCGCTCGTCGGTACTCGGAGCTCTCGTGGACATTTTTTAACATGTTGAGGTGTTGTCCCTCCAATTTGACAATGGAGGAGGCCCAGGACAGAAAAGTCAATGTGGGAATGGGAGGGGGAGTTAAAGTGTTTAGCAACCAGTTGGGGCCAGTTTCCCAGGAGTCCATGTGGTAGCACATTAGTATTGTAAATTGTTGATAATTTTCTGGGGTTGAAAATCCCAAGGTAACATGTTGAAAAATCTTCACGATATTTCCCGAGCTTATCTGCCGTTAGCAAGTCTTCCCGAGTGCCTGCCGTTAGCGTTACGAGCCGCTAAGAGACGTCAATGAGCTCCTATGTACCCGCTACGTTCATTCTCCATGCTGACCACGAGTTTAATTTTTTTTAAACTCGGGGAGCTCTTGGAATGAACACATACAGTGGGACAGGGCTTTTAGGGAACATCCAGCTGTGAGGTTGAGTAAATGTTAAGAGATAGGGCTTAGTTTTAAAGCACACAGTGTTGTATATGGTGGTCAAAGTGAGGCAAGATTAAAGTCAACATGCTGATTGATTTTATAATCACTTGAGCCAATTGCTCCTCCTTGTCTCTATCACGTCTTGCTGCCAATTAACAGCAGCAACTGGTCTAGAATGTCTCAGGCCAACAGAGAGGCAGTTGCGGCTCATGCCATCTGTTGCAAAGATCAGCCGCTACTATTGCAGAGCTGACACTCACATCGGATCAGTTTACGAGAATTATCTCAGGGATCATTGGGTTAACATATGATGAGTGTTTGATGGCACTGGGCCTGTACTCGCTGGAGGTCTGGATAGAGTGGACGTGGAGAGGATGTTTCCACTAGTGGGAGAATCTAGGACCAGAGACCATAGCCTCAGAATAAAAGGACATACCTTTAGAAAGATGAGGAAGAATTTATTTAGTCAGAGGCTGGTGAATCTGTGGAATTCATCACCACAGAAGGCCGTGGAGGCCATCAATGGATATTTTTAAGGTGGAGATTGATAGATTCTTGATTAGTACGGGTGTCAGGGATTATGAGGAGAAGGCAGGGGAATTGGGCTGAGAAGGAAAGAGAGATAGATCAGCCATGATTGAATGGTGGAGTAGACTTGATGGGCCGAATGGCCCAATTCTGCTCCTACAACCTATGAAAGTTTAGTTTATCGTTATGTACATCAGTGTGCAATGAAATTCATTGCTCACATGAAGTTCACTGACTAAATGGTCTAATACAGTAATGATATGTAGAACGATGAACACAAAACAGCAGAATGGTGCAACATTGTAGTTCAACATCCAGGTAGTGCACAGGAATATTGTAGTACCAAAATAGAATAACCAGTGAGGTAAGGTTAAGTTCACAGAAACTGTGTAATACTAATGGCTGTGTTCACCATCTCTGCATGTTCAGGCAGTCAAGAATGAGCAGTTACCAGACCAGGCTGAGATGCATCCCATCAGAATGCTTTCTAAAGTACATCTCTAAAAGTTTGAGAAAATCCTTCTGGACATCCCAAATCTTCCCTGATGCCTAAGAAGTAAATGTGCTGATGTACTTTCATGATCACTGCATCAGTGTGAAGGACCAGGTTAGGTTGCTGGTGGTATGGATGCTTAGGAACCTGATACTGTCGACCTTCTGTACAGCCCGAGGCGGAAAACATGGGGAGGCCAGAGGGGACACGTCCCCCCCATGCTTTGAGAGGTGGGGGACATCCCCCCCAAGTTTTTGTCATCCGGATTTTAAAATCTCCGCTTTCCGCGAGACAGTGGAGGTGGGACTGCTGATCAAGGGCGCCGATTGGACGAGAGAGACGTCTGTCAGCAGGCAATGGGGGCAGGACATGATGATTAAGCGCGATGATTGGAGGAGGGAGGAGTTGGGGGGGTGGTGGAGGATAGAATGCGATGATTGGAGGAGGGAGACATGGCACAGGCCTGCGCTTCATCCACAGCCAGGATCGATCTCTGGCCAGCCCCCCCCCCAACGGGTGGCCAGAGAAGTCGGGAGTCAGACGCAAGCTGTGCCCACAGCCAGCGCAGAGAAGCAGCGCTAAACCCAGCTCAACTCTGCCTGGTTAACCTGCCTGGGCTTGCGGGAAAATATAGGCAGCGCGGAGAAGCAGCGCTGGTGTCCCTTCAGTCCAATCAGGGCTGTAGTTAACCCGGCAAGTCAGGCAGAGTTGAGCTGCATTTAGTGCTGGATTGAGCCTCCGAGGCCTCGCATGTATATGCGTGAGTGTGCGCATGCACGCGCAGCCGCCAAAAAATTGTGCCCCCCCTGTTCCCCTGTCCCCTCCATGGGAATGGCGAGTTCCGCTCTTGTCTACAGCAGCTCTGCTGATGAGGACAGGGTTGTATCCATCCCCTTGTTTTCTTAGGTCAACACTAACTCTTTCATCTTGCTGGCGTTAGGGGCAAGTTTATTGTTCAGACACCATGACACTAGGTTTTCAATCTCGATTACAATCAAGCCATCCACAGTGTACAGATACATGAGAAAGGGAATAATGTTTAGCGCAAGATAAAGTCCAGTAAAGTCCAATAAAATAAAGTCCGAGGGTCTCCAGTAGGGATGAGCTTATTCAGAATAATGGTGTTGAAAGCTGAGCTATAGTCAGTGAATGGAATCCTGACATAGGTGTTCCTAATGTCAAGGTAATCCAGGATTGATATAGTAGAAAAGACATGGCATCTTCTGCAGACTTATTTTCCCTGTACATGAATTGCAGGGGTGGCCTAGATTGTCTGGAAGACTGGCAAAAATGTCAGCCGTTGCTGTTAATTTTCCCAGTGCATCTTGAAATTTATGTTTCTCTGCTTCCCTGCAGGAAGTGCCACTTCCAATTGTAGAGAAAGGACAGGATAAATGTCACCAGTAAATGAAAATCAGTAAATGCTGATGCTGGAAAACCTAAACAAAAGCAGAAACTACTGGAAGCACCCAGTGGGTCAAGCAGCATCTGAGGAAAGAGAAATAGAGTTAACATTTCAGTGTCAAAGTCAGTTTATCAGATCTTTAAAATAGATAGAAAATAGAAATCGAACCCTCTGACAAGATTGATTTCAGATATCCTGAAAGCTGAGCAGCCCATTGGTGCAGCTGGTAGAGCTGCTGCTTCACAGCCCCAGAGACCCGGACTTGATCCTGAACCCGGGTGCTGTCTGTGTGAAGTTTGAACATTCTCCCTGTGATTGTGTGAGTTTCTTCCAGGTGCTCCGGCTATATCCCAAAGATGTGCAGATTGGTAGGGAAAGGATAAGAAAGTTTGGATAACATAGAACGAGTATGAACCGGTGATCGATGATCAGCGTGGACCCAGTACACGCAATGAAGTGCATGTCTGAAGCACAGTATGACACACTGCCATTAGCATATTCTTCTCATTTTCTCAGACAGTCCCTTGGTATCGAGGATCATTTGTTTTCCCTGTTGGTTTTGTGGATTTTAAGACGGTTATGGAGGTTGTGTGAAAACTGCAGACTCTTCCGCAGGCCGGTCAGGTAGGTGGTAATCGAGGAGGTGTGCTTCTTCTGCCACGTATACAAGACTTGTGGGAGAGTCTAGGTCTAGAGGCCATAACCTCAGAATTTTAGGAAAGAGATGCAGATGAATTTCTTTGGTCATAGGGTGGTGAATCTGTGGAATTCAGAAAACTATGGAGGCCAAGTCAGTAAATATTTTTAAGGCAGAGATAAATAGATTTTTGATTAGAGGTTATGGGGAGAAGGAAGGAGAACGGGGATAGAAGGGAGAGATAGATCAGCCATGAGAGAATGGTAGAGTAGACTTGATGGGCCAAATGGCCAAATTCTATTACTTATGACCTTATGACTTCTGTGTGGTCCCAATTTAGGGGCTCAGGGTTCTTATTGCCATCCCGAATACTCCTCCAATTTGAGTGGTCATGGATAGACACAAAATGCTGGAGTAACTCAGCGGGACAGGCAGCATCTCTGGAGAGAAGGAATGGGTGATGTTTCGGGTCGAGACCCTTCTTCAGACTGAGTCAGGGAAGAGGGAGCTGCAGAGATAAGGAAGTGTAAGGTGTACAAATGAAACAAAGGGGATGCGGATCAATGAAAATGTAGATTAGATCATTGTTAGAAGGTAACAACAAGACAAACAGAGATAAAATATAAATGAGGACAGTCAAACTGGAAAGTGGGGAGGGATGGAGAGAGCGGGAAAGCAAGGGTTACTTGAAGTTAGAGTAGGAAATCCAATTTGACAATGGAGGAGGCCCAGGACAGAAAGCTCAATGTGGGAATGGTAGAGGAGTCAAAGTGTTTTGCAACCGGTTGGGGCCAGTTTCCCAGGAGTCCATGGTGTAGCACATTAGTATTGTAAATTGTTGATAATTTTCTGGGGATGAAAATCCCAAGGTAAAGTGATTTTAGTTTAGTTTAGAGATACAGCATAGAAACAGGCCCTTCGGCCCACTGAGTCCATGCCGACCAGTGATCCCTGCAACACAAGCCTACACACACTAGGGACAATTTACACATACCAAGTATACAAACCCAAGCCAATTAACTTACAAACCTGTATATTATAGTAGTGTGGGAGGAAACCAAAGAAAACTTGAAGAAAACCTACGCGGTCACGGGGAGAATGTACAACGTACAGACAGCACCCATAGTCGGGATCGAACCCGGGTCTCTGGCACTGTAAGCGCTGTAAGGCAGCAACTCTACCACTGACTGCATCACTGTGCCGCCCCTGCCTGATGGTAGCAATTTGCTCGCTAATCAGGCTCCTCCGTTGAGATTACTTCACGTCCTGTATTTTCTACACCTATGTTCAAAATGGGCTGACTTTGCTAAGTAACACGAGAAGCCTGCTGGCTCATCGGACAAATCCTGATGTGATTCACTTGCTGCCATTGATTTGGCTTGTATCCTGCACCACTTAACATGCGGGAGAAAGGGCCAGGGCTCTGCAAAACGTTTTAATTATCTGTTTGAGCAAATATTGAAAATAATTGCCCAGGAATATATACTCTGACTATCTGACTTCCATTGAAATTGCCTACCTAGGATCAAAATTTGGTACTCGAGGCACAAGCGATGTTAAATTTATTGTGGTGCTTTTGAACAATGATTTATAAGACAGGTTGAAATAAAGGTTTCGCTCCTTAGATGCTGTTGCACCCGCTGAGTTTCTCCAGCTTTTTGTGTACCCTTGAAATAAAAAGGTTGTCTTGGTTTCATTTGTTCCGAACTTTTAATTTCTCTCCTTCAGAAAGCAGCCTTACAAACCCCAGCAGGACAGGAATACCTAAACCTAAACCTTTAGATTAGTTTAGTTTATTGTCACGTGTACCAAGGTACAATGAAAAGCTTTTGTTGCGTGCTATCCTGTCAGCAGAAAGACAATACATGATTACAATCGAGCCATACAGTGTATAGATACATGATAAGGGAATAAAGTTTAGTACAAGGTAAAGCCAGCAAAGTTCGATCAAGGATACTCCGAGGGTAACTAAAGAGGTAGATAGCAGTTCAGCACTACTGGGCTGTGGTAGGATGGTTCAGTTGCCTGATAACAGCTGGGAAAAAATCTGTCCCTGAATCTGGAGGTGCGTGTTTTCATACTAAACTTAAACCTAAATCTAAACCTAAACTTACCTTTATATTTTCTGAAGGGATAATTAAAATGGCAGACCACAATATGAAGTAATAGCAACAACCGCTGAATTCCAGATGGTGCCAGCAATTCTGTGTTTTTTGGTATTGGAGCAAACAGAAAATTATAAAAAGAATAACAATTTATAAAGTTAAACAGAAATAGCCTCGTTGTTTAGAAGTGGTGTATGTGACTCCGAGCTGATGCAAGCAGCTTCAGGAGTCTTCCATTTAAGACAGTACGTAGACTTGAGTTCTTTCAGCTGTTGTCTCACTGGAACTCACTGCGGGTGTGTTAATTAGGAACACTTAATTAGTATTTGTGCCAAATGTTTCAACATGCCGAGGCTTGAAAAACTGGAGTTAATCAATGGTTGTTCGTGCTGAAGCTTTGAAAGATGAAAGGAGCTGTGGTGTTAACCTCTTCTGAGCTGCAGTACAACGTATGACTAACACACACTAATTCTCAGAATTTCAGTGAGCTTGACCTACACCACCAGACTGAGAGTGTCGTTAATCAAAGTCAAATTGTAAAATGGCAATATAAAATCAACTCAGTCTATTCCTGGCAAATAACTACTAGTTTTTAGATTTAGAACGCAACCAAGGCCAGTGCTGTAGCCATTCGGCACGGTCTACAGTGGCCTGTGGCACTTTCCACCTGCAAGGGGTCATGCAGTTGAAAGGCAACGTGAGCTGAGGTCAACAGCACCGGAGCTTGTGTCTCACACATACTCACACAAGTCCGCCAGTGTTACAGGCACCAAACAAAATATCAAATGAATGTGTTCCTTTATGTGAAGCCTGGCTAGCAAAACTGAGCAGAATGCACCAGTTTATACACAGAGAGCAATTTGCTTCTCCAACTGTATAGAATCAAAGGCAGATGTTACAACTTCTTTCCGATAGACTTATTTGTGAATGAAGACATTGATAATGATGACTCATAATGCTTCTGAAAAGAAACCCTTGCCCTCGTTACATCCCTCAAGTCAGTAAATCTGAGGCTTGTTTTGCGTGCTCATTTTCTAATCCGTTCAGGCTCTTGTGAGTGTGCAATCTGCTACATTCAAATTGGCAGCAGCATAGTGGAATGCATGGATGATTTTAGTCCTGGAACAACATAGAACAGAACAGCGCAGGAATAAATCCTTTGACCCACAATATCATGCCGAACATGATGCCAGTTAATCCCCACTGCATGCACATGATCTATGTCCCTCCATTCCCTGCATATCCATGTGCCAATCTAAAGACGTTTTAAATGCCACCATTATCTGCTTCCACCAAGACCCATGAGAGCATGTTCCAGGCATGCACCACTCTCTGTGTAAAAACTTTGCTCTGCACATCTCCTTTAGTTTTTCTCCCTCTGACCTTAAAGCTGTGCTGTCTAGTCATTGACGTCCACCCTGGAAAAAATGGTTTGACAATCTACCCTATCTGTCTCTCATAACTTTATTTACTTCTATCAAAACTCCCCTGAATCACTGACATTCCAGCAAAAGCAACCTGTTTTCCCAAGCTTTCCTAATAGCTAATGCCCTCTAATCCAGGCAGGATTCTAGCAAACCTCTTTTGCACCCTCTCCATGGCCTCCACATCCTTCCTATAATGCTGTGACAAGAACTGCACACAATACTCCAAACATATACTAGGCAAAATCTTAGAGTTGCACAATGACTTCCTGATTCTTTTATGTCTAATGCCCTAACTAATGTAGATGAGCATACCATACGCCTTCTCTCCCCTTACTTGTGTTGCCACTTTCAGAGAACTATGGACTTAGACCCCCAAATCCCATTGCACCTTATTATTGTTAAGACTATTGCTATTAATGTAAACTTTCCACTTACATTCGACCTCCCAAAGTGCAACACCTCACACTTGCTTGGATTAAATTCCAAGGAGGATGGGGTTCTCTGATTTCAAGATGAGGAATATTGCTGGCTATGATACACTTTAGTTTAGGTTTATTATTGGCATGTGTACTGAGTACAGTGAAAAGCATTGCTTTGCAGGAGTTGGGAAATGAGATTGGATGAACTTGAACTTGAACATCTTTCCTATAACATCGTGATCAAAACTGAGCACAATATTCTAAATGCGGCCTCACCAATGTCTTAATCAACTGATTCCGACCAGATGCGGGTTTCCCACTGACTCCAGTTTAGGAAGGATTCCTTGATGCCATATCCAATCGTCACCCATTCCTTCTCTCCAGAGATGCAGCCTATCCTGCTGAATTACTCCAGCATGTTGTGCCTAATCAAATGCAGTCTAGATGGCAAGGCCAATTACTCCCACTTCATCTCTGTCGTTCAGCTCTTTTGTCCATATTTGGAACAAAGCAGCCATGAGGTGAAGAGCAGAACCCAAACTGAGGTTCAGTGAGCAGCTTGTTGCTCAGCAAGGGCCGGTTGATAGGACTATCTCTTTTAGTTTAGAGATAGTTTAGTTTAGTTTAGAGCTACAATGCGGAAACAGGCCCTTCGGCCCGACAGGACGGCGCGAGCAGCGATCCCCACACAGTAACACTATCCTACATACTCTCGGGATAATTTTTACATTTACCAAGTCAATTAACCTACAAACCTGTACGTCTTTGGAGTGCGGGAGGAAACTGAAAATCTCGGATGAAAACCCACGCAGATCACGGGGAGAACGTACACGGGTCTCTGGCACTGCATTTGCTGTAAGGCAGAAACTCTACCGCTGCACCACCATGACCGGGATCCCTTCCATCACTTATCTGATTGATGATTGAGAGTAGACTAGCGGGGCGGTGGTGGGACTAAAGTAGGTTACACAGGGAGGTAAGGCAAATCCCACTGATGGATTTGAATGGTGAGAATATTAAATTATATCATTGACAGTTATTAAGACAAAGTGTATTCTACCATATAATTACGATCTAAAAGCACAATGTTTTTCAGCACAAATTTTTGAGAAATTATTATTGTTTTGCAATGTGCTTTTATATAAAATTTATTGCAATTAATTATATTTCCTGGAAGCCCCAAGGTCAACACATGCTAAATGACAAATTCTTAAAAGGAGTACAAGAGAAAATACCAGGGCATTCATGCACACATGTTTCAAAGTCGGGCAATAAGATATTTAATAATGTCATCTACATCTTTATTTTATGAATTGAGATCTCAAACTATTTTATAATAGTTTGCACCAATTTCCTGTTGAAGTTTTACCCATCAGTAAATTGGGCAAATACTGCGTGGAGAAATCCCCCCACCCCCAATTTCCTCTGTGTTATTCAAACATGCAATGACACTGTTAGCCTGCACAACACTGATTCCTTAACTATGCCTTAAATGGTTATTAAAAAATGTATCCTGTGACTCACTTACTGTGCAACAAGAAGGAACAAGCCACCGCTTCCGCAATTAAAATTGGTGAGCGGGGAGTCAGCTTCAGCATTGTTTAAATGGGCGCTCACCTTAGCATAACCACTGTGGAGGAGTTGGAGCCATCCAAGGTAGCTGCAGCTTTCAGTGTTGACCCAGATAGCAATTCACACTAGTTCGATGTCATCCCACTTTCATATCCACTCCCTAAAAACATGGGGCAATCTACAAACCCACAGGTCTTTGGGATGTGGAAGGAAGCCAGAGCACCTGAAGGAAGGCCACACAGTCACAACGGAAACATGCAAACTCCATACAGACAGCATTCAAGGTCTGGATCAAACCAGGATTTCTGGTGGTCTGGGGCAGCAGCTCTACCAGCTGCAGCATTCTGGGCCCTAGTTTAACAGAAGGCAGCTTGTAACTGTATTTTCCAATTTTGGATCTTCCCAAATGGCTGGAAAAGCTTCAAATGAACCAAGATGAAAAAAAGTAATTGTTAGCCACACAAGGAGCTGCATTCGACAGCAAGCTTGGCAAGTTCCTGATGCAGACATTTGTTCGCAAGTATATCTGTAGGCATGGAATGCAAATGGTCAGGAGAAAGCAAGCCAATACCACCACTTCATCTAGTGTTCCATTAGAGGGCCTGTTTCTGCACTGCATCTCTAAAAACTAAAACTAAAAATTTATCGTACAAATCAAAAGATTTATATCGACATGGCACCTTTCACAATCTCAATGTGCTTTACAATTGAACTAATTGTTATGCTTTTAAAATCGGAGACATGACAGCCAACTCTTATGTAGCAAAATCTCATCCACTACAAAATGATGACCAGATAAGTTCATTTTAAAGTAATTTTGTTTGTTAATAGCAGAGAATAAACCGATCTCTGAACACTTTTGTATTGAACATTTTATCTGTGGCAGTAGTATGGCATACTAAGCTAAACAAAGCATTTTTTGGGAGCAAACATATGCTGTTTACAGTACAAATGTACAAAAAAGAACTAGGTAGTTATTATTTATAAAGCTCCTGAACTTTTTCCCACTGTGAAAGTATTGGAGAAGTCAAATCAATGATGTTAAGCCGGTCAAACTATGTCGAGGCAACCCAGCTGGTCAAAGAAAGCAATCACAGATTGTTCTGACCAGGGGAATCAGAAACAGCAGCCAGGAATTGTGCTATAATTAAATATGATTGTGGCAACAAAAAATAAATGAGTTTTCTTCAGTTTAGTTTCCTTGAAGCAATTTATGCATTTTGTGAAAATTGTTTTATCTATAATTGATCTACT